>CM068580.1:56109982-56794982 GCA_035048485.1 Pteria penguin | reverse complement strand
AAATTTGTCCTAACATTACAAATACCCCCCCCCCCCCCCCTCGTGGCAACAAAGTTGAAACATGCAATAATTTATCCCAAGATACATCACTGATATAACTGTAATGGATGTCCAACTTGATCATTTTGAAGTATAAAAGTGAACGCGAAACTCTGTAAGGGATTACTGGACATTCAGGCCAGTAATCTTCAAAACATTACTGGACCTAGTCAGTTATTACTGGACCGAAGAATTTTTCTTTTCTGTTTTGTTCTTTATTTTTTTTTTTTTTTTTTTTTTATTTATTTATTTTTTTTTTTTTTTTTTTTTTTTTTTTTTTTTTGATTTTTTGTTTTTTGTTTTTTTTTTTATTATTATTATTATTATTATTATTATTATTATTATTATTATTATTTAATATTGTCATTCAATGGAAATATGTGAGGTTTTCGAATCAAATTTGAAAGTCAAACTATGGGAAACACTGCTAACGCAGATATGAACATAAAAGCAAGGAAATGATACAAAGACTCCGAAGAAAAATATGAATTAAAAAAAATAAAAAGAAACACTGCCTCAATGTCCACAAACTTTCGGCCACTTCGCCTTTATCCAGTATTCAGTGCAATAAAAAAAAAACTGGCATAACAGCGAAAAAGTACAGACAAGTTTTGAAAGGATAGATGGATAAGTTTTTAATTTTAAAATGGAGCAAGTACATATTTTGTATAGATTTACTACATGTAGCTATTCCCTTGCAAACAAACACATTGTCACACACACACACCCCCCAAACACATTTCATCAAGAAAATTATTGCATTATTTATCATCATGGTCATCCTTTTTATTCTGTCATTCAAGCTGCCATTCAAATGATTCGTTGGGTATGGCTTCGCACTCTTCAAATACCGAACGAAAAAATAGATTGTCTGGGTAGTCGTAAACGGCGCAACGTGCAACATGAAATTTATCGGTTATACATTGAGGGCTTTAGATCACGTTATCTACAAACGTCTTCAATAAAGTATATAAAACAGTCAACGGATCATTAAGTTGAATTTATTCTTTTTCTGTGGAAAATCTGAAGTTTCCAAAAGAGAAAAAAATTTAAATTTGAACCAGAATTATAATTACATAACTGGCAAGCTCCTTTTTAAGCAGAAAGGGGAAATCCAAACTTTTATTTATAAAATAACAGCCTTAGACTGTCTGTTTACTTCATTCGAAAAGACTGTCTGTTAACTTCATTCGAAAATGAGCGTGAATGTAAGATTTTTAATTGAAAAAGGACGGAGAATAGGCATGGACATACATGTATACACATGAATCGGCCATTTAATTGGTATTTGTTGGCAAAATTCGGCCGAAAAGGTATTCTGTTAGATTATTTTTTAATATAGAGTACTTACTATTTTGACGGACAAATGCCACCCCCCCCCCAAACGACCAAAGGAGAGCTGGATATAATTTGACCCCCGATGATAACTAGATCTCGTTTGCTGTGTGAGCCCCCCCCCCCCCCCACCCCCATCTCCAACATACAATTACAATTATTCATCTGTAAAGCGCCAGAACAACTCTTTTTTATGCCTGCCGAACGTAATCAATGAACAATTAGCAACTAACGCGGACGTCTAAGTAAGTCCCTAGTGTAAGGTCGATAAACTTAAAGTTGGGAAAAGTTGCACGTTGGGCGTCGCGCCATTTACAACTAGCAGATTGTTCCGTGTGTGTTTACCGGGAATCAAAACTAAAACCGCGAATGAAATATCAACATACAGATATCGACGCAATTTAATTGATTATATTCTTAAGCTTAAGGGGTTTAAATATAATTTTTTGCTCCTAACTCGCGAAATATTACCGGACACTCGGTCTGGTAGTGACAATTTTTTTACCGACTCGAACTGATTTTTATCACAGGGGCTCGTGTCAGAGTAAATTCTAAAAGCCAGACATATATATTACGTTTAAAATCTTCTTTTTAATGTCTATTTTCCACCTCAAATATATATTTGTGAACAAAGTCGCCTTAAATATCTCGATATAACACTATATGCACACGCTTCATTTCGGTATTATAGATAAGGAAGCATGTAGATATGACCTTGGTTCAAGGTCATGACACACCCTTGGGTCATGAACAACAATAGTGTGAAATATAATCTTCTTCCAATCAATGTACAAGGAAGAAGCTATGGCCCGAACAGAAATTCTGGTTGTTTGTGCACTGTGACTTAGACCCTGAAGATATGACCTTGGTTCCAGGCCTTGGTACACTCTTGAGTAATGGACAAAAATTGTGTGAATTACATGATCTCCCTCCAACCTAACAGGAAGAAGGTTTAGCCCAGACATGAATTCTGGTTGTATGTGCACAGTGACCTTGACCTTGTAGATATGACCTTGGTTCAATGTCATGACACACACTTGGGTCATGGGCAATAATGTGTGATATATTATCAAAATCCAACTTGGCAGTAAGAAGTTATGGCCCGAACAAGGATTTTGGCTATGTTTGCACTGTGATCTTGACCTTGAAGATATGACCTTGAGTTGAGGTTATGACACTCCCTTTGGTCATGAACAACAATTGTGTAAAATATTATCCAAATCCAATTTGGCAGTAAGAAGTTATGGCCCAGACAAGAATTTTGCTATATGTGCACTGTGACTCTGACCTTCAAGATATAACCTTGGGTCAAGATCATGACACACCTTTGAGTCATGGACATTAGTTGTGTGAAATATTATCCAGATCCGACAGGGTAGTAAGAAGTTATGGCCCGGACAAGTGAACAGACGGACAGACAGGCAAACAGACAGACAGGATGATTCCTATATAACACCCCCCCCCCCCCATATTCTTATAAAGTTCAAAATACACATCTAGTCCCAGATTGAAATGTTTCTAAATCCCAATCTTAACTGTACTAGTGTTATGACACATGTTTATTATGAGACGTAAGCAATTTCATTGAATTTAACTATTAAGCTTGAGATCCACATATTTAGGAAAAACAAAAACAAGAAAATCTTTATGGTCAGTGAAATTGTCTACTGGGTAAGTGGATTAGGTTATATATCAATGATACCTGTAAATATAAGTAAAAGGTATTGCAAAAACCTGTATGTCGAAGCTGTCCCTAATCTTTACCTTAATATAAACAAAAAGTATACATATCAGTAAAGTTTAGGGTGTGGAATTTTAGTTCGTTTCTTTCTTTTTTTTTTTTTTTTCTTTTTCTTTTCTTTTTCTTTTTTCTTTTTTTTTTTTTTTTTTTGAGGGGAGGGGGGGTTGGGTTATTTTTTTTTTAAAATTTTTTATGTTTTTGTTTGGGGGGGGGGGGGGTGTTATTGGTGGACTGTTGTAAAGTTCAAGATATTGATATTCATTCGTGTGATGGGACAACCGACTCCTTACTGATTATTAAAGTAGAGATAGTGCGATATACTGGTAGTGGTGTATTTGATTGACCTATATGTCATCTACATCTACATCTATATATGTAAATGTAGATGATATATAGGTCGAATCAAATATACCACTACCAGTTTATATCGATGATTTTCTTGACTTTTAATATTGTCATTCAAAGGATATATATGAGGTTTTCGAATCAGATTTGAAAGTCAAACTATGGGCAACACTGCTACCACAGATATAAATATTTACTCTAAATATTAAAAATATAGTTTAGACAACTTCCATATACAGTTGAGACAATCGCCATATATAATTGACACAACATACATGGAAGAGGCAAATATAAGAAATGTGTATTTGAAAGTGAAAAAGAATAAGATAAGAACGTCAATAATTAAAAAACAAAATGACGATGATGAAAGAGCAAAGACGGAATAAAAAGGAAGATGAAGGGAAATATATAGTACAAAAATATATCTAAAATCGGTACATTTTTATTTTGCATGTTTGATTCTTGACTGAATGATTGATTCTTGTTTAACGTCACACCACGAATATTTCACGTATATGGTGACGGCATCTGCCAAATGCGGGACATACAATATTTGACCTTTGCAACGGACCCACTCGAAGCAGTGAGGGATCTTTAACGTGCCACGCATACCACGACACGGGGCCTCGGTTTTTACTGTTTCATCCGAAAGACAGGATACTGGCATGACCTGAGCGGGAATCGAACCCCAGCCTCCTGATCAGGAGTCCAGCGCGATGCCACTAGGTCTAGGGCCGGCTTGTTTAATTCTTGGCAATCTTGCACACAATGACTACTGTCATTAACATAATAGCAAAGAAATGATGCGAAGGCTCCAAAGAGAAATATGAATTTAACAGATAAAAAGAAACACTGGCTCGATGTCCACAAACTTTCGGCCACTTCGCCTTTATCCAAATTCCAGTGCAATAAAAACTTTCATAACGTCATAACTTATAAGTCATAACAGCAAAAATTACAGACAGGTTTTGAAAGGATAGATGGATACTGTAGGTTTTTTTATTTTAAGCAATAACAATTCAAATATGCAATGTGTACTTACGAACATTACGTCGTCCATCATGCATGTGCATAAACAAAAACACTCGTAGACTAAGACTAGATCTAAGAGTGACACAAAATCACAAACTGGATTCTGGCGCGTTGTTAACAACACTGTGACGTCATGGATACCTAATCGTAACTTCCGGTTTGCAAATACACAAGTCGATCAAAATTTTCTCGTTCATAGTAATTCCATTGGGTATAATCTAGAACATGTTATTCTTTTTAATTCCTTTTTTTTTTCTCTCTCTCTCTCTCTCTCTCTAAATTTTATTTAATTATAATTTTTTCTTTTTTATATTTATTTTATGTGAAATATGAAGTCTACCTTTTATGGTTCAAAATTATATGTTAAATTTATAGACAAACTGGCAGATACGACAAAACATTATGCTCCCAACATTTGGATCCGGGAGCATAAAAAGATTATAGAAATATTTTTATACTCTGTTTCGTATGATAACACACTAAGACAAACATAGTTATTACTAACTTCGATTTCAACAACAGCATACATTTAAGTATATCTTCTATTAGGGATTCTGTTAATTTTTTTAATTCTGAAAATCATCTTTTTTTTTTTTTTTTTTTTTTGTCACTGAGCCATGACAAAGTTAGAACAATAATTTTTTTAATTGTTCAATTGAAGTTTGCAGAACAGAAACACTATCTTCCCGTTGGCAATAGATGTCCGTCTCTGTATTGAATGTGTTATGACATCATAAACATCTCTCAAGCAATCTGATTATTCCACTTCTCTATTTGTCCCATTGCGGATAAAGATCTGGCGAAACTTAAGGCGTCATGTTCTAGTGAACTCTGATGACGTTTCAGTCACCGAAACTGTTATTTCCCACTGCCAATCAATGACTCCGCTAGACACGTGATAGTGACACAATATGTAACAAACACTGTTCAAAAACTACCTTGTGGGTCACGCACACTGGAGATATTAATTTCATTCTTAGGAATTTGTGGCCGATCCACTGATTGGCTGGAAATCAGAGTTCATCAGAACATGGCCCCTTACAAGGTTTTGCCAGATCCGCAATGGGACAAGGAAAACCTGATATACCAAGTACCATGGTGTAGTGGTTAAGCGCTTGGCTTGCGGCGCCGGACGTTTTCACCAGCTGTTCGCTATTCGGACACCAACATCCATCACACAATCAAAATGTAGAAATTTCTAGTTTTACATGAATTTCAGTTGAAATAAACCACATTTGGTGTTGTAATTGCTTGTCTATTCATAATACAGATTGGATTAGATTTATCCTAACGGAACAAATACCCCCGTGGCAACAGAGTTGAAACATGCAATAATTCATCCCAAGATACATCACTGATATAAGTGTAATGGATGTCCGATTTGAACATTTTGAGGTATAATTATGGAAAAATGAGAATTCCGGTATATGTGCATGACCCTGACCTTGTAGATATAACCTTGCTTCAAGGTCATGACTCACCCTTGGGTCATGAACAACAGTTGTGGGAAATATAATATTCTTCCAACGTACAAGGAAAAAGCTATGGCCCGAACAGGAATTCTAGTTGTTTGTGCACTATGACTTAGACCTTGAAAATATGAACTAGATTCAAGGCCTTGACACACTCTTGAGTCTTTGACAAAAATTGTGTGAAATATAATCTCCATCCAAGTTATAAGGAAAAAGCTATGGTCCGAACATGAATTCTAGTTGGGCTTTTCTGCACTGTGACCCTCACCTTGAAGATATGACCTTGTTCAAGGTCATGACACACCCTTCGGTCATGGACAACAATTGGCTGAAATATAATCTCCCTCCAACGTAATATGAAGAAGTTATATCTGGACAATAATTTTTACTGTGTATGCAATTTGACCTTGACCTTGTAGATTTTATCTTGGTTCAAAATCCTGACACACCCTTGGCTCATGAACAACACTTCTGTGAAATATAACCTCCCTGCAACGTAACACGAAGAAGTTATGACCCGGACAATAATTCTTGCTGTGTATGCATTGTGACCTTGACCTCATAGATATGAAGTTGGTTTTAAGTCATGGCACCCTCTTTGGTCATGGGCAATAATTGTGTTCAACATAATCACTCTCCAACATAAAAGAGAGAAATTATGGTCCGGACAAGAAATTTGGCTAAGTGTGCACTGCGACCTTGACCTTGTAGATATGATCTTGGTTCAAGGTTTTGACACACCCTTGAGTCATGGAAAACACTTTTGTGAAATATAATATCTATACAACGAAACATGGAAAAGTATGTGGTCCGAACAATAATCCTTGCTGTGTATGCACTGTGACCTTGGCCTTGTAGATATGACCTTGGTGCAAATCATAGCAAATCCTTGGGTCATGGACAACGATTGTGTAAAATATGATCTACCTCCAACGTAAAAGAAAGAAGTTATGGCCCGGACAAGGATTGTGGCTTTGTGTCCACTGTGACCTTGTCCTTGTAGATATGACCCTGGTTCATCAAAATCATTTTTTTCTCTGATATTAATTAAGCATAAATTTGGTTTGAACATGAAGTGTGGTACTTAATTTTCATATCAAGAAAGCATGCTGTTATAATATTGTAACTCTAATTTGATCTTTGAACTTTTGACATAAAACAATAGACATTTTCTTCGATCCATATGTAGACATTAATTTTATCACAATTTGCTATGAATGTGATATATGGTACTTGAGTTTATACACGGGAAACATGTTTTCAAGTAAAATTATCATCCGCTATAATTCCATCTAAAATATTGAAAACAGAATTCTCTCCTTTCATATTATCTTTGAGTTCAAAAATGTCAGTTTTGCTTAATTTGTGCCAGGTGAGTCGAAATCCGGATCCGTTGAATGGTTTAGGAAAAGTTGCAGCTGTTACAGAATAATGCATAATTTTTAAGTTCAAAGAGTCACAACTCCTATAAAAGGATTTAAAACAACAATGAAATTTGTTATGAAAAGGCGTTATTCGGAAAAATGAGATGCAGTGATATTGTTTAAGTTTCCTTAAATTCAAGAAACAATGTACCAATATTCAATCAAATATTTCAATGGTGACATTCTCTGCACTTTCCTTGAATTTATGTCCATAAAGGGTTATAATTTAGTTAAAATGATAAAATCCATCAAAATGCAAACTTGCTCTGTAACCGCTCTGTAAATATACTACAACATACTAAATTTCAACCAAATACTTGAAGTTATCCTTAAAAATCGGATAACATACGGTGACGTAATATTTATTGACTTAAAGTCAAAAATTGTAGTGGGGCAGACCTGCTGTAGCGGTTTATAAACACTAACCAACTAATTTTGTCGTACAGGTAACTGGTTAAAACTTGACATTGCGAATTAATTTCATTGAATATACAATTAATGCATAAATAACTATACTATAACAATATCATTTTTCCAAATATCTCAGTTTGAAAACAGGAGTTTTATCTATTTTAAGTAAAAAACAAGCCATAACTCAGTCAAAAACAAGAACTTGATCTATAACTGCTATATACAACGGTATACAAAGTATCAATCAGATAACTCGAAGTTTAACAAAACTAATTCTAATTTTGCAGGGAAAAAAAGGTATAACGTAGTTAAAATTAACGAAATATAACAAAGTATAACAACAGTGTAACATTATTAATGCTATCATATCAAACGCCAATTCGATCTGTAACTCTGCTGTGTCGTCTGTATAGGAGTTATTTATAGAAAAGGCGGCTAGCACGACAGGAAACGCTTACTATTCCACCTCGGATTTTCTTTGGTTCATTAATTTCTTATGTGACACATTTCATGGTTAGTAACCCCAGTAGTTTGGGTATTTTTCGGAACAAACATTTTAGTGCATTACCCTCGAAGCAGTAAAATCTTTATTTAATCAAAATGTCATGTCAGTGGATTTTCTGTTTTGTATAGGGAGGCAATATCACTTCAAGCTTAAATAATGCCACTTACACCGAGTTTGTATCACTTTAATTCCAATGAATGATTCCTGACTTAAGATCGATGTTTCCAAAACGATATCGTATCAATGTCACCTTTTGAAATTAGAATTTCAAATAAGGGAAGTAAGTTATAACGTAAACACAAAAGGAAGTGATGGAGTTGTGATATGAGTGTATGTACCATATAGTATCTCAATTGTACAAGACATTTCCACCGTACCCAGATACTCCTTTAATTATCTCTCCTACATACTCACGAGTAAAATACAGAAGGAGCATCAGGATGAAGGAAGGATTAAATCTTTTTTTAATTAACTTATTTATTTATTTCAAAGGAAAAAGCGCTTGTTAGTATATCAATCTTTCGTTACCACGTGTTGATATTTGTTATCTGTGACCTAGTACCTCAACTATATCCGTTCTAAATTTAACTTTCGGTTTAACTTAAAATGATAGACTTCGCTGAGTTTTATTATAGCATCGCTGCATCAACCTGTGTGTCCTTTCTTTTCTTGTTTTGGGTAGTATTACCATATAGTTCAAATAAGATATTCCCTAAGTATGCGAGTCTGAACACGAGCGACAAAATAACGTGGCGATGCAGGTAAGACTAACTTCCTTACATACTATACCTTTCCCCCCCCCCCCCTCCCTCTCATACCTCCCCCCCCCCCCTCCCTCCCACCCTTTTTTTCTACTTCAATTTACCTTGGAATATAAATGGATATCAGTTATAATTTGATTTTGAATTTGTGTTTGTTTTCTTTTCTTTATTCAGATTGTAAAATATTTTTCATTTAAAATATCAATAATAATTAAATGTTTACAAGTATTTCAACATTGTACTTCATTTAAAATTTAAGTAAGACGAATGTAGATTGGCAAATATCTGTCCTTTTTTTTTTTTTTTTTGGCAAAAACAAACCAGCCACGCCACATTAGTCAAAAAATCATGTCGACATGTCAGGTATTGTGTTGAGTGGTCAAAAAGTTTTCTCAACTTGTTCATTTAGATACATATATGTGACAAGTTGGCAATTTTTTCTGTCAAGTCGACATAATTATCAGATAGCAGAATTATGCCAACATACCTTGTATGAAAATTATAAAGTTACTAGAACAATACATGTAGGATAAGTAAATGTAGCTATTATTTCAGATTCAAACATATCTATATTGATATTGCCGGAAACATATATTAACATTGAATTATTTAGAATTTTTCAAAGAAAAATACGTCAACGTAAATTTTGACAACATGTAAATATATTGTATTTATATCATACTACATTTGAAATCAATTGTTAATTAAAGAAACAGACAGTTTCCCTTAAAACACACACACACACACACACACCTACACACACACACACACACACACACACACATTTTCACTTGTCATGACTACGTTTGTGATTTCGGTATTAAAGTTACCACTCCAGTTATACTAGCTTAATTAGAAAATAATTCTATGGCATCGGGGCGGGAGTGACCAGTCAGCAAGGGATGCTTACTCCTCCATAGCACCTTATCCCACCACTGGTTCTCCCAATGGTCCGTGATAGCCAATGTCTCTATTTAGTCCAGTAGAATGGATGTTCCTTATTCGCTACTGCTCGGTATCTTAACGCGGGAGTGACCAGTCGGCAGGGGATGCTTACCCCTCCAATAGCACCTGATCCCCCGTCTGGTTCTCCCAATGGTCCGTGATAGCCAATGTCTCTATTTAGTTCAGTAGAATGGATGTTCTTATTGACTACCGCTCGGTATCTTAATGCGGGAGTGACCAGTCAGCAGGGGATGCTTACTCCTCTATAGCACCTGATCCCACCCCTGATTCTTCCAGTGGTCCGTGATAGCCAATGTCTCTGTTTAGTCCAGTAGAATAGATGTTCTTTATTGACTACCGCTCGGTATCTTAACACGGGAGTGGTGACCAGTCAGCAAGGGATGCTTACTCCTCCATGGCACCTGATCCCACCCCTGGTTCTCCCAGTGGTCCGTGATAGACAATGTCTCTATTTAGTCCAGTAGAATAGATGTTCTTTATTGACTACCGCTCGGTATCTTAACACGGGAGTGACCAGTCAGCAGGGGATGCTTACTCCTCCATGGCACCTGATCCCACCTCTGGTTCTCCCAATGGTCCGTGATAGCCAATGTCTCTATTTAGTTCAGTAGAATGGATGTTCTTATTGACTACCGCTCGGTATCTTAATGCGGGAGTGACCAGTCAGCAGGGGATGCTTACTCCTCTATAGCACCTGATCCCACCCCTGATTCTTCCAGTGGTCCGTGATAGCCAATGTCTCTGTTTAGTCCAGTAGAATAGATGTTCTTTATTGACTACCGCTCGGTATCTTAACACGGGAGTGGTGACCAGTCAGCAAGGGATGCTTACTCCTCCATGGCACCTGATCCCACCCCTGGTTCTCCCAGTGGTCCGTGATAGACAATGTCTCTATTTAGTCCAGTAGAATAGATGTTCTTTATTGACTACCGCTCGGTATCTTAACACGGGAGTGACCAGTCAGCAGGGGATGCTTACTCCTCCATGGCACCTGATCCCACCTCTGGTTCTCCCAGTGGTCCGTGATAGCCAATGTCTCTATATTCTCTACTATTATTGATGTTCCTTATTTACTACCGCTCTTTTTTTTTTATCTTAGCACTTTACACAAATGTAAAAAATGTATTTTTGTTTTCGTTGATTTACAGTATCAATTCCCTTCTACACTCTACCATAGTCGGTATTTGGTCCGTATACAGCATGATTACAGACGAAGAGATGTACCTAGATAACGTTTGGTAAGGACAGTGGAATATATTTTGTCGATAATGTACACATATTGTAGTTTGATTAGTTAATTAGAGTTTAGTTTCTCTCTTACGTCACGACAAATCAGCAAGAGGCCACAAGAGGTCACCGACCTCTTAAACATGGTGGCGCAATTCGGAAATCGAACCCGGATCGTCTGCACCGCAAACAACATCAATGCTGCATTACATATATGTATGAATGAAATAATGTATATAATTTTTTTATCAATGACTAATTTTTTAATGATTTTTAAACTTTAATATTATTATTATTAACGTAGACAGTACATCATTAATTTAAACCAGGAAGTCTGGTTAACGTCTCTATCATAGAACTATTCGGAAATTCTTTTCATTTCCATGGTAGATGTCAATTTGACCGAAAAAGCAGACTTCCCCAAGTTTGGTTCACACGCTTTTCTATGAGACATCTTGGACGGGAAAGACTGAGTGACTGACACCTTCTGATAATGGACAGGCCTTAAGACGCTAACTAAAAACCAAGTCGTAAGAGAGATTCGTGTGAAAAAGTAATGGAAAAAAACAAGGTTTTTCCTTGGTTTTCCTTAAGTGAAAACAAAATATATAGTAGTTCGAACTTTAAGTTGATCGTATACCTTATAGCTTTGCATTCATACCTCGATACCACTAGGGAGAAATAAGGACTACTTTCTTAAGACTTGGGTGTTAGATTGTATTCATAAACTTTTTGGCATGAGATGTGATTTTCATCTTGTAGGGGTGACAGTGTGTTGGTGCGTAGCAGCTGTGCCGTGGTGCTAGGATTCATGTTGGCTGGTATGTACATTTGTTAGTTACTGTAATTCATTCACTGTACATAATGGCACGTTCCATTGTCATCATCATCATCATCATCATCATCATCATCATCGTCGTCATCATCATCATCATTATCAACATCACCACATCATCATCATCATCATCATCATCATCATCATCATCACCACCACCACCATCATCATCATCATCATCATCATCATCATCATCATCATCATCATCATCATCATCATCATCACCACCATCATCATCATCATCATCATCATTATCAACATCACCACATCATCATCATCATCATCATCATCATCATTATCATCATCATCACCACCACCATCATCACCATCATCATCATCATCATCATTATCATCATCATCATTTAAAATGTTTCTAGAAATCATGTACTTATCATACATTTCTTCTTTCCCACCCGTGTATTTAATTAATTCTAAGCAAATACAGAAATATAATAAAATGATACTCCTTACTTCCTTTTTATATACAGTAATGGTCAGAAATATGTAACGAAATTCTAGTTCATTGCATTATCAAAGTACAAAAGGAATTTGTACTACGACTCTCTGTTATTTGTAAACTGTGATAGACACACATGGTCATTGGACCTCTGAAACTCAAAACTGAGACGAAGTGCTTTGGAAAAGTAGGCCTAAATGTTACCTGTTTGCATTGTACAACCGCACAAAGCGCACGTACGTCGCAATATAATTTCAGGACTGCACACAAGACGTTGTATACAAGTATTGACATACGGCATTAAGAATTAATAAACATTGAATAAGAAGGAATAGAACAAACGCAACATTTTGTGTATGTTTCAGACAGTATATTACTGATGGTGTATGACAAAGAAATCGGTCAACGACCACTGTTGTTCCATCATCTCGTCACCATTTTTGCGGATTATTTCGTTGTGGTTTGTATCATTTACATTTTGTGGAAATCACATACAGAACTCCTTCATAATATTCTCGAAATATTTCCTCAGGATGTAGTCGTATGAGGTCATTCTGACCGTAGACCGTTATGATCAACGGGAGGTAACTCGTAGTTTTCGTAACGAAGTAGTTGTTGCTAAAATACAAATAAATAAAATCTAATAATATAGTTATAATCAATTAGTAGTTCTTCCTATATCCAACAAATTTATTTGTAAAGTAATGATAATCAGTCCTTCATGTCTAATGTCATGATGATGCTTTTGGATTTTCTAGATTCAAGGTGTATTTCCCTACTTTGCCAACTTTCGGCTATCAGCTGAGCTTTCCACACCTTTTGTGCGCCTATGGTAAGCATCAATGTATATCATAATTCCACACTGGGGAGAAATGAATATATTCGTGTTACTTTGTGTATTTGATAAAAGTAAATCAGTGATTGTGGAGTAAAACACCTGGAAAATGAAGTTTCTCTGTTTATTTAAATCTTTTTTTTTCCAATTTTGACTTTTTTACACAAAAAAAATACCATGAAAAGCATAATAGAAATAATCTTTGAAACATAAAACATATTATATAAATAACCAGAAACACTCACATTCGACAAATTTTTGACCACCTGACCTTTTCCAAGTGGTGAGTTTTACTAAAGATCGTAAGCCCAAGCGTAAACTTTTCGTCTAACTTTACGTGTACGTCAATTGAATTTTTCTTGATGTCTATGTACATACGTAATTACATTGGTAAACGTTGTAAAAGATACATTTACGTTTGGAACTCTTTAGGGAGGAGACAAATATTTCTTAGCAAAGTTTACGTCTACGTTTGGGCTTACGATCTTTAGTAAAACTCGCCCCAGGTGACCAAAAAAATTTTTTTACGACTTGAAAAAGGCCACGAAAATGGAAAACACAAAGCATTCAGTGTATATTTATTATAATATAGTTTTTGGTCAGGTGGTAAAATCCGACCTTGTTCCTCCCGGAAATTGCTGCTTTTCTCTTCTACTCAATTCCCTCCCTCACTAAACATTGAATGACGTCTTACATCTTTGTATTCTAATGACAAAATATTTTTAAGTAATACGAATTCTTATTAGTTAACAACAAACCATCACAACAAGTATTCACAAAGAAACAATTTTGAAATGTTATTAACAAGGGATGTATTTTGGCAGGTGGATCTTGAAAGCTTTGGGATACGACCGAGAACATCTTTTATCCAGGCTGAATTTCTACACCATGCTGATGGTGTTTGGTGGCACCCGTATACTTACTATACCTATATTCTGGTCGCTTGTTAGAGACATACACGGAACATACGAGTTCGAGCAGCTAGGCCACATGGGATATATCTTGATAGGCATGTGTGTCATATTGGATATTTTAAATTGTTTGTGGTTTAGTAAAATGCTATTAATGTGCAAGAAAACAGCTGCCAAACCAAAGGAAGATTAGAACACGTCATTTAACTATTGAAAATAAGACGTTTAAGATCGATTTGAAAGTGTGGACGAACTGTGTCTGTAAATGTTTATTGCATTTGTTGTTATATCATTTAATTTCATTATTACAGTTACTACGTGTAATAGATCTAGTTTTACTTTTTATATAAAGTTTTGTTTTAAACAATTATATGTCATGTAACAGAATGTGTTTTATCAATAAATAATGAAGCAATAGATTTACCAACAAAGGAACAGAAGCATTTCGGACATTTCTTATACATGCAATTCACACACACACACACACACACACACACACACACACACACCTTGAGCTCCAAGTATAAGAGGCATGTTAGAACACCTTTTGAAATCTAAGTCGACGTTAAAATAGATGTACGGGGGAATAGGACATCTTCAGAAATATACGGGAGAAAACAGGGTATTTATAGGTATTTGTTAGTCATAGTCGTATCCTTCAAAAACACATGCTGTGCAGGTCTAGATTTTTAATTAGAATTTATTGCCCAAATTAAAATAATAGTTCCTTTCATCAAATCAGATGTTTCAATCGAGGCTATTTTAGATATACTGTCAAGAAGTTTGCTTCCCTCATCCACATAAATCTACAATTTTAAAAGTATAACACATGTTCCAAAACACATGTGACTTCGTTCTTCGATGATAAAACTTCTTAAATGTAATTATGAATTTATTAATTATACAGTTCGAACATCATAAAGAGGCAGATCTGAGTTACCATTTTCTAATCCCAAGTACAGATAGCAAGACAGATGATAAATTACCTCAAACAGCTTGGATCGAAACCCGCGCCTTCAGGTTACAAATCCAGTGTGATTCTATTGGATCAACCTGCCCTCCATCAATACCCCTTCTTTTATGATGATGCTCCGTATGTAAAACTCTATTCGCCTCTATAGATACCGGTATATGTCTATAAACGAATCTTTGAAAATCAAATATCAAAATTTTATGTTGTAATCGCAATACCAATTTGATTTTGTGTTTTTAATAATACCATTATAGCTCAGTCGTTAGAGTGTTCGATTCGGACCGGCAGTCTGGAGTTCCACAAGTGTTTTACCTTCCAATGATACTCGTAGTACATATCAAATTTCAATGGCAAGATGAATATAATAGGGATAAGATTATTCAATGGCTGACGTTCTGACGACTGATTGATGGTAAAGGTGCTTTCCCGGTAAGCGTACATCAGAGTTTGAAAGAGGATGGCATAAATGTCACGAGTCCTACTGGTTCATTATCATAGCAGCAAGCTTCGTCTGCAATAAAAGGGTATGTGACATAGTATGTATACGGTGAAAAATTCATGAAACATACTATGACAACATACAATAATAATTTTACGTTGTAAACACTCATCCGGGGCATTTAAAGGGGAATTCCCTAAAGATTTCAAAAAATTACAACTATTTGATATTTTTATGATACAGTTGTAGGTAACAGTGCAAAAGGTGTAAACTGTCAAAAACAGAAAGAAAGAAAGAAAAAGTAAAATGTTTATATTTCTCCTTGATTGAAGTGCATTCTTAATACATTTGGTAAAGTCGTGTACATTGAATTTTGCAAGAATTACAAAACAGATAATGGTTTTATATAGATACATGTACTTCTAGCGCCATATAATGTTATGTTCGTCTTAAAATTTTAAATTTAAAAATGTATTGTCACATGATACATGAATTCAAATAATGACCATAATTTGACAAAGATTAACAGAACTAAAACGAGTCTGATATTAAATAGCAGTAGTGTCATTTTTATATATATACGAATAAATATTTTATTACTTTATTTGAGCACTTCTTTATTGGCTTATTTTCTTGTAGGCCTACATCATATAAGTTAATGGGCTACTTTTTCGTTTTGCGACGTTTGGTAATAGTTCACGTATTTGTTGACAAAAGCAATATAAAAGGTGAACAAAAACCTCAGCATTTCTTTGCAAAATGTATCAAGCTGGGATCCTCTGATAAACCAACGACTGTACATATCATTGTTCCGGTGTTGTATAGTAGCCTATTCCCCTTTTCGCCACATACTTATAAGTAAAAATTCAGATTTGGCACCAAAAATGGCCGAGTAGTTTGGCTAATACACATGTGCCCCCCCCCCTTTTTCGGAAATCCTGGATCCGCCACTGTGTGTCGTATGGTCAAATAACCTAATCGACTCAACAACCCGATTTCCTGTTGAAATATCAATGAATGCTTCGTAGGGCGATGATGCCAGTCAAAAAGTGAACTGTCTCTGTCATGTCGTGAGAGACCAATTGGTCGATGAACCATGTGGGGGCAGGCGTGGTGTGGTGCTTAAGCGCTTGGCTTACGGTGCCGACGATCCGGGTTCGATTTCCGGATTGCGCCACTATGTTTAAGAGGTTGGTAACCTCCTGCTTCCATGTCGCAATATAACTAAAATGTTGTTGAAAGTGACGTAAAACACCAATCAACCAACCAACGAATCATGTGCTACAATAACATTCTAAAAAACAATTTTTCTGAAGGATGTAAACAATTTCTGTACATTAACATTGTGCATGTGCAAATATGTTTCTGGATTTATTTATAACAAGCAAATTCTGAGAATTGTGGTCCCCCGTCTTCGGGGTTTTATTAGTAATTAAGGGTGCAGTGATCTGTGACATATATAAAGGTATTGCAATTAGGGTCGTACACATGCCAAATACGAAGGCCCTACGTCTTACGGTTAAAAAGTTCTGACCAAGGTTAAAGTTTTTTGATATACGGACAGACAGACGGATAGACAGAATGATATTTAATGTTCCCATGCTTTCGCGAAAGCGGAGGACAATTACGTCGTATAATTGTAAATTTTGTAAATAACTGCATAAATATATTTTAAAGTTGTATACCCTTCAATTCGGTGTAATTTCAAAAATTAGGGCATGTAAAACAAAAACTGTATTTTTCTCGTATGGTTGAAGTTATTAACATTTTTTGTCGCTTCAAACCCTCAGAGACATCAAAATAAAAAGAAAGTACTTCGTAAATAAAGAGGGTATTCCATAAATACAACCATAAACAAATACGTTGGAGGGAGACTCCAAAAGAAATCAATTTCAGTAAAAACTAACTTTAGCAGACTTGAATGCAGATTTTTAAGTTGCCGTTAAGTTTATTTACCTTGCGACTTCCGAATTAGATCACGTGATAAGTTGGTTGTAAACATTCTGTTTACAAATTTTGTGTTTTAAACATCTATATCTCACTTAACACGACGAATTTGATCACAACATTTGCAAAGGTATGTTTTAGGCTTATAATTTATATAATAAATACAATTTATAATAAATTTACCTCTGCACTATACTAGCCAACATAGACTTTTATGGATTGCACATTTCTCCATATTCACAGAATCCAAATGATAAAGAGCTCGCGGAGAATGCATTTGGCTTTGGATTTATACTCTGAAAGCCGTCAGTGTGAAAAGTTGATGTAACACGAAGTGAATATTGTATGAAATAATACATGTAGAAACGTCTGAACGTATGAGAATATTTCCCAAGATTCCATGCAAAATTCTTTTCGACTGCTTTTCCTGTCAACAGTAAACGAACATTTACTTCTGAAATGTAAGCTTACTGAATGAAATAAAATACTTTGTAATGCTTTATGTAGAATCAAAAGTATAAAAAGAGTATTCAATAATATTTGCGATTGTGGAATGTGTTTTAAAATATTTTATCAGAGGAAATTCGTTACAATGATATTCGGCCAAAAAAAAAATGAAAAGAACTACAGTAATCAGTACTGTAAAAATTATTTTGATTACACATCAGTAGTGATTATACTTAATGCAAAAGTATTTCTGTATCAATATTTAGACAGATTATATATGAACATAATCCTTTGCATAGGATTTTTATGCCAAATTTATTGGGGGAAGAAATCAACACTATTCCCACAAAATGATGTAAGAGACAACCAGTATCTTATTATCACATAAAAAATTTTACGGGAAAGTTTATTATTCTTCCCCCCCAATGTGTTAGTCCCACAGTTAATGTGAAAGGGCCTACTCTACTGTATGCAATATTCCAACTACAACCAAACAAGTTTTCTGTCAACCTCTTAATTTATTTTCAATTTCCTCTTTTATTAAGGTTCTTTAATAATAGATAGATGAATATATTATGTGCAGCTAATAAGACATTAAACATAATTTTGACATTTACATCCACATTGTGTGAGGACAGGCTTGGTGTAGTGGTTAAGCGCTTGGCTTGCGGTGCCGACAATCAGGGTTCGATTCCCCGGTTGTGCCACTATGTTTCAGAGGTTGGTTACCTCCTGCTTCCTTGTTGCAATATAACTGAAAAATTGTTGAATGCAAGGTAAAACACTAATCAACCAACCAACCAGATTGTGTGAATACATATAGCTAGAACATACATGTGCAATCAATAAAAGATATGTGTAACTGAAAGTTTACTGCTAAGTATTGTTTAGAATTTATTGTGATATATTTGCACAATAATCAGTAGTAACTGATAAAATTGCTTTCAAATTTGATTGTTCTGATATTAGAAACGACCCTTTCACATTATTGCAAAATTGGCATTTTGAGTGGTAAAATCATTATTGTTTCCACAATATTCATAATTTGCCACTCAAAACAACAATCAGTAAAGTGAAAGGGTCTTTTGTGAAGGTAATCAAAATACAGTTAAAATTCAGCGAAAAATGATACTATAACTAATATTCATGCTAGGTTTTATCATGTTATAAAAACTCAGGGTCCAAAATTTGCAATTGTCCATTTGTCACTGATGCCCTCAATTCTATTCTTGCAACCCATAAAATTGAATAAATATCATTAAGGTCTTCCAATTGTCTTTGAAAAATGCTATATCACAACATGAACTTTTTACACTTTTCTACTACTGAAAACTGAATGAAAAGCTGAATGTTTTGAATAGGGAGATGGATTTTATTCAGTGCATACTCATATGATCAAAAATATGTGCTCATTGATAATGACTGACAATTTATTAAAGGTAGGTTACTCATCCTGTTAGAATCTTTTGTCCCTGTTATGGTTTGAATGATAAGCTTGTATTTATTAATCAAATCTGGGCACTTTTAAATATATTTATATTTTGTTATAGGAGTAGTAACAGAGTACCAACTGCCAGTGGCAGTAGACCTAGGACTGGAGGTGAGTTGTGATCAAACGGATACTTTCATACATCATGGCTTGACACTACCCTTACATGTACTTCGTTAGTCACAGACAAATGAATTTATTCATGGACTTAATAAACTTAAAACTGACAAGTTTAGACTACTAATAATTGTCAGGAACATTGCAGGAATTTATAGGAAATCCTCCTAATGACTCTCTGTAACAGAGTTTCAAGGTTTCATTATCTCTGACCATTAATCCATTTTTATAAACATATTATTAGATGGCATATATTATGGTATGAAGATGTCCATACATTTTTTAGGAACATACAACATGTATGTTCTTAATACTTTAGTTTTACAGTTTCATATTTGGCACAATTGTTCCTTATGACAAGGTGGTGTGTCATGACCTTGACCTAGGGTCTTGGCTTCAATTTCAGAGTCACAGTAGACATATTTTTTACTGCTTTATTTCCACAGCTTCATACTTGGCTTAATTGTTTCTAATTACAAGGTAGAGAGTTATGACCTTGACCCAATATCATGCACCCAAGGTGAAGGTAACTTTTGACCATGATGGCATTTCTTGTCTTCTTGGTATTTCCTACATTCCTAAATTGTACAGCCTGTGTAAAAATGATCCACTTTTAATAACAGCTGATGAAGTACATGTATCATGCCTCAGTCTTTTTCATATTGGCATTGTATATGATTTGGTCAGAGTGAATACATAAGATTATCCTGACATTTCAAGTGCTGATAGCAATTAAACACTTGCACAATGAATTTGCAACTTATACCTAAATTTAGTGGTCATTTACCCATTGCATCTTATCAATGATTTCCCAGGATCATCTTACGTGACGTTGAAAACAGCCTATCTGTCAGTTCTGACTGGCAACAAAATTGAATTTTTTTGTATCTTTTATTATTTAGACTAGAAAACATTCCAAAATGACTGACAAAAGCAAAACAGTTTTAATATCTCTGCTGAGTCTGCTTTGACAAAGATTTTATTAATGGAAGTTGTTGTAACAAATGTTTATATGAACACTACCTTAGTTATGAAGTTGTAAATATCAGAAAATTCTTAAAATAAATCACTAAACCACAAATTTGATTCATTTTGCAATTACCCATTATTTACATGTGTACATGTATAGCAAAATTCTGTTTCAGCTGTTGGACTCCCTCCAGGAACCGCTACAAGATTGACAACTGCTATGGTAAATGAAAATATTACTAAGTTTGTAATTATTAGATGTACATGTGTAAATTAATGGAGATTTCTAAATCATGTTCTTGAAAGCCCATCATTTTAGTAAATTTACTACAGTATCAAAATTAAAATCCTGACATATGTAATATGTTTAAACCTTTTTTCAGTGTAAAGAAAAATTTACATGTACATGTATAAATAAAAATGTCAGACCAGCAATTTCCTTGATTTCTCAGACTTTCACAAATAAACAACAGAATTTACATTTAACAATTAAACACCAAGAATAAAGATCTACATATTGCATTACAAATAAGAATGCTATTAATTTTCTTGAACAAACATTGACTTGTGTATCTCAGAATCCTGGTACAGCTCGACCTGGAACACGAGGAGGTCAGACAGGAGGAGGAGTTGGTAAGTTCCTGAAAATAAAATCCTTCCTAATGTAACCAAATCTCACATATTTCAATTGAGAACATATATGCCAATTACATAAAAAAAACTGCATGTCTTATTAAAGTACACTAAGAAAATAAGGAAACTTTATGACCCCCTATGGTATTAGTAATGTATTGGATTTTGGTACATTTCTAACATTTAATGATACAGAATAAGTGCATTGTACAAAAGGAAATATTTGAGCCATATATTATACTGTGTCCAAGCCACATCATTTATTCAATCTGAAGAAAACATTAGAAGTTTAATTTCACAGTTTCGTAAAGTTGTACAACAAATACATATGATAAATTCTATAGATATACATGTATTATTTGTTCCAAACTGATGTTGGTATCAAATTTATCTTAAAGTGAACTGAAATATTAGTTAAATATATGGATTTTGTCTATTTTTAGCTCTTAGTTCACAAGTGACTGTTGTTGATAGACCTATGACTCAACAAGGTTTAGGTGGAATGAAAACGGGAATAAAAGGTAAAGTAAAAAAAATAAGCTAAATAAAACAGGTGCTAATTGCATCTCATTTATAAAGGTAAAATATTTAAAATTAATTTCAAGAAGTAAATATTATACATATTTATTAAGATTTAATTTTCATTTTAGTTATATAAAGGTAAACCTGACGTTGAATCTCTAGTAGACTCTCATCCTGATAATGTGATTTTGAAAACACATTTTTGTGATCCAAAATTGTAAAAAAATACTTTTGTAATTGTATTTTGAGCAAGAAATGCCGGACCAACCCAGCTGTTTAAATTGTTTCATTGTAACTCATGTTTTTATGTAGGCCAAAGACAAGTGAAGGACAAGACATACTTCATAGGTTTGATAAGGTCAGTATTGGTACCAATATACTTCAAATTCTGATTTTATATTTCAATGTTGGTTAAAAAAAAACAAAGGGGGGTATTCGTATAATCTTCCTACTGTACCTGTTTGTCTTGGTTTTTGAACTATGAGAAATACTCCAAATAACAAATTGGTTTTTGTCATATTACATTTCTGAGTTTGATGAACTTTTTTCATGAGCCTAATCCTGTGAACTACTGCACAGGATCAGAGTCTTGTTGATAAATTGTTAGCATTGTAATATATAAGAAATGTTTTTTAGTGATTGCATGATAGAAACTATACTCTCAGGATAATAGTTGGTCATGCACAATGTCATAATGTTGCCAACTATTTTGTCATAGGCACTACAAAGCACGCCTCTTATCTTACTTATCTTATTGATATTGTCTACTAGTTTAAATTACAAAAAAAATCCCTAAATATGGAATTTGAGCAAGATAATTTGCTGGCTTGAAATTTTCTTTATTAAGTTATATGCTAGTAGGACTCACAAACCAGTTTTCTTATTTAAGTTGAAACTGCTATTCAGAATGTAGATGGTAATTAGAATATACTTGAACAATAATCTCTCCTCTAATTTTGTCAACAGAGGAAAAATAAATGAACTGAATACAGAGGTGGCAAAGCTTAAGAAAGATATTGATGTTGGTACAGAGGAGAGCTCCTCCTTTCTGACTTATGAAAAAAGGTTTGTAGTATTAAAGTATTGCACTCTTAATTAGTCAGTGTTAAAAAGTTCATTAAAATTGTTCATGTTCTCATTGGTTGATGGCTTGAAATATACAATAGTACTTAAATATACATGAAGTAAGAAGGAATTATTGCAACTCAACCTGTAGTTCAAATTATTTATTTGACTTGAGTAAACCAACCCCACTGCAAAGGAATATACAAAAATAACCAATTACTGTTACTATATTTTTGCTTTGTTTTACGTGTAAAACTTTAAATTAAGTTCTACACATTTTGTTTTATGATATATACATTTCCTTTTCAGAGCGGAGTCTTTAGCCAGTGAGATCAGAGATTTACAAGGAGAGTTAGGGGATTATAACACGGTAAGTGTCAGAATAATCACATACTATAACATGGTGTCAGAATAACCACATCAAAATTTATCTATTTGGTGCTGAATGTAACTTAATTCATTGCCTACTTGCATATTGGCTTAAAAAGTTCAGAATTTGTTTGAGACGTGTGCTGTACAATGAACTGAAATTTTCAGTGCTCCAATGATTGAGAAGATCAGATCGGTTCACAGATTACGATTTTCAGATTTCAATTCGGTTCACTTCACATTTTAGCCTGTGCTAGGGGAGAATAGTGGCGGCGAGTAAATGAATGTGGGATTTTCTAGTAGATGCATTTAGAGTGGCAATTCTTTTGATCCTTAGTATAAACTATATTTTACTTGAATGGCATCCCAGAAATAAATGAAGAAAGAAAAGGACTATTATTAAGACTAATGATTTGTGTATTCCATATCTGGGAAACTAGTAACTCCCAATTTCCATGTTGTTATGTAAGTGATAAATTTGAAGCAAGTTGAAATCGTAACATTATTAAAATAAATTGAAACACCAGTTTACTCCTAGACTTCACTTTCTTATACAGCAAAGTATATAACAAAGTAAAAAAGTTGATAAATATTGATCAGAAAACGAGGATAGATCATTAATAGAATGAATTACAAAACAGTCATAAAGATCAAGCTTTTTAATATGGGTTGTCTCTCTTTTGAGAAACAAACTTAACGATATTGTTTATTTCAGTTAGTAGATAAATTGACAACAGATGAAGATATACAAGATGTAGAATTTGACCTGAATGATGTAAGTATTGATCATTAAAATGAAATAAAAACCTAAAAAGGATGTGGCAGGGATACTGGACATACATATATATTTTCATAGTTATATATTTTTCATTGTGTACTTGAATCGATGACTCCTAATTTATTACGGTATTAAATGCTTATTGTTATACATACCTGTGTAATAGAAAGAATTATTATCTTATCAGTAAGCCTTTCATAATCCCCTTAATGCATCAGTTTGAAGATCTGAGGCATCTTTTTTTCTATCTGTTGCACAAAATCTTAAAAATTAGTCATAAGTTGTAATACATGTATAAAGAGTCAGAACTAACAGTCAGATGTAATTTTTATGTCACAGCCTTTTCTTGACCATAAAAATTTCCTTTCATGTTTACCTCTGATATGCTTTTCAACTATAAATAGGTATGTAAAATAAAATTTGTTTATATTACTATGCACATTTATGGACATATTTTGATACTTATTTATTTTCTGTGTTTATGGTATGTGTTAGAGTTTGCATATTTATATTTTCACAGCTCAAGGCTAATAATGAAAGAGAAGCCAAAAAAATTGAAGATTTATTTGAAGTCAAAAAACAGTAAGTGGTGCATGTATATTATACCTTTATGTCAGTTTCAGCTATTTACTCTTTAGTGTACAAAAAGTAATATTTTCTTTACATAGTTATAAGAATAGAAAAACAGAGATTTTTATGAACTTGATTTTAAATATTATAGAAAAGAAGACCAAATCAAACAGTTAGAGCAAGAATTGGACCAGGAAAAGAGAATGGCAGATAACTTAGTTAATGATATGGTATGTATTTATTTATTGGTTAGTGTAACGCTTTAACTATACTCCCCAAAACAAAGTTGTAGGGGATATACTGTCCATCTACAGACAAAGCATTTCAGGACCAATTTGAGATCTTTTCATCCAAGAGCCATGATATGTTTAGGACTCAAGGAGTGTTTCTTGACCTTTTGAGGATCCATTGGTCTAGGTCACAGGACCTTATTTTTCTAAAGCATTTCTGACTGTAATTCAATGCCTTTTCATCATAGAGTCATCATTCTTTATACATAGCATGCCCATGACCCAAGTGGGATCCCTTTTGTAAAGGTCAAGGTCACAGGAGTTTGTTCTTTCAAAAGCATTTCCTTTCTTGACCAAAAGTTATATCTCCACTGTCAAAGTCACTATGGGCAATAGACACTCTACCAGCAAGATGGAAAATAGAGAACTAGGACTGTTTCCAGTATCCATCAGACTGGACCCCTTAGTCATACACTGGAGTTCAAACATTAGGATTACCCCTTGCATCTTAAAATCTAGCACTATGATAACCACAGAATGCACCATATAAGCAATATTAACTTGTACAAAAAGAGTCATATATAAACAAACATGCAATATCATTAAATTTCATTCCAAGTTTAATTAATCTTTTATGATTGAGCAACTCCCGATAAAAGTAGCTTATTTGTTGTGCTTATTGCTTTTTCAACTCCAGTCATGTACATACTGAATCAAGTCCAGAGGACTGTCCTGCCAATGCCTATTACCAAAAACATCAACGAAATGTATAGAACTGAACAAAACATTTGTTCATATTATTCTTTGTCTTATAGCCTCCAGATATGAGACAGAAATATTTTGAGATGAAAGACATGAATGAGCATTATTTAAAACAGCTGGAAAGAGGACAGCAAGAATTAGACGTTCTCAGCTCAAAGA
Source organism: Pteria penguin (assembly GCA_035048485.1). Classification (NCBI taxonomy): domain Eukaryota; kingdom Metazoa; phylum Mollusca; class Bivalvia; order Pterioida; family Pteriidae; genus Pteria; species Pteria penguin. Next base: position 56,769,217 of record CM068580.1, on the reverse strand, counting down.
TAGAAAATCTCAATGATGTAAGTCGGCTTCTCTATCATCAGTTCTTAAATTCTAGAATCTGTAAAGTCTTAGATTAGTAGAACAATCATTTTTTGTATACAAGTGTGTCATTTCCCACATTATTGTTTGACATGGAAATTAAGCATTTATTTCTTTTTCTTTTTTCAGGAATTATCTATGTCTCAAGTTAAACAAGAAGCTGGTATGACCTTTTTGAAGTATCTTCTTCTAGAATATACTGTATATATATATACCTTATTTTAATTGATAAATCGCAAAATAGATTTGCAAAACTAATTGAATTGTTCAAAAGATAGGTAAAATTGTCAGATGTTTTGTAAAAGTAAAATTTGGTTCACTTTAACAATAATCTTGGAATTGTAAAACTGATAAGAGAGATATGGAATTTTTATTTGGAAAGAAGATTTCTTAATACATGTGAAATCCTTCAAAGTTTGACTCACTTCTATTCATTTCTGTCCACCCACAAGGTCTATTGTTTTCTAACAACTTTTATCATCTATGCTTTTTTTATTGATTTCAGTGAGATTATATGAACAACTGAATGAGCTGGAAGCAAAACGAGACAGTCTGATCGAAGAAACGAAAAACAAAGCTTCACCTGCAGAGGAACGAGAACGTCTATTGAAACAGGTCAAGGATGATAATCAGGAAATTGCCAGTCTAGAAAGACAGTAAGATATTTCATGAGAAAAATATAGACATTTAGAAACCATTAAAGTATCAAAGTGTTGAATGAAATAAATTACTTAAAAATAATGTTTTGATATGGTTCTTGATACCACCGTAAAGATTGTCTTTCTTTCTACATTGCAAAAATTATCTTTTTCAAAATTATGAGTTTATACAGTGAAAACTGTCTATACCGGACAGTCATCGGGACAGCTACTTTGTCCGCTTTGGACAGGTGTCCGGTTTTCAGAGAAAACAATGTCCGGGATTATCGTCCATAACCCTGTATGGAGCAAATGGATTCGAATCGTCTGTGTAAATGCATGTATTTACTATTATTGCATTACAAATTCTTTCCCAGTTGTGTACATACTGTATCAATAATAAGAACATAAAAATTATACACGTTATTTATACTTTATTCATATAAACGTGACAACAAAAAGAAAACATGTAATATTCATAAAGTTACATGTAACTTATATATCAGTAATTATCTCTTAAAGAAGGAGTCCAGTGTGATTTGTCTCGAGGCGCATCGACGTTTCACAATAGTATCGGTTGTCATACTTTCCATTTCCATGACTAAGTCCAGGTATCGATCGTCTTTTGTTAGAGCAAAGTTCTTCAACTTTTTCACCATATCCATGACGTCACTGTGTGTTAAGTCAGAATCTGTTGTATCGGACATAGGAGCTTCATCGCAAGCTTCGATATCGGTGGCATCGGCTCCGCACGAGTATTCATTCACAAGTTCTGTTTCCCACTCATCGGATGCGTCCTCCGTGGGCAAATGGCTATCAAAATCGGTCAAATGCGCAGCGTCGATGTCGGACCTCAACTCGCGAGCCAATTGGGCTAGTGGAATGTCATCGTCATTCAAGTTAAGTGCATCAACGTTTGAATTTACAGGAAACCCGCACATTGCGAAACACTTGGTTATTGTTGATGGTTCAGTTTCCTTCCATGCTTCTGCAGTCCAATAGACAGCATCAAGAAGTGTCACATTTCGGCAAAGTTCGTTTACGGAATCGGACGAATCAATTTTTGACACAAGCGATCGGAGTAGAAATTTTCTGTAGCGAGCCTTGAATGTGCGAATCACGCCTTGGTCAAGTGGTTGCAGAATAGATGTGGTATTGGCTGGCAGGAATTTCAAGGTGATGTTCGTTAAGGTAACATGATTATGAGAAGTGGCATTATCCAAAAACATAAGAATTTTTCGTTTTTGTCTCCTCATATCGGCATCAACACTTCTTATCCAGGCCTCGAACAGCTTCGAATTCATCCAGGCTTTCTTATTCCAGTTCCACTGAACGGGTAGGGTTTTCTTGTTTACGTTTTTAAAACACCTAGGATTCTCGGCTTTTCCGATCACTAAAGGACGTAGCTTTTCACCGGTCGCACTGCATGCAAACATCACAGTAATCCGTTCTTTGGAATTTTTCACCCCTTTAGCTTGATCATCTTTTGTTGAGAGAGTTTTATCGGGTAATGCGCGCCAATATAGTCCAGTCTCATCGCAATTGAAAATATCGCAAGGTTCGAATCCTGACTCGATATCGGATATACGGTCCTTGAAGTCGGTCACCACAGTTTGATCAACCCCTGCACTTTCGCCACTGATTTTGAATGCGCGAATTGAATGTCGTGTTTTGAAACTCTCAAGCCATCCATTTGAAGCCTTGAAGTCTGTTAAGTTCAAATCCGCTGCGAATTTCAAGGCCTTTTCTTGGATAATTGGTCCCGATAGTGGAATGTTTTTGGCCCGAGCTTGAGAAAACCATCTCCATGTTAATTCATTCAATTCATCGAAAGCACATTTTGTGTTAAAGCGTTGCTTTTTCACATCAGAATTTTTTTCAAATTCTCCCAGGTACACATCTTTCTTTTTCAGAATATCGGAAACTGTTGATTTTCCTATTCCATATTTACTTCCTAGATCCCTCATAGACATTTTAGGTAAAGCCTCAGAGTCTCTAATCAGTCCAATCTTGTCTTTAAGCGTCAATTCTACGCGTCTGCGCTTAGAAGCCGGTTCCGACATTTTAGAATTTTCTAAAGTAAACGATCTTGCCTGAATGATTGTAAAGTATGGAATGGTTGATCTAATTCAGAGTAGGTATATGTTGGACACTAATTAGATGTTTAATAATGTAGTAATCTAGAAGTGCATAATGATGAGTAAATAATTGGTTACATGTCGGTACATTAAAACGAAAACTTGCCGTAGACTAATTGTTTGAAAAACTTTGCCTAATTCAATCATATGTGCTTCAGTAAATGGCTTGTACATGTATATTAATTAAACGGCAAATAAACTACCCGCACGTACAGTGAAGCCACATAGGGTTTATGATCTAATCGAATATACACCCAAACAACAAATTAAGGGTAAACAGGTGTCATTTATAACGGCCGGGCGGTTATGTAAACAATGCGCGATCGATCAAGTATGTTATCTATTGCCGACGGAAGTGTCCGGTATTCTCAGTTAAATAACATAAGATTTCATGAAATTGGGACCGGATATCGCGTCCGATGTCCAGAGTGGACAGTGTCCGTTATTCGGAGAGTTTACATTTAATGAAAATAATGGGAAAAAAATACGTTCCACAAAAATTGTCCGTTTTTCACAAGATTCCGGTTTTGACAGTGTCCGCTTTGGACAGTTTTCACTGTATTTCATTTCATTATACCCAAAGTTGCATATTTTATGTCAACATACCCAGGATTATGGAGTGTATATGAATAAAATAGTAGTAATTCTCACTAAAGGTTTTATCTACTAGAGTATATAGAAGGTTATAGGTCTGATTGAGTTCTCACTTGAACATAAAAGATCATTTGAGCCTTTCCATTCTTGTTAAACTATCTCATGCATTTGAGTTATTTCCCTTCAGAACAAATGACATCAGAGAAAAGATAGAATCTATGCAAGAGGAAATGCAACAGTTGGATATAGATATAGAAGAAAATCAAGGTAAGATTTCTAATATTTGTGCATGTCAGCTTAAATTTTTAACATAAATGCAATAATTGTTTACATCAAGAAAGTCAAAGTTGGCATTGTAGTTTCATTAAATAAGGAATGAACTCATCAATGTGAATGTAAAGGAAAGTTATTTTACGCATCCATCTTTACTTTACAGTACTTTGCCTCTTTGATGTCCTTGTAGTAAGGTATTTTTCTTTTTTCTTGTAGGTGAAAGAAATCAAAAATACAAAGAACTTAAGAAAAGAGAGGAAACTATAGATGGTAATTCCTTATTCATTAGCATATGTGAAACAAGAAAATAATCTTGCTGTATCATACATTTCGTTCTTCTAAAAATTGTTTTAACAATCAGCTAACAGCACTGTATAACATTATTGTATATTTATATAGTATAGATATAACTATTGCTTTGTATTTTGCAGAGTTCTTAAACACTTTTGAAGAAAGTAAAAATACAGAGGCTGTAAGTATAATTCAATAATAGTTATATACAAAAGAATTTTCTGAGTGTTTCCCCCTTGAAGTGATTGCTGTAGCATTTAATTGCATTTTCTACTTTCAACATATAGTTACATATGTCGTAAAATTGAGAAACTAAATATTTGAATGTTTTGATCTACAACACTGCTGTGCTGTTTTTGGTTTGAAGATGAATAATCTTGTCCCAGTGGGGATTTTTTTTCCATCTACTCATTCAGAATATTTTTCACTGCCTTGAATATATAAGTTAAGCTTTTCAGGTAAAAAAATGAAGGTAGCATAGTCTGTGTATTGTCATTATTCATGCGACTGATCTAAACAAAAATATACTTAATCTTTTTTTTTTTCTTTAATTTTCAGCAAAGAATGGCTCAGTCAGAACAGAATGTTGTTTCACTTCTTGAGCATATGAGCAGAGTAAGATTATTTCATTTGATAACAACACGTGTTAAAATTTTATCAATTGCACCGTGTTTTACAAGAAGTAGAAATTTTCAAACTGAAGTTCAGTCATACTAATCTTTATACTACAATTGTTTGAACTACAGTATAAAAGTTGTGTGAAATGCATACCAGTGAGTAAAAATCATGAGGCATCTTACTCTTATTCCAACCCATGTGACTTGACATATACAGAAATTAAAGTCCTCCAGAGGGAAGTACATGTAAATTTAAAGAAATAACAACACTCTTATCTACAAATTTTTGGTCTCCTGGCCTTTATCATATGGAAAAAATGGAAAATTTTCCATTTTCTTTACTTGATAAAGGCCAGGAGGTCGAAAATTTGTGAAAAGAGTGTTTTGACTTGGCATACTTTATCCAAAATAGACTTTTAACGATAAACTGCAACTTAATTTTATAGAATATGAGTAGATTTACAGCTCTACCTACACCTCAAGAGTTAGGAACTATGAAGGAAGACTTGGCATTTAAAACAGGAGAAATGCAGAAATCAGAAAATACAGCGTTGGGATTGGCTGGTGGTAGGTTGTCCAACATATATACACATGAGCTATTCATATGGCAATTTTCATATTATATCCATGAAAAACATGAAAATATCATATGATGTAAAGTTTTATGTGATAGGAATTTTTATGGTCTTTGATGTGACTTTGGTATATATGCTACAATAACGGCATGACATCTTTTACTCAAAGCTTTACGTGGTTTCTTTTCTAGAGTCTGTTCTTTCTTCCATGATACCGTCTCATTGATGCAGTAGTATATCTGAGAAAACGTTATAAGCCATGAAAATTGGAATTAGATAAGAACATAGGAATTGTGATATTATCTGATTACATTGCATGATTTACATTGTTAGAAAGTGACAAGTTACAACAGGATTTACAGAAAGTTGAACAGTTGGAAGAAAAGATCAACACTGAGTTAGTGATGTTGAAGGAAAAAATAGCCAACATGGAAAAAGATCTTGTCAAATATTCTGACCTCAGTCAGCTGAAGCAGGATTCAGAAAACAAAAAGAAGGTTTGTCTAGAAATACCTTAGGTACCCATTTTATAAAATTTTTGTTAACTGTTAATTCACAGTCCTAGATATTTCGTAAGAAGTTTGTTGTCTTTGCTCTTTGTATTTAACTCTTTAACATATATTATAGCAGTAAAGTGGTCAAGCAGAGTGTTCCATTAATTTAAAATGTCATATTTATCACATACCTTCTTTATCAGCAAAGAATTAATCTCAAAATTTCTGTATTCTGTATAGATTTAACGGGATGGTCCAAAAAGATAATTTCATAATCAAGATCTACTTTATATGTGCTTTTTTTCTTGCATCATCAAGTTTAAAGACAGTTAAGACTATCTAGTTTGCTTCACTATAGAAGTTGCAGATTAATAAGAATAATACAGATTACAGATGTAATGTGGAATTTTCTATTACTCTTCAGAATTTACTAGATGCGAGAGTAGTTCTAACAAGGAGAAAAGAACAGTTTAAGAAGACCATGCAACATCTCTCAAGCAAATATGAGGGCTTGAAGGCTCAACTGAATGAGCACGAGACCTACACGCAGGTATGTATGAACGAAATACATAAGGGATCATTTGGTAGGGCGATTTAAGCTTTGTATAGTTAAAATCAAGTCAATCTCTGAATTCTTCTTCTTTTTGTGTGGCCTATGAAACAAAATGGATCACTTTGTGTGGCATCTATCTGTCTGTTTGCAAGTAGTCACACTTCTGAAAATTTTATAGCCAACAACACATGTTGTTTAAACACTAGTTTAAGAGAGGAGTAATCAAGCTTCTGTATTGCAGTTGTTCTAAAATTGTGGTAAATGCTGATTAACCATAACATACCAACCAATAGACCATATTTCGGTTTTGATAAATGACGACTTTTTGTCCAGGCTCATACCTTTTGGCGTTTTTTTTTCATAGTGACGTTATAATGAATCTATGTCATGCGTTATGACGTCACTATGAAAAACAACACCAAAATGTATTAGCTCGGACAAAAAGACAGCAAGTATCAAAACCGGAATATGGTCTATTAGCGCTAGAGTATACAAGTATGCAAAAACTTATTTTCACGATATGGTATAAATCTAAATGTTACTTCAAAATTGTATAAAGCTAAATTCTACTTCAAAACTGTAATTTTAGAAATAGTATAAATAATAGAGCTTACCTGTTGCCGAGGCAACAGGGCGGGTCTTCCTCTCTCGAAAGAAAAAAGAAAAATAAGTAGATAGAAAGAAGGAAAGAAAGAAAAAAGATCAGGAGAATGACTTAAATGTACTTTACACACAAAAATACCCCCCCCCCCAAAAAAAAAAAAACACCCCTCAAGCAATCAAATTAATTAATAATTAAAATTGAAAAAAGTATTATCTAGAGGAAATAAATCGAAAATCAAGTTAAAGAAATCATACATATTACGGCTCTGCATTATAACAGTCGACTAAACATTCCACGGACAAAGCGCCGTAACTCTCGATTGAATTAATCGCGATTGAATTAATCGCGAGTTACTGCGCTTTCCCCGTCACTATCATACACGTTTGAAGTCGGTATTTAGCAGGGGAAATTCACCGCGCTTCTCTTAGATGTAATCCCGACGCTCGGACAAGATTTTTTTATTGCCTTGTTCATCAGTAGCGTGTAGAGTGCAAAAAATGTGATTTTTGTTTAAGAATTCGAATTCAAAATACATTCTCAAACTCTCCTTTTTATACTTTGTTAATACAACAAATAAGAAAAAACATGAAAGTTACGCAAATAAGGATTTTTTTTAAAAATCCTTTAAATCGCTCACTTTCAAATACTGAGAAACATGTTTCATACTGAAATCGGTACGGAAAATCGTTTGGTGAAGTTCTGGAAACGATAAGACTAAAAATAAAATGTTTTTGCAAATTACGTAATTATTTAAAAACTTTAAATTGAAATAGCGGCCAAACTAAAAAAGATAGATATTATCGGCCGATGAATTTTTTAAAGATATGAACTTAGAGAATATGACAGATAAAATTTAAATAGTCTAGCATTTAAAATAACGCTGTATGGCGGAGAATTAAAAATTTTACTCATTGTTATGTAATGTTTTTGAAAACTTTTATTTTTGATTTTTTTTTTTACTTAAACGGGTAACGATGTCTCTGAGAGTCTATAACTATAGTATAAAATTTGTACATAAATCCGTTTTTCAGAAAATGGAATTGAAAAATCGGGGTAAAATTTCGGCGATTTAAGACCCTCTCTCGATAGGGTCTACGCACGCTAGAGGGAAGGGGGCAAATATTTCGATGTTTTTGAAAATATCATTTAAAAGAATAAACCCTTCTCACGTGCTGTATGGTTTTTTCTTGATCATATGACGAAAAATAAGCAAGTTATGACGCAATTACGTAACTAACCAAATGTGTGAAAATCTTAAATTTCTCAATTAAAAATGGATAAAAAATATTTTAAAAACTTCTTACACCATGAAATTGACATTCTAAATCGTTTTGTAATATTTTTTTAACGCTAAAACCTAAAATAAAAAAGTTTTAAAGTTACGTAATCAGTTTAAAAACTTTAAACACAAATAGCGCCTTTACCGTAAAAGTTACGTAATCGGCGTTAAGTTGGTTGTCAAGATCTACATCTGTACAACATTATAAAGAAAATTTGGGGAGTCTAGCTTAAATAATAAACATTTTAATTGAGAAAATTTAAAACCTTCTCAAAAATGAATTTAAAATTTTGAAATAACTGTTTTTACCCTTATATTGACCCTCCAAATCGTTTGGTAATATTTTTGCAGCCCTAAAGCTTAAAATAAAAGTTTTTTGAAATTACGTAATAAGTTGAAAATTTTAAACTCTTATAGCGCCTTAACTATAATAGTTACCTAATCGGCGTTAATTTGATTGTCAAGAACTACACCTGTACAACATCATAGAGAAAATTTCAGGAATCTAGCTTGCATAATAAAAGTTAGATTTGAGAGATTTTAAAAATTACACATTGTTATATAATTTTAATTAGAATTTGAATTTTAGCAAAATTTTCCTTTAACTCTATCAGGTTTTGCTTTTTTAGTAAGAAAAAGAGAACAAAAGTGTTGACAGTGAAGCCGTTTCTGTGAAAATTGCAGTCAAAAAAGTGCTAAGAATAAAAATAATAATAATAATAATAACTAGAGCTGACCTTGTTGGCGAGCCAACAAGAAGGTTTCACAAGACTCAGATGAAAAAGTTAAGACCAAATGTCTTGGCTTTTTGTTGTTCTTGGATTGAAAATGAAGGATTCAGCATGAAAGATTTTTCTCCGGGGAATAAGAGGAAGAAATATTTTGGGACCACATCCCTTTGTGGGGCCCCAAGGTATGTGGAAAGGACTGTGAAACCGTTAAATCTGACCGCAAATATCTTAAAAACGGTAAGGGATATGGAAAAAAAAACTTTAGGTGAATACATTATCCATTTTTTTTTCACGAAGAATCGATTCCAACCATTCCCGATTCGATCGGATGAAAAGTAAGGGAGTTATGACGTCATTTAAATAGTATTACGTCATGTTCAGGAATTTCGCACCATGCCAAATCCCACTTGTCAGTCGATAAATATTTTTATTCTGTATCATGCTACCAAATTTCACACCACTAGCTTTATAAATAAGCGAAACACAGCTTCCTGAAGTTGAAAAGTGTATTTTCAGGAATGGTGAAACCATGAATTTTGACGGCAAATATCTCGAAAACGGTAAGAGATATCGAAATTCTGTTGGTACTACGTTGTGATAAATTTTCACGCAGAATCGATTCCAACCATCCCCGATTCGATCCGATGATAAATAAGGGAGATATGACGTCATTTACAAAGTATGACGTCATTTTCAGGAATTTGGCTCCATGCCAAATTCCTCTTGTCAGTCGGTAGATATTCTCAATCTCTATCATGCTACCAAATTTCACACCCCTAACTTCCTCAATAAGCGAAACACAGCTTCCTGAAGTTGAAATGTGTTTTTTTTAGGAATGGTGAAACCGTGAACTTTGACCGCAAATATCTCGAAAACGGTAAGAGATATCGAAATTCTGTTGCTTCTTACTCCCTTTTTACTTTTTCACGCAGAATCGATTCCAACCATCCCCGATTCGATCCGATAATAAATAAGGGAGATATGACGTCATTTACAAAGTATGACGTCATTTTCAGGAATTTGGCTCCATGCCAAATTCCTCTTGTCAGTCGGTAGATATTCTCAATCTCTATCATGCTACCAAATTTCACACCTGTAACTTCCTCAATAAGCGAAACACAGCTTCCTGAATTTGAAAAGTGTGTTTTCAGGAATGGTGAAACCGTGAACTTTGACCGCAAATATCTCGAAAACGGTAAGAGATATCGAAATTCTGTTGCTGGTACATACCAGTTTACTTTTTCACGCAGAATCGATTCCAACCGTCCCCGCCTCGATCCGATGAAAAATAAGGGAGATATGACGTCATTTACAAAGTATGACGTCATTTTCAGGAATTTGGCTCCATGCCAAATTCGGTAGATATTCTCAATCTCTATCATGCTAACAAATTTCACACCTCTATCTTCCTCAATAAGCGAGCTATAGGCGAAAACATTTCATGAATAATTAATGAGTGTTGATGACGTCACAAAAATCACTTTAAAGGGGGTTGTCGTGTTCAAACGCAAATAACTCAAAAACCGTAAGAGTTAGCGAAAATCTGAGAACACTATACTGGTAGGTATTTGAACGCTCTATCGAATGGAAGAAATCCGATCAAAATCCGACTGCAAATAAAGTCGCTAGACCTCACTAAAGATTTGATTCGAAAATTTCCAATAATTTCAAAAATATTGGCAGCATGCCATTTTCATTCTAGAGGTAGATTAAGAATGTGGAAACATGTTTAGATATAAAATTTCATGCCGATATCTCATTTAGTAAGAGAGATATTAACGTATGAATATTTAATTAGCTTTGATGACGTCATAGCGAATTTTCCCACGCTCATTGTGACTTTATTTATGATCCGATTTCAAAAATTTTTCACATTCCAAATCAGACCGTTGAAATCTTTCATCCTACATTCTAAAATCTAAGATTGAAATATTTTTTTTGAACTGAAAACAATCGGGTCAAGGTCAACTTTTTCGGGATAGAGCTACGAAATTGACGCATTGACATAAAATCTTGCATCTCCTTTTCTGAATCGAATGCTGAAAATTTCATTCCAATCGGACAATAAATAGCGAAGATATAGGTACCTAAATAAAAAAATTGTAGGTGGCGCTGTGACCTTACAAAGTGAAAGTAGGAAAAAATAAAAAAAAATACCTCGGCGGAAATGTGTAAAGAGACGATCCTGAAAATTTGAATGTTCTATCTTAAACAGTATTGGAGAAAACCTCTGTCCACTGCAAAAACGGAAGAAAAATAAAAATAACTAGAGCTGACCTTGTTGGCGAGCCAACAAGAAGGTTTCACAAGACTCAGATGAAAAAGTTAAGACCAAATGTCTTGGCTTTTTGTTGTTCTTGGATTGAAAATGAAGGATTCAGCATGAAAGATTTTTCTCTGGGGAATAAGAGGAAGAACTAGAGCTGACCTTGTTGGCGAGCCAACAAGAAGGTTTCACAAGACTCAGTTGAAAAAGTTAAGACCAAATGTCTTGGCTTTTTGTTGTTCTTGGATTGAAAATGAAGAATTCAGCATGAAAGATTTTTCTCCGGGGAATAAGAGGAAGAAATATTTTGGGACCACATCCCTTTGTGGGGCCCCAAGGTATGCGGAAAGGACTGTGAAACCGTTAAATCTGACCGCAAATATCTTAAAAACGGTAAGGGATATGGAAAAAAAAACTTTAGGTAAATATTTACATTTTATTTTTCACGAAGAATCGATTCCAACCATTCCCGATTCGATCGGATGAAAAGTAAGGGAGCTATGACGTCATTTAAATAGTATTACGTCATGTTCAGGAATTTCGCAATATGCCAAATCCCACTTGTCAGTCGGTAAATATTTTTATTCTGTATCATGCTACCAAATTTCACACCACTAGCTTTATAAATAAGCGAAACACAGCTTCCTGAAGTTGAAAAGTGTATTTTCAGGAATGGTGAAACCATGAATTTTGACGGCAAATATCTCGAAAACGGTGAGAGATATCGAAATTCTGTTGTACTAACTGGGGTGTTAAATTTTCACGCAGAATCGATTCCAACCATCCCCGACTCGATCCGATGATAAATAAGGGAGATATGACGTCATTTACAAAGTATGACGTCATTTTCAGGAATTTGGCTCCATGCCAAATTCCTCTTGTCAGTCGGTAGATATTCTCAATCTCTATCATGCTACCAAATTTCACACCCCTAACTTCCTCAAAAAGCGAAACACAGCTTCCTGAAGTTGAAAAGTGTGTTTTCAGGAATGGTGAAACCGTGAACTTTGACCGCAAATATCTCGAAAACGGTAAGAGATATCGAAATTCTGTTTCGAGTATTTACCATTTTACTTTTTCACGCAGAATCGATTCCAACCGTCCCCGCCTCGATCTGATGAAAAATAAGGGAGATATGACGTCATTTACAAAGTATGACGTCATTTTCAGGAATTTGGCTCCATGCCAAATTCCTCTTGTCAGTCGGTAGATATTCTCAATCTCTATCATGCTACCAAATTTCACACCTCTATCTTCCTCAATAAGCGAGCTATAGGCGAAAACATTTCATGAATAATTAATGAGTGTTGATGACGTCACAAACATCACTTTAAAGGGGGTTGTCGTGTTCAAACGCAAATAACTCGAGAACCGTAAGAGTTAGCGAAAATCTGAGAACACTTTACTGGTAGGTATTTGAACGCTCTATCGAATGGAAGAAACCCGATCAAAATCCGACTGCAAATAAAGTCGCTAGACCTTGCCAAAGATTTGATTCGAAAATTTTCAATAATTTCAAAAATATTGGCAGCATGCCATTTTCATTCTAGAGGGAGATTAAGAATGTGGAAACATGTTTAGATATAAAATTTCATGCCGATATCTCATTTAATAAGAGAGATATTAACGTATGAATATTTAATTAGCTTTGATGACGTCATAGCGAATTTTCCCACGCTCATTGTGACTTTATTTATGGTCCGATTTCAAAAATTTTTCATATTCCAAATCAGACCATTAAAATCTTTCATCCTACTGTCTAAAATCTAAGATTGAAATATTTTTTTTGAAATGAAAACAATCGGGTCAAGGTCAACTTTTTCGGGGTAGAGCTACGAAATTGACGCAATGACATAAAATCTTGCATCTCCTTTTCTGAATCGAATGCTGAAAATTTCATTCCAATCGGACAAAAAATAGCGAAGATACAGGTACCTAAATAAAAAAATTGTAGGTGGCGCTGTGACCTTACAAAGTGAAAGTAGGAAAAAATAAAAAAAATACCTCGGCGGAAATGTGTAAAGAGACGATCCTAAAAATTTGAATGTTCTATCTTAAACCGTATTGGAGAAAACCTCTGTCCACTGCAAAAACGGAAGAAAAATAAAAATAACTAGAGCTGACCTTGTTGGCGAGCCAACAAGAAGGTTTCACAAGACTCAGATGAAAATGTTAAGACCAAATGTCTTGGCTTTTTGTTGTTCTTGGATTGAAAATGAAGGATTCAGCATGAAAGATTTTTCACCGGGGAATAAGAGGAAGAAATATTTTGGGACCACATCCCTTTGTGGGGCCCCAAGGTATGCGGAAAGGACTGTGAAACCGTTAAATCTGACCGCAAATATCTTAAAAACGGTAAGGGATATGGAAAAAAAAACTTTAGGTGAATACATTATCCATTTTATTTTTCACGCAGAATCGATTCCAACCATCCCCGATTCGATCCGATGATAAATAAGGGAGATATGACGTCATTTACAAAGTATGACGTCATTTTCAGGAATTTGGCTCCATGCCAAATTCCTCTTGTCAGTCGGTAGATATTCTCAATCTCTATCATGCTACCAAATTTCACACCCCTAACTTCCTCAATAAGCGAAACACAGCTTCCTGAAGTTGAAAAATGTTTTTTTTTTAGGAATGGTGAAACCGTGAACTTTGACCGCAAATATCTCGAAAACGGTAAGAGATATCGAAATTCTGTTGTTTCTTACTCCCTTTATACTTTTTCACGCAGAATCGATTCCAACCATCCCCGATTCGATCCGATGATAAATAAGGGAGATATGACGTCATTTACAAAGTATGACGTCATTTTCAGGAATTTGGCTCCATGCCAAATTCCTCTTGTCAGTCGGTAGATATTCTCAATTTCTATCATGCTACCAAATTTCACACCTCTAACTTCCTCAATAAGCGAAACACAGCTTCCTGAATTTGAAAAGTGTGTTTTCAGGAATGGTGAAACCGTGAACTTTGACCGCAAATATCTCGAAAACGGTAAGAGATATCGAAATTCTGTTTCGAGTATTTACCTTTTTACTTTTTCACGCAGAATCGATTCCAACCGTCCCCGCCTCGATCCGATGAAAAATAAGGGAGATATGACGTCATTTACAAAGTATGACGTCATTTTCAGGAATTTGGCTCCATGCCAAATTCCTCTTGTCAGTCGGTAGATATTCTCAATCTCTATCATGCTACCAAATTTCACAACTCTATCTTCCTCAATAAGCGAACTATAGGCGAAAACATTTCATGAATAATTAATGAGTGCTGATGACGTCACAAACATCACTTTAAAGGGGGTTGTCGTGTTCAAACGCAAATAACTCGAGAACCGTAAGAGTAAGCGAAAATTTGAGAACAATGCTCTGGTAGGTATTTGAACGCTCTATCGAATGGAAGAAACCCGATCAAAATCCGACTGCAAATAAAGTCGCTAGACCTTGCCAAAGATTTGATTCGAAAATTTTCAATAATTTCAAAAATATTGGCAGCATGCCATTTTCATTCTAGAGGTAGATTAAGAATGTGGAAACATGTTTAGATATAAAATTTCATGCCGATATCTCATTTAGTAAGAGAGATATTAACGTATGAATATTTAATTAGCTTTGATGACGTCATAGCGAATTTTCCCACGCTCATTGTGACTTTATTTATGGTCCGATTTCAAAAATTTTTCATATTCCAAATCAGACCATTGAAATCTTTCATCCTACTGTCTAAAATCTAAGATTGAAATATTTTTCTTGAAATGAAAACAATCGGGTCAAGGTCAACTTTTTCGGGGTAGAGCTACGAAATTGACGCAGTGACATAAAATCTTGCATCTCCTTTTCTGAATCGAATGCTGAAAATTTCATTCCAATCGGACAATAAATAGCGAAGATACAGGTACCTAAATAAAAAAATTGTAGGTGGCGCTGTGACCTTACAAAGTGAAAGTAGGAAAAAATAAAAAAAATACCTCGGCGGAAATGTGTAAAGAGACGATGCTGAAAATTTGAATGTTCTATCTTAAACCGTATTGGAGAAAACCTCTGTCCACTGCAAAAACGGAAGAAAAATAAAAATAATAATAATAATAATAATAATAAAAACTAGAGCTGACCTTGTTGGCGAGCCAACAAGAAGGTTTCACAAGACTCAGTTGAAAAAGTTAAGACCAAATGTCTTGGCTTTTTGTTGTTCTTGGATTGAAAATGAAGAATTCAGCATGAAAGATTTTTCTCCGGGGAATAAGAGGAAGAAATATTTTGGGACCACATCCCTTTGTGGGGCCCCAAGGTATGCGGAAAGGACTGTGAAACCGTTAAATCTGACCGCAAATATCTTAAAAACGGTAAGGGATATGGAAAAAAAAAACTTTAGGTAAATATATACATTTTATTTTTCACGAAGAATCGATTCCAACCATTCCCGATTCGATCGGATGAAAAGTAAGGGAGCTATGACGTCATTTAAATAGTATTACGTCATGTTCAGGAATTTCGGACCATGCCAAATCCCACTTGTCAGTCGGTAAATATTTTTATTCTGTATCATGCTACCAAATTTCACACCACTAGCTTTATAAATAAGCGAAACACAGCTTCCTGAAGTTGAAAAGTGTATTTTCAGGAATGGTGAAACCATGAATTTTGACCGCAAATATCTCGAAAACGGTAAGAGATATCGAAATTCTGTTGTATTAATTAAGATGTTAAATTTTCACGCAGAATCGATTCCAACCATCCCGGATTCGATCCGATGATAAATAAGGGAGATATGACGTCATTTACAAAGTATGACGTCATTTTCAGGAATTTGGCTCCATGCCAAATTCCTCTTGTCAGTCGGTAGATATTTTCAATCTCTATCATGCTACCAAATTTCACACCCCTAACGTCTTCAATAAGCGAAACACAGCTTCCTGAATTTGAAAAGTGTTTTTTTTTTAGGAATGGTGAAACCGTGAACTTTGACCGCAAATATCTCGAAAACGGTAAGAGATATCGAAATTCTGTTGCTTCTTTTTCCGTTTTTACTTTTTCACGCAGAATCGATTCCAACCATCCCCGATTCGATCCGATGATAAATAAGGGAGATATGACGTCATTTACAAAGTATGACGTCATTTTCAGGAATTTGGCTATATGCCAAATTCCTCTTGTCAGTCGGTAGATATTCTCATTCTCTATCATGCTACCAAATTTCACACCTCTAACTTCCTCAATAAGCGAAACACAGCTTCCTGAATTTGAAAAGTGTGTTTTCAGGAATGGTGAAACCGTGAACTTTGACCGCAAATATCTCGAAAACGGTAAGAGATATCGAAATTCTGTTTCGAGTATTTACCATTTTACTTTTTCACGCAGAATCGATTCCAACCGTCCCCGCCTCGATCCGATGATAAATAAGGGAGATATGACGTCATTTACAAAGTATGACGTCATTTTCAGGAATTTGGCGCCATGCCAAATTCCTCTAGTCAGTCGGTA
Organism: Pteria penguin; assembly: GCA_035048485.1. Taxonomy (NCBI): domain Eukaryota; kingdom Metazoa; phylum Mollusca; class Bivalvia; order Pterioida; family Pteriidae; genus Pteria; species Pteria penguin. Next base: position 56,752,639 of record CM068580.1, on the reverse strand, counting down.
GATATTCTCAATCTCTATCATGTTACCAAATTACACACCTCTATCTTCCTCAATAAGCGAGCTATAGGCGAAAACATTTCATGAATAATTAATGAGTGTTGATGACGTCACAAACATCACTTTAAAGGGGGTTGTCGTGTTCAAACGCAAATAACTCGAGAACCGTAAGAGTTAGCGAAAATCTGAGAACACTTTACTGGTAGGTATTTGAACGCTCTATCGAATGGAACAAACCCGATCAAAATCCGACTGCAAATAAAGTCGCTAGACCTTGCCAAAGATTTGATTCGAAAATTTTCAATAATTTCAAAAATATTGGCAGCATGCCATTTTCATTCTAGAGGTAGATTAAGAATGTGGAAACATGTTTAGATATAAAATTTCATGCCGATATCTCATTTAGTAAGAGAGATATTAACGTATGAATATTTAATTAGCTTTGATGACGTCATAGCGAATTTTCCCACGCTCATTGTGACTTTATTTATGGTTCGATTTCAAAAATTTTTCACATTCCAAATCAGACCATTGAAATCTTTCATCCTACGTAATAAAATCTAAGATTGAAATATTTTTCTTGAACTCAAAACAATCGGGTCAAGGTCAACTTTTTCGGGGTAGAGCTACGAAATTGACGCAGTGACATAAAATCTTGCATCTCCTTTTCTGAATCGAATGCTGAAAATTTCATTCCAATCGGACAATAAATAGCGAAGATACAGGTACCTAAATAAAAAAATTGTAGGTGGCGCTGTGACCTTACAAAGTGAAAGTAGGAAAAAATAAAAAAAATACCTCGGCGGAAATGTGTAAAGAGACGATCCTGAAAATTTGAATGTTCTATCTTAAACCGTATTGGAGAAAACCTCTGTCCACTGCAAAAACGGAAGAAAAATAAAAATAATAATAATAAAAAAAAAAGAAAAATCAGAAAAACAATAGGTTTCACAAGTGAACTTGTGAAACCTAAAAAAAGAAAAATCAGAAAAACAATAGGTTTCACAAGTGGAACTTGTGAAACCTAATAATAATAAAAAAAAAAGAAAAATCAGAAAAACAATAGGTTTCACAAGTGAACTTGTGAAACCTAAATATTTTGGGACCACATCCCTTTGTGGGGCCCCAAGGTATGCGGAAAGGACTGTGAAACCGTTAAATCTGACCGCAAATATCTTAAAAACGGTAAGGGATATGGAAAAAAAAAACTTTAGGTGAATACATTATCCATTTTATTTTTCACGAAGAATCGATTCCAACCATTCCCGATTCGATCGGATGAAAAGTAAGGGAGCTATGACGTCATTTAAATAGTATTACGTCATGTTCAGGAATTTCGCACCATGCCAAATCCCACTTGTTAGTCGGTAAATATTTTTATTCTGTATCATGCTACCAAATTTCACACCACTAGCTTTATAAATAAGCGAAACACAGCTTCCTGAAGTTGAAAAGTGTATTTTCAGGAATGGTGAAACCATGAATTTTGACGGCAAATATCTCGAAAACGGTAAGAGATATCGAAATTCTGTTGTACTAACTAGGATGTTAAATTTTCACGCAGAATCGATTCCAACCATCCCCGACTCGATCCGATGATAAATAAGGGAGATATGACGTCATTTACAAAGTATGACGTCATTTTCAGGAATTTGGCTCCATGCCAAATTCCTCTTGTCAGTCGGTAGATATTCTCAATCTCTATCATGCTACCAAATTTCACACCCCTAACTTCCTCAAGAAGCGAAACACAGCTTCCTGAAGTTGAAAAGTCTGTTTTCAGGAATGGTGAAACCGTGAACTTTGACCGCAAATATCTCGAAAACGGTAAGAGATATCGAAATTCTGTTGTACTAACTAGGATGTTAAATTTTCACGCAGAATCGATTCCAACCATCCCCGACTCGATCCGATGATAAATAAGGGAGATATGACGTCATTTACAAAGTATGACGTCATTTTCAGGAATTTGGCTCCATGCCAAATTCCTCTTGTCAGTCGGTAGATATTCTCAATTTCTATCATGCTACCAAATTTCACACCCCTAACTTCCTCAAGAAGCGAAACACAGCTTCCTGAAGTTGAAAAGTCTGTTTTCAGGAATGGTGAAACCGTGAACTTTGACCGCAAATATCTCGAAAACGGTAAGAGATATCGAAATTCTGTTTCGAGTATTTGCCATTTTACTTTTTCACGCAGAATCGATTCCAACCGTCCCCGCCTCGATCCGATGAAAAATAAGGGAGATATGACGTCATTTACAAAGTATGACGTCATTTTCAGGAATTTGGCTATATGCCAAATTCCTCTTGTCAGTCGGTAGATATTCCCAATCTCTATCATGTTACCAAATTACACACCTTTATCTTCCTCAATAAGCGAGCTATAGGCGAAAACATTTCATGAATAATTAATGAGTGTTGATGACGTCACAAACATCACTTTAAAGGGGGTTGTCGTGTTCAAACGCAAATAACTCAAAAACCGTAAGAGTTAGCGAAAATCTGAGAACACTATACTGGTAGGTATTTGAACGCTCTATCGAATGGAAGAAACCCGATCAAAATCCGACTGCAAATAAAGTCGCTAGACCTTGCCAAAGATTTGATTCGAAAATTTTCAATAATTTCAAAAATATTGGCAGCATGCCATTTTCATTCTAGAGGTAGATTAAGAATGTGGAAACATGTTTAGATATAAAATTTCATGCCGATATCTCATTTAGTAAGAGAGATATTAACGTATGAATATTTAATTAGCTTTGATGACGTCATAGCGAATTTTCCCACGCTCATTGTGACTTTATTTATGGTCCGATTTCAAAAATTTTTCACATTCCAAATCAGACCATTGAAATCTTTCATCCGACGTTATAAAATCTAAGATTGAAATATTTTTCTTGAACTCAAAACAATCGGGTCAAGGTCAACTTTTTAGGGGTAGAGCTACGAAATTGACGCAGTGACATAAAATCTTGCATCTCCTTTTCTGAATCGAATGCTGAAAATTTCATTCCAATCGGACAATAAATAGCGAAGATACAGGTACCTAAATAAAAAAAATTGTAGGTGGCGCTGTGACCTTACAAAGTGAAAGTAGGAAAAAATAAAAAAAATACCTCGGCGGAAATGTGTAAAGAGACGATCCTGAAAATTTGAATGTTCTATCGTAAACCGTATTGGAGAAAACCTCTGTCCACTGCAAAAACGGAAGAAAAATAAAAATAATAATAATAATAATAATAAAAAAAAAAGAATAATCAGAAAAACAATAGGTTTCACAAGTGGAACTTGTGAAACCTAATAAAAAAAAAAGAAAAATCAGAAAAACAATAGGTTTCACAAGTGAAACTTGTGAAACCTAATAATAACTAGAGCTGACCTTGTTGGCGAGCCAACAAGAAGGTTTCACAAGACTCAGATGAAAAAGTTAAGACCAAATGTCTTGGCTTTTTGTTGTTCTTGGATTGAAAATGAAGAATTCAGCATGAAAGATTTTTTTCCGGGGAATAAGAGGAAGAAATATTTTGGGACCATATCCCTTTGTGGGGCCCCAAGGTATGCGGAAAGGACTGTGAAACCGTTAAATCTGACCGCAAATATCTTAAAAACGGTAAGGGATATGGAAAAAAAAACTTTAGGTGAATACATTATCCATTTTATTTTTCACGAAGAATCGATTCCAACCATTCCCGATTCGATCGGATGAAAAGTAAGGGACCTATGACGTCATTTAAATAGTATTACGTCATGTACAGGAATTTCGCACCATGCCAAATCCCACTTGTCAGTCGGTAAATATTTTTATTCTGTATCATGCTACCAAATTTCACACCACTAGCTTTATAAATAAGCGAAACACAGCTTCCTGAAGTTGAAAAGTGTATTTTCAGGAATGGTGAAACCATGAATTTTGACGGCAAATATCTCGAAAACGGTAAGAGATATCGAAATTCTGTTGTACTAATTTGATGTTAAATTTTCACGCAGAATCGATTCCAACCATCTCCGACTCGATCCGATGATAAATAAGGGAGATATGACGTCATTTACAAAGTATGACGTCATTTTCAAGAATTTGGCTCCATGCCAAATTCCTCTTGTCAGTCGGTAAATATTATCAATCTCTATCATGCTACCAAATTTCACACCCCTAACTTCCTCAAGAAGGGAAACACAGCTTCCTGAAGTTGAAAAGTGTGTTTTCAGGAATGGTGAAACCGTGAACTTTGACCGCAAATATCTCGAAAACGGTAAGAGATATCGAAATTCTGTTTCGAGTATTTACCATTTTACTTTTTCACGCAGAATCGATTCCAACCGTCCCCGCCTCGATCCGATGATAAATAAGGGAGATATGACGTCATTTACAAAGTATGACGTCATTTTCAGGAATTTGGCTATATGCCAAATTCCTCTTGTCAGTCGGTAGATATTCTCAATCTCTATCATGTTACCAAATTACACACCTCTATCTTCCTCAATAAGCGAGCTATAGGCGAAAACATTTCATGAATAATTAATGAGTGTTGATGACGTCACAAACATCACTTTAAAGGGGGTTGTCGTGTTCAAACGCAAATAACTCAAAAACCGTAAGAGTTAGCGAAAATCTGAGAACACTCTACTGGTAGGTATTTGAACGCTCTATCGAATGGAAGAAACCCGATCAAAATCCGACTGCAAATAAAGTCGCTAGACCTTGCCAAAGATTTCATTCGAAAATTTTCAATAATTTCAAAAATATTGGCAGCATGCCATTTTCATTCTAGAGGTAGATTAAGAATGTGGAAACATGTTTAGATATAAAATTTCATGCCGATATCTCATTTAGTAAGAGAGATATTAACGTATGAATATTTAATTAGCTTTGATGACGTCATAGCGAATTTTCCCACGCTCATTGTGACTTTATTTATGGTCCGATTTCAAAAATTTTTCACATTCCAAATCAGACCATAGAAATCTTTCATCCTACGTAATAAAATCTAAGATTGAAATATTTTTCTTGAACTCAAAACAATCGGGTCAAGGTCAACTTTTTCGGGGTAGAGCTACGAAATTGACGCAGTGACATAAAATCTTGCATCTCCTTTTCTGAATCGAATGCTGAAAATTTCATTCCAATCGGACAATAAATAGCGAAGATACAGGTACCTAAATAAAAAAATTGTAGGTGGCGCTGTGACCTTACAAAGTGAAAGTAGGAAAAAATAAAAAAAATACCTCGGCGGAAATGTGTAAAGAGACGATCCTGAAAATTTGAATGTTCTATCTTAAACCGTATTCGAGAAAACCTCTGTCCACTGCAAAAACGGAAGAAAAATAAAAATAATAATAATAATAACTAGAGCTGACCTTGTTGGCGAGCCAACAAGAAGGTTTCACAAGACTCAGATGAAAAAGTTAAGACCAAATGTCTTGGCTTTTTGTTGTTCTTGGATTGAAAATGAAGAATTCAGCATGAAAGATTTTTCTCCGGGGAATAAGAGGAAGAAATATTTTGGGACCACATCCCTTTGTGGGGCCCCAAGGTATGCGGAAAGGACTGTGAAACCCTTAAATCTGACCGCAAATATCTTAAAAACGGTAAGGGATATGGAAAAAAAAAACTTTAGGTGAATGTATACATTTTATTTTTCACGAAGAATCGATTCCAACCATTCCCGATTCGATCGGATGAAAAGTAAGGGAGCTATGACGTCATTTAAATAGTATTACGTCATGTTCAGGAATTTCGCACCATGCCAGATCACACTTGTCAGTCGGTAAATATTTTTATTCTGTATCATGCTACCAAATTTCACACCACTAGCTTTATAAATAAGCAAAACACAGCTTCCCGAAGTTGAAAAGTGTATTTTCAGGAATGGTGAAACCATGAATTTTGACGGCAAATATCTCGAAAACGGTAAGAGATATCGAAATTCTGTTGTACTAACTAGGATGTTAAATTTTCATGCAGAATCGATTCGAACCATCCCCGACTCGATCCGATGATAAATAAGGGAGATATGACGTCATTTACAAAGTATGACGTCATTTTCAGGAATTTGGCTCCATGCCAAATTCCTCTTGTCAGTCGGTAGATATTCTCAATCTCTATCATGCTACCAAATTTCACACCCCTAACTTCCTCATTAAGGGAAACACAGCTTCCTGAAGTTGAAAAGTCTGTTTTCAGGAATGGTGAAACCGTGAACTTTGACCGCAAATATCTCGAAAACGGTAAGAGATATCGAAATTCTGTTTCGAGTATTTGCCATTTTACTTTTTCACGCAGAATGGATTCCAACCGTCCCCGCCTCGATCCGATGAAAAATAAGGGAGATATGACGTCATTTACAAAGTATGACGTCATTTTCAGGAATTTGGCTATATGCCAAATTCCTCTTGTCAGTCGGTAGATATTCTCAATCTCTATCATGCTACCAAATTACACACCTCTATCTTCCTCAATAAGCGAGCTATAGGCGAAAACATTTCATGAATAATTAATGAGTGTTGATGACGTCACAAACATCACTTTAAAGGGGGTTGTCGTGTTCAAACGCAAATAACTCAAAAATCGTAAGAGTTAGCGAAAATCTGAGAACACTCTACTGGTAGGTATTTGAACGCTCTATCGAATGGAAGAAACCCGATTAAAATCCGACTGCAAATAAAGTCGCTAGACCTTGCCAAAGATTTGATTCGAAAATTTTCAATAATTTCAAAAATATTGGCAGCATGCCATTTTCATTCTAGAGGTAGATTAAGAATGTGGAAACATGTTTAGATATAAAATTTCATGCCGATATCTCATTTAGTAAGAGAGATATTAACGTATGAATATTTAATTAGCTTTGATGACGTCATAGCGAATTTTCCCACGCTCATTGTGACTTTATTTATGGTTCGATTTCAAAAATTTTTCACATTCCAAATCAGACCATTGAAATCTTTCATCCTACTGTCTAAAATCTAAGATTGAAATATTTTTTTAAAACTCAAAACAATCGGGTCAAGGTCAACTTTTTCGGGGTAGAGCTACGAAATTGACGCAGTGACATAAAATCTTGCATCTCCTTTTCTGAATCGAATGCTGAAAATTTCATTCCAATCGGACAATAAATAGCGAAGATACAGGTACCTAAATAAAAAAATTGTAGGTGGCGCTGTGACCTTACAAAGTGAAAGTAGGAAAAAATAAAAAAAAATACCTCGGCGGAAATGTGTAAAGAGACGATCCTGAAAATTTGAATGTTCTATCTTAAACCGTATTGGAGAAAACCTCTGTCCACTGCAAAAACGGAAGAAAAATAAAAATAATAATAATAATAATAATAATAATAACTAGAGCTGACCTTGTTGGCGAGCCAACAAGAAGGTTTCACAAGACTCAGTTGAAAAAGTTAAGACCAAATGTCTTGGCTTTTTGTTGTTCTGGGATTGAAAATCAAGAATTCAGCATGAAAGATTTTTCTCCGGGGAATAAGAGGAAGAAATATTTTGGGACCACATCCCTTTGTGGGGCCCCAAGGTATGCGGAAAGGACTGTGAAACCGTTAAATCTGACCGCTAATATCTTAAAAACGGTAAGGGATATGGAAAAAAAAAAACTTTAGGTAAATACATACATTTTATTTTTCACGAAGAATCGATTCCAACCATTCCCGATTCGATCGGATGAAAAGTAAGGGAGCTATGACGTCATTTAAATAGTATTACGTCATGTTCAGGAATTTCGCACCATGCCAAATCCCACTTGTCAGTCGGTAAATATTTTTATTCTGTATCATGCTACCAAATTTCACACCACTAGCTTTATAAATAAGCGAAACACAGCTTCCTGAAGTTGAAAAGTGTATTTTCAGGAATGGTGAAACCATGAATTTTGACGGCAAATATCTCAAAAACGGTAAGAGATATCGAAATTCTGTTGTACTAATCAGGATGTTAAATTTTCACGCAGAATCGATTCCAACCATCCCCGATTCGATCCGATGATAAATAAGGGAGATATGACGTCATTTACAAAGTATGACGTCATTTTCAGGAATTTGGCTCCATGCCAAATTCCTCTTGTCAGTCGGTAGATATTCTCAATCTCTATCATGCTACCAAATTTCACACCTCTAACTTCCTCAATAAGGGAAACACAGCTTCCTGAATTTGAAAAGTGTGTTTTCAGGAATGGTGAAACCGTGAACTTTGACCGCAAATATCTCGAAAACGGTAAGAGATATCGAAATTCTGTTTCGGTATTTACCTTTTTTACTTTTTCACGCAGAATGGATTCCAACCGTCCCCGCCTCGATCCGATGAAAAATAAGGGAGATATGACGTCATTTACAAAGTATGACGTCATTTTCAGGAATTTGGCTCCATGCCAAATTCCTCTCGTCAGTCGGTAGATATTCTCAATCTCTATCATGCTACCAAATTTCACACCTCTATCTTCCTCAATAAGCGAGCTATAGGCGAAAACATTTCATGAATAATTAATGAGTGTTGATGACGTCACAAACATCACTTTAAAGGGGGTTGTCGTGTTCAAACGCAAATAACTCAAAAACCGTAAGAGTTAGCGAAAATCTGAGAAAACTCTTCTGGTAGGTATTTGAACGCTCTATCGAATGGAAGAAACCCGATCAAAATCCGACTGCAAATAAAGTCGCTAGACCTTGCCAAAGATTTGATTCGAAAATTTTCAATAATTTCAAAAATATTGGCAGCATGCCATTTTCATTCTAGAGGTACATTAAGAATGTGGAAACATGTTTAGATATAAAATTTCATGCTGATATCTTATTTAGTAAGAGAGATATTAACGTATGAATATTTAATTAGCTTTGATGACGTCATAGCGAATTTTCCCACGCTCATTGTGACTTTATTTATGGTCCGATTTCAAAAATTTTTCACATTCCAAATCAGACCATTGAAATCTTTCATCCTACTGTCTAAAATCTAAGATTGAAATATTTTTTTTGAATTCAAAACAATCGGGTCAAGGTCAACTTTTTCGGGGTAGAGCTACGAAATTGACGCAGTGACATAAAATCTTGCATCTCCTTTTCTGAATCGAATGCCGCAAATTTCATTCCAATCGGACAATAAATAGCGAAGATACAGGTACCTAAATAAAAAAATTGTAGGTGGCGCTGTGACCTTACAAAGTGAAAGTAGGAAAAAATAAAAAAAATACCTCGGCGGAAATGTGTAAAGAGACGATCCTGAAAATTTGAATGTTCTATCTTAAACCGTATTGGAGAAAACCTCTGTCCACTGCAAAAACGGAAGAAAAATAAAAATAATAATAATAATAATAATAAAAAAAAAAGAAAAATCAGAAAAACAATAGGTTTCACAAGTGGAACTTGTGAAACCTAAAAAAAAAAGAAAAATCAGAAAAACAATAGGTTTCACAAGTGGAACTTGTGAAACCTAATAACTAGAGCTGACCTTGTTGGCGAGCCAACAAGAAGGTTTCACAAGACTCAGATGAAAAAGTTAAGACCAAATGTCTTGGCTTTTTGTTGTTCTGGGATTGAAAATGAAGAATTCAGCATGAAAGATTTTTCTCCGGGGAATAAGAGGAAGAAATATTTTGGGACCACATCCCTTTGTGGGGCCCCAAGGTATGCGGAAAGGACTGTGAAACCGTTAAATCTGACCGCAAATATCTTAAAAACGGTAAGGGATATGGAAAAAAAAACTTTAGGTGAATATATACATTTTATTTTTCACGAAGAATCGATTCCAACCATTCCCGATTCGATCGGATGAAAAGTAAGGGACCTATGACGTCATTTAAATAGTATTACGTCATGTACAGGAATTTCGCACCATGCCAAATCCCACTTGTCAGTCGGTAAATATTTTTATTCTGTATCATGCTACCAAATTTCACACCACTAGCTTTATAAATAAGCGAAACACAGCTTCCTGAAGTTGAAAAGTGTATTTTCAGGAATGGTGAAACCATGAATTTTGACGGCAAATATCTCGAAAACGGTAAGAGATATCGAAATTCTGTTGTACTAATTTGATGTTAAATTTTCACGCAGAATCGATTCCAACCATCTCCGACTCGATCCGATGATAAATAAGGGAGATATGACGTCATTTACAAAGTATGACGTCATTTTCAAGAATTTGGCTCCATGCCAAATTCCTCTTGTCAGTCGGTAAATATTATCAATCTCTATCATGCTACCAAATTTCACACCCCTAACTTCCTCAAGAAGGGAAACACAGCTTCCTGAAGTTGAAAAGTGTGTTTTCAGGAATGGTGAAACCGTGAACTTTGACCGCAAATATCTCGAAAACGGTAAGAGATATCGAAATTCTGTTTCGAGTATTTACCATTTTACTTTTTCACGCAGAATCGATTCCAACCGTCCCCGCCTCGATCCGATGAAAAATAAGGGAGATATGACGTCATTTACAAAGTATGACGTCATTTTCAGGAATTTGGCTCCATGCCAAATTCCTCTTGTCAGTCGGTAGATATTCTCAATCTCTATCATGCTACCAAATTACACACCTCTATCTTCCTCAATAAGCGAGCTATAGGCGAAAACATCTCATGAATAATTAATGAGTGTTGATGACGTCACAAACATCACTTTAAAGGGGGTTGTCGTGTTCAAACGCAAATAACTCAAAACCCGTAAGAGTTAGCGAAAATCTGAGAACACTCTACTGGTAGGTATTTGAACGCTCTATCGAATGGAAGAAACCCCATCAAAATCCGACTGCAAATAAAGTCGCTAGACCTTGCCAAAGATTTGATTCGAAAATTTTCAATAATTTCAAAAATATTGGCAGCATGCCATTTTCATTCTAGAGGTAGATTAAGAATGTGGAAACATGTTTAGATATAAAATTTCATGCCGATATCTCATTTAGTAAGAGAGATATTAACGTATGAATATTTAATTAGCTTTGATGACGTCATAGCGAATTTTCCCACGCTCATTGTGACTTTATTTATGGTCCGATTTCAAAAATTTTTCACATTCCAAATCAGACCATTGAAATCTTTCATCCTACATTCTAAAATCTAAGAGTGAAATATTTTTCTTAAACTCAAAACAATCGGGTCAAGGTCAACTTTTTAGGGGTAGAGCTACGAAATTGACGCAGTGACATAAAATCTTGCATCTCCTTTTCTGAATCGAATGCTGAAAATTTCATTCCAATCGGACAATAAATAGCGAAGATACAGGTACCTAAATAAAAAAAATTGTAGGTGGCGCTGTGACCTTACAAAGTGAAAGTAGGAAAAAATAAAAAAAATACCTCGGCGGAAATGTGTAAAGAGACGATCCTGAAAATTTGAATGTTCTATCGTAAACCGTATTGGAGAAAACCTCTGTCCACTGCAAAAACGGAAGAAAAATAAAAATAACTAGAGCTGACCTTGTTGGCGAGCCAACAAGAAGGTTTCACAAGACTCAGTTGAAAAAGTTAAGACCAAATGTCTTGGCTTTTTGTTGTTCTTGGATTGAAAATGAAGAATTCAGCATGAAAGATTTTTCTCCGGGGAATAAGAGGAAGAAATATTTTGGGACCACATCCCTTTGTGGGGCCCCAAGGTATGCGGAAAGGACTGTGAAACCGTTAAATCTGACCGCAAATATCTTAAAAACGGTAAGGGATATGGAAAAAAAACTTTAGGTAAATATATACATTTTATTTTTCACGAAGAATCGATTCCAACCATTCCCGATTCGATCGGATGAAAAGTAAGGGAGCTATGACGTCATTTAAATAGTATTACGTCATGTTCAGGAATTTCGCATCATGCCAAATCCCACTTGTCAGTCGGTAAATATTTTTATTCTGTATCATGCTACCAAATTTCACACCACTAGCTTTATAAATAAGCGAAACACAGCTTCCTGAAGTTGAAAAGTGTATTTTCAGGAATGGTGAAACCATGAATTTTGACCGCAAATATCTCGAAAACGGTAAGAGATATCGAAATTCTGTTGTATTAATTAGGATGTTAAATTTCCACGCAGAATCGATTCCAACCATCCTCGATTCGATCCGATGATAAATAAGGGAGATATGACGTCATTTACAAAGTATGACGTCATTTTCAGGAATTTGGCTCCATGCCAAATTCCTCTTGTCAGTCGGTAGATATTTTCAATCTCTATCATGCTACCAAATTTCACACCCCTAACTTCCTCAATAAGCGAAACACAGCTTCCTGAAGTTGAAAAGTGTGTTTTCAGGAATGGTGAAACCGTGAACTTTGACCGCAAATATCTCGAAAACGGTAAGAGATATCGAAATTCTGTTTCGAGTATTTACCATTTTACTTTTTCACGCAGAATCGATTCCAACCGTCCCCGCCTCGATCCGATGAAAAATAAGGGAGATATGACGTCATTTACAAAGTATGACGTCATTTTCAGGAATTTGGCTATATGCCAAATTCCTCTTGTCAGTCGGTAGATATTCTCAATCTCTATCATGCTACCAAATTTCACACCTCTATCTTTCTCAATAAGCGAGCTATAGGCGAAAACATTTCATGAATAATTAATGAGTGTTGATGACGTCACAAACATCACTTTAAAGGGGGTTGGCGTGTTCAAACGCAAATAACTCAAAAACCGTAAGAGTTAGCGAAAATCTGAGAACACTCTACTGGTAGGTATTTGAACGCTCTATCGAATGGAAGAAACCCGATCAAAATCCGACTGCAAATAAAGTCGCTAGACCTTGCCAAAGATTTGATTCGAAAATTTTCAATAATTTCAAAAATATTGGCAGCATGCCATTTTCATTCTAGAGGTAGATTAAGAATGTGGAAACATGTTTAGATATAAAATTTCATGCCGATATCTCATTTAGTAAGAGAGATATTAACGTATGAATATTTAATTAGCTTTGATGACGTCATAGCGAATTTTCCCACGCTCATTGTGACTTTATTTATGGTCCGATTTCAAAAATTTTTCACATTCCAAATCAGACCGTTGAAATCTTTCATCCTACATTCTAAAATCTAAGATTGACATATTTTTTTTGAACTGAAAACAATCGGGTCAAGGTCAACTTTTTCGGGATAGAGCTACGAAATTGACGCAGTGACATAAAATCTTGCATCTCCTTTTCTGAATCGAATGCTGAAAATTTCATTCCAATCGGACAATAAATAGCGAAGATATAGGTACCTAAATAAAAAAATTGTAGGTGGCGCTGTGACCTTACAAAGTGAAAGTAGGAAAAAATAAAAAAAAATACCTCAGCGGAAATGTGTAAAGAGACGATCCTGAAAATTTGAATGTTCTATCTTAAACAGTATTGGAGAAAACCTCTGTCCACTGCAAAAACGGAAGAAAAATAAAAATAATAATAATAATAATAATAAAAAAAAAAGAAAAATCAGAAAAACAATAGGTTTCACAAGTGGAACTTGTGAAACCTAATAATAATAATAATAATAATAAAAAAAAAAGAATAATCAGAAAAACAATAGGTTTCACAAGTGGAACTTGTGAAACCTAATAAAAAAAAAAGAAAAATCAGAAAAACAATAGGTTTCACAAGTGAAACTTGTGAAACCTAATAATAACTAGAGCTGACCTTGTTGGCGAGCCAACAAGAAGGTTTCACAAGACTCAGATGAAAAAGTTAAGACCAAATGTCTTGGCTTTTTGTTGTTCTTGGATTGAAAATGAAGAATTCAGCATGAAAGATTTTTTTCCGGGGAATAAGAGGAAGAAATATTTTGGGACCATATCCCTTTGTGGGGCCCCAAGGTATGCGGAAAGGACTGTGAAACCGTTAAATCTGACCGCAAATATCTTAAAAACGGTAAGGGATATGGAAAAAAAAACTTTAGGTGAATATATACATTTTATTTTTCACGAAGAATCGATTCCAACCATTTCCGATTCGATCGGATGAAAAGTAAGGGAGCTATGACGTCATTTAAATAGTATTACGTCATGCTCAGGAATTTCGCACCATGCCAAATCCCACTTGTCAGTCGGTAAATATTTTTATTCTGTATCATGCTACCAAATTTCACACCACTAGCTTTATAAATAAGCGAAACACAGCTTCCTGAAGTTGAAAAGTGTATTTTCAGGAATCACTACTGGGTCGAAAAACCCCTGAGAATCCCGTTTTTCACTGCAAAACTCTGCAACACCCTGAAAAACTCTGAAAAACACTGAAGTCTGCCTGAAAAACACTGAAAAACTCTGACAGCCCTGATAAACACTGAAAAACTCTGAAGTCTACCCTGAAAAACTCTGAAAAACACTGACGACCCTGAAAAACTCTGCAAAACTCTGAAAAACTCTGACGCCACTGAAAAACTCTGCAAAACTCTGAAAAACCCTGAAAAACACTGACACCTGCTGCGATGCCCTCTGGCCGTGCGATCGTGGCCTCGCGTACTTCTATACGGTCCCTTTTATAATATAACTTATAAGCCCTTGAAATGGTTCGCTGTTATCTATGTATGACCTTTAATAAGTATTAAATGTGATGAATTTATAAGCGGGTATAAGAAAAAAAAAACCCCGCATTTTTTTTATCATTTGTCAAGGACTTATTTTAACGATTTTTATAGATAAAATTACTAAGATATTGTTCCTATTCTGACTTACGTTTGTAAGATGATCTTTACATTTGCAGTTTAATAAATCACATGAATTACGTACTTAGCAAAAACAATTTTATTGACACAGGACTTTCCAGCGCGATATCACTTGTTTTATTGATCGACTTAAAGAAAGATAGAAGAATAAAACAAACAAACAAACGAACGAACAAATAATCTAACTACAGCAGTAGCATGTTACTTAACATCGTTGTTTCATAGAGGTGCATTAAGGGAGGGGGAAATAAGTACAAAATATAGAACAAGACATTTTAAAATTTTATGTATTTATTTATTTATTTATTTATTTATTTATAATAAAAGCACTATTTTTCCGTACTGTAACATTTCGGCCAGCGGCCTTCCTCGGCGGACTTCATTTATTTATTTATTTATTTTCTTATTTATTTCTTATTTATCTATTTATTTAATTATTAATTCATCTATTTATTTATAATAAGAACATTAAACTTTTCCGTACGAAAAAAATACATCATAATACATTTAATAAAAATATTAAGATTTTAAAAAAATCGATAGACGAAGTTTACAGAAAACGCATTGTAAACAGATAAATAAATACAGAAAAAAAAAAGAAATAATTAATTCTATATATCCCTATCAATCATTTTAATAACACATAATGATTGATGTTTACTTTTACATCTTTTCCAATCTGTGTAAAGAATCCACCCAAATATCGTTATGTTACGACCTTAAAACCGCTCCCCACTCTCTTTCGAGTTTAAAAGCATTCATGATTAATATTGATAAATCAATATTGCATTCTTCATAAATTAGTGGCCATTCACCGATAAAACGCTGTGAAGTTGCGTTAATTTAATTCTAACCCCCCCCCCCCTTTTTTTTTTTAAACGGTGTCCAACTTGAGTGAACGAGCATGGCTTTGGGTATGCGTATTTCCTTCTCGCTACAGGCCGTAACGCAGCTACTTATTTAATCCGTATGTAAATTAATGGAACAGAATAGCACTTTATATCACAGCTTCACAAATCTCACATTTCGCATGTATTCTATAATATTGCTATTATCAGAGTAAATGCGGAAGAAATTGAACTTAAATAATTGATGTAGTTTAGTTTATGACATAAAAATAAATAAATGATCGTGTGTAAAACAAATGATTTCACATTTGAAGATTGAAAATCAGTTTTTGTCCTAAACTTTATAAGTCACTGTTAAAATGACACTTTAATTAATTTTGCCAATAACACAAATTAACATTGAAATGTATCAACTGGATATGTTTCAACCCGTTACTAAATATGTTTTGTCCCCTCATACATACCAAGGTACTGTTAATTACGATTCCCAATTTACAGCATGATAGGTAACAAACTATATGAGATTACGAGCGATATTTACCGGGTTAAACAACCGGATGTTTATTACGTAATAGAGTACTGATGACATGTAGAATAAAGGTGAAAAAAAAAAGACATGTCGGATTAAAATAAAACAATTTCAGATTCCATGCGTGTGCCGTTACTTTCTAATGAAGATATTCTAGTATAATATATATATAAGAGAGAGAAGGGGCGTGTGTGTGTGTGTGTGTGTGGGGGGGGGGGGGGGGTGTATGGTCTCAATTTAAATATACTATTTGATTTAAACATCCTATTCGACAATTTACGATTTGGATCCATAGGTTGGGGCAGATCGAGGTATCTGCTCTAAATATGACACCGTTTACTTGAATTTATATGTCATTTTGAAAATAAAGGTCAAATACTTTGCTAGTTTTGACTGGACAGGGTATTTTTATGTAAGACTTCTATGTCCCAGTCAACAGGGCGAGCGCCCTTGTATTCGCCATTGCTATACATGACCCTTACTGGATACATTGTTACAATACGTAACAAGGGAGATACTGTTCATAGGCGGATCTAGAAATTTTTGAAAGAAGAAAGGGGAAGGGGAGGGCACAGTCTCCCATTGAAAAGGGGGGGGGGGGGTGCTGTTAGGCGAGCGCCCTTGTATTCGCCATTACTATACATGACCATTACTGGATACATTGTTACAATACGTAATAGGCGGGCGGATCTAGAAATTTTTGAAAGAAAAGGTGGTGGGGGGGGGGGGGAGGGCACAGTCTCCCATTGAAAAGGGCGGGGGGGGGGGGGGCTGTTAGATAAAATCATTTTATTGTATAGAGTTACGTGATGTAGATTATGTAGGTAAGTGATATAACAAACGGCAGATACGTTGTTACACTGATATATTGAAACTTATTTGATGCTATTTCAAGCAACATTATTGAATACCGAGAGAATACTTAATCACTGAAAAATTTTATGGGAAAAAAATTACGTATGTCATTCGAATGAAAGAGCAACACGTAGACACGTAAAATTTTCAGTTAAAGAAAGTTATTGTCCTCTGAACTTTGTTATATTACGCTGTTATAATAAGAACAAAGGTTAAATTTGTATATCTTAATTTTGTGTGAAAAGTATTGATAGAGAAAAAAGTATTGCGTGCGTGTGTGTGTGAGAAGGGGTGGGGGTGTTTAAACCTAAAGGTCGTCACATGAAAATATATGGGTATAGTCTCTATAAATGTTGCAACAGAATTGGAATAGAATGCATTGTGTTATTTAAAATGAATGACAAGCGATTTTCTTTGTGGTCGATTTGCTGTCAGTACTGGTGTATTAAATTCGCTTTTCGTATAAAGTTTATAGGTACTGGTCACATTCAAATATTATTTATTTATTTATTTATTCATTTATTCATCTATTTATTCACTTTTTTATTTATTATTCAATAATTTATTATTTATTCACTAATTTATAGTTCTGAGCTTCTTTTTATATATATATATATATTTTTATTTTTTCTTCACTATTAAAATACACAGTTATGAAACAGTGATATTTACCAGGAATATATGTACATACATTTTCATTTGGAAATACAATTATATATATAAATCTCGGTAAGAAAAGCCTTTGTATTGTAGTACGCCTCTGCTGGGTTTGTTTGGTTTTGAATAATGCATCAGTAAAATTGAATTTAGAGATACGTTAAAATAATTTCACTTCAAAACACCGTACAAAAATGCAAGATATGTTTTATTTATTTTCTCTTCACCCTTTTTTTTTCTAATTCACAACTCATCACATTTTATATACATTAATGCTAATAGAACTTATAGAAGGGACCGTATAGAAGTACGCGAGGCGGCCATCGCACGGCCGGAGGGCATCGCAGCAGGTGTCAGTGTTTTTCAGGGCTTTTCAGAGTTTTGCAGAGTTTTTCAGTGGCGTCAGAGTTTTGCAGAGTTTTTCAGGGTCGTCAGTGTTTTTCAGAGTTTTTCAGGGTAGACTTCAGAGTTTTTCAGTGTTTATCAGGGCTGTCAGAGTTTTTCAGTGTTTTTCAGGCAGACTTCAGTGTTTTTCAGAGTTTTTCAGGGTGTTGCAGAGTTTTGCAGTGAAAAACGGGATTCTCAGGGGTTTTTGGTCCCAGTAGTGAATGGTGAAACCATGAATTTTGACGGCAAATATCTCGAAAACGGTAAGAGATATCGAAATTCTGTTGGTATTACGTTGATGTTAAATTTTCACGCAGAATCGATTCCAACCATCCCCGATTCGATCCGATGATAAATAAGGGAGATATGACGTCATTTACAAAGTATGACGTCATTTTCAGGAATTTGGCTCCATGCCAAATTCCTCTTGTCAGTCGGTAGATATTCTCAATCTCTATCATGCTACCAAATTTCACACCCCTAACTTCCTCAATAAGCGAAACACATCTTCCTGAATTTGAAAAGTGTGTCTTCAGGAATGGTGAAACCGTGAACTTTGACCGCAAATATCTCGAAAACGGTAAGAGATATCGAAATTCTGTTGCATTTTATTACCATTTTACTTTTTCACGCAGAATCGATTCCAACCATCCCCGATTCGATCCGATGAAAAATAAGGGAGATATGACGTCATTTACAAAGTATGACGTCATTTTCAGGAATTTGGCTCCATGCCAAATTCCTCTTGTCAGTCGGTAGATATTTTCAATTTCTATCATGCTACCAAATTTCACACCCCTAACTTCCTCAAGAAGCGAAACACAGCTTCCTGAAGTTGAAAAGTGTGTTTTCAGGAATGGTGAAAATGTGAACTTTGACCGCAAATATCTCGAAAACGGTAAGAGATATCGAAATTCTGTTTCGAGTATTTACCATTTTACTTTTTCACGCAGAATCGATTCCAACCGTTCCCGCCTCGATCCGATGAAAAATAAGGGAGATATGACGTCATTTACAAAGTATGACGTCATTTTCAGGAATTTGGCTATATGCCAAATTCCTCTTGTCAGTCGGTAGATATTCTCAATCTCTATCATGCTACCAAATTACACACCTCTATCTTCCTCAATAAGCGAGCTATAGGCGAAAACATTTCATGAATAATTAATGAGTGTTGATGACGTCACAAACATCACTTTAAAGGGGGTTGTCGTGTTCAAACGCAAATAACTCAAAAACCGTAAGAGTTAGCGAAAATCTGAGAACACTATGCTGGTAGGTATTTGAACGCTCTATCGAATGGAAGAAACCCCATCAAAATCCGACAGCAAATAAAGTCGCTAGACCTTGCCAAACATTTGATTCGAAAATTTTCAATAATTTCAAAAATATTGGCAGCATGCCATTTTCATTCTAGAGGTAGATTAAGAATGTGGAAACATGTTTAGATATAAAATTTCATGCCGATATCTCATTTAGTAAGAGAGATATTAACGTATGAATATTTAATTAGCTTTGATGACGTCATAGCGAATTTTCCCACGCTCATTGTGACTTTATTTATGGTCCGATTTCAAAAATTTTTCACATTCCAAATCAGACCATTGAAATCTTTCATCCTACTTTCTAAAATCTAAGATTGAAATATTTTTCTTGATCTGAAAACAATCGGGTCAAGGTCAACTTTTTTGGGGTAGAGCTACGAAATTGACGCAATGACATAAAATCTTGCATCTCCTTTTCTGAATCGAATGCTGAAAATTTCATTCCAATCGGACAATAAATAGCGAAGATACAGGTACCTAAATAAAAAAATTGTAGGTGGCGCTGTGACCTTACAAAGTGAAAGTAGGAAAAAATAAAAAAAAATACCTCGGCGGAAATGTGTAAAGAGACGATCCTGAAAATTTGAATGTTCTATCTTAAACCGTATTGGAGAAAACCTCTGTCCACTGCAAAAACGGAAGAAAAATAAAAATAATAATAATAAATCAGAAAAACAATAGGTTCCACAAGGAACTTGTGAAACCTAATAATAATAATAAAAAAAAAAGAAAAATCAGAAAAACAATAGGTTTCACAAGTGGAACTTGTGAAACCTAATAATAACAAATGTAAAGAAAAAACCTTACAATAACAGAAGGGTCTTCCGATGGAATCGGAAGACCCTAATTAAAAATCAGCACCACTAAGATTTTAATCATGTAATTGCTGACAGGGTTTTATTATAATTTTTTTTATATATTTGATTTTAATTCTATGTGTATGTTTTTTATAAAACTGTTATAGATATCAACATGCTAAATTGATTTTTAATAGATATTATTATGTGAATATATTTTAAAATTGTGTTTTATCTTTCAGCTTGGCAATTTGGAAAGAAAATGGCAACATCATGAACAAAATAACTATGTTATGAAGGACTGTATCCTTTTTTGAACATTTTTAAAAACATTGTTTTTTCTTATGTTTAATTGTAAAACATTTTCAGAAATTGTCAGTCAAATTTACTTCAGTAAATATTCAACCAGAAAAATTCATGGATTAAAAGATGTTGAAAGGGACTTCTAACATTTTCATTAATGAAAATGATTTGCAATAGAATAAACTATTTACTTTTTTAAACTCTAATTTTTATCTTTAGATGTATTTAGCTCTTCCTACCCCATCAGGTGATTTTGGAAATTGGCTTACTCTACAAATATTTTGGACTTCCATAGTTTCAGTCCTGACCATCGTTAAAAACACATATTATAAATTTGTCAAAATGCATGTATAGTGTACTAAATTGATAATAGAATATGCAGTCAAACTTCAAAAACTTTGAGTGTAAAGGACGTTTGAAATCAAGCTTAGGTGAGTTTGAGTTTTGGCAGTTTCTCTGCTGTTAATAAAATGAAGAGAAAAATTGTTATGTCCACATGATTATTACAAGTTTCTGAGATATTTAAGGTCAACTGTATATTCTTGAAGTTATTTTTTATTCTTGCCTTTTTAATATGTCACAACATTTATTCAGGAACTGAAAAGTTTTCCATAGTTGTCAGATAAATTATTCAATTGCAATGCAATCAAATAACTCTCAGTACTATTTCTTAACTCTAACATTAGTTATCTCAGCAAAGACGATGGAATGTGACTACAGGCCTATTCTGAAGAGAGTCTACAACTCCATTGCAGAATATAACAATGTTTTACAAAATCAGATGGCTGGAAAACCAGGTGTATAATAGTGACTGCAAATATGTGTATAATATCATTATTCTATCACAGACTGTTTTTTGGATTTTTTTGATTTTTTTTTTAGGAATTTAAGAAATGATATATTTTATCATTGATCATGCATGACGAAAATTGCTTCATGTATGTTAAACATATCCATTCATTCAAGAATACAAGTTGTTTTAGATATGGGAGAAATAAAAAAAATATTCTTCTCACCTGTGCTTCATCATATTCTCTACTTTTTATAGAGATTGTGTTCACTCACATCAATTCAATGATATATTAATTTTATATTTTTGTGCTAATTTTGAAAATGCTTAATTTCAATGAAGACTGTACACATTCCTTTTTTGCTTATGTGAAAGAATACTGGGCAATTTTTTTTACATTTTACATTATGTGTTTTTTACTGGTGTTATGATCATGAAATGTTTTACAAATGTTAAGTTAAGAGTTGTCACACATGAAAGTTATAAATTAAACTTTGAATTTTCACATTTTTCCGGTTTTGTATAAATACACATATAAGATTTTCTCAAGCTACTTTTAATAGAAGTACAGATAATTAGAGTGATACAAAGGTCTTATTCTTATCCGTCCATTGAATTGTTGTATATTATAATATTTATAGATGAACATTTTTGTAATAAAATTTCATAAAAGAGTTGTCTTTCTTGTGTGAGTTCTTCAAATTTGAGGTAGAAAATGCATTGAGATGATAAACAAAGTACCACATGTTGTTTAGGATGTCAATCATATGTAAAAGTTCGTTCGGTTATGTTATTGACCAGAATAGAGGTGTGAAAGAGTGCTATGGCAACGTATTTATTGACGATGCCACATCCAAATGTATGCATTTAAGGAGGGAGTTGTTTGCTATTGAGACACCATTTATGATGGACAGTCAGTTTGCTGCACTACAAACTAGATCTTCTGAAAATCCTGTTCAAGAGAAGAAGGTGTAATTGAAAGTGTATTTGTTATAATAATTCATATCAAAAGAAGTTCAAAAACAAAACGTTTGTTTGTTATAGTATTTGACACATGTAAAGAAAGATAACTCCAGTAAAGTAAAAAAAAAACGCCAGCTTGATGTCATAATTCATGTTTCTGTATGCCAGACTTCTATATGATATAATTTTGGTAAAATAATTTACTGGAATTTTATTTACAAATCAAGTTAGAGTGAATAGAAATCAGTTATTATAAATTGAAACTGATTTAATTGCCATACACCACAACAGTGTTTATTGTGAATCAACTTTTAAAAGTGTTGTACAAAGCTTTTTATGAAATTCTTTTTTCATGTGTAGTATTATGTGGTTTCTATCATTAACTTGACACATCTTATTTTAAGCGTAAAAGAAAATCAGAGTTCAACATTGGAGAAGAAAGATTTCAAATCTACCACAGCAACATATGTAGAATAATTATCAATGCATATGAAGTGCTATTAAAATCTGCACGACATAAACATTATTTAACAAAAAGAGACTCCTTTGACCATAGCATTAACGATGACTTAAAATCAGATTCTAGTAGTCCTGATGCTGATCTGAAAAATGAACAATTCTGTAGCAAGAGTTTTAGCGAATTGAAATCTAGTAGAACTAGTGCAGGTGGTGAAAATAAAACTGACTTGTGTAACAATAGGAGAGCCAGAAACCTAGCAGAAAGTATTGTAGGTCCTCGATGCACCTTACTAGACCTCTGTGACACTAGTCTTTCCACCTCTGTACCTGTAGATGATTCTGAAATCCAGATATTTAGACTATCAGAAGGTACGTTGGTATATGTATGAAATACAAAAAATTCCAGAGGGAGTGTATGATTATAAATTAATGTAAAAAGACTACACATTCTATTGACAAGTTTTTTGCCACTAATAGCCTTTATCAGATGAAATCAATGATGATGAGTATAAGCAGATGAAGGGTCATTCTAACATTATAAATCATAGAAGTTTACTGATAATGGTCGATTTCAGAGTGGCCAAGAAATTTGTGAATATATTGTGTAGTTTTGACAAATTAGATGAACCTCTTTAGGTGAAGATATTTTATCGGTGCTTTTACCAAAGTCTAGATATACAATAGCTACTTGAGCCTTGATCATCAGATGAAGAATATAAGACCTGTGCTACCACCTTGTGGTCATAATTTAATGAAAATTGCATAAATTTATTGGGTTGAGGACTAACATTTTCCAGAAAAATGAGAAAATATATATTTATGCAACCCTTTGAAGAAGGAGCTGCACATGCATATTGTTTTGCTGCTGTCGGTCGGTCCATTTACAGTTTCCACTCATTATCTCTAGATCTGTAACCAATAAAGATATTGAATTGATATTTGGTATACAGATACATTTCAAGGATATCTAGGTCAAGTTAAAATTTGGTTGTGGTTCAATAATTTTTTTGAAAGTTATCCCCCTTGACTTAAAAAATGTCTCAAAATTAGCAGTTTCCTCTCATTATCTCAGGAACGTATAGAGATATTGAAATAATATTGAGCATACAGATACATCTTAAGTATATCTAGGTCAAGTTCAAATTTAGTTATGATTCAATAATTTTTTTTTTGGAGTTATTCCCCTTGAACTTAGCAAATTTCTTAAAATTAGCAGTTTTTGCACATTATCTCTGGAACCAATGAAGATATTGAATTTATATTTAATATACTGATACATCTAATGAATATTTAGGTCAAGTTTAAATTTGGTTATGGTTTGATTATTTTTGTGAGAGTTATCCCCCTTGGACTTACAGAATTTCTTAAAATTAGCAGTTTCCGCTCATTATCTCAGGAAAGGATAGAGATATTGAATTGATATTTTGCATACAGACACATATTGAGGATATCCAGGTTATGTGTAAATTTGGTTATGGTTCAATAATTTTGTCAGAGGTATTCCCCTTGGACAGGAAATTTCTTGAAATTAGCTGTTTCCGCACATTCTCTCTGGAACCAATAAAGATATTGAATTTATATTTGATATACTGACACATTTAAAGGATATTTAGGTCAAATTCAAATTTGGTTATGGTTCAATGATTTTTGTGAGACTTATCCCCCTTGGACTTAGAAAATTTCTTACAATTAGCAGTTCTCTTCATTTTCTCAGGAACAGCTAGATACTGTATATTAAACTGATATTTGGTATACAGATACATCATAAGGATATCTAGGTCAAATTATTCAGTTACAATTAGGACAACTGTCTTTGGCACATTTATTTTGATTTTGTTTTGTGTCGGTTAATACTGATGTCTAAATTAAATGAAGACTGTGTGAAGTGACATATCTCATTTAATCATTAGACACAAACTTTTGAATGGAAAAATTTTGTTTGTGGGTGATTATGAGGAGTAGATGTCCTCTAATGTGGTCATGTGAGTTATGCCCACGTTACAAAAATAACCAGGGGGGCATATGTGACGTTGGCGTTGCTTTTGTTTACATTTGAAATATGCTCTGATAAAATGAAATCAACTTTTCATCATATATACTTCTTGATATTTTAATGTCGTGCTCTTCCCTCATAGATATGTTAAAGTTCAACCATGATCCAGTGAAGCATTTGTATCAGAACCACTGTGGTCAGGCTGCAGTGGTTAGTTTTAATGGAGACCAGTACATCATACCAGATAAGAGTTCCTTCCTGATGACAGATTTCAGTCAAATCAATACGCTCTGGCATCATAATGGTATTTATGCAGTAGTAACAAAACCCCTTTGTTATAACCGTGTAGTTGAATTAAACTCTCCATATTTGTAGTTTCAGTTTGTCAAATGTGTAGTTTGAATGAACATGCTCTGGCCTTTCATTTTGGTAATTTAGAAACGAAGGGAGATGCTTTCACCTAAATTCATGAATAATTTTCTTTTTCATACTTTTCCTGCAAGCTTATTCATCAAACATAATTTTTTGGTAGTGTGCTAAGAAGCCTAGGTTCAATCCCATCAATGGCTTCTTGATGTCCATTCTTGTTGGTACGTAAAAAAAAATTCTCACTATTATAGGTGAGTTTATTTTATAGGTTTAGGTTTCTGTGCACTGCAACAGGGTGATGACATCAACATAAGTGAAATAGTTTTGGTGTGTTTTAAACAAGAAAGAAAGAAACAAA
The DNA here is from genome assembly GCA_035048485.1 of Pteria penguin. NCBI lineage: Eukaryota > Metazoa > Mollusca > Bivalvia > Pterioida > Pteriidae > Pteria > Pteria penguin. The sequence continues at coordinate 56,727,393 of CM068580.1, read as the reverse complement.
AACCTCATCTCTTTCTACAGGCACATAAACTTGTTGAGTTAGTCAGTCATTTCTCATTCTGTATATCATACTTATTGAAAACACTTCTGAAACCCAGATTCTTTGGTTTTTCAATTCATTCACAACAAAGGGGCAGGCTTGGTGTAGTGGTTAAGCGCTTGGCTTGCGGCACTGATGATCCAGCTTCAATTCACGGGTTGCGCCACTATGTATTAGAGGTTGGTTAAATCCTGCTTAAATGTTGCGATATAACTGAAAAATTGTTGAAAGCAACGTAAAACACTATTCAACCAACCAACCAACATTCATTACAAACTTGTTGAAAGGTACCAAAAGTGTGATATCAATCAGAGTGATGGATGATGTATAAAGTCCACGAATATGACAAATGAGGTATTGAGGGAATATTATACTCTTGTACATATGTGTAGGTTGTAAAAATCTTAAATGAATGACAAATGTTAGCTTGTTTCTTGACTAAATAGCAAAAGATGATATGACTATATTGAAAAATTGACCATTTTTAGAAAAAGCACTCAGCCATGAAATGATGGGTTACACGACCTAGTTTTATCTTTAGTCAAAAGTACATATGAAAGACATGTTGCATACAAAGATTTAAGTCTAAATTAAGGTGTGAAATTTTGTTTAAAGCAGAAATTTGATAACGTTGACAGATAGATAGAATTCATCAATCTACACAAAGAAGTTATTAGACCTGTTTTATATGTTGGTAAATTATTTCTCGCGTTGTATTGAGATGTCTCTTAGTAGTTCACATTTATTTTTCTTTTTAGAAACAGATGTAAATGCATGTATCAATAAATATGATCTAATAGTCATGGATCCACCATGGGAAAATAAATCAGTCAAAAGAAAGAAAAAGTAAGTACTTGTACATATCTGAATTACCTGTTGATTAATGTATCTGTTGTGTTGTGAACATTTTGTAATCTTATTTAAAATGTTAATTTTTCACACTTTCCAGCTGTAAGTAAAGTATGAAATGTATATCAACTACAAAAAAATTTGCATTTATCTTACCAAATACTATATATTTGAATGAAAGGGGTTCCATTTGTTGAATAGATTTAGCTCTGAAGACCTAGAGCTTTTGTGATATTTCATTCATCAATGTTGTGTATCATCCATTAAAATTGTCCATATATTCATTTTTTTTTTAATTGTTATATAAACTTTAAAATGTAATAATTTGCATTGCGATTTTACAAGTAGAAAATATGATTTTGTTTTAGAATTTACATGTTTAAAATATATATGATAGAGAATAGGATATGCAGGGAAGATAATGGAAAAATATTCTGGAATATTTCTTGTATTCTCATTATGTTTTAAAATAATGCTGAATATATATTTTTCTAAATCAAATACAATACAAAAAAAATATCAGATTGGAAAACACAAAAACTTACCAGGAAGAGTTATCTTTCTTTCATTTAATCTATGAAAAAAGACATTGCCACAAAATAAATTTTAGTTTTTCCCTGTTATTATAGGTATAAATACTTATCAAATGAAGATCTCTTCAAAATTCCTCTTCGTTACCTAGCAACAGAGGAAGCTCTCATTGTGGTGTGGGTTACCAACAGGATGAAGCATATAGACTTTGTAAAAGATCATCTCTTCCCCTCGTGGTCTGTACAATACATCACTGAATGGTTTTGGCTTAAGGTATGGAATACAAAATGGAAATGTTTAATAACATTGGAAATCACAATAATTAAATAAGTTATATGAAGTTGATATGGTCTTTTGAAACATCTGAAATTCAGGCATGCATGAAAAACATATTTAGGTATGTACCTTCACATTATTCTGTTTATAAATTCTCTTCTCTATTTGAAATATCTTAAAACAGGGAAAAATTAATTATGGTGTGTCATTCATGAATAAATATGTTGTATATGCTATCGTTATATCTTTTATGTATGCTTTTTTTTCTGGTGAATTTTTTTATTGTCAAAGTGACTATACTATGAAAATTAATTGCTTTGAGATATTGGTTGATTGGTGTTTTACATCAATATCAACAATTTTTCAGTTATATTGCGATATGGAAACAAGAGGTTACCAACTTTTAGAACAGTAGACTGTTCCATTATAATGATAAAAACAATGCTCACAAAAAAAATACAATAATGAGATTCAAGGAGACAGGATGTAGGCATCAGTATTTCAGTGACACTGGCAATTGGTGCTTTAGCAAAGTAGGTCATGTAAACAACACATTTGACTTCTTGGATGTCTTACATTGGGCTATAATAAAAAAAAATTCCTCAATTCTCATCCCCGCTTGCCCCGATTTTTTCACGCTGGCCTCAATTTTTATTTTTTTCAAATTACATTTTGAAAATTACATAGCCGACAAGAAATATTCTCTATCTTGCCTGTTTCTGTTAAAGATATATGAGATTTTATTTTTATTTGTTGAATTTGTGATTTTGTGTTATTGTTATATTGACTGGAAGTCCAATAAAACTATGAAAGCTTAACAATGTTATTATTTAGTGTTGGGCAGGTAAGTTTAGTCATATTCAATGTCCTGTTCCATTTTAGAGAAGTTGGATGAGAATTTAGCAATTTTTGTATTATGACCTTAATAGGTACAGATTTAAATGGTTTAAGCATTTGGTTTGTGGTGGAGGAAATCTGAGTTCGATTCCTGCATTGAACCACTATGTTAAACAGACGGGTTGCCTCCTGCTTCTATGTTTCCAGTATGCTTCCAATAGGACAGAAACATTGTAAAACCCAATGTAAAATCTCTATCAGGCAAACAATGAACTGCCATAACATGCTTGAAGGAAGATTTCTGTTTTAGGTAACAACTTCTGGTGAAATGGTGTTTGATATCCGTTCTAATCATAAAAAACCTTACGAAGTCATCATTATCGGACGATACCAATCGACATCAGCAAAGTTAAATGATCAGAAGGAAATACCAGCACATCAAACCATCATCAGTGTACCTAGTGCATTACACTCCATGAAACCACCATTAAATGGTATGAGAGGGAGCATTTCAATATGATAGTTAACAGTGAAACTTTACTGGAGTTACTCTTCTTGGTTTAGAAATAAAGTTTTTTAAAAAATCAAAAAAGATAATTCCATGTACAAATGTATAATAATCAAGACTTTACTTTCCCAAATTTGACCTTCAAAAATTTGTTCTCTTATTGTACCTTGATAGCCATGATTATAACAACTCAAATCTATTCACAGATATACTTAAAGATTATATACCAGCAGGTGCTAAGTGTTTGGAATTGTTTGCCAGGAATCTATGGCCAGGATGGACAAGCTGGGGAAATGAGGTCAAGTATTGTCACATATATGGCACAAGTGCCTTACTGAACTCCTGTATGGACATTTTCAATACTAAGCCCTATATAAAATAATTCCTAGACTCCTATTTAGGCGCATGCCAGACCAGGGGTGAGTTTCAGTAAAGGTTGTAAGCCCAAACATAGACGTAAACTTTGCTAAGAAATATTTTTCTCCTCCCTAGAGAGTTCCAAACATAACATACACCTTTTACAATGTTTACCAATGTAATTATGTATGAACATAGACTTCAAGAAAAATTCACGTAAATTTAGTTGCAAAGTTTACGTCTATGTTTGGTCTTACAACCTTTTGTGAAACTCACCCCAGGCCCTATACAGGCACATGTCATACTTGACCTCCATATCAGGGTACATGCCATGCTAGATTCCTATATAGGCACATGTCATATTAAAATCCCTATGTAGGGGTAAATGCCATACTACACACTTATATAAACATTTCAGTTCTAGAATTCTACATATGCATTTGCCTTGCCAGACTATTACATAGATACCTTGCAAGCTGGACACTAAACAGACATGTCATACAAGACACCCATGTCACCACATTCCATGCTAGACTCTTGTGTAGGCACATTCCATACCAATTCTCTGTATAATCACATTTAATTCTAGACCCCTTTGTGGGTACACAACATACTATATAAGTACATTCCATTTTAGGTTCGTATATAGATTCTTTTCATACTAGACCCCAACATAGGTACATTTTATATTGTATAGATACATTCCATACTAGACCCATAGATAGGTACATTCCATACAATTTAGGTAAATTTCATACTAGACCCCTATATTCGGGTATTCCATTGTAGGCACACTTCATACTAGACCCTGTATAGTCATATCATTCAAGACCCCTAAATGGTTACATTCCATACTAGACCCCTAAATAGTTATATTATAGGAAATAGGTACATTCCATTCTAGACCCTTAAATAGTTACATTCCATACTGGATCTATATAGGTACATTCCATACTAACCCATATGTAGGAACAGTCCATACTAGACCTCTAAATAGTTACATTCCATATTAGACCTATACAGGTATATTCCATACTAGACCTATATACATACATTCCATACTAGACCCCTAAATACACTTATAGATACATTCCATACTATATAGATACATTCCATACTATATAGAAACATTTTATACTATATAGGTACATTCCATACTAGACCCCCTCCATACTATATAGGTACATTCCATACTATATAGATACATTCCATACTATATAGAAACATTTCATACTATATAGGTACATTCCATACTAGACCCCTCCATACTATATAGGTACATTCCATACTAGATCCCTCCATACTATATAGGTACATTCCATACTAGACCCCCTCCATACTATATAGGTACATTCCATGCTAGACCCCCTCCATACTATATAGGTACATTCCATACTAGACCCCCTCCATACTATATAGGTACATTCCATACTAGACCCCCTCCATACTATATAGGTACATTCCATACTATATAGATACATTCCATGCTATATAGGTACATTCCGTACTATATAGGTACATTCCATGCTAGACCTATATAGGTACATTCCATCCTCTAAATAGGGACTTTCATAGATCTGTAGACACACTCCATATTAGACTCCTATAAAGGCACACGTCGTACTGGTACTAGACCCTACATATATGCAAATGCCATACTATACTATGGGTGCATCCTTGTAACTCTATCATCAAGGTCTAGAAAGATCTAGTTTTTTGACAATATTGAAAACAGAAAATATAGAACTACAATTTTTCAAAGGTTACTTCAGCTTACTCATAGGCTTAATGCACACACTTCAATTCATCTACTAAAGTTTATGTCAAAAGAGGTCAACTCTTTTCTCGTTTAAACCAATTGACATAAATGAAATCAGAGCGCTGAAGTGTACATGTGTGTCTTGTGACTCTTATAGTTAAGATTCACTGTATTTTTATCTGGCATAAACAAGTGTGTGATGTCTCTATAAGCCACAGCTTTTAAGCTTTTGCTTGTGACTGTTTTGAACTCCTGCATTGTTAGACCTGTATATACTAAAAGTAATAAGTGGAATGAAGACGTTTGACCTGAATTTATTCTGTAAGGTTTATTTAGGGATGTAGGAAATTATCAGATCTCAAATTTCAGAGACACAAACAATTAAAAAACTAATAATTAATTTGGTAGTTTTTATCCATATTTTAAGAACATGGGCAAGTATCAAATCTGAATTTTTAGAAACATGAACAAATGAAATTTAATACATGTAATTTATTAGGTAATTTTCATCCACATGTTTGTGTTAGAGAGCATCTGAAGGTAATGAGAATCAAAGACATGCTAGATCTGCACTTTGGAATTATATTTCTATTTTATAGTTTCATAGTTGAGTTTACATTAAGATTGCTATGTAAATGACCTTTGGTGCTACAAGTATATTTGTTTTTGCTGAATAGCTTTTAATTTCATGTTCTTTTTTGTTGCTTGTGAGTTTTGAGGATGATTTTCTTCACTGTCTGTCCATCTTTTTCCTGTTTTTACAGGTAACGCATGTTTTTAGGAACACTGCATTCTAGTTTTAAGACTTTGATCATACCAATGTGAGGCATGATGTGTATATCACGTTTCACATTTATATGTCCTTGGCATAATCACACACCTTGCCAGCATGAGGGAGATTACATACATTGAGGATGATATCCTACACAAACAGAACTAGGTCAATACTAGATAGTGGACTTACTAAAGTGAATAGGGTCGAATTTTATGTCATGGTTAAGCATTGGGCTCTGTAAGCAGGCAATGCAGAGATCATACCTGGCTTTAGCTTAAAATTAATGTCATGGTTAAGCACTTGGCTCTGGAAGCAGGCAATGCAGAGATCATATCTGGGTTTAGCTTAAAATTAATGTCATGGTTAAGCACTAGGCTCTGTAAGCAGGCAATCCAGAGGTCATACCTGGGTTTAGCTTAAAATTAATGTCATGGTTAAGCACTGGGCTCTGTAAGCAGGCAGTCCAGAGGTCATACCTGGGCTTAGCTTAAAATTAATGTTACTGTTAACTAAGCACTAAGCTATGTAAGCGGACAATCTAGAGATCATACCTGGGCTTAGCTTAAAATTAATGTCATTGTTAACTAAGCACTAGGCTATGTAAGCAGGCAATCCAGAGATCATACCTAGCTTTAGCTTAAAATCAATGTCATGATTAATTCAGCATCAGGCTCTGTAAGCAGGCAATCCAGAGATCATACCTGTATTAAGCTTAAATGTAATGTCATAGTTAAGCACTTGACTGTGTAAGCAGGCAATGTGGAGATCATACCTGGGTTTAGCTTAGGTTTAATGACATGGTTAAACACTAGGCTCTGTAAAGAGGCAATCCAGAGATCATTCCAGGATTTAGCTGAAATGGTTGATGGTTTACTTTTACATTGGTGTATGAATGATAAAGAAATAACAACAGAATTCAGTTTTTCCCAATTAACAGATCAACTAAAAGTCAAAATAAGTCACTATGATAATAATTTCTATAAATGCAGAAAATTGATGATACTACATTAACATACAAGTAAACACTCATCTTTAAGAAAAACAAAAAGTAAGCAAAACTGTTTACAAAACAAAATGCTGCAGAGAAAAATAAGTTAAGAGTTGGATATATGACACTACATGTGCTACATTCACCTACACCATATTTAGATTTTCTTTCAGCATCATATATATCTAACACATACATGTTATTTTAGATAGGTAGATAAGTCCCTAAAACTAAGTTCAATTAAAACTATTTTCTGAAAATGATCATCTGGTAAAAACATCATGATCAGAAATGTTGAACATATGTAGCATGCTTTGTCATGGATAGGTTAATACTTCCATTAGATGTGTATAGTGATTTTGTTGGTAACGAATATATATATATATATATATAGTCTCAACATTCAGATACTTTCAACAGATTCAATCTACGTGGTGTAACTTGAAATACCTACAAATCTAGTGTATTATGACTAGATGAAACATTAAATAAACAACAGATCTATGAAAAAGCAGCTCAGTGATGTCAAATACCCATTTTTAGGTTGAAGTCTACCGGGAAGTAGAGACGTTGACTTTGCCTGGATAAAATTCCACCTCATTCACTGCGCTGCACATACAGTCTTTAAACTTTAATGTACAACAGATACAAATATTAGATATCTCATTTCATATCAATTATTCACTACATGGAAACAGTTGTTAGATACAAGAAGTTTGTTTTCACGTTAATATACTAAAAATGTATGAAATACTGTAGAGTATTGCTAATTGATTTACTTTGTTTTACTACTATAAGTAAAACACATTACTGAGAATTATCATAAAATGTGTTAGAACTATCTTGAAAATGTATCTTACCGGTAGATTAATTGAGAGATTTTAAAGTTATTAACAATTAACATTTTGAATGTAAAATATTATCATATTAGTAATTGACCCATCGCTTTAGCGGAATATCTATTGAAATTCATGACGTCACAATACATTTTCAATGATTGTCCGAGGTATGACCAAGGTGTAAAGTATTGTGATGTCATCTTATTTAACAAGTTTTCAACCGTAATTGGAAGGGTCAGTTAAAATAAAATGTTTTATTTTGAATCGTTAAATTTATGCTTGCATGTATTTATGTATGCAAATGTAGTCATTTAAAGCTATTGATGCTTCATGTGTTTCTCAACCTTTTACACTGACCCCATCTCATTATTAATTAACTGAATTAAGTATTATGTAAGTTTATTTACACCATACATATCTAGTTTGAAGATAAAATCCTATTGAAACTAATACTCGCAAAGCTGACTAATCTGATTGAGATAGATACTGCTATTTGTGTAGTGATACCCATTATCTGTTTAGATAAGTGTGCATAAACATGATGTTTGTTTTTCTACCTATATATGTCAAGTTTGGTGATAATACATTCAGTGTCATGAAGTAACAATCTGAGTAGTGAGAAAACAATCCCCCTCAGCACTCCCATCTAAGTGGTAAAAAGTGAATTTCATACCGCTTGTTTGTAAGCCACTTCATTCTGACAGTGTATTTATTCACACCTACTTGGAATGATTCGCAGTATTAGGGCATGATACCTGATAAGGCTCTTTGTTCTAGGTCCATGCAACATATTGTGACTATTGATTTGGGATAATCGCGTGGGCTATATCACAAAAGTCTTATAAGCAAATGTTTTATAACATATTTCTTCATCTAATATATAGATGTAGTTGGCTTTTATTTAATTAAGTTTTGTGTTTAGACTGAGGATTCTTAGAAATTCATAGGGTAAAAATGGTCAAAAGTCAGTGATCAATCACAGTATTCAACAATTATGCACCTTTTTTTTTTGGTTTTCCGTCTTCATTGATTAAAGTGCATCTTGACTTTCGAGATCATTTCAAGTCACAAATGTACATTCTTGAATTTAAAGTTATCTTTGCTGATGATTAATTCTTGGCCTCTTCATTCTATTTAAATATGTTGAAGACTTAATCAGCATTATTTTCAAGAAATTTCTATAATTTATGTGACAATGCTTGTCTTGTGCATAAAAACATCATATTTACCTAAAACTGCACCGATACCTGATCATTTACAAAGCCTAAGCCATGTTATACATCTCTAAACAGTCAGTGTTTTTATCATCCCACACAAATTTATATCAATTTAAAAACACACAAAACAAAATTTTGATTATGTGGTTATTATAGATCGCATTTGATCCTTAGATCATGTGCTTATTGTCTATTTTACATATTTCACTCATCTGGAAATTGAAAAAAAGATAAAAAAAATTTAAATATGAGGATAATGACTGTTATGCCTTTAAACTGCAATGACTAATTTTTCTGTTACGTTGTTCCAGGTTCTTCTTCATCAACACGTTGATTTCTATGAAAGCATGGAGAAGCCCAGTAAAGAGGAAGTTTTATCAGATTGAGTGTAAGGACATGAGAGCTTTATATTTCGTAATGATGTCATATGATATATTGTTTAGTGCCAAACATTAGTGTTTTGAACTTCCTTCACAATAAAGCTTTCATACAGGTTTTGAATCATTGAATAATGCGAGTTTTTCTATATTAAAGAGCAGTTACTTTTTACAATAGTTTATTATAATAGTTTTAGTTTGCTTTTACAAATGTTTATGATGTAGACCTTTTAAATTTGTAGTTTTCAAACTTCCTCTGTCCTGCTGTCAGTCTTGCTCACATATATATATTATAGATTTTTGTGTATATTTTTGAGGTATTGTATTAAAATTAATATTATATTGTTCATAAAGTGTGTGTTACATTTGTAAAATGTCTCCAAGCTTCTGCACTTTTATGTGTGGGGTTTGACATATATATAGCTACAGTCATCCCAAAACTTCTGTTATTAGTATATTAACACAATGTATTTATTTATTTTTGGGGGGGGGATGGGAGGTAATTTTGGAAATTTTAGATCCTGAGTAATAACTAGAGGTGGTGTCTGGATTCAAGCACTCTCCTTTATTGGCAACTTTCAAATTTAAAAATTTAAAACAACAATTAAATTGAAAAATAAGTGAGTAATATTCCATATTTTTGACAAAATGGTTAATGTATTGCAATCTAGATGCACTTAATGAACAGATTACAATTTGGTTATGGCCTCTCTAATGTTGACCCTACCAGTACACATTTGTAGGATAAATAAGTCAAGGAGTAGCCACAAAGCAGTTAAGCAGTATCATTGGTCAGTGAATCATCATAAAGGTTTGACTGTTTACCACTACAGCTATACTAAGTACATCAAATAAATAAAAGTCTCTACTTCAGAAATATCAAAGTCCAATGTATTTACAGTGTTTCCTTGTATATAGCATACATGCATTGTACTTGAGTAAATTGGTATGCACTTCAAGATTATACGAGTTTTAAGTATTTAATCATCTCTACCTTAGCCTTGTCTGCATTTCGGACAATTTACAACCAGGAAGGAAGCTTTTAAGTAGATATTACCCCTTAACAGTACAAGCTGTGACGGCAATAGTGCCAATTAAATCATCCGTATTATAAATACTTGTTTGTGCACATGGAGAGTTATTTGCCATGTCCTGATGCGGAATTTTATCACAGAAGTATCTATGGGTATAATCAGGTCATTGAACTTCTGTTATCTTCTTTATCCAGTACCACACAGTGTGAGAGAAATCTGTGTACACAAGTATTCAAAGTTCAGTGTTATAGGTACAAGTGATTAACGCAGTCATATCGGTGTGCAAGATGTCAAAGGAAATATCGAGTAGCATTATGTGATTTTGATTGGGGATGAAAGAATATATATATTCTGCTTTAGTATCTACTATGCCATTTCACTTTCAGGTTATTTTATGATTATGGGGGGTATTTTTTCTATGTGAGAAAAGGTGATGCAGTGGTTGAATGAAGGAATGCATGATTTGGGTTCAATCCTAGGTCATGTCGTCACTGAACAATTGAAGAATGTTGGATGAATTAATATATGATATGAATTTGTATAAGCAGAAACCCTTGTTTTCAAATCTCAATTATATACATTGACTATATCTGTTCAATATGTTTAAATTACGAATAAATATTGTTTGAACTAAAAATTGAAGAAGACCTCTCTCTTCCACTTGAGTAATAGGTGAAAACCATTATAAATCCATGTGATTCAACATAACCAGTCTTTAGATATATATCTAAAGACTGGATTTGTTGAATCACATGGATAGTACATAAGTATATTCAATTCAATTATCATTTGTGTAAGATGAAATATTCTTATAGTACATGTATTGGTATTTTTGATCAACAGCTTTTTTTAATAGTTAATTACAATTCTTGAATGATACAAAATTTATTTTTATATCAAATCCATAAAATTTGAAGAAATTAAAAGATTTGAATTGATTTTATTTTGATAGACAACTAAAATTTAGGGGATCATTCAAAAGCTTAGGTGAACATATATGATATTAATTATTTTCATTACACCTTTGAAATTTTGGATAATTCATATATTGCTTTGTGTCCCAGTTAATTAAGGGTGTTTCATGTTTTATGATTAAGCCAAAGTGTATAGTGGTGGTAGAAAATTGAGTCAACAACCAACCTTTGATAGATTCAATAGTAAACAAGGGTATGTCAGAGGTTAAAGGTGACAGTGAGATATAAAAATAAATCTGTAAAGTAATCTATGAAAAGATAGGCATTATCTTAACATTGGTGATGAGAATGGTGATAATCTATATTAAGTTTGGGTAATTTATCTATCAATATGGCAGAGTTTTAAGATGTATGAAAAACAGAAGGGTCGTTAACATCCATCGGTCTCTTAATAAATGTAATAATATTTAAAACTTTTAGAATTGTTGGATATTGGTCTTTTGAATATTTCTTTTGGTTTTTTTTCCCTTTTGTCTTTTTTTTTTTGTAACTGAAGCTGAAAGATTTGACTAAATTACAAAGAGCAATACCCATATGTAATGATCTACTTAAAGAATACCACTTTTACATTCATTAAGAGAGAGTGATACACTTTCAAAATTGTTGAAGGCTACCTACAGGACTTTTCGTATACTGTCACTTTTTTGTACCAAACTGACAGATCAGAGGAAATACTTTGATCTGTGCATCTGTTACGGATCTGTATTTGTTTTTACACCTTACAGAACTTATTGCCAAATGATGTAACTTCACCACTATGTGTCTGTCTGTTTGTGCATCCATTCTTTATGACACTCTACGAGACAAATTTAAAAGAAATGTTCATCACACCACTCTACCTAAAATTTATGGTGTGAAAATGAACTCTATAATTTTCATGATCATAGGTAAAAAATCAAGGTCATCAAGGGACTGCTCTACTTTGTATTGGTCTTGTGTTTGGCATGCAATACCCAGCTAGCTAGACTTTGTCAAGGTCAGCGTTTATAACTTTGTCTTGACCTACATACTACTAATGATAGCTGTGGATAGGGCATTGTATTTCATTAATACATTAAATATTGAAGAGGGGGGCAGTGTTACAGTAATTTAATGATCAAAGACTGTATTTGTTGGTCACATTTTCTTGTATAAGCTATACAGACATCTTGTACTGTATGTTGTTTTGCATTAGTTGGTTGATTGGTGTTTTACTTCGCTTTCAAAAATTTTTCGGGACATGGAAGCAGGTGGTAACCAACCTTTTAAACATAGTGGCGCAATCCAGGAATCGAACCCGGATCGTTGACACCGCATTAAAGGGCTTAACCACTACATTAAGCTTGCCCCTTTTGCATTAGTAAGAGTTTCAATTCTTTAGTTAATACTGCAGACAAGATACAAATCTCGGCTCTTTATCAACTGCCACCATATTTCATCTAAATGATATCCTTTGTTACAATAGGAACTCTTGCAGGGTCAAAAGATCAAGGTCATTTTATGAGAGGATACCCCTAATTGAAAAAATCCAACCCATGTTTCACAGGTAAATTTATAAAAATCAAATTCAAAAAAGCTAGAAAATAAAAAGTGTATAATATGTACTATTCTAAGGAACATGTCGCATGCAAAGATAGCTACAGCCGAGGCGAGAGATGGAAATGTGTTGGAAACATGATCCACAAATTTTACTTTTTGGCAACTGTCGCAAAAAGGTGTGTTATGACTTGGTCAAGATCATAACAATATTTGATATGTTGGTCAATGGATGATTAAAAATTTAAATTAACCATTTTAATTAATTAGGAAATGATAAGAATTCCTCCAAAGGGAAGTATGAATAAAATAGGTAACAAGAAATACTCAATGTCTACAAATTTTCAGCCATTTGGCCTTCATCAAGTGGAAACAAAAATCATATTTGCTGGTTTCATCAATCCAGTGCAATTATTTTCATTTCCTCTCAATAAAGCCCAAGTGGTTGAAAATTTGTGGGCACTGAGTGTTTCTTGTTACTTCTTATGTCATTCTCAATGCATATATCTGACCTTGAAATGTGTGTACCAGCCAAGATGGACAAAACTCACTCATCTAGTCATTTGTTAAAATTATTCAATGAATTCTGGTTGGTTGGTTGGTTGATAGGTTTTACGTCGCTTTCAACAATTTTTCAGTTATATCGCAACATGGAAGCAGATCGAGGTAACCAACCTCTTGAACATAGTGGCACAACCCGGGAATCGAACTCGGATCGTCAGCACCGCAACAATGAATTCTGTAAACAATCCCTGTAAGTAATGGCTGGTTGTTTGTCCATGATGAAACCTTTCTTTTTTTGCAAGGATTTTAGTTCATCATAAATCATATCGAAAGTATGTTTGTAATTCACTTCTTCGAACCGATTCATACTTGAGTATATACTCATCATTTATAAGTATATCAAAATCTTGACCAGAGGCCATTGTCCAGCGCCAACTTTCACATTTAACAGCAACTTAAATACTTATGCTTGGAATTCCATCATATTTCAATATGAACCCTGGGCATATGTCATATATTCAAGGTCAAGGTCCTTAATTGCTTGAATTGGTTTATGTGTCAGCACATTTTGTCTTGGACTCCATCTTTATCAAATGAATTGTTTACCAGGTTTAGTATGTTCTGTTGCTTCCATGTGTCTAATTCCTGCTTAAGCTCCCCCTTCCTCTTGCTTATCACGTATTATTTAACAATAAAGTCATCGGGTCAAAATCCTGTCATTCCCCCTCCTTTACAAACGCAACGCTTCCACCTATGAATTACCTAATGTATTCTGATATTAGATAAAGGATACGACCAATATCACTCAAATGATAGATAAAGTATATGTACATTTTGTATATCTGTTGTTTTTATATAAGAACCAATAAATATACATAAATTACTTGTACATTATTGTGTATTATTTGATGATCAACAGATATTACCGGTAATTGGAAGGTGATGTTAATTATTATTGGTTTGAATGTTCTTTGATTTAATTGAATAATGCAATTATAATACTAAATATAATACCGATACTTGTTGGGAAGATGAATCCAGACAGTTAAAATCATATCAAATGAGCAAATTCTGAAATGTCCATTGGCATACAGTTTAAAAAGATGTTCTTTCAAGTTGTGCTGTTAAAATTACTTGAAATGGTCAATAAGAAACGAAAATTGTGATTGTCCGGATATAACGCATGTCGGGATTTACCGTCTGAACCAGTACTGATAAAACATGACGATACTCTACTATCAATCAGTTAATTTCTACCATATGAAGTCACTAACTACCAATACCAAGCATTATTTAATCGTACAATATCTTGCCCTCGTAAGGTGAAGCAATTGTTAATAATTAATACAAACATTAAAATTCAAAACTTTTTATTTTCATGCAATAAATAAATAAATCATAAGTATAATACAATATTTCTTTATTTTCACAAGAAAGTCATCAAATATAAACACAATCTCTGTATCTCTAAACATTCATGAGCAAATTATTCTTATAAGAATGTCTTCAATAAAAATGACACAAACGAAAATTAAAGCAAAATAATACATTAAAATATAGTGATACAGTAAGAAAACAACAAATATATATTATAAAATCACAAATATAGTTGTTTCATTTGCATTGAACATTGCATTATAAATCACAAACAAATCAAAAAAAATGAATAGGTATCATATTCGGACCTTCAACTATTGGTTTGTTACATGTCACATGACTAGAATGAAATTGTTAAATGAGTGTAGTGTTATATCACAGTGTTTATGCACTAAGTACGGCCATTGCCTTGTCTGTATTTAGGTAGTCGTTTAAATCACTCTGAAACTGATTTTTGATGGCCATGGGATGTTTGATGTTTGAGAACCAATATGGCAGATACTGAAAAAATTAAATAAAAAACGTTATTAAAATCAGTCAATGAGCTGAATAGAATGGGTATCATATGATTATTTCAACTACATTTACAAATACTCCTGATATTTGCCCGAAGAAATTAGAGAAACCTCAAGCCTATGAGTATTTTCAAAAAGATATTTCTTTTTTTTCTTTCTTCTTTTTTATCTAAATACTTTCCATATAGACTGAATATCCAAGGGAAGAGAAATACTTTGAAACGTTTACACAAATACACATAAGATTAAGGGGATAAGATTATAAAAAGCAGCAATCTACATTTCAGTACAAAGAACTTTATAGGAAACTTACGTCAGAAATTTCTGAGAAGCATTTTCGGCAAACTGTGTGAGCGGCACCAGTTTCATCTGCTTCACATTTGCAGACCTGGCATTCATGTGCCTCGCTGGACTTGGCAACTCTGGAACTGACAGTACGAAGGAAGAACTTCCTGTCTCTGATTTTCTTGGCCATAATACTGCTGGAGTCGAAGATGGAACCATTGGTGATCAGAGCTAGGTGAGTACAGGTGTCTACTGGCGTAAGAAGCTCATCTAATGCATTATCCTTCAAGTTGTTGAGGACGTATTTCCTTGTGTTATCCACTCCTGTAATATCACCCATAGAATTTCATTAAGATGACAGTGAAAATAGTTGTATATTTCTTTACAGAAAATTGACACAAGCCAAATTTAAAATAAATAACCCATAAATAATATATGTATAAAATCTGAAACTTTGCTTAAACCCTCATATTCGACACAGAATAAAATTTGTTCCATTTGTAAATATAAATATTAAACATCTATATAAAAAGCAAGAAGAAAACAATTTCTGTCCATTCAAAAATAAGTTAGAGGATGGTAGTTCTTACCAAGGATTTTCTGTTTTGGGCTCCTGTTTCCTACTTTGAATTCCTGGTCTCTAAGAATGTGCAGTTTAATATCCCTAGCATCCAGTAGTCCTCGCACCTTGCTGTACGTAAGAGATTTAGAGTCAGAACATCTACCACACTGCAACAGAATAATATTCTTTGCCACACCACTGCGGAAGGGGTAGTTAATTGAATGCATGATGGCTTTGAGAGGGTCAGTATTATAGCTGGAGAATTTGAGACTTTCTACTCCTTTGTTGAACTTTGTAGCATCATTGAGGACTTGTCCCTCCATGGTGTGACTGTGTGGTCCAGATCTGCTGTAGCCCACAAGGCCGTATCTGTTGTTGGTCATTCCTATAAATAAAGTATTGTCGTTAAATTCACTCTTTTAAAATCATAAATGAAGTGTATTAATTTGTTTAAAATAATTTTACCTAAATTTTATCCGAATTACCTTTTACTTTAATGATATCAAAATGTTGCAGTATATACTTCATTATTTTTTATCATATGTCATTGCACTAAATTAAGTTTGCACCAAAACGTTTACTTACCTTTCCTGGTGAGAGATTTCTCAATTTCATATACAAGATCTCCGAGTTCCTTAGCCACACGTTCGTTACATTTCTTTTCCTCTACTACAATGACGGTGTCGACCGAGTTCAACACTTGGTAATCTGCATTACCAGGCGAAACCTTGATCTTTTCTCCTCCAAGGAATTTTTCATCATTAGGTGCAGAGCATTCAACTGAAGATAGAAAACAAAAACTCAACAATGACAAATATTTTCAATATTGTAAGTAATATTCAGGGTTCTTCATTATAAAACTTAAAAGAACACAATTTTTTTCTGGGGTCTTTTTTTTTTTGCATATAACAAGAAACATATAATATATTTACATTTCATATTTTTGCATATGAATTTTACACCCTATACATTTCAAAAATTTCACATTCCTTCCTCCAAAAATAAGCAGAACATTTCTCTTTACAAATTATAAATAGATCCCATTAGGAAACTTAAAAAACTTGGGAAAAGAAATAAATAAAAACATACCGCATTCTTTTTGTCGGTAGAGAGTGACACCCGTCATTTTGCATGATGAGATGTAGGCAGATGATGTAGAACAAATGTCACCAGAGTAAAGGCATAATGACATGAAAATGCTAGGCTCAACCTGTATATGAGAAAAAGACCTTCATATTCTGACCTCCAAGGCTTGTAGCCTATATGGTGATGAACAATGTTTAGTAATGGGAGAAACTATTCACGATTTTCATAATACAGAATTAGTTCCCATCTGGGTAAGTATTTGAAGTCACAGCCACTGTGACATCAAACAATTCCCATGGAAGCATCATTTTTCTCCCTTCATTTCATGTATGTTTACAGTAGTTTTCAAAGAACAATAGCAATTTAATGTCTTATAACTGCATATATATATATATATATATATATATATATATATATATATATATATATATATATATATATAGCGGTTTAAATAAAGGTATTCTAAATGAACAGAATCTTAATTGTAGTAAATGATGTGTATAATACTAATAAGATTACTAAAAATTATACTAAGTTGAATTACTTCATATTTTTTCATATTCTTCAATGGCATACAAACATGACAAATAACGTAGATTTTGCCATGCATGTCAAAATGACAATGTATGACAATATACCTGTTTGAAACATGGACGGAAAGTTGAAGACTGTGACTCAAATAGTTCAGAGCACTTCTGGTACATGGTATTGGCTGGATCTTTAAGAATTGGTGAAGCTTGATTTCCTTTTGGTCGGCATGATTTGCTCACTTCCCAGGATTTAGAGAACTCGCCTAAATCGGTTTCCAAGGCTGCATTACCGGTTGTAAATTCATCATACTGTTCATTGTTGTAGGTACCAAGAAGGCCAGCAAGTTTTCCAAAGTACCATCCACTGACCTCAATGACGTAGTGGTTGTTGATAGCATCACCGGTGATGACAAGGCCTCGTCCAGTATCCAGTTTGATCCAGTTACCCATACGCTCTACAGAGAGTTTATGATGAGAATAGGGAAGTTCATGGGGTCTCTCGTTGACCTTTATCTGCAATCATAAAATTCATTCTGAGCATGAACAAATTTCATACGAAACAAAAATTACATTATGTACATCATAGAAAGATAAAAAAAAAAAGGAATCCTAGACTAGATTCCATTATGATATTAAAATATTAGAAAAGAAAGATTCAGCAATAAAGGATATATAAGGAAAAATACTTAAATACTTATAATTGTCATCAGAACATTTATAATTGTCTCAAAACATTTTCTTATTAGAATAAATGAAAACTATCTTACAACAAATCCATTAGAAATTTCAATGTTTTGTCCCTCAGCGAAAACTAAGAGAGATTCCATTTTCTGTCCTGTTTTGTCGTAGTTGACGATGACAGTGAAGTTCTGGTTAACAAGATCTCTCGTCAACACAAAGCTGCATGATCCAGAGAAGTCATACACTTTGCCGTCAAAAGTTACATAGTGGCGTCCACCAGCAATGATTCCATGAGCTACAAGTAAAAGATATTTATTAGTACATTTGGAAAAGAAATCAGAGAACTTTTTTACAGTTTCATAATATTTCTACAAATATTATGAGAAGAAATATTTGAGAGAAATAAGAGAATTCTTAATACTACAATATTTTTATCTAATCTTATTGTTAGGAATAACAAAATACCCCGTACCCAGGTATCTATATTTCAGTAAACTCTGTTTAATTCACACCATACCAGGATGATTTCACTTATAGGATAGTGACCCAGTGATGAAGGAAAACAGAATACCCACACCTTCACAATGTCTTGGTTTTGTGCTTCCTTTTCTCACACAAATCCTCGAAAATTAAGAATAATCAAATATTTTTCTTTTCATATTTCAAACCATGGTCTCCTTCATACAAAACTAAAACAGAATATGTATGAAAACATGTTTAAAAACCAAACACAACCAAGTCACTGGACTTTTGCCAAGAGTCTGTATAAGAAACACAATAAAAGATCTTAATTGCTAACCAAAGTATAATGCTCAACTTATGAGTAAACTTCATTATGAAAGAAGGAGAAGAAGAAAATAGAAGAGAGAGTACTTGGAAACCCACTTCCAACAAGTTCACTGTTGAATCTTCTCATTGATCTAAAACTAGACAGGGGTAGAAGCTACAGTGAGTTTAAACATTGAGATTAACCCTCTCAGCCCAATGTTTAAGTGAATAAACATAATAAACAGAAGTGTATTATATGGTAATGAAAACACAAACCCTTGAAAGGTGGGATCCAATCTATTGGGTTAAGACTTCTTGGTTTGTATCTGTAATACACATCCCAGGGACTGAAATCTTTATCTGGAATTAAACTGTCAACGATTTCCTTGACGTCTCTGACTAATTTCTTCATCTTGTGGACTGGTAACTTTGGTAGTTTTTCCAAAGTCTCCATAGCGGTGGGAATGTAGATGTCTACCTCAATGTTTCCATTCACCGGATCGAATTCGATGATGCGTGACTTATGCCAGCCAATGATCTTCATTTGAGCAATGTCTTCAGTGATAAATTTCTGAGTATCTTTCATCATACCCTTCATCATGCCTTGGATGCTGTTTCTCAGTTCTAAGTACTGGTATTGCAAAAGCATCTACAAGAACAGGAAAAACAAATGAACACTGACTATATCAATTAAGAAACTAGGCAAATTCAATTAATCACCAATATCATGTGACTTTAACTTTGTAAAGGAGTTAAAACTACTAAATATATATTGCACAAGAAACAATTGTGCAGGTTGATTAACTACAACTGATAACATTTATGAATGTGATTTTGTCAAGTTCACAACCATATACAGTGAAATGGACCGATGAACCAAACAAGAAATACCGGTTTTGGTAATTTATTTTCTTGATACTGAACACTAGCAGAAAATAAACTGTTTTTACCTCCTGATAGATTTCATTCATCAACTTCTTGAATTGTTGGAAATCAATGTCTTTGGCAAGATCATCATAGTGCTTATTGACGACAGACTGGACCTTGTTAACAGCACTGTTGTAACTTTGCTGCAAGTTGGTACTCTTCAGTGCAGATTTGACAGCAGTGTGGACTTTATCCACATAGCTATTGAAGTCGATGTCAACAGGGATGTTATTGATGAGGTTTTTCATCTGCTGTTTCATGTCCTGAACATCAGGGTGAAGTAGGACTGCATCAAGCTTGTCTGTAACGAGTATGGTAAATACGATAAAAGAATAGCGAGAATTGAGGCAAAGGAATGAAATAAATCTTATGCTGGACAAATCATAAATTACAAGAAACAATCAAATCCACAATTTTCAGCCACCTGGCCTTTTTCAAGCAATTTAATGGTAAACTAAATCTATCTAAGTATAATCCATGTTAGCTAGTGGAAGCCATGAACATAAATAACAAATATATACATATATATAAAAGAAAGACATTACTATTAACTTTTTAAATAATAACAATAGAATGTTCGCAAAAAATGAAATTACATGCACATAAACAGATGAATTTTAACAGAAAAAAGAGGAAAGCTCATGCAGTAGACACATAGGTGATGTTTTAAACATGATCCAAACTATTTTCAATTGCTTTTTTCTGATTAGGATTCCACACTTACCACTTGCCATCTTTCTGACTTGTTGAGCCAGTTTCTGAATCTTGGCCTGGAGTTCCTGAATATTCCTTCTGACTTTATCAGTGATAACTGAAACTTCTTGTCTCATCATGGATACAGCCTCTTGTTGGTATTCCTAGAAGACAAAAGTGCATTTGATTACATTAGATAAAATTCCGAATTAAGATTTTTCATCAAATAAGACCTACCATACAAACATAACCAACAGTTTCCTTTTTATCTTAGTTACCGTAACTAAAAAGAATTTCTCAACGAAGGAGGGCTTAAGAAAACATAACTGAAAACAATGGTTACACAATGATAACATGATCTTCTGCTGATACATTGTAATTTCAAAAGTATCCTAGCATCAAAGTACAATGAAAAACAGGATGCCAATGATCTGCCAGCTGGAAAGCTACAGGCAACCCCTCATCTATATAAAGGCAGTTAAGTACATACTTCCATCTTCTGTGACATTCTGTTTACAACTTCAGAGTATTTCTCCTGGAAGGGATAGGCTCTGATTTCATTGGAGATGTCTTTAATCTTGGCAGACATATCTCTATAGGTTTTCTGCATTTCTACGGTCATTTGGTTCAATCTGAGTCTGTAAATAAAGATTATAACTACAATGATATATACTACATGAAATATTCAATATTTGATTCTCATCTTACTTTAAAGATTATTATAAGGTGAAGGTGTCTGTCTGATACAATGCAGAGAAATGTAGACCTTTGCAATGCACCCACACAAAGCAGTGAAGGATCTTTTACGTGTTCCATCTACCATGAAACGGGACCTCGGTTTTTACTAAGGATTTCCATTTTATACTACATGTAAATGTTTATCTATCAGTGTGTGGTGTAACCTATATTCATAATTAGAAACATAATACTGAAGATTTTCCAACCATCTGACCTTCACCAGATGGTGTGAATTTTAAAGAATCAAACATGTGAAAATCCTATATGGTGACTAAAGCATCCTTGAGTGCTATCGTATCTGACTTTGAGTTGTCACACCATTACCCTGTATAGTGTATAAAGGCTTTTACCATTCAATTTTCTTAACACTTGATAAAGGTTATTGGCTGAAAACGTTTTTAGGAAATCAAATGTCCTATTTAAAGTTTACTCTGTTTTCCTTGAACACCAACAACTTGAATTTCCCTTTTAGCTCAAACAGATTATAAAGCCTTGATTTTTATCTTCTTTATGAAATTACATATCCCTTGCTCAAGCTAAGCTCAACTCATGAGTCCTCTGAGTTAGAGTTATAGAGAGTCGACTGTTATTAATACATCAGAAAAACTCGCCAAGTGGTGAGAACAACAAATGAATTTACTTTGAATATGACTTAGAATGTATGTTCTTACATGAAGTTTTTGGTAACATTGCTGTAAGCATCATTGATGTCACGCAAGTAGAGTTCATTGTTCTGGTACATAAGGTTCAGATTTGTCTTCAGACTTCTCATCTCTTGACGAAGGCCTTTCATTTGCTCAGCAATGGCATCTGCAAATGGTCGCAATTCATTGACTATTTCCTTACTGAAAGCAGAGTCTTTTCTTGCAAATTCTTGAGCCATTTCTGTACCAACTTCAAGGAACATGCTGTTCACTTCTTGTCCATGTGTCTGCAGTGTTTGTGATACATATTCCTATAAAATACAGAAAATGTCAAATATTTCAAACCTATAAAAGCTCGAGCATTAGAAGCACATTTTTTCATCATTTTCTAATCATATTCAATTTTTAATTAATGAGAGTATAAACTTCCCATTATGTACACTCATGGTTTCAAATGCAAAATTCTGTGACTGTTTATTTATCTCGAACGAAATTCAAAATGTTTTGAAAGGTAGTTAAAGTTATTTATTGCATAATTCTGTACAAATGTTTTACCAGTTTAACATGAAGTAAGAGGCCTTCTGCCAGACATGCTACTTTTTGCTGGGATTTTCATTATGATGTTTATGCTAACATTATGACGTCAGAATAAAATGAAGTAAAGTTTTACGGCAAATTATCATATGTTTGGCACGGAATGAAAAATAAGATAAATAGATCTATTACCAAGAGTTCAGCAAACATTTCTGGTCTCCAGTGCAGTTTGGTGTGCAGGATGCGTGACGACTTGAGCTGAACATTCAGAAGACTGTCTGTGATTTGGGAAGAGCCATCAGCATGGTACACTTGAGCCTCAATATCTCTGTAGGTGGGGTACTGACCCATCAGATATAAAGCCTTGTTTGGATTTCCTAAATACAAAACAAATCATTTCTAACAATCCATAAATATGAAATTTTTTTTTACTGTATTAAAAGATTTTAGAAGAGCAAACTTTGCCGTCATATCTGAATACTAACAATTCAAAACAGTGATGCTTATAATCTTTGTCTTTGGAAATAAGAAAATGTCCCTCAATCGCTTTCATACTACAGTCACAGCTTTCACAAACAATTTGTGAATAAGTATACAAAATAATGCAATATCACCCAGTCAGTAATTTAATACAAACCTTTGTCGTATTTCACTTTCAGTAGCACCATTTTTTTCTGCTCATCCAGAGTTGCTGTGATACCCTCGTTCTTTACTCCATCTGTCATACTACTGAGTACAACTTTGTAAGGCCTCTCTGATACAACACGACCTTGTACACCGAAAGATTTCCTTGGGCCGAAAACCTGAAAATAATCAGACCTAAGAATTTGAACCATATATTTCTATCTTAGTATCCTCACTAAAAGAACTCATACTGTTACAAAGGCAGTTGAAATTGTCCAGATCATACTTGAATAGTCATGGGTTCAAACATAGAAACAATCCTATTTCATGTCCGATGTAGGTCTAAATGTGATGTAAGTCCAGAAATGATAAAGGCAAAGTTAAGAACTAGCTGCCCCCAGCCTGCATGATCCAAAGCAACAACACAAAATTTAAAACGTGCACTTTGATCAATGGGAAGTATTTCTGAATGTTGGGTATATAATACATGTACAAATAACAGCTTGAAAAACTTGATAAACAACAGCATCTGCAATACATTAAATGATTTCCTAGGGATCCAATCATTTAATTGCATATTGAATACATCTTTACTAAGTACCATATGATATGAATTATAGTGCAATGAAACTGATACAAATAAAGGACAGTTAAATACCATGAAGAATCTTCAAAAGTAACCGTATTGAAGTATAACGCTCAACTTTTGAATACACTTCGTAATGAAAGAAGAAGACATGGATGTAACAAAATCTAACCTGTTATCCTAAGACTTTGCAAACTGAAAATAGCAAATTTCATACTAATTGCTTTAACTTTTAACAATAAAATCTTACATTCAGATCAATCTGTTTCTTCAGTTTATCAATCTCTCCAAGGAGCAACAAGTTTGTCTTCTGGCGTTTGTCAGTCAAGTACTCCACACCGAAACCTACTGTCTTCTTATTGTTATTCTCTCCACAGTGTCCACTCAAAGAAATGTCCAATTTGGTAAAAGGCTGAGAAATGCCCACTGTCCATGTTGTGTTCTTGGTAGATCCATGTGATGCATCAACAATTTGAGCAGAGAGGACAATATTCTTTCTGCGTTTGCCCGAGTAGGATAACTCTGTGGTGCCATCCCATCTATTGTTTGCTTTGTTTAGCTTGGTATGAATGGAATAAGACTGCAAAAACAGGAAACACATACAAGAATCATTTTTGAGGAATGAAAAATAAAGCCTTGATACATTTTTTGAAAAATGAAATAAATTAAATGTAACTTCCTATGTGTAAATTAATCCTTCATCCTCTATATCTAATTATTCAAAGTACATGTATTAATATTTCATCTTCTGGGGTTTTTGGGAAATTTTTAAATTTATTATGACAATAAAAGTTTTTCAATTTGATAATTTTCATTCAAAACATTTTTTCAGCTCAACTAAAAAAATGAACAGAAAATGCAAAATAAAATCAAAATAAATCTTTGTAGATAATAAACTCACTTTTCTGAAGTTTGGCAATTCAATTTCCACTGTCTTGTCTATCTGAGCAGCTGTCCCTTCAATAACCTTGACAGCTACCATTTTGTTTTTGTCGCCATCAGCATCCCATGAAACCTGTACCTCATCAAAGTTGGAGTTGAATGTGTGTTGTCCTTCTACAGACCTCATTGGTGTCACAACTTTAAGGTAACGCTTATTGGAGTTAACATCAAGGATATATCCCACAGTTGATTTTTTGCCATTTTCCATTGTAAACATGAACTTTGAAAGCACTGCAGGCATGGCTATACGAAGCTCTTTCTCCATCTTAATGGCTAGTTTTGGATGTACGACATTAACCAGATACTTTCCATGCTGATTAATCAAACTTGCATTATAGTTGATCTGTAAGTTGCTGTTGGGATTTAATTTATCCCAGTTCAGGGACAAACTGCCTTCTTTCCATGAGGTGGCTACAGACATTGTATATTCCATGTTTCTTGGAGCCTTGAATTCTGACTGGAAGCTGTAATACTTGGCATTTTTATCAAAATTCATTATAGCTGTGTGGTCATATAATGCTTCACCATTGTATTCCAAGTATTCTGTTGATTTAGCCGACATCAGTCTCTTAGTGCTAGAAGCAATATATTTCAGGCTCTTCAATTTTTCGAATGGAGTAGTAAGGATGAGTCGGTAACGGTCATCATAGACTCTGGCATATTCATCTTTCAAATTCATTTCATATTCATTGTCCAGAACGATCTGTCTTGCAGGATCCAGAATAATTTCCATATGAGTCACATATGTTTTTCCTTTCATCTGGTTATTTACTATTCCCCCTAATTTCCTCATTCCTTGGATTCCACTGGCAAAATCTGCGGCGGCTTCCATATCCCAAGGACCATCATATCTGAAGCGAGTTACCATGGTGATAGGCACCATATTGTCTGATGATACAGAGACAGTGCATCGCATATCATTCCAATTACCACTGTGTTTGAAGTCGATTTCGTTGTTCCTATAACTCAGTATAGCATTGGATTTAATATTGACATCTAATAATGGTAAATTGATGGTAACAGTTGAAGATGCTGTTTTTGTTACTGCACCATATGTAACCAATGATTTTGTGACATATGTATTTTGATTCTTCACATTTGAAACTTCAATCTTCAAATCTTCAGTGAAGGGAGACATCAATGAAAACTCTGTGGAGAAATCTGGTGAACCTAAAGTGAGAAGATAATAAGAATTTATAATTTCGTCTCCATGGATGGCACGAAGGTTGGTTCTTAAGGTGTTTCCTGTTTTCTTATGCGAGAAGACCACTGACATATCTTCTGTGAAGGATGAAGTTAGGTTTAACCTAGCATCAATGTCTGCCAATTTAATGATGAGTCTTGATCCATACTTCAGTTTCTTAGATCCATAATTTCCACTTGCCTCAGTCATCAGTGATTGTCCATCTAAATTATTTCTCAGTGTTAAGGAGAGATCCTTTGTATGTGGTGAGTTAACCTTGAATGCCATGTAAATTGCTTTATTATCACTAGAAATGTCAGACTTATAATTCACATTGGACAAACCATAGGAGGCATCAAATTCTATCATGCTCTTCATTTTTGGTAAGGTAGAGTTTAATGCAACAGTCAAAACCTCTGTGAATGGTGACGTAAACTTGACACTACCATCAATATGTGTTGGATAACCAGTACCTCTGCCAGTGAGGGACATGACCTTTGACCCATAGGTTCCAGTAATTTCGCCTACAAAGTGTGTACCTTCATCTGCATTTTTCAGAACCACACTCAATTCTTCTGAAAATGGTGTCAGAAGTCTGAGATTGCAATCCATAAATGGCAATTTCACTTCACAGCCAGACTCCAAATAAATTTTCGTTGTGTCATTCATATGAACTTCAGTTCTGAGTTGGCGTCTCTTTTGCTGTTTGTCATAATCCATAAGGAAAACAGTCTTGTCTTCTTTCATCATACGAATTTCTCCTAGATATGTAGCAAGGTTGATTGAGCTCATTGCCTTAGCAAGCTGTTTTCCTTCAGCTTCAATTTTGAATTCTCCGGTGTATACATCACCACTTTGTTGTTTTGCACATAAGATATTCATTGTCTTGTAGCCATGGAAGGGTGTTGTGACAACTACAGACATATCATTCATAGGATTGATAGTGGATTTGGTAGTGATCTTCTTACCAGTTGCATACTGTACATCGACATCCATTTTGTATGATGTTTTAAGTTTCTGATTTTTCATTATAAACTCTAACTGCTCATAATTCTGTACTGGAAGTTCAAGTTTAGCAGCAATATCTACATTTTCCCACTTGTTTCCTCTGTACTGGATATTAGCCCCAACTTTTTCTGAGTTGAGAGTAGCATCTGCTTTACAAGTAAAATCTGTGAGAACCCCTTTGTGTTCTGCTGAGACACTTGCTGTATTTCTCTCGCCAGTCATTACCACTGTTACATCAGACTCAAACTTCAGATTTCCTTTCCTAAATTTGTACAAGGTATGGGTTTTCATCATGTTGTCAGATCCCATTGAGAATTCTACGTCTGTTGTGAAACCTTTAGGACGTGTATTTTGCATCAGTTTGAAATCCATTTTGTCTGTGAAAGGTGTTGTAAGAGATGCAATGGTGGACACATCATCTCTGTTAAAGTCATGAGTCAAAGACCCTGACATCATTTTGTCAGAATAACGTAGTTCTCCATTTGCCTTGAATTTATTCATTTGGCCATCTCTGTTGAATGTAAGCACTGTTTCTTCCCAACCTTTGACAGGTGATTTCAAAGTGACTGTTCCGGATGTCAGAGCACTGTCGTGGGAGAAGATAACGTCTGTTTCATACTTTCTACTGTTGTATGTGGCCTCTCCATGGGAACGGAAGTTTGTAGGATTACCTTGCTTATTGAAAGCAACTTGAACCAATTTCGCTTCCCTGAATGGTGTTTTTAATGTGAATGTTCCCATGGTATCTTGCAAAGCATGTGAAAATACAGCATTCCCTTCAATGGTCTTCTGGTCTGAAACTAATTCTCCACGAGACTTGAAGTTCAAGGCGTTTCCTTCATGACTGAATGCAATCTGCCTGATTGCCATGTTTGGGAATGGAGTCTTCAGCATTATTTTACCTTGATAGTTTCTCACTATGTTCAGCATGGTTTCAATCTCTATCTTATTTCCGTCGGTGCCATATTCTAACTGAGTACGGAAGTCCTTCCACTGTTGCCCTTCATGGGAAAATGCAAACTGTACTTCTTCATAACCCTTTATAGGACTGACCATTGAATAGGTTCCATATATCTTTGGCTGCATACCAAAAGTTGTATCAATAACGATGCTCTGGTTATAACTGTATCTCACATCAGCATGGTTAGAAAATGCATTGACATTTCCATTTTGTCTGTAAGCAACATGTATAGGATAACTAAATGGAGTAACAAGTGTGAACTCGCCATCTAGTGCGTCTTTTTTCATAGAGTGCTTTCCAATAACTTCAATTTTCTGTCCAGGAAGGTACTCTACCATGGCAGTTGTCTTTCTATCATAGATCGTCATAACACTGTCAATCTCAGCTTTGAATCCTGGGTAACTTCTGTATGGTGTATTTAAGCTGATTTTGCCGACGCTTCTTCGTCCAGTCTTCCATGAAGCAGCAGCCTTTACGTCTCCAACCAAAGGAATTATCTTGAAGTCCGCATTAGAATCAAATTTCTGCCCATTACCATTAAAGCGTGCTCCAGTTTCCAATCTTTGGAATTGTGGGAAAGGTGTGCTGACAAAAACTCGTACTGCCTTCTCAATATCATCCAGTCGGTAGGTGGAACCAAGTGAGATTTTCTGGTATGGTGCATATTCAATGCTCATTTCAGCATCCCATGAAAATCCATTGAGTTTATGAATAGCCTTAAAGACCACATTGTTTACTCTAGGAAATGGGGTGCTAAGTCTCAGCATGCTGTCCAGAGATT
The DNA here is from genome assembly GCA_035048485.1 of Pteria penguin. Taxonomy (NCBI): domain Eukaryota; kingdom Metazoa; phylum Mollusca; class Bivalvia; order Pterioida; family Pteriidae; genus Pteria; species Pteria penguin. The sequence goes on along the minus strand of CM068580.1, from coordinate 56,698,589 downwards.
TATCGATAAGGCTGTACTTTGAATCTATGACAATCTTCTGTCCGGGTGCCCATTCTATCTCCAATAACCCAGTCATTGGCATTATCGCATGCTTTCCACTAACAGCGATCTTAAAGTCATTCATGTAGATACTAGTTAATCCAAAATCAAAATCGGCAGATCCCAGCTGTCTTTGGTAATCAATCTTGGCTGTACCTATATTCTTCCTATCTGCCTTCAGGGATGCAATGGTTTTTATGTATCCCACTTTGTCCTCATGTTCAAATGTCAAGTCAACACGTTGAACTGTTTGGGAAGGAATATGCATCTCAAGTCTGGATGTGTAGCGCCTGTTTGGAGTTTCCGCAATATCACCTTCTAAAACAGCCGAGAATCTTTCTCCATTTCCCCAATTGATGATTGCAGAACTTCTTAAGTCTTTACGAGAATTCTTGTGACTCCATACAAGGTTCATTGTATCATAAGGAGAAGTGATCTGTAAGGTACCAGTATGGTCAATTTCCCATTTATTGAAGAAATGTGTGATATCTACCTTGTAGTTGTAGATGACACCATTGTGATTAATGTTAGCCTTTGATTCAAATTTCTGTAAGTTATCGCTGTGCGTAATATTAACAATGACAGATTCATATCCCAGAAAGCTAGAGGTGAAGCCAATATTACGAGAAAATTCACGTCTGCTCCTTCGATACGGCTGCATGATACCATTGGTTTCCAAATTCACGAATTGTTTTTTTCCCCAAGTTGTGGAAACTTTAGCAAAGTGCTTCATGTTGTTACTGCTAAGGGTCTGTGAAATCTTAACGACTGGGTTACCCACAGCTGCAAATGGTGTCTTGATCAACAACTCCATGTTAAAGTCATTAATTGCAAGAGGTGTCTGGGTAATTGCTGTGGCGCTGACTGTTTTCATCTTGGCATACGTGATGGAGATCATGGATTCCATGCTCTTTCTGTTGTAGCTGTTTCCAATAATGGCTTTGTATTCTTCCAAATTCTTAAACGGAGTGGTAAAACCAACAGCAATTTTGGTCTCTCCTTTGTATCTGCGCCTATTATTTACAAATTGAATCATGGCAGATAGTTTGTCCTTGGGTGACCATGACAGCTCAATAGATGAGTCTACAGAATTCTTCATGTCATTGCGAACATTTGCTAAGATCTGACGTCCAGGTATCTGGGTGATGAAGTATCCGTCAAAATCCTTCACATCAATGAAACGTGAAGCAACCTCCAACAGGACTCTTTTGTCAACATCCTTATTGGCATCCCAACTCACATCCACTTTTCCAATGTATTTACCTTTCTTATCACCCCCTTCAGCCTCCATTTTGATTGACCTGTTTGGATGAGTAAATTCTGTAAGCAGTCGACCATATCGATATGCAGTGTATTCCAGTTCGGTCTGAACTTTGTATTTTTCTTGTCCATATGTGACATCTACCACAGCTTTCGGAGACTGTATACTGTAATCGCCTGAGACACTTACTGTAAGTGGCTTCTGGCCATTTACACGAATGTTAGAATCAGCTTGAACTGAAGTGTTTGAGGGAAATTTGAAAGATCCTACAAAAACAGATTGTTGACCCTTCTGATGCTGTACGTTCAATTTGCCATTATAAAGTCCACCCTTTTTAGTGGCCAAACCAGAAACACTGATGTCCCTTCCTTCATACATAACATTTAATCCTCCAGTGTATTTAGGAAACTTCCTCGATTCATCTGAAAACTTGATGCCAAAATTGAGTTTCTTCTTGTTTTCATATTGGACAGTTAATCCAGACTTGACATTTTTCTTAGTATGGTAATGCTTTCCAGTTACCAAGGCATCCACATTCTAAAAAGAAACATATTGTTTTACTAATACATAGCTAAAAAATATTTCCTTCATGTTGATTAGATTATTTCGATAAAACTCAAGCAGAAGTTTTAAACATTTTTTCATAACATATCTATCAACAGATGTTTGACTTACCATGGCAGCATATCTTGCGGTGATGTTATATTGGATATTGGCAGTACTCTTTTTGATGTTGTACTTTGTAGCAACATGTATATCAATCTTCTTTTTGTTCAGTTTCTTGTCCAAGTAATTCTTTCCGTAATCGAAGACCACATCGATATCCCCAACTTTATTCAAACGATGATCGACGTTCATGACCAGTTGATTGTTGTAATCAGCAAATCGGGCACTCTTGAAATTTCTGCATTAAAATTATAATCATTACATTTTACGTTTCCTATCACTTAACGAGTCCGTTCTCGGTACCAGTTTTTACCGCATGCCTATCTTTTGTAATCGTTAAAATAGTCGCTGTCTTAAAAACATTAATAATATTAATATATTATCAACAAATTTTAAAATCAGCATAGTTTAACTGAAATGTGTCTACCCAACATTAATATATCGAAATTAATTCCCATAATATCTGATTACAACATTTCAAAACGTTAAAAATAGTGCTTTTTGAGATTTTCCCCCAAAATTGAACCAAGCGATGAATTTTTCTACAGTTCTCTGAAAATTATTTTTATTTAGGATTTCATCACTGATGAAAAAATGATCAATTTTCCTATTGTAGTTTTTGAGATATTTTTACCCAGAACGGCCTCGTTAAATTCCAAAATGATAAACAATGAGTACATCTTGATCATAATGTATGATATGATATACAAGTCATGTAAAGTTGCTAACATTGCGGAGTTAGCTTAAAATTCAAGATACAATGTATGCATCAAGGTATTCCACCCATTCATCATAGAAGTGTGAAGTGCATTTTGGTCACAATCATGTTAAAGTTGGAAAGGAAAATATAATGCTTCTAAGATTACTTAGCAAGACTCATCTGGTAATAAATCAAGGATTCCAACATTCAGACTTCAAAATTTTGGGATGTCATCTTGAACAATGTCATTCCACAGACAATATGGTGGGCTCATGGACCACAATTAACTTAAGGCTGATAACTGACACAGACATTGATGAAGGCATTTAAGTAAGATTTAATTATAGATCACACAAATATATCCTGTTATATCTACGTTTCTAAATCTACATGTGAGTATGTTGTTAAATTAAACTGGCTAGGCATATCTGTAATTAGAAACACTGTTGACTCTCATTTACTCGAACACTGAAAACTCAAATTTTCCATTTATTCAACTGTTTTCAATTTTTTTTATATAAATAAATATCCCAACTGCAACACTGCTTAAATGGAACTTTTTTACATGGACTCTTTGACTTTGAATTATTGAGAGTCGCCTGTGTAAATATACTCTACTTTGCTCATAAACTGATTAAAAACTCACGTAACAACATTGATATTCTTGTATGGCTTGGTACTTTTGTTAGTTATCTTGCTGGTAAAGGTGACACTGTCTTTCGCCTTTTTGACTAAGCGTGCAAAATTGTAATCAGTTCTGAAGGAAGTTGTTATTTTCTTTGCTTTCTTGTCTAGATTGAAGCGAACTCTAACGTAAGATTGGAGTCCCCTGAAGTTAGCCCTAGCCTTGTAGACTGAACGGGTTGGTTTGATATTCCACACAAAGTTACCTAAAAAATTAAGTAAAATAAGTATAATTAAGTACAGTTGTACTTCCATAATTCAAGCATCAAATACTTGAAAACCCTCAGAAACTCAAAGTTATAATGCAGTTTCAACCACCTTTCTATTCATTTTATTAACAATTGGTAAACTTCAATAACTCAGAGCTACCAATACTTTAAGTGATTAAGAAGATCCACTACACTTTGATTTATCAATATTTATATAATATCTTCGGTACTTCAAAGAAAAACAAGACTGACATAAAAAAAAACCCATAAAAACAGAGTAAATAAATGGTGTAACAGTAATTACCTTTCAAACTTAGGTCACTCTTCAGTGCTTTGGATAGTTTTAAGTCTACTTTAACAGATTTTTGAAGTTTGTAGTCCACCTGGCCACTAAAACTCAGAAGCTGCTTCTGGGGAGTTGCGATGTCGATTTTGGGTCTCAGAATGAGTCTAGTCTTAGAGATGTCCGTTCTCATCATGGCTATTACGGAATATACCTTGTTCTTCTCATACATAAATTTAAATGTACCTCCTTTCACCTTGTCTGTGTATTTAACCATTGCTGTAAAACAAGAAAATGTAAGCCTGTATTCCATTATAATGAGATAAACTTCTTTATAAACCGAAACTAAAATTTGTAATTAACTTCGATAAAGTAGATATAAAAAAAACAATGACTGGAGCACAAAACATGTGGTAAAGTTCATTCTGGTTGAGATGAGCTGGATGTGATTTCTCCAATATATATACTGTAGCAAAATACAAGAACTGAATCTAGAACACCTGGACCATATGATAAGCATTTTACCACTATAATATTTATGTACCATTCTATAAAAAGATAGAAAAATATTTTAGTCAGTTGTATGATATCCAAAGGAATCCTCATTCCTCACCTTGTAGGGACATGGGATCTTTAGTCACTCCCTTCATATTAATGTTGGCACTGAACGATTTTTTCTTTGCATACTCCATTAATCCAGAGATAAAGATTGGTGATCGGTCGGGATACATAACTGATAGAGTGGTGTTATATTTTATGATACCCTTCTTTTCTTGCCTCTTCATTTCACCAACAAGTCTGTACTCCCTTGTATCATCAACGGTCGCAATTCCAGAAAATTTCTTGATAGCTTTATTGTTGACGAGGTTTCCTAAACCATAATCCAGAATTAGTTGTGACTATCAAAGAAATACTCTCTAATTGTGTAAACCATACAAAGCTGGTTATTATTTTCTCATATCAAAAGCACAAAAAGCAAAACCTATTATGGAAACCATAACTTAAATACATATTACATCAGTACAGTCAAATGTATGCATGCACTGTCAAACTTGAGGTTTTAAGAGGTTTTTGTTCATTATTCATATCTTACATACCGTTACGCATAGTAATTTCACACACACAATTTTTTTTCTTTCATTATCAATAGTAGCTATGAAGTATCTTGCATATAAATGCAATGGTTTGTACCCTTCTCATAAAAAAAAATGCATACCATTAAATCTAGCCTTTTTCCATGGTGAAACCATCTGCAAAAGCATTGTTTTGTCTCGTTTTTGCACAGACAATTCAAATCCTGTAGCTCTCTCAACTTTGCCTCCTGGTGTTTCATAAAATATCTTGTAGTTCAGTTGTTTTCTATTCTGAATTTGAAATTCAAATACAATTACAAAAACAATCTTAATTTTGTGTACATGTATTCCACATTTAAAAAAAAACTCAAAATAAAATTATTAAATGGATACTTTTGAAATTCAGAAAAAAAGAAATTGACACAGTCAAACAGAACATGTACATATCCTTCTAAATTCGCAAATATAAGTACAGTATACAAATTGTTGTTTATTTTTTATTTTCATCCACGAGAAAAAAAGTAAAGAAAATAAAAACGGTTTAGCAAGAGATTCAACAAAATAATATAAAAGGCACACTGGCACTTGTCTACACTCACATTAATCTTCTTCAGTTGGAATCGGTAGCCTACGTGAGTATCCTGCTTGATAACCTCGTATCTGATGCTGACAGGACCAGTAAGAGGAAAATGTGGAGCATGAGGAAGGTCACTAGCATTTACAAAGGACATTTCACCACATAGTTCAAGACCAGTGATTTTAGCCATGGTGTACCCTGAGCAAAATTTCTTCTTGATTTGTTTTGTTGCTAGCATTTTCTGTTCACGTTCTTGGTTTTTGTATATGGTGAAGAAAGATGACCTGGAAAAAAAAAATAAAAAGTCCAAAAAATTAATGCTACACTTACTGGTATACAATTCTTTATATATTCATATATAGTAAAAATATAACAATACTGACAAAGAAGATATGAACTTTACTAAAGCTTAAATTGTGACATTTCACTAGTATTCATCAACCTGAAAATGGCCATTAAGTAAAACTTTGTCTTCAAGCATTTGATTAGATAAACATTTTCCCATTTGAGATACTTATTTATATTTTCCCATTTGAGATACTTATTTACATTTTCCCATTTGAGATACTTATCTATATTTTCCCATTTGAGATACTTATTCATATTTTCCCATTTGAGATACTTATTTATATTTTCCCATTTGAGATACATATTTATATTTATTACAATGCCTTAACAGACATGCTACAATCAGTCTGATTAAAACAAAACTAAACCTGCTAACATTTACTGTGGTAGGTCTTGGAAAACGCACACAGGTGTCATATTCTAGTCACTTACAGATCAGAAACTTCAAAAGTAATTTCAAAGAGAAGCAACATACTACACAGATGTTCTGTTAACAGTGCAAAGATTCTGGTTAAGAAATTCACTTAGAGAAACAAAGATGGCTGCATCAATACTCTTCATTTCTCTACATATGTTATGCAAATTAATCATGAGAGGAGAAATTTGATTGCTAGTCCACATGATCGGACTTTTATAAGGACCCTTCCCAATGGAAATTTCATTGATTATTTGTCTAAATTTTTCCCAAACATTGATCTTTCAGCATTATGCAAATTGGCCAAAAAATTCCCAAATGAGAAGGCACAGGCATATTAAAAACATTTACAAAAAAAAAAAACACTAGAGGTTTTGCCACTCAAATTAATGTCATTTTATTGTGACGTCACCATCTAAGTTCTAACGTTACAATGAAAATCCCGGCAAAAAGAAGTCTGTATGACTTGTAAAATATGATTTGTCTATTGACCATGGTTAGATAGTCATTCAAGGAGCAGAAAGTGAGAGTTCTTACCAAGGGCAGAAAAATCACCATAATGGATATTCCTATACAATCTGTATAACGTTAGATACATATTGGTATATTTATGTCACATGAAACCAAATAAATAAGGGAAATCTATGAAGTAACTGTTTATATGCAATAAATACTGATGTAAAATACATACTTGACATTGAGAATTTCCGATTTTTTCTGTGGAACATTGAACTGTACAGTGATATCATCCTTTTCTTTAATTTGTATCTTTCCACTCATTCCTGTGCGTGTGTGAAGGGTGGATGTCATCTTCATCCCACTTTTGGTGTAAAAGGCATCCACGCTCATGATGGAGGAGAACTCTACAGCACCACTAGCAGTAAAAATATAAAAAATAATTGATAATGTAAATAAGAACTTCTGATGGTATTAAGAGGAAATACCAGATTTCGTATGTCTAAAATCAAGAAATCTTACTATGATAATCTATTAAAACATTATCACTTCTTACCATGAACTTCTTGAACATCTATACAATTCTAAATTGATATATAGATATCTACAATATCAAGTCAAATAGTTGATATAAGCTTAAAAGTATAAGAGAGAGCAAGCCCTCCTTTAAGCACATTTTACCTCATTTAGATATACCAACCTAGGAAACAGCTCTCCTTCAATCAGGATCACCTTAGCTGGCTTTCCAAGATCCATCTTTCCCTTGGCTTTGAGGTCAACACTTAAAGTACCGTTTAAGGTAAGATTCAGTGGCAAACCAATGACTGTTGGCACGATGATGGAGCTGTCAAGGAACATAGAGCTCTTGCTGTATGTGATGTCATGATCTTTCTTCAGGGACATAAACATTTCCAAAAGATTAAATCCTTTGCCTGGTACATTTGACTGACTGTCTAGTTTTTGATAAACAACCTCATTTCCGAAAACCCTCATATACATGGCTCCTTTAAGTTCTTGAACCTTTTTGTCGAACTGTGAATATCAGATATAATATAAATGTATGCATGATAGAATTCCTAAATTGCTGAATTTATCTTTTTGAAAATAGGTATATAACACAAAAAGAAAAATAAAACAAAGAATATCCTTTCGCAGACACAAAACTTCAAAGATACTTGAAAACTTTACTTTGAAATATGAATGCAAAAACGAATCAGTATAGGTCATTTCTTACAGAGTTGTCAATTTTGTTGAGTTTCTTCATCTTCAGAGCTTTGTTACTATTTTCTTTTGGCGAGAGGGTTCCATCATTAAGAGAGCCAGAAGGTCCAAAATAGGACTCCAAGAGGTAATCCAGACCTTCTACTCTTCCTCCAACTTCCAACAGATTAACTGAACGTCCAAACATGTCTACCGTCAGATTTCCCATGACAGATCTTGGCAAGAAAGATTCAGTAGACCATACAAGATTGCTCTCCATGCTTCCTCCAGCATTCATATCCTCAGAGAAATAGGACCAATCATAGTTCCTAGAAAATTTCCTCAGATCCATGTCGAATTTCTTGGGTAGTGCTTGATCTTCTAGGACAGCTTTGATAGCTTGCTTGAGAGGACTTGATGTCTTCATCAAGTTTGTAAGATGGGTCCATACGAAACTTCCAACCTGAAGGTGTAAGACATTATAACTTATTTTTGATATAACGATTATTTCTGAATAACAATAGAAGATAATGATATATACTTTTTTTAGTAATAGAGAGAAAAACAATTCTTTCATATTACTAAAATTTCTTGATTTTACTGGAAATATTTCTGTTAATCAATGAAACAAATTATTTGCACTGATTTACCTGATTGACGTCTTCAGCTTTCAGGGTGTCCTTGACTTGTTGAATGGTGTAGTCTGAAGGACATTTCATGACCTGAAGGTAGGCCATGATCCTAAGCTCTGAGTCTTCTCTTTCATTGCGGAAGATTGCCATTAAGTTGTTCCTCTGTCAAAATGTAAAAATTACATCAGTATTGTTTGCTAGATACTACGATTCGTAGATTAAGAAAACATATTTACATTGCACATCATAATAATATTCCATCCCCCCTTCTACCAAATTGTTTTTCCTGATATTTAGACTTTTTCCAAAGAAACAATTTACATTATGTCTCATAACTTTACCAACTGCTTTTGCTTGAAATGAAAAAAAAAATCACTAAAACAAATACTTACATCAGCACCACATGACATGCGTCTGTAAGCCTCTACAGCTGCAACTCGAATCTCCATGGAATTCTGTTTGTGTCCGAAGCAGTTCTCCAATGTTGGGACAAATCTCTGAGATTGCTCAATGTTACCAATAGCTCTTAATGTCAGAAGTGTCTATGGATTCAAGAACAAAGATACCACTGTCTTAATAGAACTAATCAGAGAAAAGTTAAAGCAGAGAAGGACGAGGCTATAAAACCAGAGTCCATTTGGCTTAGCATTTTAAAGATCTTTAAGGATTCCATATCAGGGTAAAAAAACAAACAAACTAACGAAAGTATAGAAAATCTTATGAAAGATAGAAATTTTTGATAGCAAATATTCCATCTAACTTAAAATGCACAGTTCAAGCTAAAGAAAATGAAATTCTATATTACTACTATGCATACCAGTGTCTGATCAGCTCCACTGCAGTCCATTCCTAGATTGCCCTGCAGCTTGTCTAGGACTGCAATAACTTCTCTCTCACTTTCACATGTTGGGTTGGCCTTGCAGTAGGTAGATGTCAATGTGGATAAGGAAAGAAGGACTTGACTAGCAATATTTGTGCTCAATAATTTCTGAAATATTACAAAAATTCATTAAATACAACTTTAAAAAAAAAAGGATTTTATAGTTATATAGTTATATACTTAAAAAAAGTTTTAAAAATTCAGTATCAAGATTATCTCTTGTCAACCAATTCCATTTCTCCAGTCAAGAAAAAGAAAGAGCTTTACTTTTTCTTCTTTTTAAGATTATTTCATAAGTTCAAATATGTCCACACATGACTTACAGTCATCTCTGACAGCATGTCTTTTGTGGGATGTTGAATAAATGTTATGGCAGTTAACCAAGCATCGACAAATTTTCCTGTCACATCTTTGTTGCTAATCAATTCTGTGATCTGTCTAATGGCAGCTCCTGTACCAACCATGGGGAGAGCATCCAAGTAGAATTTCCTATTAACCAAAAGGTTCATTAACTTCTATTCAAAATTTTAAATAATTTGCTAAATTCACAAATCAACAAGAACATATACATTGTGTAATGAAAATATAAATACTGTTAACACTTAAAGAATAATAAAATATTCAAAAGAAATTTTGAAATTATAGTTCCATATAGTAAATTAGATAAAATAATGTCCTTTTGTGTTAAAGGAGATATTAAAGCTGAAATGATCAAATATTAATTCATTTTGTATCAACTTACTTAGCTCTCTCTGAGTTCTTTGGACAAAATGTTGATTTGGAGACTTCTTTGAACAGAGCATCAAGTCCATTGACATTGACTTTCTTTAAGAGATATACCAGTTCTGAAAACAGTCTTGGAGTAGAAAACTGCACTCCATCTTCTGTTGTTTGGCACAGTTCTGTCAGTTTATCTTGTGCAGCCTGATTATTGATTGTCTCCTGTTTTTCGCCCATGGTATGCTCAAAAAGAATACTGGATCGTTTCGTAACCTCGGCTGTAACAGCACAACATAAAATGTATAAATCCAATATTCAACACTTTCAAATACTTCAATACAGACAGATAAATAAGTATTATTAATCCTTAAATGATCTTTTTCTTTACTCCATATGGCATAATATTCAACACTTACCCATCCTTGTTGCACCTCCAATTTTCTTTGCAACAAACTTAAGCCTCTGTGTGACCTCAGTCATTGCACCACTGTTTCCCTGTGAGAAGGGGCGGAAAAGGTGCATTTCATGACATTCCACGTTAGTCACATGTCCATCTTGGTCCAGTGATACTTCCTGGTCACACTCCTGCGTACTTTTCAGTATTGGTAAAGAACGAATGTTCTGTAGAATAATGAAATATGCTGTTAAATTCAAACTTGTTAAATGGTTTCTTGATCATATAATTGAATGTTCATACAGTTTACATATTAGATAAAAATAAGAGGAAAATATATTTATAGACTAAAGATTTTACTTTATATATTTCAATGACCCAAAGGCATATTTAAGAAGCTAACACACAGGTAAGGAAAACATCTCTCATAATCTGAATTATTGTCAGATAAGTCATAAACATAATGTCATTCTCAAACAATCCTCATTTTCCAGATTTTTTTTAAATCTTCATTCAGAACTTAATCTTAAAACAAATCAAATATGTCTGAATATCAATTTAGAAAAACAATGGCCAATTTCTCATGTTATAACTCATGAAAATAAGTATCAGGTACACAGAAAAACATAGATAATATTCCAGGTATCTTTAATGATGATGATGATGATATGATATAATCCATACACTTTTTCAGATTTTACTTACAGCAGGAACATTGTATAGAGCAGAGTGGATAGAACTCTCATAGCCATGTCTGTCTGTACAACTGAGCATATCTTTGCTTTTCTTCAATGTCCTCATTCTCCATCCTTCCTGGGCTATTTTGTAGTCAGTGCGACATTTTCCAATTACGTCAACCTGTCAAAATATCAAACAAGACACAGATACATACAGTGTTCTATAAATGTCAAAACAAACAAGTACTTGTAAACTGAATAAACGTTTTCACATTTCCCCAAATTTTGAGTTTTCAATTAGAATCAAACTTATTCAGATGAAAATATAAGAGCATGTACCTCCACTAAGTTTTGTTCTTGTTTGAAGGAGTCCATGCTATTTTGGAAAGCAGAAAGAATTCCCCTTTTAACGTTGAGAGCCCATGATGACTCCTCCAGTGTTGGACATAATTCCTCCACGATGCCATCTTGGAAAGAAAACCTCAGAGGATACTGTTCCAATTCCTGCTGGAATTTAGCTGTTTGTGTGTCCTGAACAAATCTGTTCTGTATGTTGGGATCAGATCCAAAAACTGCTGAGTTGGTCAACTGTAAAAGATATTTTAATTGTTAGGCATAAGTCCTTTATAATGAATGAAGATGTAATACTGAAAATGTGCCTACTCCTTGATCAACATCAAACTGTCTTCACGTTAAATACTCATAATTTCTTTGATTCAGAAAGAGAGAAGTAGTGCTAATATGGATCATGGAAGATTTATAAAAATATTAATAGAATCCATGCTATATTATTTCTACCAATTTACAATCAAAGAACATGAAACTTTACAAAGAAAAAAATCTTTCATACTATCTCTTACATCATTATAAATATACGTTTTCTGCAACAAGATGACTAATTTTACCACCATATTTCACTTATCAAAATATTGTCTTATAATTTACTGTTACAAATCTTACTAGTGTCACTGACTTACTACATAGATTATATCATTGTGACTTATCACCAGTGTCCTATATCTAGTTAAATCAATACTTGTCTTACATCACACAAAGAATATTTTCTCCATATATGATAAACTACTATCATATCATAGCTACTTAGATACACCAACATATTTATATAAATTTATACATGTATCTTCTTACTGTCAGAGCAAGTTCACATTTTGACAGAATTTCAATTTCAGCTGTTGTTTGGATTTTTAAACCAGCTTGTTCATCTGAGGCCCCATGAACTCCAGTTTTTGTTTCTGCCTCATATGTATAAACATAGACCTGGCCCTCCTGGTAGTTAAACTTGCTTTTACCTAAAACAAAATTGAAAATATGAGGCTACAATGTAAACACAACTACTTACTACTGATAAGACTATTCAACGTATCATTATACTGTTGGAATTACCAAATATTCCAGATCATTCAGGCAACCACAAGAGATTAAGTAGAACATTTTTGTAACGGAGAGATTTCCTGGGTGAAAATTAGGTCAAAAATGCTTATATGAAAATAATTCGTTATCTGAAGAGTGGAGTCCCAAACTCAACTAGATAGTACCCTCCTAGATCTATACATGTACAAAGATTGTGTACTTTAATATGTTACTTGCATTCATTCCTGTAAATGCGATTGAGATGATTACTATTACATGTATGATGTAATGCATATTTCCATCAACCAAAATTTCGAAGCGCGTAATACAGCCCCTCAATACACATGTATATATTAGATATTACTCTACCTACAAATGTACTTAATACACATGTATATATAGATATTACTAGATATTCTTTATGTACAAAGATCACATCCAAACTATAATGGTTTCATGTCAAGAAGTTTGATAAAATTTTATACTGTATCAAGTGATTTTACTTTACAGCTACTTTAATATATTGTTTGAATGTAAACAAATGAATAACAAAACCAAATATAAGCAATAAATAGTTATGATTTTTTCATTTCCTATCAATTCTTTCACTTTCAGAGAGAAGATTTCATACCCATGCTCTATGTTATTGGATAAATTTTCAGATTAGACCTCAGTTACTTGAATTTGGTGTTAATTTTATGAACAGTCCTTACAGGGCGCCAACAACCTCTTCTTTTCTGATTTGTCCTTAGACTTGGTTTGATCAACTGGAATTTGGAACTCCAACTCACTTAATACGGAGTATCTCAACTACTAAAATCCGTGCGTGTGTATGTTGACGTTATTTTAGTTGCAATATTCCGTATTCCAAACACAACTAAAGTTAAAAATAACTACAGCTGCAGGGTGTGTCTAGCATTAGCCCCCATCTATGGTCACGTGGCTGATTAAACGATTCAAAGTCAGGACTATAATATCAATTTCAATAGTTTCATGCTTTCAGTAGCTTCGAGTTTCACGACTTTATGCCACTGACTGCAATGAGTGTATAAATGCAAGCATTCAATTATACCTATAGAAACAAAAAATTTAGCCATTCTCGGGAAGATTAGCCACTCTGGAAATATTCAAATGAAATTCATCACACATTACCACTTTAACTCCTCGCCTACATTCACATCGTCCTCTTATTTCCAATCTTGCATCAAAGTCAGCTAAACAAATTACAAATGTAAATTTAAAGCTAATCCGTAATCTACAATCCGCATTCGTCAAATCGCCGATCAGCTGACGCTTGCGTGGTCGTACGGATTTATATCGCCGATGGGTAGATAAAGATCGCTACAAATATCTCACTCACACATGGCACATATGAACCTTGATCGGGCGAGTAATGAAATTAGTTGATAAAGTGGTGGTCACTAAAACGCTGTAGATACTATGTAACTAAATAATCGGCTTTAATCCAACATCCACTATATATAAGAACGTTTAATCTCTGTGTTGTATGAAACTTTATCTAAAATAAGAAGATTTTCTTTGTATCTTACCCGTGCATTGTCTGGCACATTGCGTCTGCCCTAGTAGATTGAGATTCTGTTTTACTGGACCTGTAAAACAACAATGATTTTGATGATATCCTTATCTGTCTTTTCTTTTACGTTTTTTTTTTTTTTTTTGGGGGGGGGGGGTCCTTTTATTTAACACAGAAATGATGATAATACCTCGAATAAAAAGAAAATTTATGCATTCATTGTATGCATTTCAGTTTCCAAATTTGGCAAATTCCCAGCGTTCGCAATACTGAAAGGTGGCTTTTTTTTTTTTTTTTTTTTTGGTATGCATAAAAAGAAAAATGATATTTTTAAAATCGTAACATTAGACGATGATAGCAGAGCGGTTCTAGTATATGTCTTGTTACTTGTGGCATAATTTATCGCGGCCTTGATCTATCGCGCTGCTGCACCAGATCACAATAACGCTGGCAATGTTACAGCAACAGCTTAGTGTTTACATGTGATCACTCACTAAGTGCTCTCAGTACGCTTTCAATTGGAATCACGTGATTTTGTTTTTAGAAAATCTAAAACGTAGTTCTCATGTAAACAAAGCTGAAACTCTACACAAACAGAACCCCCTCGCAAGTTGACCGAATTTAGTTCTAATGTTGTATAACGTTATTTTCATCAAAAGTTTCTGAATTTCATCAAATATTTTTAAGATAAAAAGAAAAAGAAATGAAAATCAAAATGCGAATCAAAACTTTTCGTTCGTTTGATATACTTTGATCAACTTTAGATATGACTGTATGCCTTTTATTCACTTTATTAACTATAAATCTTTGTACTGGTTTTCTTTCTCATTCACTCTTTTCTGCTGTTGAAGTGTATTCAGAAAAACAAAATTGTTTGATCGACTTAGACACATAAAGCTAACATCATTCAACAATATGAACAACTTATTAAGTTATCAATTTAAAATTTCGTTGGAAAATGAAAAGCAAATTTGTAAAATGCATACTAATTCAATGTACCATTTATACTCCAACTAAAGAATCCTGTTTTATAGCCAAATTCGTATTTTTTTTCACCGAAAATTTCACAAATACTATGATAGCTTTCTTCTTTTTTAATCGTATCATTAAAAATTACAAAGGTTACAATATTATGTCATACCTGCATAAGTTCCCGCTATTAGCACTGCTAAGAGCGCTGCGATCTTAAAATCCATGACGGCGTGAGCATACGCCTGATGTACAAAGACTAATGACAAGCGCTTCACCCTGTATCTCTATATATCACCGATCATACTTACCGGGGTCCAAAGGTCCACGCACCTCCCCTTAAACTGATGCTGACAACGCATGTCAATCAAAGGGATGTTTATCACATACCGCTTGCATGTGCGCAATTTTTGTTCTACGTTGTGCAATAGGTGTAATAGATCTACATGACACTAGAACATACTATGCCCTGCATATAATGTAGATTATGTTAAAACATGCTTAGATTTCAGTTCTATTGTTTTCTTGTTATAAATTTAGATATTATATTTCACACAATGAGTGAATGTTTGGGCCGTGTAATAGCCGAAAGGGAGATTTCCATATATGTTGTACCAGTACTTTTTGTTCAATAGCACATGTACATGTACCTTGAATATGTAGTTTGATTACTGACAATACTGTATCGTATACATGTATATTACTTTTCGGGGATTCGTACGTTTTTGTTTGTTTGTTATGTTTTGTTTTGGAGGGTTTTTTAGGCTTTTGTTTGTTTGTTTGTTTGATTAGTTTTTGTTTTTGTTTGGTTATTTTTTTTGGGGGGGGGGGGTTGTATTGTTGGTTGTTTGTTTGGGGGGGGGGGGGGGGGGGGGTTTTTTTTTTTTTGTTTGTTTTTTTTTTTTTTTTTTTTTTGGTTTTTGTTTGCTTGGGTTTTTTTTTTTTTGTTTCATTTAGGGCTTTTTATGCGGTGTGGTACAGGAGGAAGATAATTTCATATAATTTCATATTCCTTTGTTCATCAATGAATTAATAACTGAAATTTGGAGTTTATTGAGTTTTGTTCTATCCATAAATAGAATTAAACCATTGTACATGAAAACTTATTTGAACGTTTGATATAAAAAAACGAATTAAAATGAAATATTTGACTTAAGTATATTCTCAGTTTATGGCCCCGGACCCAGGTTTCCCTTTGGCTAGATTTGTTTGATGACTGTTTTATAACTTTTGATACTGATGATCAAAAGTGATCATATGACTATGATTACTTTTGTTCATAAGTATCAAAAGTTATAAAAAGACATTATTGTTGTACATGTATTGATTTATTTTGAGGATCTGCTGAGATTGGTTTTTTAAGGACTTGCAGTGATGTCCCTTTAAGTCCTTGTAATTGTTCGGTTTCCATTTAATTTTAATCTTTCTAAATCTGTTTATTTATTTATTTATTTATTTATTTATTCATCTGTTTATTTTGATGTTTTTCAAAATTTGGATAAATAGTTACCGTCGCTGTATTCAACCAGTTATATTATGATTCATAATCATAAAAGTAAAAAGAAAAATCATAGTTCGATGCAGTATTAGGAAGATGACGACAACGTGGTATATAAAAATGCATAGTCTATCTCTTTATCAAAACAGGGTAAACACGTTGCCAGATATGAAAGATTTTATCTACAGATCATTGACACTGCACACTGATAGACCAACAATGCCATCGTAATCTTTTTTTTTTTTTTTTTGGTTTCAGTTTCTTTTTAGAAGAATCATCAAAAATATATGCTCGTATAACTACTTATATAATTACACTATTACATATATAAGTACATTGCACATGCCTCATTGTGGTCAGTCTGTTTTTATAAAAGTACATTTTACAATGATTGTGACAAATTTGTTTAAATAATGTATGAGTGCATAAAGTGCAAGCGGATTATCATTAAGTGCGTGGATCAGTGCAAAGTATAGCATTTTAGATTTCGCGTAATAAATGCATATGAAAATAAAAGTAAAACATTTGTCTCCCGAAAACATAATATCATTATCCAAAACAAGACTGCATCCATGTGAAAAAATATTTTGTCTAATTGCGTCATATATTCACGGCAATGTAATTAAAGGTAGTAAGTCCACATTTCTTCTTCAGATTTAAAATTATACATTATCGCCCTTTTATTTGAGAGTGTGTACCCCACAGATGTGTTCAATGCTAATTCTAACCCAGAGGTACTTGTATACATGTGCTTCGTCAAGTCTCTCTTAACATACTTTTTGTCCGTTGTCTCCAATCTTCAATTTGAAAATTCAAGAGATACTTGCTCCATTAATATGCGCCATAATTAAAATTATCTATTCATAAATGTAGCATTTATTTTTCAATAAAGGGACAAGTTTACTTTAAATCTGAGGACTCATGTTCGATTTCGGCTATCCACAGTTATCTATTGTCTTCCTCCCTACCTGTCCCATGGATAATTTATTACATTAACAGTCTTAGACACTTATTTTAAACTTACCTATGATAAAGAATGTTATAGATAGGTATAAAATAATAAATGTTATACACTTTTAATGTTAAATTAAATGGTATCAACTGAGGTCCTGTGTAACGGTTTATGTTGCCACGTAAAACATCCTTCACAGATTCGAGCGGGTCTTCATTCTCTTCCCAGGGTTCCGTGCGCTACAAGCATTATACGTGAGAGTAATGAGCAATAACTCTGGGCAGAGAATCAGTGGCGGATTTAGAGGGGGCCCGGGGGCCCGCCCCCTTTTGGCCACATATTTACCAGTAAAAATCCAGATTTTGCACCAAAAATAGCTGAGTAGTTCGGCTAATACACATGTGGCCCCCATCCCCCACTTTTCGGAAATCCTGGATCCGCCACTGAGAATGGTGGGTCTTCTGCATTGGACAAAATCTTGGAGTGGCTTAAATCAATCAATCAATCAATCAATCAATCAATCAATTATTCACCCACGAAAATGGTATATCGCATTTTTTATTCGCCATGTTGTGCTTAATATCCACTAGAAATTATAAATAAAATGTGTAACTAGTAGCTGCATGCTTTTCATTCAAAATCACAGAGACATAGCCTATGTCACTGAGAATCATGATAGTTTATTTCATTTATGCCAAATTGTATAAACTCAAGTTTCGTTTCCTGTGATAATTATGGTTTTACTAAAGGATTTCAATCTGACCAAACTAGTAAATAAGTCACTTCAATTTAGTGACAGGTTTGTATCGACAAAACGGAATAGATATAAGGTCTATATTTTTGATTAGGATATATATGTTTTTAATTTCATACTGTAGCAAAAATTTAGTTCAGAGGGAGAAACATACCAAAATACCTCAAAAGTTATTTTTGGTTGTTAATTAATGTTTCATAATGTATATATGTCTCTGATAATACTGTCTTGTTCTAACTAATTTTTTTTTTAATTTAAAGTGAGCACATGACGACAATACATTTAATTGTCTAAAACGGACTCTCAAACACAGAATTCTTTGAAAATCGAACTTTTTTCATTTAATTAATCCTTATATTTTATCAGAGACTTATATACACATGTCTCTGATATTATACATTCCTACACAGAAAAACCCAGAAGGCTCCTTTGTGCTTTATATGTTTGTCTAACTTGTCTTTGTTTCTACAGGTTTTTCCAATCCAAGGTCCATTGTACTCCCGGGTGTTTCATTGTTTCTATTTGTGCTTTATATGTTTATTTCTGTTGCAGTGATTGTATTCTTTCAGAGGATCCGCCTGCGTTTACGTCCGGTAAATCTCTTTACTTTCCACGACCGTGTTGTCATGCATACGATTAGCTAATGATTGGCTATTAAAGCTCTATTTCCTATAGAGCTAGGATAGCTCAGTCGGTTAGACGGTCGGGTGCATGACAGCTAGGTGATTCGGTACAATAGGTCGTGGGTTCGAGTCCCAGTCGGGGAACGAATATAAGTGAAATATAGAGCGCCTTGTTAACTGTAGTGTATTTGTGCTTTATATATATATATATATATATATATATATATATATATATATATATATATATATATATATATATATATATATATAATACAAGACAGAGAAGGTTCCGCTCTGTATAGTCGGAATGTCCTTTGATCAGAGGAAAGGGTATTTAAGCCGGGGTTATTTTGGAACACCAGTAGATACCATAGACCCTTTGGACGTTACTGCGGCGACCAACATATTAACATTTTGGTTGGCAAAATGATAACTGTTCCTGCAATATGACGTCAGAGACAATCAATTTTTTATTATGACGTCAAAATTTTTATGGGAAACGTTATCATTTGCCAACCAAAATGTTACTCCCGCAGTAACGTTGAAAGGTTTATACAGTACCCCTTTCTCCTGACTAACAATAGTCACCAAAATTGTCGAACATATCCTCTTTTCTTCTATGGTTTTCCCCTTCTCTGCATTTTTTTTTTTTTTGGATGGATTCGTCTTTACATCCTTTACATCTTTTTCATCATTCATTCCCATCTTAAATTAATAAAATCCTTTTGATATAAAATTGATATTGATAATCCCTGCATGTTAATCTGCTAAAGCAGGAGGTTATATGCTACCATTTTAAGTTAAATCATCGTGGTATTGCGTTCAAAAATAGCAAATAAATTCTACACAAATATCATATCCGTATAATGTAGTTTCATACATTACATCTCAATCGGGATCGATGTACAATTAATACTGGCTCAAATAAACAGGATGTGACTTCATATTATGTTATGTATCGTGTTGGAAGGCACATGTTTCGAGGTCATACCTATTTTTATGTTAAAGCAAGCACAGAAATGAAAGAAACCTAAGAAGCAACGATTATACATGATTATAGGTAATGAAAATGTAAAATAACTTACTATAACAATATAATACTATTAAACAGTCAAATTTGCATCGACATCGTCTGCACTTTCCTTTCGACTTCGTAATAACACGTAGCCTCCGCCTCTAGCAGTATTGTGATAAGATTTCATCACATTTTCATACATCAATATTGCAGAAGGAATATTTCTTGTATAAGGTACAGCGTGAGTTAGAGCTGGCGTACCAAAATCAGTTAGGTGCTTGGCCTGTGATCAACTCATCAAGAGATCCTGAGTTTGAACCCCATAAATCATCAGTCACTTCAGACACTGTGTCCCATCTAGCATCTTTCGGATGAGCAGTAAAAACAAGGTTCTGTGTCATGTTAAGTATTAGCCACAAGTCGTGGCCCTACAATTCCTTCTGTTGCGTAAACTTGCAATTTTGTTAAACGGAATGTCCGGCACAATTCTACGCATTTCGGCATCAAATGGAACAAGTATCTAACATATATAAACATAAAGCTTAAATGTATCTTAGTAGCAGAATCAAACATGTAGATGATTCAGACTATATATATACAAACTGGCAAATTTGACAGAAGTTGGGAAAAAGTGTGTGTGGAGCCTTCAGACAACAGATCAGGGGCCGATTGTTTGCTTAATGTTAATATATGTTAGATATTTGTTCCATTTGATGCCAAAATGCGTAGAATCGTGCTGGCAATTCCATTTATCAAAATTGCAAGTCTATGCAAAGTAAGAAATGGTTGGCCTATCATTCATTCAGGGCCACGTCAACTTGCAGCTAGTTAAACATGGCACTGTAAAAGCTCCCCCTGCTTCAGGTGGGTCAGTAGCATAGGTCTAAATTCTGTGCAATGCATCGGTGATTCAGTCAGATTTCACTTTCTTGTTTAAAAATTGGATTGGTGAAAAGTTATCTGGTCAACTTGCCACATGGTAACCAGATAACTTGGTTACCATGTAACTTATCACCAAAAGTTTATTTCCCACAACTTTTACATTAAAATTCTTCACCAAAACTTCGATTTTTTCCATAATTTTCACCACAGGGTCTTATGACAACGCCTGATCCAATATATAGAGTGTAAGAGAGAGAAGGATACTACATGTAACTTCGATTATTAGTTAATTTAGTGCTTCTTTTCAGACTCTCACAACTTTGTTATTTGTCAGTCAAATTTAATGACACTACTCTCAATCAAGAACCAGAACGTTTTTGTTGTCAGCAATAAATACCATACATTAAACTCACCAAAATCGTCCAGGAAACATGAAATCCAGGTCACTGTTTTTTTCAAATTTTATGACACTACTCTCAAACAAGAGCCAGAACATTTTTACTCATTGAGTAATTTACTGTCAGCAATAAATACCATGAATACATTAAACTCACCAAAATCGTCCAGAGAACATGAAATCCAGGTTGTAGGTTTTTTATCTACACCAAAGGTCAAGCAAAATTTAAAAAAAAAACCGACTTCCACCATTTTAGCAGCCGTTGTGCACCTTCTCATGATTGCGGTTTATTAAAGTCACATTCATTTATCACAATAACAATGTTACACTTTTCATATCATGTCCATGTTAACAAAACTGGGCATTTTTTTTAAAGATCCTGTAAACATTGTCTGCTTAGCCAACCATGTTTGTAACCTTGTCCTTGTCTGCTACGTACTTACAGTCATATATTTTTATAAAACAATATCTTTTTGTAAATTACATCACCTGAAGAAATAACCTTTGAAACATTTGTGTAATTTATAGTCCATTGCCATATCCAAAAACCAGTGAAGAATAATGATGTTTTACCAGTAAATTGGTGTATCATTATACCACTATACAGGGATGGAAATTGGCGGTAGCCCAGTCGCCCATGGCTACCAGAATAATAGCTGGACCCCCAAAACCTGAAGTGCTGATCGCCCATGTGGTGACTGAAAATTAAAAACCACAGGTTAAAAAAACACTTGAACTTTTCGCATTTGAATCGAATTCCTGGACACTGCTTCAGCCATTTTAAAAGAATCGGTCTTAAACTCTTTAAATGTAATTGGTGTATTACATCTAAATCTAAACGCAATTTTAACCCAAATTACAGGTGACTGATGTAGCAATAATTGCATAAAAATGTCACAAATGCGATCTTATCATATATGATATAACAATAAATTAACGTAAGCAGTGACTAGAACATATACATGAGTGACGTAGATTTTTAAAACATCAACGGCCAAGCTCAGACCACGAACGATGTGGGGAGATTCCTGGAAGGGGTGTATTGGCACCCAGTAAAAGGAACAAATACTGATAACTGAAGATGAGAACATACAATAGACCCCTTCACGTTAATTGCAGGACTTACGTGTTGTGTGGTAAAATCATTGTTTCCACAAAATGACGTAAGGTACAATAAAAACTACATTATGACATCATATATTTCACAGGAAACACTACTATTTTCCACTCAAAAAATCAATTTCACAGTTAACGTTTCATGGGCTCCTGCTAACAACCACCAGATTGAAATGCATGGCTACTCTATGGTTTGAAATTAGCAGTTGTCCGGTCGTCAAAAACAGCCTAAAATCGCTTTGGGCAACCTAAAATTTCACTAAATATAATGGAGGTCGTCCAAATTTTCTTTAAATCTGCCAATTTAATGACCAGAAATTTTGACAATTTCGAGCCATGCTACTATAGACAGACTGTGATATCTTTACTGTAAATGCTCTAGTATTCAATCAAAGGCTACAGAATTCAATCACTCACACTTTTTAAAATGATAACTGGCATAAAATTTATTCACTTGAGAATTAAAAACATTGACATCAATATCAGAACTAAGAAAGTAATAACAAGGGTATGTCCGTTACAACTTACGAAGATATTGTCTGGGTAAAAATTTAAGTCATAACAAACTTTTGCCTGAGGAAACTATGTGTATTAGATTTCAGTTTGAATTAGCAGCAAGCATGTATTTATTGTAAATACTTAGACTTGAAAAATGTAAATATTCATTGATGCAACTGTTGTATGCACATTGTTTCTGAGACAGGGTATTGAAATTGGGTGGTTGAATTCTGGGTCATTTGTATTGTGGTATACATCATCAGAATTTAAAGTCATGTGTTCAATTCAGCCAGCCAATGAAAAATAGTGACAGTGAACAAAAAGTTCATAACACACCATACTTCGTCGGTTTTTATTAGCTCACCTAAGCCAAAGGCTCAAATAGTCATAGTGCGCCATCCATCGTTGTTAACTTTTCACATTTTCAACTTCTTCTCTGGAACTGCTTTGCAGATTTAGATCAGACTTTGTATATATGCTGTACTCAAGGTCCCCTATTAAAATTGTGTTTGGGATCCAGATTCCCACAGGGGTGGATCCAGGGCAATCTGATTAAAACCATATTTTTATTCCGCTTCTCTATTTGTCCCATTGCGGATAAAGATCTGGCGAAACTCCATAAGGGGTCATGTTCTGGTGAACTCTGATCACATTTCAGTCACGGAAACCGTTATTTCTTATAGCCAATCAATGACTCGGCTAGGCACGCAATAGTGACGCAATATGTAACAAACACTGTTCAAAGACTACTTTGTAGGTCACGCATGCTGGGGATGTTAATTTCATTCCTAGGAATTTGTAGCCGATCCACTGATTGGCTGAAAATCAGAGTTCACCAGAACATGACCCCTTACGGAGTTTTGCCAGATCTTTATATCCGCATTGGGGCAAATAGAGAATCGGAATAAAGATATGGTTTTAATCAGATTGGATCCAGGGCAGGGCCAAAAGTGCCCAAAACGGTACCCCTCTTCAACAATATTCTCCTTCGGAACCAGTGCATAAATGGGGAAACTAATTGGATTTAAATGATATATACAGATGGGTTATTAAAAATTGTGTTCGGGGTTAAGATCCGTCAAATAGAAATTTACGCATTTTTAACGTGTTTCTGTCTGGACTTAGTAATTTCAATGCAGAAAAGTGTCCTGTTTTTCAGTTAATTGATATTGATGGTTTCTTAATGACTATTTTGATCATAATTATAGTAAGGAATATTAATGTCAAAGAATTTTGTCAATATCTCAATTTTTGTATTTTTTATGAATTTTTAAGACTTCCAAAAAAAAAGGGGGGGGGGCATTTTTCACATTTTCAACTTTTTCTGCAAAACTGTTGGAAGGATTTTAATAAATCTTGGTAGAAATAAATCACTTATGATCCCCTTCAAATTTTGTTGTTTTTGTTCAGACGTCTTTACAGGTGGCGTCACCATATTCAAAAGTAGGTTACAAAAGAGTACCCTCTTTTGACAATATTCCTCTACATACTGGCTGTATACAGAGACAAACAGAATGCATATAAATGATCAGGAGGGATGAGTGAAGAAGTATTGTCATTTTGGTACCCTTCCAAAATCAAATTTAAAAAAAAAGTTTTTAATTAAACATGGTATACATGAAGTACTATAGGTCCACTATCAATTTTGTACATTTCATCCAAATTGGTCGACAGATAATGCCACCATGTCTAAAAAGTAGGTCTCACAATGGTACATATACCACTTGGTAATTAAAATATGGAGAGTAGTAGTTCAAATCCAGCTGTGGTCAGAATTTTTTTTCTTCATTCCTTTATACATCTAAATAAGTTTTTAGATGTTTCTCAACACTCAACATATGAAATTAAGCCATTTTAAGTTGGATCTGGACAATATTTGAAACAATTGTTGTTCATGACCAAGACTTCAAATCAGTCAACAAAAGGCCCCACCTAAAGAAAATGACGAACTTGTTGCCCCGAATCACATCTTGCAGAGACAAAGCAAATGCTTAATATCAAAATCACCTGAATGGATGTGCAAAAAAGTGTTGTTTTTTATTCTGGTCTGAAATAAATTTGACATATTTTCAACATTTGTGTAATGCAAAAATAAATGAATTCTTCCTTCCTGCATGACTGATCATCCAGGTACTCGGGTGAGCAATTTAGGCCCACTTGGGCCTCTTGTTCTGTTTTACGGTTTAATTGGGACTTCATCGAAATTCTAAAAGGAAGTGATAAAAATGACAATGAGATACAGAGATCATGTGTACCTGATACATGTACTTTTAATATACTCTCTGAGACACTTACTAGACTTAGCAGCTTTAATTGCAGAAATGGGCAAAACAAGTAAGACTAAATTATGACTAGATATAAAAACTCAAGAGATATGACAATACAATTGCTTGTCATTTCTTCATAGGATGCCCAGAGTGAGAGCATTTACTGAGTACATGTATGGAATAAGTGGTTGATTTTGAATTGTTGTGTTTTACATACATGTACATGTATAGACGAATGATGAAGCAAAATCTTTCTTGTTAATGATTTGGTATAGAATACATATTTTGTGTAATTAATTGACTTTAAATTACCTATTTCTTCTTTAATTTTGTATGCATAGACTAAGGTCAGTATGCCGGGACCAGCAAAAATGGCGAAGATGGACTGGCCTCAAGATGTAGGAATTGTTGCCATGGAGATATATTTTCCATCCCAATATGTCGATCAGTCAGAACTAGAAGACTTTGATAAAATATCTAAAGGAAAATATACTATTGGTTTGGGACAGTCCAAGATGGGGTTCTGTTCAGACAGAGAGGACATTAATTCTTTGTGTCTGACTGTGGTACAGTTGTTGATGGAGAAAAACCAAATTGACTATACAGATATCGGACGTCTAGAGGTGGGCACGGAGACAATTGTTGACAAATCTAAGAGTGTGAAATCGGTTATAATGCAGTTGTTTGAAGATAGTGGAAATACCTGTGTAGAAGGTGTGGATACAACCAATGCCTGTTATGGCGGAACAGCGGCATTGTTTAATGCTATAAACTGGATAGAATCAAGTTCTTGGGATGGTAAGTATTTATTGTCTTTTTGCACCCCTAGTTTCCAAGAGGATTTTTTTTGTATCTGTAAGCCGGTGTGGCCTAGTAGATAAGGTAAATGTACTTGGCTCAGTATCAAAAGGTTCCGGGTTTGACTCCCGCCCTGGCGCACCGGTATTCTGTCTTTCGGATGAGACAGTAAAAACCGAGGTTGTGTGTCACGGTAGGCATGGCACGTAATAAATCCCTCACTGCTACGGACGGGTCCGTTGCAAAGGTCTAAATTTGTATGCAGTGCATCACGCAGATGCCGTCACCATATATGTGAAATAATTGTGGAGTGACATAAAACAATATTCAATCAATTTAATCAATTTTTGTGTCTGTTCATTAGCTTGTTTGTCCATTTCGCTTATCTTGTGGATAATCTACAAGACACAGTATGCAATGAAGGTTCATTGAACTTTGTGTCATAATTTTTAATGATAAGAGGAAGAAGTTTTTGGATTTTGATTTTCAAGGTCAAAGATCATTCTCATGTGATAGGAAGCTACACTTTGTAGTGCTCTTTTATACCTTTTATGATGTGTTTGTAATTTGGTTTGGAAGTCAAAACTTAATTGGGTTTTTCTTTTATACCTTTTATGATGTGTTTGTAATTTGGTTTGGAAGTCAAAACTTAATTGGGTTTTTTAAAAAAAAACGTGATGACAAATAATTTGAATTTCATTAACCAATTAAAATATACAATTCCAAAAATGGATGCATTAAAATTCTTCCAATTCTCATATGTTTTCAGTTTAGACATTTTTTATTTTGTGTTTTAACCAGTTGAATTCATATATTCATATATACAGTACAGTCCGGGTGGAACTTTGAATGCCCACTGTGGAGTCCACAGTGGGAAGTCCACCTGAAATTTTAGTAGGCATTAGGAGTGGACATTACCCTGAGTTATCAAGCTGTCCACTTACCTGTATGTTAATTCCAACTGGTTCTTACACGAATGTCCACTGTGTCCAGTGGACATTTTTAATGCCCACTCTAAAAATGCCCACTGTGACCAGTGGGCAAATTAAGTTCACCCGGACTGTACTGTACCTTTACATTTATTACCACAATTTACTTAAGATGCAGATTTTCAGTAAGAATCAGCACTCAGCAAAACACTGCTGCCTGTATTAATAAGTTTCATGGCATATCGTGGGATCAAATTTTGTCTGACCTTAAGTACATCTATAAGATAATATGCCTCAATTTCTATATTCTCCTGGTCTATTAGATTTTATTGAAAACTCCGTGTATGTTTAATATTGTTACTATGAATTGTGAAGAATACAATTAGACTCTCTCTTGAGAAGTTATTGTAAAAAAGGTGTAGAAAGGACCCAGCTGTATGATATACAATGTACATTGATATTCCCACGATCATTTACACTTACTAAATGACCATGCTGAATAATGAACAAGTTCAATTTGGAATATGAAAGTGATATACATATAATTTATAATATAATCATATATTATGTCCAAATTTCATTAAAGGGTATTCATGATTTTCATAATACAGTGTTACATGTATCTCCCATTTGTCAGCATTGTAAAATTTTAGAAATTCCTTTGTAGGTATCATTTTTATCCCTTCATTTCCCATGATTTTATATCTGTTTCCATACAATTAGTTTTTCGTCACAATTATTCAACGTCAGATACAATGTACATACTCAGAGGGAGATACATTGTAACTCTACATTACAATAAGACCCAATATGACCGCATGATGGGAGTGACAGCACAATGCAGAAATTGTATACATCATGTAATATTTATTATCAAAAGTATACCTAGCATATAATAATGTCCTTACTGCTTGTGTACAAACATGTATAGCTACATGTAGTGTACTTGGCAACCAGTCAATCTTATACATGTTAAATGTACTGCGATACTATGAAAATAAAAATTTCTGAAGTGGCATTAATAATTTCAAGACAACAGACAAAATAAAACAATAATGATTACCAGTATCAATGATACTGGACAGAAGAATTACTTGTATTTTTTAAAGATGAATTCCAACTGTATCATTAGTGCATGTGCAACATCATGAGTACACAGTTGTGAATATTACATGTATTTAACACATGTAGATCTATATTGTACTATACTAGTAGATCTATATTGTACTACACATGTATATCTATATTGTACTGCACATGTAGGTCTATATTGTACTACACATTTAGGTATATATTGTACTACACATGTAGATCTATACTGTACTACACATTGTACTACACATGTATATCTATATTGTACTACACATGTATATCTATATTGTACTGCACATGTAGGTCTATATTGTACTACACATTTAGGTATATATATTGTACTACACATGTAGATCTATATTGTACTATACGAGTAGATCTATATTGTACTACTCATGTAGATCTATATTGTACTACACAGTGCAAGTTTATATAATTAAATCTGGATCCATCATTGACAACATTTTCAAGACATGAAATCGGATTAGTTTTAATAAAGCTTTATTTGATTGAGCACTAGTACATGTATGTGTGGGATAGTTTATATTGCATAATATCCTGAAATAGATTGATATCATTATCATTTTACTATTTGGTCAGAGATCAGATCTACATAAATTGATAACTCTTGTATCAGAGATGTACTGGTTCTTAAATATTCAAAACATGAGAGTCGGAGAGGTCAATAATACATTAATGTAGTAAGCATGCATGCTTCAATTAAAAGTTTACAAGTATATCCATTCATTACCCATTTTATGAATCGTTCCATATTTTCTTTTTAATCTTTATACAACTACCACAAGAAAACTGATATGTATTTGTATATATATACATGTATGAAAGGAAGATGTATTAAGATAACTTAGAATAAAATACATGTACATGTAATAACAATGCATATTTTACCAGTCATGGGTTTGATATGTTTATACATATATTGTCAGTGTCTGCCTATTCATTTACTGAATAGGTGCCTAAAGTAAATTTAAACGGCATTAATTCCATTATTCTAGACATCACATTTGTGGACAAAGAACTCAGTGGACTTTGAACATTCATGATTCTATACTTCAGTGATTACTAGTGCTTATTATACATAACATTGTGTCACATGCATAAAGTAGATCAAGTAATGTGTGCTTATGTCCTCCTCTAAGATCGTTGACCTTTACGGCCTTTGAATGTATAATGTATAGATCTAGATCAACATGCTGAAAGAAATAGCCGTATTATTGTTAACCGAATAATAGATTGTGAAATGTAATGGACAATTAATTAAATTTATATGGCAAACTTAAACCATCAACTGGAGTTATTTATACAGATATCACTCCTATATAAATAAATGAATACATATATATATATATATATATATATATATATATATATATTTATTTATTTATTTATTTATTTATATAGGCGTGATATCTGTAGTACAACTTTCCTTTGATATTTTCAACATTCTGTATGGAGTTGTACAGAACTTTATGTCATATATTGTAATTTATAATGTTCATTTATATATTTTGTACATTAATTAAAGGGAGGTAAATGGTCAGGTGGGTTACAAAGCTATGCTGAAATTCAGTGTAATCTTTCAACTACCAGTAAGTACAGTCAGGGTTTTTATTCAGATTTGGGAGGCTGGGGCAAGTAGGGATATATAGCAGGGTATTACTTCTATAGAGGTAAAATAATCATAACGATAACAAACAATTTAACTATTCTTTCAATAATTGTTCACCTATTTTGTGAAATTGAAAAATATTTTTGATTGTGTCCCATATAAACATGTTGATCTGGATTGATAGCAGGGGTGTTTACGTGTATACATGTACATATCTAGATAGATACATCCTCCAGTTGTTATGTATAGATTATTTTGGTATGATTTTGGTGAGATGGTATTTGAAATTGTTTTTGTGGTTATATTTACAGATAGTCATACTAAAGATTATCATATGTGTATTTGCTCTTGGTGACTCTTGATAAATGACTGACATTTTTCATTTGAAATAATAGATTAATTGTGTCAAGTGCATATTTAATCAAAAATTCCAACTGCTTTCCTGTTTTATAAAAAAAAATTAATCATTTGGGTCCCCTAATGCTGAAATTAGAGAATTTTTTTCTTTCAATATGAATCTGCTTGAAGACAATAAAATAATTTAGAAGAGAGAACTCTGTATTGTTGTTAGGATAAATACTATAAATGTAATAAAATAATCAAGATTTACTTATTGAGAGTTTCTGACCAATATTAAGTATCAATGTAAGATTACGAAATTCATTGGTTACATGCTTGATTTTTAATGTCACATCAGAATTATTTTGCCTATTGGCAGTTTTTGTAATACAAAGTTATTCTCCAAAGACGTAGGTGTCAGATGTTTCTATGTACATATACCTCATTTATGACCCTTTTAATGTACTACATGCAGAATCCATTTCATGCACAGCCATTCTAATACACCTTCCTCATTAGTGTGAGATTAAGGTTGTTGGTTGATTTGTGTTTTACGTCGCTTTCAACAATATTTCAGTTATATCGCGACATGGAAGCAGGAGGTTACCAACCTCTTAAACATAGTGGCGCAACCCGGGAATCGAACCCGGATCGTCTGCGCCGCAAGCCAAGAGGTTAAGGTTACACAGTGAAGTTACTAAATTGGACTTTGAACTCAGTTTGTATACATAATCTGATATCAAAGCAGGTCTTTAATAACAGGATTGTTTGGCTCTTACTAAACGTTAAAACCTTGTGTTACTTCCTCATTTATATAAATAAATGTTATTGATGTTAAGACATTGTGTTACTTCCTCATTTATATAAATAAATGTTATTGATGTTAAGACATTGTGTTACTTCCTCATTATATAAATAAATGTTATTGATGTTAAAACATTGTGTTACTTCCTCATTTATATTAAATAAATGTTATTGATGTTAAGACATTGTGTTACTTCCTCATTTATATAAAATAAATGTTATTGATGTTAAGACATTGTGTTACTTCCTCATTTATATAAAATAAATGTTATTGATGTTAAGACATTGTGTTCCTTCCTCATTTATATAAATAAATGTTATTGATGTTAAGACATTATGTTACTTCCTCATTTATATAAATAAATGTTATTGATGTTAAGACATTATGTTACTTCCTCATTTATATAAATAAATGTTATTGATGTTAAGACATTATGTTACTTCCTCATTTATATAAATAAATGTTATTGATGTTAAGACATTATGTTACTTCCTCATTTATATAAATAAATGTTATTGATGTAGAATTTTACAATTTGATGAAATATTAAGCAGGGACGTATATATCTAAATTTAGATATATACGTCCCTATATTAAGGTAATATAGGAAAGTATAGCCAAACCTTTACAATTTCTAGTGAAGCAGCAGCATGCTAGAGTACAACAATCATGTACCCTGACAAATCCTTATAAATGTAAACTACAGTATTATATATTTGATAGTGATTTTAAATAGGGTCTGTAACTGTATTCGTGTCATTTGTCATTTGACCCCAGAGATTTCACACTACTATCTGAATGTTTATATTAAAATGGTATCAGAAGAGAGGCTGTGCATGCATTTATAATTAATTTGTATCACTAAGTAACCAGTACTTTTTATATCTAGAGTTTTATAAACATAGTATTAGATTATGTTTTCGTATGCAAAGAAGCAGAGATGTAAAGAATTCAGTTTATTTACCCATGTTACTATGATATGCCTAAGTACAAATCATATAGGAAACTAAAGTGAAAGTAAACCAGACATAGAGACCCTATTCTGGTTGGGATACTGGTATGTAGGAAGTTCTTCTTGTATTTGCCAAGGGTCTGTATTTATCCAATCTTTTCCAGATTATGTCTTTTTAGATGTTTTCAGCTTATCGATGCAGAAGATCTAACGCTAATTAGATGGGCGGTCTTTATATAGTATTTTGTATTATGATAAATCTTAAAATCATAATACACTTTCCTCTTTTTGATTTAATTCAGGTCGATATGCATTAGTTGTCGCAGCAGATATAGCAGTGTATGCTACAGGCAATGCCAGATGCACTGGTGGTGCAGGGGCAGTAGCCATGCTGATAGGAACCAATGCTCCACTTATCTTTGATAGAGGTAAGTTGTACACAAGATGCAGTGTGATAAAAAGTATATGCAGAGTAATTTGTTTCTTTCTTAATTATACTGGAGGTGTCAGGGTGGATGTAATGGTCAGAATATATTTCTTAGGTGTCATCATTAAAAAATTAAATCTTCATACATTACTGTAATCATTAGATACACGTATGTACCAATACCGGTAATTGAATTGGTATGTGATGCAGGTGATATAGGTTTGATCCCTAGAATATGTCTCTACATTTAAAACAATTTTAGGAGCTTCCAATCTCCTTCTCTCATATCTCAGTACGACTGAGATATGACACTGAATCTTCATATAGTTATAGTAATAAACAGTAGCGAACATAACATAGAAGATGTAGACATGTATTCCATAATACTGAATTCTGTTTTAGGTGTACGGGGAATCCACATGCAACATGCATATGATTTCTACAAACCTAACTTATCGTCTGAATATCCAGTGGTGGATGGCAAGTTGACAGTACAGTGCTATCAGCATGCAGTGGACAAATGTTATGATGTTTATTCTAAGAAGGCACAGGCAGTTGGCATTAAAGGTAAAACTTGTGTTAACAAGTATCTACTATTAATAATATACCCAGACGATGAGATAAAGAAAAAAGATATTTTAAATTTTTATTGTTCTATTTTCATTTACAGTTTTTCGTATTTATCTAAGTTAATTTGTGTGTGTATTTTACACTGAACCTATCCCCAAGATATGGCCTTATTTTATACTGTGGTTAACTAGGACTGCAGTTCCTTACATTTCATAAACTTGCACGTTGGTAAGCCAGAGGGAACGATTCATTGTATTCTGGCATCAAATGGAGCATGCTCTGCATGTTTAACTGATAAGCAAGCAATTGGTATTACCAATATATCCCCAGTTTCCCATCAGAAGGCAATGCACAGGCTCGTGGCAGTTTAGCTTGGTTTGATTGAATAAAGGTAGTGATTTATAACCTTATATACCTGATATGAAAATAAGACTCTGTCTTGTAGCTGCCCGAAACCAGGAATATTTCACCTATATCATTTTGATGGTAAAGGAAACAAAGGTGCCCAGGAGAGAACTCTCAAACCTCTGCTGGTACCATATTGGTGTTTCCCTCTCATACTGTCCAGGGTCAGATCCAAATATCAGACTGTATGTTTGACTCAGTACTTAGGAAACTGTATTACACAGCATGTGTACTTTGGGCAATTGCCATTTTAATAACTTTATTTGAAATTCCTTTTTTATAAAATTTAATGCAATAAACTAATGTTCACAAAATCTTGTTCTGTTTCAGTTGGACCAAGATTGTTAGAGTCTGCTGATGGCTTTATCTTCCATTCTCCTTACTGTAAACTCGTTCAGAAATCTTGTGCTCGACTGTTGTTTAATGATCTTCTTCGAGACCCTAACCCTGATTACAGCACAGTGTACAAAGGACTTGAAGAATACAAGTATGTTTTGAGATTTATGAAATATCTCTCTGCATGATATTCGGAACTAGGAAAGGGAAACACATTATTTTTATTTTAAAGTTTCAAAATTCAGAAAGTAGACCTGCCTTGAGATGGAAACATGGTGTTTATTTTTATGCCATTGATACTATATATTTCTAAGTCACTGTTGTATAAAAAATTATTATAATAATATTATTTGAAAATATGATAGAATATACATACGTAAATGATAATGAAAGATGCATTGAAATACAGTCTTTGTCATTATATATTACAATTATTTATTTGCATTTACGTTTGTATTGCTGCCTTCTCCCTGACCCTTAGAGATTCCATTTATTCTTTTTCAGACAATTAAAATTAGAAGATTGCTATTTCAATAGAGAAGCTGAGAAAGCATTTATGGCAGCATCTGAGTCCATATTTATAAAAAAGACCAAGCCTTCCTTGCTTCTAGGAAACCAAGTGGGCAATATGTATACTCCCTCTGTATATGGTGGACTAGCATCATATGTTGTACAGTAAGAGTTTTAGGCCATATGTACCGCTACAAACTGCTTTTTAATTTTCCAAATCTATAGTTTGATGAATTCATGGAATGGGGACCCCTGCCCCTCATCCTCATTATTAAAAATTTGATAAACTGACAAGCAAACAATTTATTCCATATTCTGATACAATAATTAAATGAATCTAGACCCCTCATTAGTTTTGGAGGATTCACTGCATAGGTCAGAGTGAATAGTTTCCCAATATGTGTCGCAGGTAAGAAGGATCTCTTGATCATGGGGCAAAGCACCTTATTGTTTGGCCTATGACAACTCAGTGTAGCTGTTTTAGACAGATGATTGCTTAATGCAGATCAATGTAATGCTGGTTGGACAGAGGATATATAAAAATGCTGAAATTCATATCAAACATTTATATAAATATTTTATATTTTATATTTCAAACAAAATTTGTGTGATTTATTATTTATGAAATTACATGTACCTTTCATTTTCACAGGTCTACAGTAAATGACTTAGCAGGAAAGAGATTCATATTATTTTCCTATGGATCTGGGTTGGCTTCCTCCATGTTCTCTATTAGAGTAACAGAGGACACTTCTCCTGTCTCACCCCTCCATAGAATATTCAACAACCTGAAAGACATTCCTATGAAATTAGAAAAAAGGGAAAAAGTTCCTCCACAAGAATTTGATACAACCATGAAACTAAGAGAGGAAACTCATAACTCCGGTAAAACTTTAAATTTCTGACATACACATTAATATGTTTGAAGAGTTGGAACAAGAAATTTCGTGCCTCAATATGTTCAGGAAAGATTGCTTTACATAAAAGAGGTTAGGATCATTAGGTCCAAGTTTAATTTAAATTTTAGAATAATTTTCACTGTTGGGTTTAAAAGAGAAGACAGACGACATCTGACCAGGCTGTATGACACAGATCACCAGGGACATGCATATAAAACATGATAACAGTAGAATTAACACAGAAAATGACATCACAAAAATATTTTATTGTACTACAGTTACTATTCCGAATTTCCATTATTGTTGTTCAGCTCATCAAATGTAATGATTCTCAGATTAATTTTAACCACACTACCATTCAGTGTTTCCGTGATCATCGTGATGTCACAATTACTGTATCGCAGATCATTTATATATGAGCCTAAATGAAGAAGCACGCCACGATTTCCATTTAGAATTTTTCAGAAGGTAGATAGGGTAATAGAATTTGTTTATCAGTTAAATACGGTACATGTATACTATGACTTTGTGAATAATATTTTTTTTCTTGATTTGTAGCCCCATACACTCCTGTGGGCACTATTGACCATTTATTTCCTGGGACCTGGTATCTCACTAGTATAGACAGTATGCATCGAAGAAAATATGATCGCAAGCCTTTACAGACTCTAGTTAATGGAGTTACTGAATCAGCATGTGGAGATTTTACGACACACCATAGTTCAGTATGTACAAACAAAAAATATTCACAAAAATAGGAGCATGTCTTACAAATTGTAATACAACATAGATTCCTTAGAGCAGGCTTAGAAAAATGGGCTAGCTGTTTGGCTCATGATCAAAATATTTCAGGTTTAAGTGCTGCTAGTGGCTCATCAGTGTTCTGTTCTTCAGCAATCTAATTAAAACCATATCTTTATTCCACTTCTCCATTTGGTCCATTGCGTATAAAGATCTGGTGAAACCCAGTAAGGGGTCACGTTCTTGTGAACTCTGATTTTCAGCCAATCAGTGGATCAGCTAGAAAATCTTAGGAATGAAATTAACATCCACAGCGTGCATGACCCACAACGTAGTTTTTGAACGGTGTTTATAACATATTGCGTCACTATCACTTGCCTAGCCGAGTCACTGATTGGCTATTGGAAATAATATTTTCGGTGACTGAGACGTCATCAGAGGTCACCAGAACGTGAACCCTTACGGGGTTTCACCAGATCTTTATACGCAATGGGACAAATAGAGAAGCGGAATAAAGATATGGCTTTTATCAGATTGGTCCTTAAGAAGTGACGGATAAAGCTGAGGATTTCTATCATCCTTCTTTCTTTTTGTGGGTCTGTTGCAAAGGTCTAAATTCTGTGCATTGTATCAGGCAGATGCCATTACAGTGTAAGTGGAATAATGTAATAGTGATGTATCAAATCAAACTATAAAAGAGGTTTCTTCTGACCACCAAGGGAGCTTTGATGGCCAAATGAAATAAAGCTTGAATGCATTGTTCTATATGGAGCTAGTTGGAAGATGTACCAGTCAATCTGCTGTTGGTCTTCTCCTGGTGCTCTGGTTTTCATTGATTTATTGTTGTTTTATGTCACTCCACAATTATTTAGTGACAGCATCTATCTAGTGCATTACATGGAAATTCATATCTTTGCAATGAACCCATCCAAAGCAAAGAGGGATCTTTCAGTGCCATGCTCACCATTTTTTCATTTTTGCTGTCTCGTCTGAAAGACAGAGCAACAGATTGTCACCTGTGGTAGTTGAACCTGGGACCTTTTGGTCAGGAGCAATGACTCCTCTAGTGTTCATCTGCCTCTAATCACTGGCAAGAACTATACAGGAAAAAAGATTCTGTTGTGGTTTAAAGCTATGACAATCAAAATGATTCTGTTGAGGCATTAGGTAATGATAATCAGAATAATACACATATATAGTAGATAAAAAGACTTTGTTGTGGCATTAGGCAATGACAATCAAAATAATACATACATGTAGTAGAAAAAATGATTTTGTTGTGGCATTAGCTAATGACATTTATACATAGTCCTATGTAATTCAACTGCTTAACCAACACAAATAAAAACTTTAAAAAGTTCAGTCTTACCCTGGAAAGTGAATTGATCACTTGCACATTAATAATACTATACTATACTGTACTGTACTGTACTGTACTGTACTGTACTGTACTGTACTGTACTGTACTGTACTGTACTGTACTGTACTGTCCTGTACTGTACTGTACTGTACTATACTGTACTGTACTGTAGTACTGAAATATCAGTCTTTCTATTTTAGGGAAAGATTTCTGCTTCAAGTACAGATCCTGACTCCAGTTCCATCCAATCCTGACAAAAGCTTATGTGTAATTGATCTTCGAATTGTTATGTTAATTTTTTTCCCATAAAATTTGAGTTTTCCATCTTTATTACCAGTTAATCTTTTAGAAAGGACAACACATCTAATTTTTTGACATGTGTTGATGATACTACAACATTTGTGAAAAATACCTGTAAATCTTATCTCTGTTTATATCGTACATTTGATATATTATCCCACTAAACTTATGCATTTTTCCCCAGATTTATGATTTTAAATACTCCTTACATGTGTGTTGCTTTTCTTTAATTAATGTATCAAAGTGAGTTCTGTCTCTTTCATTTTGTTTTAATTGTCACTCTGTAGTGAAAAATTTATATGTATTGCTTTTGTTATATTTTTGGGAGGTTGACACATTGAGATATGAAGTTGTGTTGGATTTCACCAACACATTTTCCGTGTATTTTCTATGCCATAAATTATATTTAACAAATAATATTTCACATTGTGAATACAAATATTTATTCAATGAAATCGTAGTTGTTGTTTTTTTTTTAAGTTGTTAATTTGATTTGTTTATCAGGAAAACAGTATGTAGTATGATATGACCATATAAACCTTATGATGTATGAAGTTAGCATTACCACATCTTCGCAAGCCAAGGCTCCATTTTGTTCTAGTGCAGTAGAGCGAAACGGATTCTTGGCTTGCAAAGAAGGCATTACCAGTGTCTACTGTCATCAAAAAGATAAAGATAATGTTTGTGCAATGTTTTGTTTATAATTTTCTTGCCATTTTATATTTGATTTGGGTAAACCTGCACCTTACAAATTACAAGGTGTAGAATATTAAAACAAAAGTTACCTCAGTTATGATATTAATATGTCCCCCATTAATCATAGCTGACCTCTGGAAACAAATTTTTTCACAAACACATCCTGGTTCAAGATTCTTTGTTCAGGTCATTAGATTGTGCTGTTCTGTTTGAGAGGTAAAGGATTGAAAAATTGCTGAAACTCTAACCAACCACAATCTTCTTGTGCCAAATAAATTTTAAGAAGTATTAACACTGATTAAAAAAAAACCTATTTGATAATGTAGTCAAGGCAGTAGCTCTTAAAATGAATCAGATGCCTTAGATATTGTGTAAATTAAAAAAAAGATTATGTAAAAGTCCTTTAAATAATTATTCAAAACATGTCATTGCAATTGTTCATTTTGTAATTTAAAAACAGTTGATTTCTGTCTTGTGAACTTATTTTCTATGTGTAGTTTTTAAATATAATTTACCAAACAAAAGCATTTGTAATATGACATTTCAAGCTTCACTCCCTTGTCAAAAGTTTTTAAAATTTTGTGGGAGGTGTACGGTTACGTGTTTCTTTATTATGCTATGTTTATGTTTCAAATGAAAATTTAGTTTTCACTTACTCTAGTTCATAATTGATTTTATGAATGCAGTAATCCGATAAGTCAATTTTCATGTAACATGTTTGACTCGACGAACACAAGTCATTATTCTTCTCAGCGCTTGTTTATTTTTTAGTTACCTTAAAATAGTGAGTATGAAATTATTCAAGTGCTTTAAAGTTTGAACTTCATAATTTTGAGAAAAACCATATGAAAACCATTTTAAACATGATAAAGTTATATGCCCTAATTGAAACAATTTTACTTTTTAAATTTAAAGATACAATTTTGCAAATGCCACACTGTTGCTTTTTGATTTTCAAATTTGCATTCCAACAAGAAATCCATCGCCAAGATTATTTTGTCCAATGTAAATGTTTTACTAGAACCGTGCATACGTGCGTAATGATGAATTTCACATTTTAAAATACATGTAGTATGTATGTTTGATTAATTATAACTTACTGATTTAAAGGTTGTAAATACAGTTTAAAAAACAGTGGCAACTTTTGTATGATGCAAGTTCATGTATCTGGTGTATTGCAAAAATCAGTGTTTTTCTTCTGTATATTGTCAACAAACTATAGAAGATGGTATATGCTATAGAGAATGCTTTATGTTAAATGTGGATGATGGTGGATGCTAACTGTCGATGGTGATTTAAACTTCTTGTGGATGATGGTGAATGATGATTATGGAAGAGGGTGTATGCTTACTCTGGAAAAATGGTTTATACGAATTGTGGATGATGGTGCATGCTAACTGTTGAAATTGGTTTGCACTCGTAGATGATCGTGTATTATCAAAGATGGTGTATGCTGACTGTGTCAGATATTGTATGGTAAATCTTGAAAATGGTGTATGGTAATTTGGGAAGTTGATGTGTGGGATAATTGTGAAAAGTAATGTATGCTATTCGTTGAAACTGCCGTAGTTACTGTGGAAGACGATGATAGAAATCATATACATGTACGTGTAATTGGTTAATGAAATTTATAATCTTTTACAACTTTATTGTTTATGATTATAGTTATTTAAAACATCCTGTGAAATATAGCTTTATATTTTTCCTATTGTTTACCAATATAATAAATGCATGAGATTCTTTTGGGGTTTTTTTATAACAGTGTGCCATAATTTATAATATACGAAAATGTAAAGGATATTGTAAGAGTCAAATGTAGAATATATGTTTCATCATTTGCTAGAAAAATCAAATTGTAGACTTAAAATGTGATTTGCTACTGTTGCATTTTCAATTGTTGAGCTGATGTTTGCATAAATTTCCGTTAATTTGAGGCATTGGTATATATGTCATGTGTATTATTTACATGTACCAAATTCACTTAAAAATGAAATCAGTGAAAACCCCTATATCTCTGTAGTAAAATAGGAAATGCATTCATTGGATAATAAAGTCTTTTATCCTCCCTGTTGTTATTGTTTTTACTTGTTATATATGCAAAGTATGCTGAAGAAGGTTTTGAGGAAAATATGATATGAAATCTGAGTCATTTGAAATATTTATTGAATGATAATATTCTGTCAGTTGTTCCACAAACAAACCCTTGCGGACTTCTTTTTTATGGTACATTCTCCAATCATGAACACATACCCAAATTTGACCTGACATTTTAAAACTTGTTCAAATTTTAATCTTGTCCATTTGCTTTTTAACTCTATATTTAAAATTGTCAATCATTTTCATAATATCATTTTTCTGTTGCAGTCTGTAATGTACATTTGTACAAAATTTGGCTAAAATCATTTTGTGAGATTTCCTCTGAATTTCCTCTATACAAGAATAATAATAGATCTTCTCCTCCCAAATACATATACACTTAGTATCTGTGTCACAATTTTTCTTCTAATAATACAGTTTTACAAAATTTCTTGTATTACATCGCAACTCTCAAAAAATTGTCAAAGCACGAACCAGAATGGTTTTTATAGTAGGGTTATATACATGTACTGGAATGCAGAAGCCTTGAAGAGGAGGAAATCAATTACTTTTTCCTTCTTTCTTTTGTAACCTCACTTTTTGAGCATGGTTATTAAAACTTCTTTGCTATGTGCTGTGAAAGAAAAAGGTGTAGAACCTTCATATTTATTGACAACTTTACTGGCCATGAAATGTGCAGCCCCACCTCCTTCTACCCGGTTCCTACGGGTCCGATATCGGTATAAGTTGATAAATGTTATGAAGCAAAATCACTAATGTATTTTAAGGTACCAAGAGTTACCGCTCATTGAACATTACTGATGACCAATGTTGGAACACATTTATTTTAAGCTGCATGCATGCTTGTATAAAATATTTGCCTGATTTTGTATCCGGTTGGGGACTTATATGTCTCTGACCCGATGTTGCACAATCGATGAAGTGTTTTGTTCTTGATCAAGATGTTACGATCCCGCCAATGGCTCGTCGGCTGTGCGTAAAAGCCTCGGGTGAGTCCGTTGCATAGGTCTAAATTTCTGTGCACTGTACCAGACAGATGCCGTCAACATTTAAGTACAGTTATCTTGACGTGACGCTCGTGGTAGGCGGAGAAAATAAAATTTCCAAACTCGAAGTATGTACATGTGTAAATAAATGTAATTCAAAACGACGCCATCCAACTAAATTCATGAATAAGGAAAGCTAGAATCTAGTCCGCTGAATGTCCTTTCGATAAGATAACCAATTATCAGTGGCAGATTTAGGTGGAGCGGAGGAGGCGCCCCAAAATTTTACCAAAACCCTGGAATTTGGTTCATTTTCTGTCAAAATCGACAACATTCTCCCCTCTTCTCCACCCCACCCCCCGGAAAAAGGGGTGGTAGATCCGCCACTGATTATAGTAGACACATTGTGTGCAATGTATGGGAAAGTACGGTTTACCAATATTGCCAAAGAGATTAAAGTATATAATGTCAACTTATTCAGAAACATCATCCATCATAGAAAGAGAGAGAGAGAGAGATTTATGGCTATGCTGCATGAATTTTCCGACCGCAATCCGGGACAAAAAACACGCTTCCTTTCCAAACATACAGCATTCAGTGTCTTAGAAACGCTTGAATGTTAGGACTTCGTTAGGATTTAGTTAGGATTTCGTTAGGAATTTGTTCGGAATTCATTCGGATTTTATACTGATTGTTACGATTTTTTCGAAATGGTTAGAAAAAGCAGTCCAATAACGTTACAGAAACGCTTGCATGTTTTAAAAGACTTCGTTAGGATCTTGTTAGAATTGTTCGGAATTTGTTCGGTCTGTATACTGATCATTCGAAGTTGTTAGGAACTGAAAAAAGCAATCACAACTTAAGCCGTGTTCAGGCCATACTCTACCCAGAGTTATCGTTCCTTACTCTCGCTTATTTAGTGGCTTTAGTTTAGCGCCTGGAACTCTGGGTAGAGAATAGTGTTCAGGCGTGATCACGTTATGAAACGAAATTCCAACCCCTTATTTTGAAATGCTTCCTGCGACCCCGGTGTTAATATTTCTGTCTATTTCTAGCTCTCGACCGCGGTCTCTGTATTTCGCCGAACGTGTGCGTTGAACAGTACACAATTTAATTTAATATAGCTGTCGGACCCCTGTATTCTGCAGTACATTCTATATGCTATATTCTGCTTCAATATTATTAAAACTATATCTTTATTCCGCTTTTCTTTTTGTTCCGTTGCGGATATAAAGATATGGTTTTAATCAGATTGATATATTCTTTAAACAAAGGGATGCAGATTAACCGCTACTAGTCACCACCCTGTGTCTCGCCTATTCCCTTTTCTGAATCCATTTCTTTTTCTTCCGGCATTATTGGCATTAAAGTGCAGTGCTGCATATAGAACATCTAGGCTCTGAATATTGATATCTTTAATTAAGTTGATGAGATGAAATTAGAAGAAATATTACTAACAATGAAATGTAATGGAATGGGATCTAGATGAGGGAGAGGGTTAATATTAGATCACACCGATAACCGTCAAAATTGACCAGAGAGGATCCTTTTACTGAAAATATCTACCAACAAAAGTAGATGTATGTACAATATCTAGATTTGCCATGCGGCTGCTTGTTACAATCGTTTAGTACAAAACCTCTTTAATTATTACACATCATTTAAAGGAAAATATCATAGAAAAATACATTCGCTGCGAGCAGGGTTCGAACCTGCGCGGGGAGACCCCATTGGATTT
Organism: Pteria penguin; assembly: GCA_035048485.1. Lineage (NCBI taxonomy): Eukaryota > Metazoa > Mollusca > Bivalvia > Pterioida > Pteriidae > Pteria > Pteria penguin. The sequence goes on along the minus strand of CM068580.1, from coordinate 56,655,889 downwards.
CGAGTCCAACGCCTTAACCACTCGGCCATCACAGCTGTTAACGAAAGAGAATGTTAAACATGTTCAAGTATATAGGTACTAAAAATAGAATGCGACTGAAAAGTGCCACCTATCGGATTGATGAAAACCACGCTCTAGATTTTTCCATGATTTTAATGGTAAACTCCAAAGAAAAATTTCTATATTTTCATGCGTATTGCGCATTGTTTTTCCGTAGTAAATCATGTTCATATAAACAGAAGATTTATATATTAATATTAATGAACTCTAATGCTGAAAAAAACAATGTGTTAACAATGTATATGGCGTGTTTGATATTTATATAATCTATGTTCATAGCTGTGATGGCCGAGTGGTTAAGGCGTTGGACTTGAAATCCAATGGGGTCTCCCCGCGCAGGTTCGAACCCTGCTCGCAGCGAATACTTTTTCATTTTTTAAAAACTTTTATTACACACACGTAGCAGCTCAAATGCAATTTAATGATAAACAATGCATGTAAAGACAAGTCCCAAAATTTATCTGTATAAACGATAATAGTTATCGTGAAATAGTTTGTTTATACATTTCTTTTAATCCAATTTTTCTCAGTATAAGCGAAATCGAAGAGGAATTCCGAGAGTTGGAACAGCCCCCACTCTTCTGTCTGAAATTTTACTATTAAACTGTCATTTTGGACCACTCTTGAAGGTGGTCGTACTATTTGGGGGACAATAATTCGTTGAAACCAGAGACATATATATACATGTGTATATATGTCTCTGGTGAAACTCTTCTTTTTTAAATGGATATATTTCTATGTAGTGGCGGATCCAGGATTTCCGAAAAGGGGGGGGGGGGGGGCACATGTATATTAGCCAAATCTACTCAACCATTTTTGGTGCAAAATCGCCCCCTCTAAATCCGCCACTGCTATGTTTATCACCATGTATTTGATTTCGTGTGTAAAAAATAAAAAATAAAAACTAAACCACTAGGAAAAAAGTTAAGGGATACGTAAATCATGAAAGATTTTTTAAACAAGGGCATATTCATGCAAAATTATCTATATGTGATTTTTTCCTCTAGATAAATTAAAGTGAATAACATGATATCTCAACTATAATTTGATATATCGTATCTATAATAAAACTATAAAATGGGGATTATTACTTAGTGCATAGTTGAGGTAAACCGGACTGTTATTTCATTATATATTTCTATCAGACTTCGGAGTGTACTCAGTAACTAATATTTTAAACATTTGTTATCGTATCCGAGACAAAGAGTATTATATACTTATAGGAAAGTCATCGTCGCAAACCGCGGTATAATTCGGAGTCCGTTCCCCTACACCCAAATTGGAAATATTATATCGTGGTTTGCGACATTGAAGGAAAGTCGATTTTATCAGTTTCTTTTTAATGTTTATTTTAAGTTTAAAGATACATACTAGTATTCAAAACCACTGTAGCGTAGATGGAAGTGTGCCCGATTCATGGTCGGAAGATCTCGTGTTCGAGTCCAACAGATAGTTCGTTGGTGTACTGTCTCTCAGACGAGACAATAAAAACTTTTAAGGGTATCACGGTAGGCGTTAGTCTTTTCCCATGATTCATTGCATGGGGCAAAACTAGGTAGGCGTTGGCATCCAAAAGATTCCTTCGGATGGGTTCGATTCATAGGTCACAGTCGAAAAGTTTATGCGATGCATCACGCAAATGCTGTCGTCGTATAAAAGAAATAATTGTGACGCAACGTAAACAACACACAAGCAAATAAGACATCCACAGGATGGACCCTTTTTTTCACTGCTGGATACGCTCCTGTGATACTTATTTTTATCAAATAAGTGTACATATCGAATGCAAAGCTTCATTTCCTAACAAAGAATACCAACGGGACAATCATTTTGTTTTATTTTTATGTTTTTATTAGTCCATTGACATGTCTGATTGTCTATAATTTCCACATTTCATAAACCATGTCTTGTAGTTCGTTTTGACCTTGTCCACTTAACTGCTCACGAGTTTACTATCACAAAGATGCGGACAATAAAACCCCTTTTAATTAATTCATTTCCTGCCGTACCATTCAGAACAAAGCTTTATTAATTGTGAAATTAAATCTGCAGAACATTCAAATATTAAAAAGGGAAAACGTACCCCTGTTGATGTATAATTTTTCTCACGCAACGGCCATCGCGGTTGAGATTTTATCGCTTGATTTTTACAAGTCCACTGAAGATTGTGTTTTTATAATCGTCAATGCGTTTTATTTTCATAGATTTGTAACGGACATCTCGAAACCTCAAATTGATCGGAAATAATACGCGTGTGAATTCACCCATACCCTGTCAACACATCTCGATATGGACATGATTTTTTCAATGTTCATTTCACAGTTCATCGGACCTTTACGTATAAATCGATTTCGAGTTTTTACTCGGAACCTCTCACCATTCCGAATGATCTAATTTACGGAGGATCGGTAGCAAGAAAAAATCTGCGGAGTTATTAGAAATTTTATTTATTTGCAATTAATAATTTAGAATTCAAAGGAAACTGGTTTCATAACAATAGATCATTCATCAAAATGATATCGAATAACCATAAAAGAGTATAAATTTTACGGAAGATAAGAAAGAAAAAAGAAAAAGAAAAAGAAACGAAACGAAAAGAAAAAAAGTGAGTAAAATTTGATCAGTATTTTTCGAGAGTTCCAAAAAGCATTGAAACTCCGCACCCGAAAGAGTTCGACAAATTTATGAGATTAAAGATATCTCACCAAAGACAATAAAGAATTAGAAAATTATAATGCTTACTCTAGAAAATAACAAGTTTCATAAATATGTTCAATCTAGCACTGAATATTGCCACATTGAGTTACACTAGAATCAATGATTTACTAATTGAACAGAGTTATTTTTACCCAAGTTCTGATTTATAACAGCTTAGAGCTATAATATCCAATTATAAAACGAAATGATAAAACAATTAGATTCTTATTATACGATTTTCAAACCAGGAGCCATTTTCCTGGCGGCCGACAGGTGCCACGAGTCCTGCGCGCGCTACAGTCAATTGTAGATTCCTCAAAACAAGCAAGAGCCGTAGGTTGCCAGGTATCGGAGTTTATTTTACTTGGATTGATAGAAAGATGCGGGTAGAGTGAAATGCTCATCTTGTGATGTCTTAGGGAAGCTATGATTCTTATTGTTACAACAAAGTAATATAATTCAGTTAGACACGTGCCAACGAGACGAAGACGAGAGAGAGAGAGAGAGAGAGAGAGAGGTAATGGTTCTTTTCAACTAACTTATAATATTCTAAGAGATTTGTACCAACGAGACACAGATCTAGAGAGAGAGAGACTGATTGATTGATTGATTTTTGTTTAAAGTCACACCACGAATATTTCACGTATATGGTGACGGGATCTGCCTGATGCAGGGCATACAAATTTTGACCTTTGCAGCGGACCTACCCGAAGCAGTGAGAGACTGATTGATTGATTGATTTTTGTTTAAAGTCACACCACGAATATTTCACGTATATGGTGACGGGATCTGCCTGATGCAGGGCATACAAATTTTGACCTTTGCAGCGGACCTACCCGAAACAGTGAGGGATCTTTAACGTGCCATGCATACCACAACACGGGGCCTCGGTTTTATTGCCTCATCTGAAAGACAGGACACCGGCATGACCAGAGCGGGACCCGAACCCCGGCCTCCCGATCAGGAGTTCAGCGCGATACCACTAGGCCACGCCGGCTAGAGAGAGAGAGTTATAAATGGAATGGTTCTTTTCAATATAATTATAATGTTTTAAGAGATTTGTACCAACGAGAGAGAGAGAGAGAGAGAGAGAGAGAGAGAGTTATTTGTGTAATTGAAAACATTTAATTCCAGTATTATTTTACATGGAGGACTTGTTGATTTACAACCAGCAGGCACGTGCAGGTATATAAAATTTCTATTGTCTTGAAATAAAATTTTGACAGAACGGCCGACATGCTTGACGATTATTGTGTAAGATGAGCGCTCTAGTTGCTGCAAGAGTCGATCTTTATGATGGCCCATCGTTTGATGGAAATAGATCAAATTTAACAAAACCCATCAGATGCTGTGATCTTTGCAACCTGAATATATTAATGTATTTTTTGGAAATCGTTTACATTAAAATAACTCAAACTCTATTCCATGTTATTGAATATGTATTTTATCAATTACAAATCCAATCTCGGTACTTCTGTTCATTAAATATCTTGATTTAACGTTAATTTTTGCTACGTTTTATACTCCTTTAACAAAGGCTCCTGTTTGAGTGTTAATAATACATTACAATAGCATACAATTGTGGATAATTTTGTCCAATTCGGATGCATATTTCTCTATGGAGATTTTATCTAATAACACGACACGTAAATTTCAAAAAGGACTTAGAAAATCCCGACCAACTTACGCCATTTCAATCGAGTACCCCAATTGCCTTTACCGGGTATCTAACGAGGCAGAAAGTACGGGTCAAAAGGGACTGAGAATGGATGTAAGAGAGAACTTGATGGTTTTCTCGGATTCCAGCCAGGGGAGGGAATTTGGAATTAATGCTTCATTTGTCTCATTGCGTTGACACCGTTTTAGGTAAGCCTTCACCATGCGGGACGGTTGGGTTTCAAGATATTTTATGTAACAAGGAGTACCTTGCTATCATCTGAAAAGAGGACCATGATAATGCGGGTACATAAAATGAACAAAAGCCGACATGTGCCAGGACTATCTCCCTATGACTCTTACGGTTCATAAAATGTTTAGCATATTTCCAACATTAGCTAAATATCCTCTTAAATTCTAGAATTAAATTTTCGTGGTATTTCTTCTCCAGCCAATTGTTCAAATTTTTCTCTTAAGTTAAATATTAGATTATGTTTTCAGAGTATAGTTTTATCAGCCTTTACAGGAATTAGCGCTTTAAATTTTAAAGAAGAGGTGAAATCAATCAAAGACACGCGGAACGTCCTTATTCATTTTATGAGAAAAGCGTCTAGCACGGCACGTTATTGTGATAAACAATAAAATTTTGAAAATCGCTTTTACGAGGGACAAGAAAGAAGTATAAAATTTCAATGGATTTGAAAGGTGTAACAATTTTCACGATTCAATCAAGTTTATTATTGGATTCGACATCAATCATAAGCTTAGCAGTAGTGTTACAACTTATTTCCCGTAACGTAATCGTTGGATGTTTTTCCTTTCTATATTCTTCTTGTTATTCAGGTGAAAAAAAATCAAGAGAACAAATTTCTCACTATTTTAGGAATATGTATTCTGTACATATAACGTGTTACACAACATTAAAGGGGGAAGTAAAAACAATTAGGCTTGAAATAAACAGATAAGAGAGAGAGAGAGAGAGAGAGAGAGAGAGAGAGAGAGAGAATGAAATCATTGTGTTATAAAAGTAATGAGAGAGAGAGAAAGAGAGCAGAAAGAGGAAAATAAAACGAGAAAAATTACGTTTCTGTCCTTTGGGTTGCAGACCTATTAATTCTTCTGTCGCCTACGATAACCAAATACTTTTTGGATAAAGGAAGTGCTTAAATGGCCTATGCATTTATTTTCACATATCCATTCATGGTGCAAGTTGTTATTCTATCGCATCAGGATATACTGTCCGTTCCGTCTACGCGTGTGTCCAAAACTTGATGCCCATAATATGGTTATTCACCTGATCCGATTTCCTTCAAACTTTATACAATGATTGGCTTTAGTGTATGAAAAGGCTTATTGATTTTTGCGTTTGAAACTGAAATATCATCATGTTGGTCATTGTTATTTCTGGGGTTGGGGTTTGGACATTTTAGGTAAAAAGGGATGTCCCGTTTCAAAGAGAATTGTTCACTTGCATAAGGTATAAAAGCTAGATAAAAAATAAACATTTGCACATATCACAAATTATGCAGTTTACATGTAACACACAGGAACCTAAGGATGCTTACAAACGTTCAGTATGCATTTTGGAAATCGGATGAACATATGGCATCCGTAGTTTCGAATGAAAGTGCCCAATCTAGATACAATGTATTACCCTTAAAGGAGAAAATGTTATATACAGCTGTGTATTGCATAGCAAGGTATGTAGCTAATATGTAATATTCTAATAGAAAAATGGATTTATAATAAAACATTTTAACAAACTAGTGATATACTTTTATGCTTTTATTTACATCGTCTATAATAATTTAAGAATTATAGAGTTGATATCACGTTTGGGTTTTGAACGCGAGAAAATGAACGCGGACGGACGAAGTTTTAAAAATCCCTTTCACTGTATTATAGAAAAGAATGCTTTTAATCACAATGTACAATTTTGTAACACACATAAACGCTATACACAAAGTGGCATTGCTATAATTTCTCTCCTTTTAATGAATACCAATACGAGGGGAATCCGAAGGCCTTACAAGGCATGAATATTTGAATGGAAGTTACAATAACGTTATTCCGAAATAATCATTCGGGATCGGGCTCTCATAGCTGGATCGCAATTTTCAATATTGGTCGTGTCAGAAAGCGGAGCACTTCCAATTATTTCTATTGTAATGAATATTGGACCTGATTTCTCATTAATGCCACGTGATCCAGTGGTCATTTATAAGGCATTTCTGGTCTAATTGAATATTTCGTTATGTCATACCTAGCGCGGGATTAAGTGTGTTTATTTACAGAATTAATATTTGTTTCAATTTATGTCTCCCTTGTTCCGTACACACGTCATCTATTGTTCTCAGTTCTCGGCACACGCCATCTATAGGCCTTGGTCCTTATTAATCTTCTGTCCGAAATCAAACTTGGATTTCGTCTTGTATCACACGATATGTTTTCGATAAACAAGCATCAGATTTAGAGTGGGGTTTAAAAGAATTTTCTGCATGTCAAAATACCATGTCGAAAATATTAATGCTTTTTCTCCCAAACTTTTCGTGGCGAGACGTCATGAATCATGAATTTTAGTGTGTCATGGTGACATTCACAATCTTTCGTGAGACGTTACCAAGTAGCATTATATTGCCACGCAAACTATCAGAAAAAGAGGAGCACTAAACTTCCTGATAGTCCTAAACACATTCATGTCATATCCAATACTCTCTTATGAATTTATGAAAAAAAAAATTAAAACTAAGGAAAAACATAAAAATAACAACAAATTGAACAATGGCTAAAACCAAAAGGCAAAAACATATAACCAAACGAAAAAAGGAACTCCTGACCCATAACACCCCCCCCCCCCCCGAAAAAAGGCCGAAAAACAAAATAAACAAGAACAAAATCAACACAAAAACAAAAATCCCTTTTTGAAATAATTCTATATTTGTTAGTCGAAGGCGAGAACCAAATTTAAAAACAAAAACATAAAAAAGGAAAAAAAAAACCAAAACAAAACAAAACCAACAAAACCAAAATAAAATTGAAACAAAAATATACTTTTATTTGAATACCCCCTCCCCCTAAATAACGAAAACAAAAACACACATCAAAACAAACAGGAGCAAAAGCATTAAGTTTCAACATATCTATTATTTAGGAATACTTAAATCATTTATAGTTGTATGGTAATAATTCATATATATATATATATATATATATATATATATATATATATATATATATATATATATATATATATATATATATATATATATATATATATATATATATATAACACTGCGGTAAAACGTGGACTGATGCACGAATACAAGTACTTCAATAAAACAATCTGGTCATTTTTGCAGGTATTATTCCTTAAGATAAATATTGTTTAAACACTTATTAACGAGTGTATGTATCCTCTCGGCAAAAAAATTGGGTAAAGGAAATATTAACACTGAGGTTGAGTTACACTTCCATCATTTATATGTTCTTCAGCTTGCTGTTTATAATTAGGAATCGGTGTGACTCAGTGGACGAAACGCTCGGCTCATGACCGAGATGTCCAGGGTTCGATTCCCCGCCGTGGTCACACCGGTATCCTGTCTTTGGGGTGAGACATTATAAAACGTGTTCGAGTGTCACGTAAGCGTGGCACGTAAAAGATCCCTCAGTGCTTCGGGATTGTCCGTTGCGAAGGTAGAAATTTCTAAGCTATACTTCAGGCAGATGTTATTACCATATACGTGTAATAATCGTGGAGTGACGAAAATCAATCAATCAATCAATCAATCAATCAATCAATCAATCAATCAGTCAAGTTTATAAATGAATTGAGTGATAACTTATAATGTTTATCAAAAAATTACTAAGTTATTGTTAGACACAAGTAACCCCCCCCCTTTCTTATAAAAAACCCCAAACACACATGCTCAATCTGTCAGGTGCCTGATTAACCGAAAGATTTCGTGATTTTTTTTCTCAAATTATTGCATTATTAACAATCCACTTCCGTGATAACTTCTGTCATTCGGCTGAGTAAGATGCTTTTATCCTTTCCTTTCGAATGAGACAATAGACACGTTTAAGTTCTCACTTTGTCGGGTGACCTGTTGCATGACTCCCATAAGTCTTTCTGTGTAAAGTATTGGTTAGATGTCGTTACCACATCTTGGTGTGACGATAAACAAGAACCAAACAAAAACAAACGAAAAAATATGTGTTTACTCACTGCATGAATGTTGCAAATACATAATTTTAGTAAAGGAAATACTTGTCGTGGATGGCATTAAGAGAACATGTTGGTCTAGTACATTTAGTTTGAATGCTCCTTTGTCTATTTCATTTAACACGTGAACCATTGATACCTGAACATTCATGGTCCCCTGGAAATCTGAGGTGAGACAAAATGCCCGGAGGAGTGAACATCTCCTGTCAGAGGTGAAACATGGTGCCTGGAAGATGTAAGCGTCTCCTGTCAGAGGTGAGACAAGGTGCCTAGGAGGAGTAAGCATATCCTGTCAGAAGTGAGACAAGGTACCTGGAAGGAGTAATCGTTTCCTGTCAGAAGTGACACAAGGTGCCCAGGAGGAGTAACCGTTTCCTGTCAGAAGTGAAACAAGGTGTCTAAAAGGAGTAAGCTTCTCCTGTCAGGGATAAGACAAGGTGCCCGGAAGGGGTAAACGTCTCCTGTCAGAGGTGAAACAAGGTACTCGAGAGGAGTAATCGTTTCCTGTCAGAGGTGAGACAATGTGTCAGGGAGAAGTAAGTGCCTTTTGTCAGAAGTGACACAAGGTGCCCAGGAGGAGAAAGCGTCTCCTATCAGAGGTGAAACAAGGTAATCGGCTGGAATAAGCAATCTCCTGTCAGAGGTGAGACAAGGTGGCTGCGATGAATAAGCGTCTCCTGTTTAGTTAGCCACCGCAGCCGAGCATTGCAAATACAAGCAGAATTTACAAAATTAAAAAAAAAACTGTGTATACGACATGAATGGGGGCTTTGGAAAGCGTCAAAGTTGAATAACTTAATAACAGAGATATAAAGATATTTATATCATATTCTCGGCGGAGAGATCGTTTTACGATTGCATATTTGCAATTTATTTCTAAATAATTATGCAATATAAATCAATTGATATTTTTACATGAAAATTGCTATCTTTTTTTGCGATTTGTTTCAAACTTGACAACCAAAGCTGACTAAGACTAATTGTTATTCGAGACGAGTGAAAGTGTCAACCTTTATTGTGAGGACGCATTCATTCATCTCCCTGGCCAAGCGACTTATAACCTCAAGAAACTTGATATTTTGAATACTCCCTAATTAAAATTTCATATGACACCCACTATCCATATTTAACAAACTGGTGAATTTGAGCTCCGTTTTACGGAGGCGTATTAATGCCACTTTGAAACATTTTTATTTTTCATTTTTCCAACATTAATGTTGGAAATTCCAACTTTAATCTCGGAAATTCCAACTTTAATATTGAAAAAACGATAAATAGAAATTTCTATGTGGCAGTAATACGCTTTCTTACCGTTTATTTCACAGACAAAGAACAAATTCAATCAACATGCAATTTATTGTAATGCTGTAAAGGCACATGGTGAGTAATGAACACATCGATTCGTTGACTAGATAAAATACTGATTTCAAATTGTAAAAAAAAAGTCAATATAAATGCAAACTTTCATCGTACAAAGAAAACGGTCAAATTGTAGCTTCTTATATGTGTATCATAATAGATAATGGTATTTTTGCATAGATGAATATACATGTAGTACATATTATATATTGCTTTTTGTGTATGAAAGATTATCGAAAACAATTGCTTTTTAGTTATAGGTCAATGTAATGTTTATGCTGTGGTTACAGAATGGTTTTCCACTCGAACACGGCCCGATGTTTGAACATTGGTGACCTTCACCGTGGTATCTGGTTTGATCTGGTGCCATCAATCGGTTTTCATTTCGAGAACCAATCAGATAATCGGAATTATTCACGTCGGAAAATATAAACGACGAGCTACTTGTCTGTGGAATATTTGGATATCCCGCGGAGGATTTTCTGCCTCGATTGTCTACCTTCCTAAGTGGTTTCAGTTCCACGTATTTCGGTCCCGTTGATGTTCCTAACTGACAATTTGAAGTCGTACAAGTAGATAAACCAATGTTTTCATTTTCAGGAGAAACCTTTGGAATACAGCTTTGGAATATATCTAGTTCTGTGCTCTCACTTGTACCGTATGTCCCAAACAGAGTGTTCGCGTCAAGTCCTTGGAGGTTAATAAATTCGTCACATAGTTTATTAGTGCTAATATCTTGTAATGATGAACTTAAACTTCCAGAAATCGGTGAATTTCGGACACAGTTCTGTTTTGCTATATTATTTGTTGCTAGACTATGATCGTTGTTTTCCGTGCTTTCCGCTTTGATGCGAAATGGCTGAACGTCTGCTATTGGCTTTTCGCGATCACATGATAAGTTTCCAAAAATATCTCTGCTTTCGAAAGATTTCATTGGTCTAAATTGTGATTTCTGAACATTTTCCGTTGGAAATCGAGGCACTTCGTATGGAACACAGTCTTTGTATCTACTCTGTTCAAAAATCGGTCGGGAGAATGTGTTATTCTCATTCTGACTTCGCGATGCAAACAGGGACGGGATAGAATTAGGAGTCGATGATTCATCTAAGAACATCGGAATATCTTGAATATCAAAGTTATGTGGACGAAATAGCATTGACTGGCCAGGATTAATATCAGTCGATGGTGATCGTTGCCAGGGTGACGGTGCTGCTTCAAAAATTTGTGGAGTCCAAGTTGAGGTCGGTCTAGTAAATGACACTTGAGGACTCTCGATTATATTCTGATGATTTTGCAAGTGATAATGGGCGCACATGCATTCAAATGGTGGACATGAACACAAAAAGTCACCTGTAAATACAAAACAATCAAATTTATATTTTGATCAGTTTTAGAGCTACTATAGAATATTTTGCAACTATTTTACGTTCCAATTACTGTATACAAACGAGAATACAATTGTTGCTGATTCATATATTCAGGTATTTTAGATAGATACTTACTCTGAAATTTCTTTGCACTGCTCTCTTTTTCAGACTGTTCATACCGTGACCGCTTTTGACGTCTTTGAACTGATATACCCATCTGAGACAAAATAATCAATCGTATATAGACCTCAGTTCTGAATACACCAATAAAAGTAATTTGCATTTATTTCAATGATTCTTTAAATGCTTGTTAGCAAATATTCAAACACCAAATTTCCTTATAAGAACTTTATACTAAACAAGGTCCAGCAGAATTCATATTGCTAAAACTGTGTATCTTATCATGTATCTTAAAATGTTTAAAGTTAATACGAGAATGTTACAAGTGACCCTTATTCATCTTTACACTAACATAGTCAGCTTCCCTATTGTCGAAAGCCGGCTTGGCCTAGTGGTATCCTGATCGGGAGGCCGGGGTTCGAGTCCCGCTCTGGTCATGCCGGTGTCATGTCTTTCGGATGAGACAGTAAAAACCGAGGCCCCGTGTCGTGGCATGGCATGTTAAAGATCCCTCACTGCTTCGGGTGGGTCCGTTGCAAAGGTCAAAATTTGTATGCCCCGCATCAGGCAGATGCCGTCACCATATACGTGAAATATTCGTGGTGTGACGTAAAACAAAAATCAAACAATCAATCAACGTATGGTCGAAGCCTGTGTTTCTCAGTCAGTGCCACGTTCGGTTCATGGCCGAGAGGTCCCGGATTCGAGTTCCACCTGCTTATTGCAATCGGATCACCTCGGCCAATGTCATCACACACTTGAAAATATTTTTCAAGTGTCTGACGGAAATGGGCATGGTTTTCCGATCGCGGTTCATTGGTATCATGTTTTCTGGATGAGACAGTAAAAATGCGATGTCCCGGACAATGGGTCGATATAGCGAGATTCCTAGCTACTGCGGGCGACTTTGTTGCATAGGATACATTATTTGCAATACGTATATCAAGAAAATGCCGTTATCATACAAGTGATCTAAAATAAGCAGGACGCAAAGCAAACAAAATCCTTGTTTTAATGTTTGTTACTGTAAAACTTTATTACGTTGTGCTGCTCGTGCACATACAGAATTTGGAACAATCATTTCATGCGCGGATCCAGAAATTCTTGTCCGAGGGGGTCCAACCAAAAAAGGTAAATTTTTCTCTTAGACGAGGGGGGTCCAACCCCAAAAATGCCCAAATATTACCTTTTTTTGGTAAAATTTTCGGATTCCAGGGGGGGGTCCAGACCCCACTAACCCCCCCCCCTCCCCTCTGTATCCGCGCATACATTTATATCATAAATGACTTTTTTATGCTTTAATGGATACCATATATGAAATAGAAAACACTTATAATCCATTAAAATGGAAGTAAAAACTGAAGTAGATAAATTTTTGAAAATAAAATTTCATTCACTTACCATCATTAATTTCTGTTGATGCTTTATTTTCTGATGGCGTCTTGCTTCCGCTGATGATTTTAGTTCAGGTTTCGGATGATCATGAACCCCTTTCGCCTGAAAGTAGATGGCGCTGTTGACATGGCGCCAAAAGTGGGTTACCGGATATCCGCAATGGCCTTTACATGAAAGTAGTTCTAATCTTCCACCGCAGTTCGAGTTCGGGCAAGCTTTTCCTACAAAACATTTCCATATTTTGAATTATATTTATATGAACCATGAACATTAATTTAGGAAATTGACTCGATCTTTAGATTATTAGTGCATTGTTGAAATGTTTATTTGACCTTTGATTAAGTAGCATACATTCATCTTTATTACCTATTTGTTTTCGCCGAGCTTTGTCACATATTGCAGGACGTAAATGGATTTTGTCACCGTTTTCGAGAGTGCAGTCAAAAGTGCAGACAAATACCCCCAAACAGGACTTTTTCAGTATATGTGCATTGTGATTATTAGTGTTCCGCATGGCCCATCCACTGACGTGACGTCTAGCATCCTCGGATGATTGGGGATATACAGCACGGTAGTTCCCCTCGGGCCACTCATGAAAAGAGTCTTCTTTGCTCACCTAAGTAGACAAAAGTAAAAAAAGTATACACATACTGATCTTGCATTTCTAACAACCAATATTTTACCAACTTTAATAAGAGAGAGAGAACAAAACAAAACAAAACAAAGCAAAAAATAAAATAAACAAACAAAAACCAACGAAAAACCACTCCACCCCCTCCAAAAAAACAAACAAACAAAAAACACATAACAGAAAGCATGAAGCAAACAAACAAAAACCAACTGCCTCCATTTTTCAGTCACTGTCCTTTTTTTTTTCTCATTATACTTTATATACATGTATAATAAACATTAATATTTCATTGTTCTGGTGAGGAAATGTGCTACGGATGTTTTTGTTTTTTTGTTTATTGTTTTTGTTTTTGGTTTTTGGTTGGTTTTTTTGTGTGTGTGTGTGTGTGTGTGTGTGTGGTTTATATATATATATATATATATATATATATATATATATATATATATATATATATATATATTAGAAACTCTGAAGTTTTTCACAGTTCAAACTTACCACCGGAAGTGTGTTGTCGTTGATGTCCCACTTGTGTTTGGAGTTAACATTTTCTTGGAATGACGGTAAAAATGAAGGTTCCTCCGTTAAGGTCATAATTTGTTACTGAAATAAAATAATTTTTCTATATACTTGTACTACAATATAATATAGAGTATAGAGTTGAAAGTTGCAATACCCAACATAGATTATTTAATATAAATTCTACAATTAAAATATCATATTTCTGAAAAAAAGTTAATATCCAAATTTTATGAGTGAACATAACACCAGACGTTGGCTACCCTGATGGGTGACAAATAGGTTCGGAGATACAATGTCACCTATAATGCTCAGATACACGTGTGCCTCTGAACGTTTGAGGAACATAAACGAAGCTAAGGATGGGGTGGTCCGAGCGTTAATTCAACTTCAATAACCCTGGCTGAAACTCGCATTGTCACCGTGAACCCCATTTATCCCTTTTTTGGTTGGTGTAATATTTATAAAGGAGAGGGTTCCACCTCCATTGTTGTGATTTTCTATTAGACTGCTATTTCTATAAGAAAATGACACAAGATGACAACGTTTATGATTCGCAATTGAGAGCGTTTTTGCACTGTTACATTATTATTCTTACACTTCTGATCATAGTCTTTGGTAGTTGATACAATAGTTAAATTGAAGGCTTTGAATCAAGAAAACTCCCAAAATATTGACGGAAGAAGTTTTTATTGTGAAAAACATCGGCTATATGTTTCATATTACGAAATGGACATCTTTATTATTAGATAATGTTGATATCAGGATTTATTGATGGGATCTTTCGGGAATGTCGATCACTGATTTATGAAATTTTTCCTAGAATTAATTTTCGAGATAATGTGACACGTTTCTGACATAATATATTAGACACAATGCGTTTTAAGCTAGTAAATGTTCCTCAAAACGGTGTTATGATTCCCTGTCGTTCATTGATTTATAGCTAGTTTAAATATATCTTATTTCCAAAAATTAAATGGGATCAGGCTAAAAGTTTCACAACGTAGAAATACCCTACAAAGTATAACAATTTGATGAGTGGCGTTTATAGACAAGTACATTGAACAAAAATTCATTAAGGAGAGAGAGAGAGAGAGAGAGTTTAAATTTCTAATTAGCGAATCTTCCTGAATCCTTAACATAAATTTGAGTATCCATCATAATTTCTTCATTTTTTTTTTCATCTGATAAACTCAGGGCGCCAAATAATAATATTACTTGAATAAATCTAGACAACTTGTTAAAGAAACCTAATCTTTGTTGGTGGTAATTTGAACATTCAAAAAGGAAAAGAAAGCCGTCTTCATAGAAATTTCCACAATCGCACAAGGGAGATTCGTGTATACTTTACTTGTTACTTACTACAATAAATCGCAAAATCTTGCAAAATGTTGAATTTGTGTTGCATAGTAATTTATTCACAATGATTCGATATTACTTTAGTGTTGAATACAAAAAAATCCAACTTTTTTAATATATGCGTCGAGTTTGCGTACGATTTCGGTTTTTCATTTAATAGCAACAATGACATATCATTGAATTTATGATCTTATATATACAATTTGTTTTCATTCTTGTGTGTATGGAAGTATCATTGCTATTATCATTTATTCATTTTTGACACTGTAAAAGCAAAGTCTTAAGTGAATTCTAATCATTTCCATCATTAAACAATGAGAAAAAAACGTATTGGTAAATATATAAAACATAGTTTCCTTCTTTAAAAAAATTCACAAGTTACTATACTGATACCTTTACGAGACTTAAGATGCAATATTAAATTGTAGTAATAAGAAACAAGTATTGTGTGATAACGCGAATATATTTATAATAAAGTTTTTATATATAGATCCATATGCCTGGGACGTGTATATACGTATATATCCTGAAATTTAAATGAAATTAAAGCTAACAGGAAAATACTTTTTAAAAAGAATATACTTTTTATCGCATCCAGCATTCGATAAAACACAAACGAATAAAAAAAAATGCACGCGCATACATACATAAATAAATAAATCTATATTTTCTAGTATACAATAATACTACATTTAATACCGTATATATATATATAAACAGATTTACCGCTCACTGCTTTGGTACGAAGAAGTTTCAGATTTCACCAGTGTTTATTCAAGTAAAAAATACGCCTTGAAATTCAAAACTTCTCTAATGAAGCATAAGGTCACGAGTTTTACATGTAATTCCAATGAGAAATGATATGCTATAATCAAATGATCTAACTCTTTCTTTTATTTGATGAATGTTGTTCCATCCATCATTTCCTGTTTCTGACTGATCGGACTTTTTACCATATACGACATTTCAAGGCATCTAACCGCAAATGTTAAAACGATATAAAAGAGGTCTATCAATAAACTCTAATTAAAACGGATGAACGGGTCGCTAATGGCTTTCAAAGTTTCCTTAGATATTCATACGCTTGCTTGTCGCGTGTATGTCGCGAGGTAAGTACGTGCTAAGTCAAGCCTTACGTCACTCACGTGGCGCCTGGCAAGAGGAATTTCACGAATTGACATTTATGTCTTTATTGCAATGCGAAAAATGGATTAAGCAAGATCTTTAAAAATTGATATATTGCATTTGCAGAAGTATTAAGTTAAATTCTCTAAGCGTTATTCATTTTCATGAATTCATGAATTTTAATTCATCTCAGGATTTGTAATTTTGATGATTGAAGAATAATTTTTAGCTTATTATCATATTCATGTTTTACATTATTCTCAAATGAATGCGAAGATTTGTGTAATAAACTTACATGGGGCTTATTCAGTAGCGAAAGGTACAATACCGGCCATTCTTACTATGAAGAAAAATATTCAAAAATATATTCTCCTCTTAATTTCTATTTATACATTTATATGTACAGGTCTGGACATGCCACTGTAAAAAAATCAAATGGACAAAAGCGCCCATATTACTTTGATACATTTCAAGATGAAACCCACATATATAACCATATGTTAACTTACCATAAACTTGTTAAAATATATAAAGTTCCTCTATCATATGCATAAAAATTGAAACATTCTATTTAAGGTACCACCATTTATGTGGAGTGAATAAATTCATATTAAGTAGTATCGATCAAGTCGTGGAGCTATCAGCCAATCAGATCGCTGGACGAGAAGCTGGTACATCCTACCTCGTGACCGTCTTCATCATCATCTCAGGCACCTGTAAAATCCACCATAATTCTAAGATGTAATTAAAAGTATCGGATTCCTCTATTCGTTCAACAAAGTCCACTGACTTGTCATTCATTGATCGCTTAAGCTAATTTATTATCTCTTTGTATAATAATAGTACTAATTTCAAATTAAGATGTATTTGAAAAATACTCCACTTAAGTGCAAAATAAATTTTGTATTGATTCAGTTTGAAGTGTTTTTCTTTCCTTTCGGTTGTTATGATTCCAATATTTGCAGTCTGTTGAACTGGACACTGTCCGTTTGACATTTCCAACAATAAAACTCTTCAAAATTCCATTTCTAAATAAATCTCTTAATTTAAAATGAATGTGATAAGCCTCGATGTGGGAAGTCCCCCTGATCTTGCTTTCTACGTCGGATGAGATGTAATCACTTTATGATTTGGTCATGCTTACAACTCAAATTAAGCGTGAGAAATTAAAAGTTTATCAGCCTTACAAAGCATAATATGGGCTTTGTTGTACCCTGTCGTGCAACAATACGGACGAATAGAAAAGAGAATGGTTTTTAATTTTGTTATTTTCAAGAGACCTTATTTTCCTTTTTTACGTTTTCCCCATTTTTACATTCAATTTTCAAAAAATTGTTTCACAAAGGCGGAGGCAATATGTTTCTGAAAAAAATAAATATTGTTCAATTGTCATTTACATTTAAATACTACTTTCTTTGATTTATTTCTTTTTCTTTTAAATGTGTCATGCTTTAAATTTTGAATTTACTTGGGGATGAGTTGCCATGTTTTAAATCTTGTATTTGACACTTCCACCCCGAAGTAAATTCAACATGTAAAACATGACGAATGTATAAGGACGTATTTACATTCTATTTTTCTCTCTCTTGTTCTAATTTCCCTCAACTATTAAACGTAAGTATTATATTGTATTTATATACAACTTATTAAAACAGATTAAACATAAGTAAATGAATCCGTTACATGATTGTGTCTAGGCAAAGGATGATGAAAATGGCAGTATAAAAATTATATTTAATAGTCTCGGTATAGCACATGTTGACACAAATTTGAAACAACTTAACCCTATCCTGGTTGGACAATAGAATGGCAGCTCTTCGCTTTACAAACTAAGCAATGCAGAGCAAGTGACACTAAATTAATTCAAAATAAAGGTCTTTAAGAGAAGCTCACAGTAGGATGAGCTGTAGTGACCTTTGTTATTGAATTATTATCCAACAAAGATCGAAATTTTCTCAAGAGCGTGTCACAGATCATTTGTGTCTAAATATAACTTTGAAATTAAATAAAGACCAGTCGATATCGTCCTCACCTAAACTAAATATAATTTCTACTTGCCCACTATGACCGTGGTCTCGTCTCTATGAAATGTCATATTCTCGTTTCGACAATTAAAATGCTTCTTCTTTTCTGTTGCAATTATGATGCGATAATTTCCACCAGACCCAGACGAAAAGGATATTGAATTGATTACCCTTTAGTTCATATATTTTTTTATGTATTTGACTACGAAGTTTAGCTGAAGTTCCTCGTCCTCTCTATGATTTCAATAAAAAACTAGAAGATTGGCATTCATGTCATGCGCGGATCCAGAAATTTTTGTCAG
Organism: Pteria penguin; assembly: GCA_035048485.1. Classification (NCBI taxonomy): domain Eukaryota; kingdom Metazoa; phylum Mollusca; class Bivalvia; order Pterioida; family Pteriidae; genus Pteria; species Pteria penguin. The sequence goes on along the minus strand of CM068580.1, from coordinate 56,637,056 downwards.
AGGGGGTCCAACCAAAAAAGGTAAATTTTTCTCTTAGACGAGGGGGGTCCAACCCCAAAAATGCCCAAATTTAACCTTTTTTGGTAAATTTTCGGATTCCATGGGAGGGGTCCAGACCCCCCTAACCCCCCCCCCCCTCTGTATCCGCGCATGCATGTAAATGATACATATGATGAATGTAGTCTACATACTTCAACCCCCTCCCTTTTATAACTACCTCACAGAAATAATGGTCTATTTTCGCGCAGTGATTTTATATTCAAACGGAGAGAGAGAGATTTGTATGAGAGCTTTACTTTTTCCCTAATTCTTATCTATTTGTATTATACTACTAGTATGTAATGCTTAAAATAGCAGTAATAAGTTTAAGTTATTGATTCCAACAACTTTCAACCAAGAATTAAAAATGATACCGACTTGATTCCGATTATTCATTAACGTCACTCAACTATTTGTTCATGAGAAATCCATGCCTTTGAGACGAACCCACCCGAAGTAATAAAGGCTCTTTTTAAATGCAATGTCTAAAATGGCACGGAACCTTGCTTTTCACTGTTTGGTCGGAAAGGTATATTCACGGTGGAAGTCGAACCCGGGACCTCTAGGTCCCAAACTAAGCACCTCACCCACTGCGCTACACAAGATCCATACCTATTCAAGTTGAACACGATTGTCATGTTTGAACTTTTAATTTTACTTGGGGTGTGATAGGAAAGTAGAGATTCATTAAATCAGAAAGTTTTCGTAATAAATGCACTAAAATGACACATGTAAATCATTCACGAGTTGAAATTATAAATATCGATAATAAAGGGGTCCAGGTACAGCAGTCGGTAGCGAACTCGCTTCTCACCAGTGCGACCCGGTTTCGATTCCCATGAGATGGTGGGGCTGTCACCAACTTGGCTGCCTGGGTTATCTCCGTGTACTCCGGTTTCCTCCCACACAAATGACACCCTTACGTCAAGATCCGTGCCAACGAGAAAGATTTATATAGGTTGTTCACTTGTTTCTTAATTGTTGTAAAAATTAAATAAAGTTTAAATTAAGATTAGTTTCTAATTTTATTCTAAAAACCGTTATTTACAGTACAGTTAAATATACCTTCCGATATACCTTCAGTGCATATATGGACAATAAAAATTGTAGGTAAATCATATTCAATAAAATATTGATAGCAATGTTAACCAATACGATTAAACCAAATACAGTGATGATGTGGGTAAAGGGTGAAGGGTGTGGGGTTTTTTTTAGGAAGGGTGGGGGTGGAGGGGATGGTTTAGGGGTGGGGTGAGGGTGTGTTTTTAAATTTTATTTTATTTATTTTATTTTGTATTTATTTATTTTTTAGTTTTTTTTTTTGTGGGGGGGGGGGGGGTGTTTGTTTTTAGGGTTTTTTTGTTTTTGCTTTTCGTTTGTTTGTTTTAGGGGAATTACACAATATGAAATTAACAGTCATTTGATAACATTCAGGGACCTTTAATATTTTGTATAGCATTCAGTAGAATGTCTCTTACGTCATTTGCTTTGTACGAGTATTTACTATTTTATAAAGGCTCCATATACAATCACCAAAAATTAACAGAACTTTCATTTGTATCAATATGTAAAGATTTATGAGCCCTTGTTAGCGTTAAAGCTCAATACGAAGTGAGTGAATGCCTTGTGCTTCCTGTTCGCAATGATTTACATTTCATTTTGATTTCCCTTGTTTACCGACAGTGGTCATTTGTCACCAACAAGATTGTAGTGCCGATGGACAAGCACGTGTCTACATTTCAGCAGTGCTGCACAATATAGCCTTTTGGCACGAGCCACAATTAATTCTCTCGATCACAGTCAGGGCTTGTAAACTTGAAAATAAATAACGGTGCGTTACCTTTCATTATCGGTGCATACTATTTTGTTCAATTACCCTGCAATTTTGAAATTTGATACAGTTTCTTCAATATAGAGATGTCATCGTTATTCATGGACAAGAGGGTATGGACGTGTATTGTTTTTTATTGCACTGTCGGTCAGTTTTTAATCCGACCTCGGATATGGTGAAAGACTAATGTTTCTTATTTTGGAAAAACATCGAAATAAGACCAAGACTATAATTTTCATGGTGGTGACACGCGGTTTGACCACTAGCTGCAGGGCATTTCCGATGCACTCTGTATTGACTTAACACGAAACATTCTAGATTGATGTGGTCATCATTTGAAATAGTCCTTCTTTTTCAATAAAAAAGCACGTGACATGCATCAATCTCATGCACAGATGCTCTTTGATTTGGAATAGAGCACGAACGTCTCAAATCAAATAGCTGTATTGACATAAATCATTATTTATAAGAAAAGGAAGTGATATTTTATTGGCCTAATCTAAGAAAATTTATATAGCAAATACTCGGGATGTCGGAGAAGTTGCGGGTAGGCGTTAAAACGGTATAGACTCCTCTAACGACGCAGAGCCTGCTTAATTAGTTTTTACTTCTAAAATTCAGATTTGTTGCATTTTTAATTATACGGGCTTCTTGTTAAAACTTCAGATGAGTTCAATTTTTCAAACTTTTCGTTTTAAGTGCACGTCTGGCAAGTGAATATTTTTGAATGACAATTTTGAATCTAAATGAAGTCCATATGCCATAGAAAATTACTCCATTTTATGTGATACCCTTGTACCAGCTTTATCAATTGGGAAACGTCCAATACATCAACATTCAGATACTGGTCATCATTCAGAGATCACAATGAACGAAAGTAGTCTTCATAAGAGTGAATAGTCATGACTATTGTCTTCAAAGATTCTCCTCTCCCTGGTGATTTTTATGAATACGTCCATCAACGAATTAAAGATATCAGTGCAGAAATTGTACATTTCTGTTTTCAATGAAAGTCATACAAAGAACAACAAATTCTAGCAAATTTTTAAAAAAAATCTGATACAAATCAATCATCAAATTTCAAGGATAAAAAATGTACATTTCTGCTAATGAAAGTAATGCCAGGAATTGTAGAAATCAGTTATCTGTATCTGCAGTGCAGAGAGGAACTTGGAGCGCTCACATAGTGATTGAAGTAGCTAAAACGTCCAATGCTGTCGTCAACACAGTCATGGGTGAACATGCAGAAATAGCTGCCAAGTCGTGTATTGAATACGAATGATTTTTTTTGATTGATTTTTATTTTACGTCACACCACGAATATTTCACGTATATGGTGACGGCATCTGCCTGATGCGGGGCATACAAATTTTGACCTTTGCAACGGACCAACCCGAAGCAGTGAGGGATCTTTAACGTGCCACGCATACCTTGACACGGGACCTCGGGTTTTACTGTCTCATCCGAAAGACAGAACACCGGCATGACCAGAGCGGGACTCGAACCCCGGCCTCCCGATCAGGAGTCCGACGCGTTACCACTAGGCCACGCCGGCTTAAATACGAATGGACATGCATTTTGTAGTTAGAGCACCAAACCCCTTTTGAAAATAATATACTTGTATTCTTTAAATTTTTTGTTTATTTTATCAGTTGAAACTATATAATTTGCAAATCGTTCACTTTATAATATGCCAAGACATGAAAATATAAAAGTAAATTAAAAAACAAAATTGGAAAATAAACACTTAAAAAGTTAATCTTAAATTGTTCCGAGTCCTGTTAAGCACACATAGACACTGAAGATTATTCCAGCATCGATTTTATTTCACTTTCAGAATCTGAAAGATTCATTGTCTACCTTTTTCTTTTCACCTTTTATTCAATAAACCGCCATAGAAGCTTACAATCAGTGCAGCCATGTCACTAGCAAGCCTCTTCTTTCTCTATTCATTTGTGCAACTGTCTTCTCCTGAAAGTTAATCTGACATCTGATAGATCTACAACAAGTAATTATATGGTAAGGATGTCGCCACACAAGCTATCCTGCAAACCTCACGAGGAGGGTCCGCTTTATTTCTGCATCATTAATGCCTTGTTCTACATATTTTCCCCTCCTGCCACTGTTTCTTTTTGTTTTGGTTTCTAAGGCTGACATGATGTACATCACTCTGAGTAGTATTTTCAGCATCAGTTGAACGCTGTCTTTTGTCATTGTTCTCTTAACCTAAGTTATGTTCTGAATGATCTATCCACATAAACACGGACACGTTTACGGTTTAACTTAACATTTGTTTCGACTGTTCAGTTACGAGTTTGTATGTTTCTGACTCGGATCGGACACTTGTCATTTGGTAATGTATTATTCCACAGGTGTTTCATCTAGTTTGATCTTATTCATGGGAAAAAGCAAATGAAAAAGCAAATGAAATACTCTTATTTGAATTCTTATTCAACAATTCAGTATTAACTTACTAATCACATTGGACATTGGCAATGAAACAAACGAGGGTCACTATCATGTCGAAATTAAGTTTAGTTGAAGAATATTACGAAATTGGCTACTTGATTGATGATCAAAACATGGCAGAATTTCGACCAATCACGCCACAGGTAGATTTACAGGTTACGGGTAGTTTACGTAATTTGTAATAAATGATCAACACTTTGAACATCTATTCACAGCTGTACCATTGTCCGAGTTTAATCTCCGTGTACGGTTCAAATTAGTTCGTTGACACTTGTATTCAGAAAATCTTAGTTTGAAGTTATTTCAAACCGAATTTTAAACAACTTATTTATTCTTCTTATGTGTTCACTTTAAGAAATCGATGTTTTACGGTGAGTTTTATTTGGCGCTACGGTTTTGTTAGCCAAAGTTATGGCTTTGGTGTAAATGGGACGTTGTGTCATACGTTCCGAAAACACACTCTACAAATTGATATCAAGAGGACATAAAACTGTAAAGCAAATTCGAATAATTTTCAAAATACGAGTGATAAAAAATCAAACCAGTGACCATCTTAACCTCTTCCTAACTTTTATGCCAGCAATACGATTGTGTGGCGATAAAATAAAGGAAGGAAGTTGCATCCGACTCCCCATTTTCATACAGATCAAGGTCGGTAGAGCTCAAAATCGGGGAATACAGCCCTTACAACGCTATCACTTTCATAGATGACATATTCGTGACGTTTGCGAACCAGTTTTCTGGATGCGGGCTGTATTTGACTTGGCTGTAAAGCAAATTAATATGCTGACAAAATGCATATTGATAAAGTATTCCAAATTATACGTTTCAGTTACGGAACAAATTGCTCAATGTTTTGTACTCATTGAAATCACGACATCGATTTATGTAACTTGATGTTGATATGATTTCTTTCATATTTTATGTCCTGAATACGGTTAGACTTGAGAGAGAAGTCAGAATAGTCTTTCTCTCCTGTGTGTATCAATTATAATGCCTGTTATTGTAATTGATATAGTAATTTTCTTTAGAATATAAATGATCTTAATTAATATCATATATCCTTGTTCTGTTTTTATAAATTAATGCAGTTTTCTCTCTGTATTAGTTACCCTCAAACCTGTTTTTAAGCGACCGCCAAAGAGAATGATGAAAGGCACCCTCTTGAAATAGGTTGACTTTGTACACACCATTATGCTACGACAGAGAAAGGTGTTTGTTTGAGACAGGTGATTGCTTAGTGCAAGTGACCATTAAAGCAGGTTAGATGTAATATGTAAATTATATATACATGATGTCTATTCGAGTAGCTCAAAGTCGAAAATTTATATAGAATGGATACTTCACCCTCCCACGATTCGTAAAAGAACGTGCCATGCAGACGATTTTCAATTGTTCTCTTTATGACGTCATAAACAAATGTGTTATTTGTCGGAGTTCTTTCGGACCTCAGATGACGTCATCACAATGAAAATTTTTCGTTTTTTGGAGGGATGAAAGAAGGTAACATTCATTCCATATAAAGAATTGGTCGTAAAACATGTTGTATGGAATCAGCAAATGAAACTGCGTTTGTAGTGAGGACCCAACATATATTGAACGATGCAAACTTAATGGATATCTACGTGGACGTGCCTGTATTTGGCTTTGTCAACATTTTCTTCTACACTAACCTTTACAACGTCATTATTCTGATCAATATGCATTGATTATTTACATCTTTCATTGATATTTTTGCTAAGTCAGTATTTTAATAGTGCCCTTAAGTTATACGTTTTAGAAAAGTGAGTTGAAATGCAGTTTGTATAAACAAGGAATTAAAGTACTAGTATGCACGAATAAATCAACTAAACGTTACCTTAAATGCATACAAAGTAACAATTTTGATACTGACTGTTGGCCAGTCATCATATTGTTAACAAACTATGTATCCAGCAAGCAGGCAAAAAGAAGGTGAAACTGTCACAGGTGTTAACTGCAGGTAGTAAACAGTGGTACGTTAATATTTCATTCTAAGAGAGTGAATTTCAATACAAATAGCGATTACTTTCTTTTTCATATTAAAGGGTAATATATCAAAATCAAGATTATAATAAAATACGAAAAACGAAGTCATGGTAAGCATATATTGGACCTTGAATATCAGAGATCACATAGTTCGTCAAACATTAATTTCATGCTGATGTCATAATAAAACTACGTCACGGACGTAGTTAAAGTTGGCAATCCCTTAATTACAATTCCCCCCTCTTTTAAGGATAAGAAGTTAACATCTTACCCTTAACCATATGCATTTACTTTGATACTTGATCCTTGTCTACACAAGTGATATGAATTCAATAATTTGCAATAATGGAGGAGGGGTTTTTTCGTATTGCCGAAGACTTTACACGGAAAAGGAACTGCTTTCTTAAAAGGTTAAGAAAAATGTAGGTGAATACGTCAATCGTTAATGATATTTTCTTGTCTTTACATACATATATATTTACATTAAACAATCTATACATACAGGTGTGTGTGATTCTAAATTTATTCTATTAAGCACTTCTATGCATGTTTTTGCTGTTCTTTAAGCATATTTGAAAATGAATTTGACCCTTGTCGCGCACTTTCCTTTAAATCTTACTTCCGAGTTTGTTGTCCATTGACTTACTGTAAATGCTAGATACCTTACATCAAAAAGGTTATTTAAACTTCCTACGTATATTGGTATGTCATTTATTTTTGAAAGCATATTGTGCAAGGTAGTAGATGCATAAATAGTTGCTGTTTCGTCCTTTTAATGCTGATTCGGTATGTTGAATCATTAAGTTTGACTTCATTGGAGATATTTAATGATTCTGAAATGTTTTAAAAATTGTTCATTGAGGCAATTGGTGTATTTGCACAGCAAGCACTATTGATGCACTTTATGTGTGCAATGATTAAAGGAGCAATGTATGTTCTGCTTAAATTCTAATATATGTAAACATTTCTTTCCTGATATATACATGTACATGCATCTATTAAGGAAAATCGAATTAGAATTTAACATTTAAGCTTTAATCCGATAATTTATGATAGTGCAGATGTACTTTTAGAAACAAACGACCATGGAAGCATGCAAGATCGGCCTTTAATGCTGCTATGCTAAATAATGCTTATCCATAGGAAGTCAAAATATTTCACAAGATCACAATAAACTCGTCAACTTTTATATCTTTACACGTGTAAACATCCAATAATACGAGATTTGTGGGTAGTAGAGTCCGCAAACAAGCCCATGTTAAGCAGAATTAAGGCATGTTTTATATCTAAATCTGACAAATATTATCCTCTCATGAACACGGACTCTTTTGATTTCGAGCGCGACTCAAGTGACCAGATGCAACCCTTGAGAAAGAAAATTTTATCTCGCATAACTATATAAATCATATCAATGAATAATTCAAACAGGGATCAGATTTTCTATTCATCGAGACATTTCCATTTGCAGTGTGCATTTATATTGGTAGTACCAGATAAACTATTAAGAACTCGTATTTCATATCTGCACTTAAAAGGTATCCGATATAATGGTCTTTAGGCATGAAGAGGAATTCAAATGATTTCGGCCAATTTCGAGACCACCTGGAGGGTTTGGCTGCAAAATCAATAATATATTTCCTTTATTATATCTTAAAATCTTCTTGATCGGTGTCCCTATATAATGCACTTCCACTTTTTTATATAAAAAAAATTGCTGTTGTCCTATATGATTTCAGCAATAATTTCTGAATTCCATATAAAAGAACGGTATTCAATGTAAATGTTATTTTTAATATTATTATTTGTTAAATTTATCTGTTTCTTTAGTTTATTCAAAATTCAATTATTTCAATTTCTGTTGGTTTAAAATAATTGCAGAATTTATGCGTTTTTCTTACTTTGAATTCATAATTTAGCTACTGGTTTCCATTTTGTTTGTCTTTAGGGTCATCGATGAGGCTTTTTTATTGCCCGAAATATCCGTGTATACTTCATTTAGACAATTCTACATGGAACTAACATTCTTCTGAAATATATAATTTTCGATGAAATTTGACGTAGTTTTGTCATTTGTACAAAGATTAGAAAAATTCTTGTGAACATTGAATGAAAAAATCTATTAACCTTTTGCACAACAATATAAATTTGATGAAAATAAAAGATTTCCTTTGTTTATATGCCATTGACCACAAATATAAATGTTTAAGTGCACAATTGACAGAAGTCGTCCGAACATAAAACCCCTGTCCACATGCCGTCTTAAATAATTTGTATAATTGCTAAATCTCCCTCGCGTACGTCCATCATATTCCGTCATATGGCAAAACTGTCCCGTCTATTTTATCTTAACAGATAATGTTCACTGAATTTTGATGTTTGCCAAATTTGTTGGAAAAAAATAAAAGAGTATATGGATAACGAACGGTTGTCGCTTAAATCTTTGTAATAGAAATCTATTCAAACGGTCATTTCTGACATATGTTTAGAAACCATCTTTATCATACGAACGTTTTTCGAAATGAAAATTAACATCATATTTCATACATGGCTACTTCACTGCTGGACACCACAAATGCGATTGACATTGGATTTCTGCATGCAATAACCAGATGGGTGATCAATGTATTTATTGTAAAACTCCTCCCAGGTGCACAAGGGCGATGAGAATGGTCACACGACACACGCCAATTGTATCTATTTATTTTTTCATTTTCTTTTATTTTTGTGTGTGTTCTTGTTCAAAATGCAAAACATTGAAAATGAAAAGAAACCATTGGAACGAAATTTTAAAATTAACACATAAGAGATTTATCAAAGACGTTAATGTTTTACGAAAAACGGGAAAAATATGATATAGAGCTGATAATATGTTCATCATGTATTTATCAAGTTTGCAAATGGATGCCGCTGGGAACATGGTATTTTATCTGACCTTAAGAATAATTAAAGATTTATTACAGATAAAAAATGAACTCAAATCAAGAATTATTTTGATAGTTAGAAAAGTTTAAATGTTATCACTTCTAATATATCACTAAATTATTTTTATTTCTCTATTCTATTTTATTCATTTTTTTATTTTTATTATTATTATTATTATTATTATTTTTTTTTTTTTTTTGGTCATTTTACATCATCTATAAATTTTATCGGTAAGGGCAGCATTTTGAAATCGGTTTCCATTCCACTTTCTTCATATTTATATGTGGACGTTAACTTATAAGAATTTCAATATAGCACTGTGACAAATCTGGGGACTTTTTAAAGAATTGCAACTTCGTAATTGTAAAATAAACAGTATCATGAATACGTGTAAACATAATTTTATCATTATTATTGTTATCACTACAAATTATCGAGTATTTCTGCAAAACTAAACACATATTAGGAAAAAGCATTACAAAAAAACTTTATTCAAACCAAATATTGACACAAGCAACACACCTTGAAATAATAAATTCTGCCCGTCGTGTGTGGATAACAGTTAATGTCAAAACCAAGTTTGAGTATTTTGGCATTGAAGCTGTGAATATTTACAGTCTCTCAATCCTCCTTAATGCATTTCAATATCGGAGGGACACAAAGACTTCACACGAAGTTGTCCTGTCGTGTAATATAGCCGAGGAGTTGCTTTGTCCCGTGTGTATTCTTTTGATCATTTTGATAGAGAGAGTTAATGATCGTTATCTTCAGAATCTATGAATACTTGCAGAAGGTGCACGATATGAAATTTGATGTAGGCTTTATGTTTTGCGAACACTTATCTAATGGTACATTGTAATGAGTGGGGATGTTGATGGTATAAGGCATCTGTTAGGATAACTAAACTTAGCCACCTCTGAGATATCTGAAGTATTTATCTATGTGTTATCACATACAACATTCCACTGTCTAATGGACATTACATGAACTTACTTCAAACTTAATAATGGAATGTGCAAAATGGGTAGTTCATCTTTTTTTTTTTCTTAATTTAATCAGAAAACATAATACGAGTAATTTTACTTAGCATTTGCACGTGTTTATTGTGCGCGCTCTCTCTCTCTCTCTCTCTCTCTCTCTCTCTCTCTCTTATGGACGAATTGGAATGCTAATACCGAGTTAATTCTTTATAATTCTTTATCTGTTATAGAAATGGAATGCTGCTGAGACGAATAATTCTGATTTTCTTTATTTCAATCATTTATATACACTGGCAAACATTCTCTGGCCTTGTGTCGGCAAATTTGATATATTTTAGAATTATGAGTATTGAACAAGTTAAATCTACAAACTGCCCCAAGTACAATGCTAAGAAATCGCATATCCCTTAGAGAGTAATGTCTAACGACAACCACAAGACCAATGAAATTTCAAAACGGCTTCTACTCTATAGAAGTTGTATCATCTTTTTCAGAAATTTGCTATTGGCGAGAGGCCACCAAAATGGTTGTCATGTATCAAAAATATTCTTGATTCATGTAGTTTCACTAATATCTTTCGGGGAAATAATACTTTTTGTAAATTCCGTACATGTAATCGCCGTCTTCCAATTAAAACTGGTAGATGGCATGGAATTGTAAGGCACTTTCGCAAATGTTTCTTATATAACTTAAATGAAATTGGTGATGAATTCCCTTATCTGTTTAACTGTCAATATTTTTACATAATAGATACCGCTTTATTGAAAGACATCAAAGGATTTATCCAAATTCATTACAACTAAAATCCTTAATGCAATCAAATGACGTCATTGTTCTTCGAAAACTGTAATTTTATCAAAATTATTTTCCAGAGCGTAGGTCCCCCAACTGTTACTGTAACTTATATACGCATATATATGTGTGTGTATATGTGTATGTATATGTATGTGTGTATTTGTGTGTGTTTCGTATATTCATATGTCTGAACACTTTATATATTGATATTGAATATAGTTGTATATATGTTTGTCTCAATACCATTGTATTCACTGGTTAATGAGAAATAAAGAAATAAAGAATCCAGTTTTTACTATCGAGTGAAGAAAGTCTAATAAAAAAAACCTGAAGTTATGATATGAGTGTCATTTTCTAACACTAAATTTAATAATATAATATATGAAATGGTTTTTTAAGTATTCAATTTGTGTACGACACTGAAAATATGGTTACATATTTCTTAACTCTGCTTCAGGACTAATAGAGGCTTCAGTCCTTATTTTCAGGATCAGTTCATCAAGTACTTTCTTAACTTCGAAAACAAGTGTAATCGATCACTCCCTACAAATCTGTGTTTCAAGTGATTAAACCAAGCCTATGGAACAGCAGGTGCCCGTGTATAATGCAACTGCATCAACATTCAGCGTCTCGGGTATGAGTACTAAAAGCTTCTGAAAGCAAAAATTAGTATCGTAAATTAATTCTTGAACCTTGCTTGTAATAAACGAGGCTGACTTCATGAAAGATATTTCATCGAGATATTATAAATTTCTGAAAAGGACTTGGTAAGTGTATTTCTGAACAGATTTGAATTAGTGTATGGGGTTTAATGTCACTTATCGAATACTTTACACTTTTATTGAATCATGTTTAACATAGTATATTATAAAACCATGTGGTACACATTGCACGCAATGCATGTTCGCTGCAGTAAAATAAATAGAAAATGAAATTTATTTTCGTCGTTTCAGCTTTGAAAATAAATCAATGAAACAAAAGTGAAAGTTAATTATGCAAGCAAGAACTCTTTCATACATAAAATCTAGGTTAAATCGAGGGCCATAAAAACTACAACTTCTTTATTATGATGCAGAATATATTTCTTTGTCATAAAATTTACATGATTTAATAGTTAAAACGACCTTTTTATTACAAAACCAATATCAGTTTGTTTAAATTCAACTTTAATCACCTGTTGTTATCATTTTCATCTTCTCCGTATCATTAGAAGATCACTGGGGCATACTTTATTACTAAATAATTAGTATTTACCAAGTTCCTGTGGCATCACACTATAGAATTACCTTGTTCCATTTTTAGAGACAATACCAATTATCACGCCTTGATTAATAATTATATGACAAATGCAACATAAAACGTTTATTAGTTTTTTGGGTGGTTTTTGTCAGAAATGTTTCATATCTTAACAATGTGCCTTTTAAGCACAAGTTTTGAAGCGCAAATGTCATTTGGCTATCATTATCTGTGCGCTAACATTTCAGATGATGACAGGAGGATGATAAATAGGTCGTGAAGAAAGTAGAATTTAAATGACTAGATTTCTCATCCTTGTATGACGTTATTGGGAGACACACGAAAGGTATCAATTAACTTAATGGAAAATCATATCCTTTGTTGAAATGAAATTCGTCTAAATGTGTAGCTTTTAAACTTATGTATTTTATTATCAACTTTAGTTACGAAATAATGATTTTTATTATTTTTTTTTTCTTTTATTTATTTATTTGGGGGGGGGGGGGGTGGGGTCTGATTATTACGGATTCGAAAGAAAGCATAATTGATTTGGCATAATTGAAATACACATACGTCTATATATGGAATCATAGAAAAGTAGATCTGCCTCTGAAGACTGATGTCAGTCCAATCGGAACGCCATCGCCATTGTATCTTATTTGCGTACGGAATTGAACGAGTTGTTACGATTGATGTCAGTCATGAGGAATTAAACTGCCTATTGTAAGGATAATGGACTGAAAGGAAGATACACCGTTAATACCTACTGTATTATGCAAAACCTATATTTGATATACATGTATTCATGATATTTAAATGACAAAACATTATAAGTTTATATTCTTGGATATTTATAATATATTGTTTACTAATTGTCGCAATGCTAATTACAATGTCCTAAAATTCTCAAATATATCATTGGACACTTCTAGTTTTCCTTTTTTGGATGTACTAAAACAGGTTTGATTCAGTGGTGGATTTAGAGGGGGACACCTCCACCCCGAGTATTTGGCTAATACTTGACTTTCATGTGTGTCCCCCTTTTCGGAAATCCTGAATCCGCCAATGTGATTTATGAAATTTCAATGAGCATATCTATTTATACACAAATGTTCGTGATGCTTGGATACACATGATTACTAATGGGTTACGAAAAGTCACACCGCATCTCTAAGTACACGTACCGCATAGGCGGATCTAGAAATTTTTGAAAGGAGGTTTGCAGCCTCCCATGACTAATGTATTGCACTATTCGGTCCGGAAAGGGGGTAGAGACCTAAAGATGGTCTAGAATGACCTTTTTTAGTAAATTTTTTTTCGACCAAAGGGGGGTTGTAACTCCTGCAACACCCCCCCCCCCCTCTAAATCCGCCAAAGTACCGCATTTTATATACTTTTCGGTGCTGTAAAAAAATAAATGGATTTGCTGGAAAAAATTGCGAAACCCATTAATTGCTTTCTTCAGGTCAATTCTTTAAATTCTTTATTACTTTATACCGTACGGTATATCAATATACATACATACAACATATATTAGATGTTTGCGGCTCTTAGTTTAATGGCTTCTTCTTTATTTGTGTCAATCTTCAAATGTGAGACCTGGAAAAGTACCGGTATACACGTAATAACGTTTGAATGAAAGTTCCTTAATAGAGATAACTACAAGTGAATATGTATAATCTATCTGGGGCCACTTGCTGGAAAATTTAACCACTGGTTAAGCTAACCAGTGATTAAAGTTTAGGAGACAATTAATTTGATTTGTAAGATTTCTGCATAACTATCGAAATTACATTACATTACGGATCTCATATGCTACAAATCAGTACACAAACTATGAATTTAAGACCTCTCATTTCAAAGATATAATCAGATTAAATCTAACCGTTGGTAAACTTAACCAGTGGTTAAAGTTCCGAACAATTGACCCCAGAAGTTCTTCTGAATAACGTCATAAAAACGGTGATCAGTACTTTGCTCTCATTACCACTTGATGACACATATATGAATTCGTATTCAAGACTAACTAAATACTAGTAAACTAATTAACATAAATGTCGATATTGATATCAGTGTCCTCTAAAATATTGATATATGGTAAGTACATTAGATCATACCTTAACGTTTACAATATTACATAGAAATTTAACTAGAGAACCAACGGTTTGATGATTATACCCATATGCCATAAAGAGTATTGAAGATTATGATTTATTTTATATAAGAGAATGGATATTACACAGTGAATCCTTTGCCACAGTTCAGTGGCGGATTTAGAGGGGGGCCGGGGGCCCGCCCCCACTCCCTTTTTGTCAGATACCAGTAAAAGTCCAGATTTTGCACCAAAAATGGCTGAGAAGTTTGGCTAATACCCATTTGGGCCCCCACTTTTCGGAGATCCTGGATCCGCCACTGCAGTTATCAATAAATTTCATATATGGGGGGGGGGGGGGGGGGGTATAAAATTGGTTTATTGCTGAAGTTTACAGCTTCCATAAATTATTATTATTTAGTTTAAATAATTATATCATTTGAATTGCTTGTATAAAATTGTGTTTTACTGAATGACATGCAACAAGTGTTTTCTTTGACATTTCCTACAATAAATCATTATTGAGTTTACGTTAGGACTTTAATTCGATAAAAACCTCATTTATGCCTTGCATGATTTGTTTTTATGTATAACGTTGTAACATCGTATTTCAGTGTTTGATAACCGCGCGATGCTCATCCAATTTGTCACCATTTTTGACAAGAGATAAAAATGAAAGCACGTGTTCGTCGCACTGATTGCTCGATTATTCACCTTGAATAAGACATATAATCACAAACCAATAGGTCAATCCACTTAATAAACAATTGTATCAGAGTCGGCGTTTGGTAATACAAAATAGACATTTCGGTCTTAAAGATTTAAGGTTGGTCTATATTTCATCTTGAATGCATGTGATCATTTTCACCCAGAAGTCAAACACGTGTACAACAAAGGATAATTGAGTTACCATCACATACCTGCCCTTCGTTTCCTCTGATTCACACTTGGACTGATCTCCTACAATATCTCGCCACGCGTGCCTAATTAATTATCATTTATGGTGTTATGTAACCTCATCGCTAGGGTCATCAAATTTTGAAAATTTCAGGAAAGGATTTCGTTTCTTTAATAACCTTCCTTTTCAGAGTGCTTCATTAGAGCTCGGTGGTGACACGAGCCTTCGGTGAAATTAGCAAGATTGATTAATGAAAGTATGTCGCCCTTTACGTACCATACCACACATAAAGAGATGCTTGTCCCGATATGTGCGGGACCCGTATCACACCGTCACAAAAAGCGTGCGCTAACGTATGTGTGAAGTTTCTGTTTTAGAAATCCAAGACTTCTGTGGAATGATGGCTTTATCAGTGCCCCATCATTGTTTGCATTTTCTAATCACCTTTGTCTCTAAAAATAATATCTTTAAACAAACATCTTCAATCATCCAGATATTATCATTGACATTTTCGACTAAAGTTTAAAATATGTTTGAAGAACGGGAATTTTGTTAAACTTTAAAAATCGCTTGATTCATTATATTTCGTTGCAAATTGCTTTTGAAATAACGTAACCATAAATAAATAAATAAATAAATAAATAAATACATAAATTGATAGATTTATAAATTAATTAGGAAAAGTCTCCCAACTGAATTCTTTAAATACAAAATAATACAAATAAAATAAATTTATATTACAGTGTACATTTTTATCTGAAGAGAACACATAGTGCATAATGTATTTAAAATATCATCATCATCATCATCATCATCATCATCATCATCATCATCATCATCATCATCATCGTCATCATCATCATCATCACCATCATCATCATCCGGGGCCGTAGGAAGAGGAGCCAAATCTTTAATTTCGTTTCTTTTCGTAATGTGATAAGAAACTGGTTCCTGATCTGACAAATAAGTGAGAGGGGTGGGGGGGGGGGGGAGGGGGGAGGGGGTTTCATTGACTTCCTTATCGTCGCCATTGTTGTCATAGTCGGTATTTAGTTTTGTTTTCCTATTTGATTATATTTGTTATCACTTGAATTTCAGGGGTTTGTAAATGTCCACTTTGGTACATTGTTGTTAGTGCAACAGTCATGTGACATCAGTTACTTTCGTAATTTACATATTCATCAGACTTATTCCCTTTGTAGTGTGGAGCTCGTAAAAACGTTCTCCGCGTAGGGTTTGACTTAAGTGTTATTATACCTTTTTCCTGATGTTGTGTGGCTGTGGCACTTTCTACACAGTGTTGTTCACATTCATGTATATGTACAGTGCTGTATTCTATTTGTTTCGTCTGTATTTAAGGGCATTTACGGGGGGTGTGGCTAGCCAAACAGGAGAAGTTCACTCCTCCCGGGCACCTGGTCTCAACTCTGAATATCAGGACTCTGTGACTGTCCACTGTGGTACATTGTTGTTAGTGCCATAGTCATATGACATCAGTCACTTTCGTATTTACCTAACAATAGAAACTAAGTTATCTACAGCTACATTGATCAAGGAGAAAAGATATTTATGAGAATATCGTCGTTATGTACAAGTCACAACCATGCTACACAATGTCATGATGTCGGAAATGAACAATATTAATAAAACAACATGGTACTTCATAAAAGTCTTCTGATACTTGGATCAAAGAAAATTTTAAATATGAGAGTTTTGCTGTTGTTACTTTCGGGAGTGAAGGCGTTAGCTTGTTATTTATGAAATCTAGAAAAGAGTATTTGTAATGAAATGTTATAATAAAGCTATCGTTCTAAGATTGGGAATTCTACATTTTCTAGAATATTTTCTTTCTTTCTTGTTTTTTTACCTGTCTTTTTATTTCTTTCTTTAATTTTCTCCTTTTTTTTCCTTGGTTGAATTTTTGTTTTTATTTTATCTTCAATGAAAACGATGTGTATTTGTTTAAATGCCCCCCCCCCTTTCTTGATCCCTTTGTTGCTCATTATGATATGATTCTTTAAGTTTACCGTGTAATTCCTTTGCATTTGTGTAATTATCGACCCTTCACCGTGGTAAACTTCCTGTCTTTGGTTGTTAGATTTGCTTTAACACCACACCCATTTGCCTACATAGGGATGACTACTGTTTGATATAAACGGAGGCAAGTTTCTATAGAAACCATCAATCGACTACCTAAAGACACAACTGCAGGCCTATTCTCATGCACCAACCGGGACCGATTGCTCCGACCGAGGTCGAAACCAGGGTCCGGCGCCATAAAGTGAGAAAATACTTAAGTCATAATTTCAAATTCTCCTGTTCAACGATGAATTAATAACTGCGATATGGATTTTATTGAGTCTTATTCTGTCGATAAATAGAATTAAACCATATAGCATGATAATTTATTTGAACATTTGCCATTGGAATAAATTAAAATGAAATCATTGACTTAAGTATTTTCTCAGTTTATGGCGCCGGACCCACACACCGAGAGGTCCAGCGCAGCGCGGTTTCTAACGTGCTAACTGATTTCATTTTACCACATATGTTACCATTTGAATGTAATGAGATAAGAATTATATCTGTTGATAATTGCTTTGTAAAACTAATTCATAATGGATTGTTTTAGAAATTATGATGGAAAGGATATGCCGAAAACAAGTTTGCCTCAAACAGAGTACAAGGGTGCCCCATTGTTATAATAAGACTTTGATGAATTGCTATCCCACGAGAACATACCCGAACACCTATTTCTGTTTGACCGAAGCTTCAGAGAATAGAAGGGATATTTATGCAACACCGGAGGAGGCCAATACAAAATTCATTGCGTTTGTTACGTCCATTCACAAGTCCATCATCTGCTTTATGTAATGACCGCTGACGTTTTCCATAATTTGGCAACAAGTCTTGTCCATGTTCTCAGAAGCTAAGTCAAGCAGAAGTCCCATATTCAGCGTGATAGAACCTTCGGGAATAATTAACGGAAATGTAACCATTACACAAGAAAGCTTGTAAAAAAGAAAAAGTGACACAACGCCATTAGCACCGCCGTAACAAACACTTGACCGGTGAGATGGGAACTTGGACATGGGATGGAGACCGCTATAAATTTATGTAAGCAGCTGTTATTACGATTGTGTGGAACATGATCCAGGGGTATTAATGTAATATCTAACGGGAAAATCATACATTAAATTGAGAGAATCCAACCTGCATATGTTCAACAGGAAAATGTATGCGATAACGCGCATGATGCGCCTATTTCGATTGAATATCTATTCAAATGCGGAGCGTTGATTTAGTTAATTTTATTGATATTCATCCTCTTATTGTTATGACATCTCAGTATCTGCCATTATCATGATCATAGGATCAAAGATGTTCCTCAGTCAGTCCGCCCTATATTATGTGAGTAACCGCGCTTCTGACGTCACGCTTTGAGAATGTCTTTTTATTTCCAGAGAAACAGATAATGCAAGCGAAGATCCTGATCTATTGAGAATAAACACATGTTTGCCATATCATTACTGCTTATTGTCTCTTTCGCAGGATGCGCACTTGTAAAAGAAAAGCTTCATTACCTCATTTTACCGTTACATCTTTGGTGAAATCACGTATAAACCATCCCTTTATTGGACGTTGCAGGATTTATGAGACATTTATTCAAAACGATGGAAACTCAATAAAATTGGTTGATATTTTAATCGGAGGTTTAATCTCATTGGAAGAGATTCATCGTTACAAGACAATTTCAAAGTCTAGAACACTTCAGTCGGCAAAAATGTTCTAAATCATTCTCATTGCCTCTTTAACGATCAATGATAACTTTCTCTATACTGTGACTGTGTTTCTTAAGACCTAAATATTCGGCTCAGTGAGTGATCACAAACGGTCCGGCTTTAAAGTCGTATTGAATATCCATCTCATTTGTTAACGTTCACCTTGGCGTTGAAAAGGTTGATGAGTTGACATCATACGATTGAAATGATGATATCAAAGATGTGGTTACCTCCAATCTGTACGGTACCGAATTTCCTCTAATCTCCCATATGTTATATGTTCAGTACTAAAACACGTTTACCCAGAATGATATGTTCACCTTATGTGAATTTTCAATTCAGAATATACTGATAAAACTTTCGTTTTACTTTTATATTATACGTATAGATATTATTATTATTATTTTATTATTGTTATTTTATTTTTACGATACAACAAAACGCGCTTGTCAAACACCTTCTTTATAGTACGTGAAAAGGTGTAATTTCTGGTAAGTTTTCGAGTTTATCGAAATATACAATAGTGTTATGCTTTATATATACACGTAAATCTATTCGTAAAATTCATTCTTTCTGATAAAAAATCATTTTAGATTTTTCTAAAATATACTAGCCTTTTAAGAGATAGAGATGCGTTGATTTCATTGGTTGTCAAACTAATATCGCTCCCGTTTTGAACTAAAAAGTTTTACCGTATTGTTTCGCTACACCGGCCATACTCATGGATTACAAGGTATTAGCAGATTTATGTTGTTGGGGGCATGCTGGTGTAACATTAAGCTTATCAGTTTAAAAAGATAGTACCGTAACTCCCCTTGAATTTGTCTGCTACATTGAAACTTCTGCGGGCAAGCTACACGTGAGCCAAGTTTCAGAACACACGTCTATCATAAAGTTGGGAGATACGAAGAAGTCTGTATGCGGGTTTGGAGTTCATTCGAAAAAGAAATATGCTTTAATTCTTGCCTAAGAGAGCAGGTGGGACAGATGGGATATGAGCATTCCCGTCGTAGAAATTCTGTTTCCAAAACTTGATATCAATAGTTTCACTTGTGTCGTAATAGATGCAACTGATCCCTCTTACCCGGTGCCAAGCAAACATGTTTTCCCCGACCACTGCAGAGGGTTTGTTTACCTGCTAGGCACTCCTCCTGTTTCAATATTTTGGCAAGGCTTCCCATTCTATTATTGCCCTTTGTTTTCACTAGCCTCTTAAGTAGCAATAAATCATCTGTGGAGTTTGCATATAACATATTTTTTTCTTCGTTGTACTCGTCTTGGAGATCTCCACCGTTACGTCTTTGTCTCCATGTTCTCACCTGCCAAACAGCCAAAACCTTTCCATCGTGTGCATAGCGTCTCCTACAATGGATAAAATCTCACCAGACAAATACCCTGTATCGGTTTTGTCTATTATTCCAATATAATTATCCCAAATAATCGGACATTACACGCAAGAAAGTGCTAAACAAAAGCGGCAGGGGGAATAGCTATTGCTCTCCTCGCTGCATAGCATTTTACATAAGGGCTAAACATCTGCAGCAATTTTTTGTTAAGAAGGAAAACGACAATATGCACATCATTTAACTTCTGGATAATCAAGTCAGCCTGAAATTAAACCAAAACGACAAATATAAATCAATGAAACCTTCTGTTAGTGCGAAACCTTATAATAGAAAAGTTCCAGCTGGAAAAGCTTGCTAAGTCAATTCTTAAGACGCAAAAAACGATGCGCCTTTGGGTATAATTCATGCCACTTGAGTCTTGAATCATGTTTTAATTAAATAAAATGCAGTCATATTCATTTAATTCCTTAAAAGAAAGTTTAGAAGAGTATCCCCTTTTTTCCAAATCAAAATTTCCCGCCTCTTTAAAGTCGCGCTGAAAGTCGACTAGAGTGATCTAACTTACCTGTTATCGGGTCCATTGTTATCGCTTGACGGCGCTGTTTACAATTTCTAACAATAGAACAGCGTGGATACGGCATTCGCGGGATTTTGAAATAGGGAAACTATGAGGGTTGGATGTTTACAAATAAACACGTTTTATACATTTATTCTGATGTATTTAATATCATTCTTTCTTATATAATCACTGATAATAATATTTTATAGAATTTTAAGCAAATACAAATATTTTTTTAAAGAATTCCATTGCCGATTTTACAATATAACTCGGCGTGCGATGTCTTGGCGCGAACCAACTTCTTACGACCATAGCTCATCCCAGAGTTTTCTTTCTCTTGTTAAAAAGGGTTGCATCAATAAGATTAGAACCTTTATTTCCTACGTAGATTATAGTTAAATACACAGAGTCTTTAATAAAATTCAAAGAGCCCATGTCCTTGCAAAGCGACGTTCTATCGAGCTAGTGTTTACATCTGGCATACGAACATGTGCTCGTGGTGACAGATCGCGCCAATTGACGTCACTTTAAATGGATGAGGTCACAAGGTCGCCACCTGGAGGATGTTACACACATCGTCTGCTTTCCCGAAGAGGTCTGAGGAAAAAGGTAAATATACGAAGTTTAGAAACTAAAAAGGGGTAAATCTAAGTAACTGGAGTATTATGTTTGTCAGAAAATACCCTCTGAATACGTTTATTATATCGTGATGAGATAACTGAATGCAACATTTACAGTAGATCCATGGAGAAATATCATGGTTCTAGCTGTCATATTCATACTTCATAGACTTTGCTAAGCTCAAAGTTTATGATACTTTTCGCTTGGTTAAATATTAGTAATAATCATTGTTATTTTGTACAGCATAAATCCTCTACTGTAAGTGTAAAGTAAAAATGTGTCAATCATAATGCTGTGAGACTGCTGATCAGAGAAATATAACTTGAATAAGCAGGCTTCAAAAATTATAGTAATTAGACCTATAAATACAATCTGCAGTAGTCAGATTTTTTGATATTGGAAGTTAGTGCATAGTTTTGCTTTCTTCCTTTTCCAGATGATGTCCATCTGATTGCTGTATATAGATTTCATATTTCATTGAATTGGAAAATTATATAGCATATTTAAACTTAAATTTATTAATTATGAATTTTGAGACTTGAAAACATCTTGTTATAGCTGATTCCCTGGAAACATTCAAGGCAGGAATCGGTACACAGTGACATTAAGATGAAATGTTTATTTTTCTCCTATAAACACTTTCATTGTAAGTGTATAACTGTGCATGGACTGATGTTTTGGTTGGCAAATGATAACTTATCCCTACAATTTTTGATGTCATAATAAAAAAATGATTGTCTCAGACGTCAGTTTGCAGGCATTGTTATGATTTTGCCAGCCAAATGTTAGTAAGTCCGGCAGTAATAGTGAAAGGGGCAATTATAAATTAGCACCCATAAAACGTTGAATTAGTGTGCATTGATGCTTATAACAAATATCAGATGATATTATCATATATATGCACCTATAAAGAACCAATCTAAGGACAAAGCTGTTACATGAGAGAGATACTTCTTAATTTTAGAATAATGTACAAACTTTGTCACTGTAAATTGGAAGTATATATTTCAGGTTAGCACAGAAGCACTGAAAACTGAGTTTGCGATTACCCGAAGTTACTATATCGGTTCTCAAGCAGCAGCTGGTAAACTCTGTCAGTAAAAATTTAATGCAATACATGTATATGCACATTTCGAAAAAAAAACTTAGGCTTATAAGAGCCAGACGTAGTTATAGAAGAAAAAAAAATTAAAGATTCAATGAGAGAACTTTCAGAATATATCATATAGTTCTATAAAATCTTTTATTTGGTTTATGTGGATGTATTTAGTGATGGAACTTTGATTGATGGTACATTAACTGCATTGCTAGGCAGTTGTGACTGAAATACACAGCCTGCTTGATTAACTATATCATAATCAGTCATAGTTCAAGTATTAATAAGTTGTCAATACAGTTGATAAAACCCACGAATGTGCGTCCATATCGACATGCAACATTTTATGAAGCATAATTTCATGCATAGTATACTACATTTATACCCATAAATGCTGTATGAAATTATTGATATATAAAACCTTGTAGGATATAAAGATCTTTTGTCTTTGAGCATCATGTAACACCTCGATACCTTGTTAGCATCATAATGGCTGATGCCGGGGCTTCATTGGTTGAAATGCTAAGGCATAGGATATTCCCATGCTTAAATTCAATTGCATCTTATCCTTTTGTCTCTTCTGTCCAACTGAGTTCTCTCTAATTATACTTATAAGTAAATCTACTAGTTTCAAAGGGCGGAGTCTTGCAGGTGATAATGAAGAACTTTGGTTTCCATCACTACTAAACATTGTGTAGCTGTTTTCTTACATGTTCAATGGTATAAAATAATCATGCTCATAGCGTGTTCAAAATTTGCATTCACCGGTGCTTTAAAGGGCATTTGTTGCAGGTATAGCTTCATCCATATATTTCAATAAAATAATGGCGGAAGTTCTATCAGATCAGTCTGGTGTGTTTCACAAACTCTGTGTTTAGAAGTATTCAACAAAGTTAAAACAAACAAATTCAGTGTAGATGTAGATTTAGGGCAGTATCGCAGTAAGATTTGAAGAGTTTAATTCTAAAGGGATACACTGTACATGTATGTGGAGATTTTACATTGTGTGAGAAATTGTGATTGATATTTGAATAACAAGGGGATTGAATTGTCCCTCAGCAGATCTATTTGATGCTAAACATTACAAGTACTGAACTGGCATTTCCAGAACTAGTTGAATATATGTACATGTATCTTCTTTGGTATCTCAAGATCTGTAACGTTACTCATTATCGTAGTAGTTCTTGAGAAAAGTTAAAGAAGGAGCTCACACTTAAGATTGATTGATTGAATATCGTTTTAGGTCACTCCACGAGTATTTCACGTATATGTGACGGCATCTGCCTGATGCATTGCATACAAATTTCTACCTTTACAAAGGACCCACCTGAAGTAGTGAGGGATCTTTTACGTGCCACGCCTAGCGTGACATGGGGCCACGGTTTTTACTGTCTCACCCAAAAGACAGCTGAACACCGGTGCGCCCAGGGCACGAGGGACCTCTCGATCACAAGTGAAGCACCTCATCCACTATGGCAACACCGCCTTGCTCACTCTTAAGAAAATGATTATTGAATTACATCATGTACAATGTATAAACATGCATATGAACCTGATAGATTTTATGTTCTGTATGCCCTGCACAGTACCATCAAAATACATGTATTGTTAAAGTAACATACTTGTGTGCAAAATAAATACTAATATATATATTAGAATAATATAATTCTTATTACTAAAAAAATGTTTCTTCTTCATTAGTAGTAATCTTTGCTTCAACTTGATCAATTATGGTATGAATTAAAAGTCAATGTTGATAATATGTATTTAGAGTGTTTGTAGGGGAGCTGTGCCAGGAAGATTTGAATGTGTTTTAAAGTAAGATGAAAAGATGATAGTGTCCAGTTTTATTACACTTGTTGAGAATGGACTTTCTTCGGCAAAATGTGTCAAAGCAACTGTTTTAAAGGATACTTGTAACAAACTATGCAAGGTAATATTCTCCTGTACTTCTTGTAATGGCAACAGACTATTGTTGTCAGTGGCCCTCTTAATAAGAACTGACATTCATGGTATTATGAACAATTTAAGTGGGAATGCACTTCTTTGATCTTTCTTAAATTTCCGAATTTTTTGTAATTACAGCTTATCTGAATCTGAATGCTAAACTAATGTTATTTTCTGAAGGCAGAAATGAGTGTATGTCCTTTAATTCATTACTATTAGCTTAAGGACCACTGAATTTGGAAGCTGTGATCTAGAGCCTTGGAGACAGGATGATATTAAGTATTTCCCTAGAACTATAACTGCCTATAGTACCAGTATGCTTTAACCAATAAAAAATATTTCAGAGGGGCAGTGATTCATTTTGAAAATTGACTCAATGGGTACAGCAGACCCATCCATTTGAAAACAATGGGTCCATACCCAAATTTAATGGGTCCAGATTTTAATCAATGGATTGCCTTGTGAAATTTAAGAAAATTTTACAGTAAATGTTAACAGCAGTTTACTGAAGTTTTACAGAACATTTTTAAAATACCATTTCAGTACTGCATGAGTCTGACAATTTAATTGTCATTCACTTATTCACGAAAAGCCCCTAACCTTTTCGGAGGCATAATTATTTATATCTCTTACTTTCGTTTTCGTATTTTAGATTTAGCCAATCACAAATTGTGACTTGTATGATGCTCAGCATGCATTCAGTGCCCATCTAACACTTTGATTAATATCATTAAACAAAAATATAAGAACAGCAAACTGAAAAAAATAGGTACTGGAAAATAGAATGCATCCATTGAATGCATTTGACAGAAAACAATGGTTTTTTTCTTATTTAATGCATAAAATGTTCAAGACACTGAAAGGTCTAGTTCACTTATTAACTATGACTTAAAGTGCCATGAAGTAGTTATATCTCTTACACCTTTCATCAGAATATGATCATACTTCACTAAAAATGTTATTTAGGTGAAGGGCTTTTGGACAAAGGTCACTCAAGGTTATTTCTGAAAGGTCAGGGTCACGATAAAAGGTTTTATTTCATAACTAATCAAGGTCAAACTTACTCATTTTAGTTTAAGATACTGTCATCACTTGTTGTTCCACAGTTGACTCAGTTAGATATCCATATGATACATTGAGATTTGAAATTGTCATCAGTTAATACAGTGGTTTCATATATATTGAGTCATTCATTTCCTTCATTATTGCTGTGCTTCTTGGAGTATCTATCAGTTTTACTGATTTTTATGTATAGAGTCATAAATTTCCTGCATTATAGCTGCCATTTGGGGAGCATCAATCAGTTTTACTGATTAACTCTTGTTTCTTCTATTTACCTTAAAGAAAATCTCTGCTAAAGAGCTAGAGTCTAGCACAAACAGTATCCATGACATCTTGATAGCTATTGAATCCATTGGCAGGAGTTGCAATGAGGATCTTTTTGAGAAATTCTACTTCAATGGACTTGAAGATCTGATAAGTATTCTCATATCTATATTTTAGCTTAACATGTATTTCCATTTTTCACATTTTTATGCTTTCCTAATCACACCATTATTATATTTGGCCATCTCCATGTTGTCTGAGTTCAGTGATTACACCCTTTCTCAAATCCTTGATACAAATAGCCATTGAAAAGCTCAAGGCTTATCAGGGGTATATTAAGCGAAAGTTGTTTCCTATTTGGCTTCAAGTACATCATTTCAATCCAATCAGATGTAAACTTTGAAAGACTTTGGAATAATGGCTTCTTTCAAGGCTTTGTGATAATGTAACTTACCTAAACCCTTGCCATTTGTAAAGATGGTATTGAAATAGTTTTCAAAAAAGCATTTTCCAAGGCAGTAGCTTATTTATGAACTTGTACAAGGATTATATCATCTTTGAAAAGTCTGATGTTGCTACGAATTTGTGAGGTCAGCTCATAGTTGGAATGTTGTCATTGTTCAAACATTGCTATTATTTTAATTGTAATCATGTTGAGTGACCAAGTTTAATAATTGGTTCATAGAGTCAGAATGTATATGGATAAGCATGCATGTGTAGCCCAGCATGTTGTAAAAGGTCAAAATTTGCATTAGTGATGCGACCGTAATGCATATAGTATATGTAAAGGTGCATCATCCATACAAGTGAAATATTCGACTTTGGTGGAAGTCTTGGTGGCTGATGGGATATTTGTCCGACTTTCAGTGCAGGCTGTAACACACTTCATCTATATGATGATGGCCATTATGAGTTTTTAAGAAAAATTTAAGTAAATCTAACGCAGAAGTAAACTTCATATATACCTTTGATACGTAAGATATGATAAAAAGGTAAAGCCATTTAATAAAAGCAACGCTAATACTCCCTCAGCTACCAAGGAAAAGATCTGTAATACATTCAAAGAGATAGCTGTTTAATGATGAACTTTTATTTAATTTGACTTTTGTTTCTATGTAGTGCTCCACTTCATTGAATATCATATTCTGGACTTATGTTTTAGTACATAAAGAAGTTATTTAGCATCATAACAGAACAAAGTTGCAAGAGCATAGATACAGATAATTTAAGTGAGAAGCTTTTGGAATCAGTCATAGTAAGTTAACTAAAATCCATGCAATTTTCTTTTTATCGGTGGCGGCTAATTTACATGTATTGTTTAAGGTTCTATTGTGTCGACTTGCAAAATTATAGCAACACTAAGGGATCATTCCATTCGTCTGTTGATCTTTCTCACCTCAGTTTTACTATCTTAATACCATGTTTGTTGAACATAACACTTTAGTTTTTCAATATTTCACACCAGTATTGTGACTTATCTCTTATGTAGTATATATGTATAACTTCAGTACTGAATGTGCATATGTAACTTATCAAATTAGGTTCATCTTCATAATCATTGCTACTATTTAACAGGCTTTCTACTGTTGCTACAATTATTTACTGTCATTCTTTGATTTTGCAGTTTTCAAGTTTTAAACACAGAAAGAAAAAAATAAAAAAAATTATAGTACTATCAGAAGATTAATGCAAACATATGTTTAGTGTTTGATAGTATTTTCTTTGTATTAGCTACATTGTATGAACTGAAAATAAGTTACATGTTTAAAATAATGAATCTCATGTTATTTGCATATTATACCTGTAATAAATTATATTTGGATCTTCAAAGTTAGAGTAAATTTCAAAACATGATAAAGAGAGGAACAATAAATAAGTATCATTTTAGACAAGTACTTTTTGAGGTCAATACATGTACAGTGCGTTCTCTAGGGTGCGGAAATGCGTGATTCCCTGCTAAACATACATTTATCCCCCTTAAAAATCACAAACCACGGGCAGGATCCTGCATACCTTATATTGCCGATTTTCCGGACTCGGCTACTTGTCTCCTCTAGCCTAGTTCAGATTTTACAATCGTCAAACTCAATCATTTGAGCATTTGATTGATACAGACCTCCATAATTGTGTTAAAAGTGATGCAGATTAGTAATCCTCACACAGATTGTCGTAGGCTCACATGGCAAGAACACTTTTTTCAATTTTAGTTTGAATTATAAAGGATTGTTTGTGAATTTGATAAGTTTTTCCTCTCTTTGATATACAGTACCATGATTAAGAGAAGAGTACAGGTCTAGTACCTACTTGTCAAGTGTCTTGAATTCCCTTCCCCCCCCCCCCTCTCAAGCATAATGATGAGGGGGGGGGGGGTAATTCCTAAATTCTAAATGAAAAATAATATGTTCTGAATGTATAATTGAGATTAGTTTCTCTTGTTTTATAATTATATTTTGCATTACTTTCCAGTCACTGTCAGAGTGTTCTACTAAAGGTAATGATAATTGTTGTTTGGTAGTTTACAACAAAGGCAATTTATTTAAGACCTTTCAATTAAAATATTACATATTACAATCTTCGTTTATTATCTAATTTGAGCATTTAGGTAAGCATGTTTTTTATATGCCAGCATTTAAAAATGTGGACGTATTATGCTATACCACTGTCGTCTGTCCGTCCCTCCATCCATCCATACTTGTCCGGGCTTCTCCTCCTTAACTAAAGGGGAACAAAACTTTTGATGGTGTCATATGAAAGGATGTGGCTTTTAGTTGTGCATTTGGGTTTCAAAGTTGGGGTCAGGCTCCTGGGGTGGGGGAAAATGGGCAGGGTCGGAAAAGCTTGTCCGGGCTTCTCCTCCTTAACTAAAGGGGTAACAAAACTTTTGATGGTGTCATGTGAAAGGATGTGGTTTGTATTTGTACATGTGGGTTTCAAAGTTGGAGTCAGGCCCCTGGGATGGGGGAAAATGGGCAGGGTCGGAAAGGTTTTTTGGGTTTCTACTCCATATCTAAAGGGGGAACAAAACTTTGATGGTGTCATATGAAAGGATGTGGCTTGTAGACCACATTAAAACATGATGCAGGCGTATCATGCACCCGTGCCCTATTTTTCCTTGTGCATTTTCATACTAAACTTTCTAATTCAAATAAAGATTGAAATGAAATTTGAAGGAATTTACATTGTTATTGAGGCACTGACATCATTTTAAAAGTTTGGAAACATTTATAGAAAATAAATTGACTTAAACTTATTAATGATAAACTTCTCATATAAACCTAGGAAAGCTAGAAATGATCCAAAAATATGGCACTCTTTGCTTCGATCTTCTCATTCAAAGTGAAGGGCGATACCAGCATTCCCATGAGGTAAACATTGTTTACTATTGAAACTAACATTTTTAGCAAACCTTTCTGATAGGGTCAAGTTCATCTTAATACAATTAGAGTCATAAAACTTAATTTTACATAGTTTGATTCTTTCTCAATTTATACTTTTTATCTTTATTTCCAAAGGTTCTTCGAGACATCAACATACTCTTAGAAAGTTGTCCAGTTGTTCTAAAGGAGTCGCTGATGAAAAGTGTCAACTTTTCTGAAAAACTGTTAAGTGTATTATTATAGAACGAAATGGGAAATAAAACAAAAACTAGTGCTACTGAAGATTTAAAGATATTTCTTCTCTATTTTTTAAAATTATTTGCTCATAAAATAGAAAGCTTCACCTTCATATCTTGACTATCTGACATACAAATCTGTTTACATATATACAAAAAAATGTGTATGGTAATACTGTAATTAATTAACTGGATTTCCCATCTCCCTTCTTTTATCTTTGGAGTCACCTGCACAGTATTGTGATGTTTATGGATCACTAAAATATCTGCTGGAGTCCCACTCGTTGATAGCAGGCAACACTTGTTTCTTTTAACACTCTAGATGTTATATTAAGATACATTATATTAATATACTTTGTAGTAAAGGTTAATTATAATGTTTCAACGCATTTTTCAGAAAAAGATTAGCAGTGATGTTAGAAACTTCAGGAGGTATCAATTGTAGATTTATATCCAGTTTCATTTTCCACAATTGATTCAGGTGTATAATAAGTGACATTATGATTATAACTACAATTAGTTAGAAAGGAAGTTACATTTCATGAGCTTTAATCCATTTCTTACCAATGTATATGACAACTTTTCATTACAAATTTGCTGGACTAGTTATTAAAGAATGTTTAAACATATCAAATGAAACAAAGCATGATCTCAAGTCATATAATTGTAATTTATAGATTATGAATTTCAAGTTGGCTTGGTGGAGTGTTTCTTTAGAGTCATTCCCAGAGGCAAAAGGGAGGAAATACTGAAATATCTTTTTAACAATAAGGAAGTCAGTAAATGTATTTTAGAAATTCGAGACTCTGAATTTGAGACAGTAAGTATATTTGTCTTATCTGTAAGTGTTTTACATTGTCATTTGTAAGTTCAGGGTACGATTCAGTTTTCATGATTTTTAAAAATTCCATTCTTTACTTGAAATATTATCTCTGATCTTGTTTTCTTAATCTAAATTTACGACTGCTGTTGAGCCAGCATAACTCATTTTGTGAAATGCTTCGCTTAAGATAAAGAAATCCTGGGTTCGAGCCCTGTTGATGACACTTCACTGTGACTTCAGTGTCCTGTCTTTAGGATGAGACAGTAAAAACTGAGGTCCTGCATCACAGTAGATGTGGCTTGTAAAGGTTCATTGCTGCTTCAGATGGTCCATTGTATAGGTCTTAATTTCTCAGCATTACGTCTGGCAGATGCCATCACTATATGAGTGCAATAGTCTTGGAGTGAATAAAACTAGAATCGAACAAACAAATAAATTAAGTTTACTGGTATATATCTTTACAGGATTGTCGTCAGTTTTTGAATAAATTTAACTCCAAGCTAAACACTCGCAGAAGGTACAAATTTGACATTTTTCTCTTTGTTATTCAGTTTGAAATTTACATGCTCAGTTTATCTTATAGTTAAAGAATTGAAAATTGCTCTTTTTGCATTTATGAAAATTTTGTATGATAAGAGTATCAATTATATTTAGGACTAGATGCAGCTGACATGTATGTAAAATGTTTACATTGTTTAATAGATTTCATT
This sequence comes from Pteria penguin, assembly GCA_035048485.1. Taxonomy (NCBI): domain Eukaryota; kingdom Metazoa; phylum Mollusca; class Bivalvia; order Pterioida; family Pteriidae; genus Pteria; species Pteria penguin. Next base: position 56,605,964 of record CM068580.1, on the reverse strand, counting down.
TTATTTTCAAACCCACTTTATAGAAATCAAGTGTAGCAAGATGTCACTCGAATATTTATGTCGCTGTATCCAGACTTGCTGCTGTCTCATTTAAAATTATATTTTATTAGATTACAAAACTTAGGTCTAATTGATAGGTTATATCTGATCTGCTTGGTGGTTACAATAATGAAAGTAGAAAATAAAGTTTTCCTAATTTCATATTTTCCATGTTAAAATCTTAAACGACTAAAAATGGTATATATATAATATGTATATGTATGTATTTTTCATATAAATCTAAATTTTCTCATTTTTATTAAATCATTTCAGTGTCATTTCCCTACCATGCAGTGTTGTATTTCTTGGAGATAAAGAGGTAGGTAAGATGTTGCATGATAAATTGACAAAAGGAACAGAAATTCTTCAGATCATTCAGTTTCATATTTTTCAATGTATTGACCTCGAACATTTGCCATACTGTAGTTGTCACTGTGTACCAGACCTCAAATTTTTTCTCAAGTCTGTGTAGCTCAGTCATTAGTTGCTTGACTAGTGCCAAGACGTCCTGTTCCAAGCCCAAATGTCATATCCTCATTGTTCAGTCATACGGATAAGACAGTAAAATTTAATTCCTTGCTGCTTCAGGTGGGTTCATTATATAGGTTAAAATTTCTTAGCATTTATATCAGACAGTTGCTGTCTCTATAGAAATGAAAAAAATTTGGATGACGTGAAAAGAAGTTTGATAAATAATAGTCTTTTCACAAATTTTCAAGACTTAGCTATTAATAATGAAGTGAAATAATGTTTAATCCTAAGATATATGTAAAATCCATCAAAACATTTCAAATCATAATAGTAAATATCTGAATACCTTAAACTTCACTTGTTAAAGGCTAAGTGACTGAAAATTTGTGCAAAAGAGTGTCTATTATTTCCCTATGAAAGATTTTACTTGAAACAAAGGAACAAATATTTTTATTTGACTTTAATTGAAAATTATGAATGTTTGAAGAGGTTTCTTTTTTATTTTGACATTAAAATTGCACTTTCTATTTTAAATCACGTGGGCAGAAAACTAATTTATCTCATTTGAAAGTAACTTATCTGTTGTAATTTAACTTTGTTGTCTATCCTGCTGTTCTTATATATTTGTTGAATTTATTCCCTATATATTTTGTGCTGAATTTGATGAATAACCAATAGTTATTAATGTTCTCATTTAGGTTTCTTACTTTTATTAGTTATTGAAGCCTTCAGATCCTGGCTATGATTACTTCTGGGTAGATTTCAATACGGGAAGCCAAAGGATTTCATTATTTTGTCAACAGAGTTATGACTCACAGGTATTTTTAAAGTTGTTTGGTATTTAACAGATGAGTAATCTGAAACCTCTTAAGTCTGTATTCCCTTGTTTTTCCTTGACCAATAAAGTAATGTAGTATTTGCCAGGTTGCCTGTTGCTTTTAGGTTTTGTGCTTGGCCCCTAAATTTCAAAAGGTAGGGTCCAAGATTAATTCTGAATCAATTTTCATGAAGCAAGTCCTTTTCAAAGCATATAAAATGCATTAATTGATGCTTGATACTCGTATGACAATGTTTTTTTTAAAGAAACAGCTGAAGTGTTGGATATTAAATTACAAACCTTTCATGAATATACAGTATAGGATTATTATACAAGCACATTTTTGTTTCAAAAACATTATGTCCCAGACAAGCAGAAATATTTTTTGGCAACAGACATTTGTATCTGAGGTAGCCAAAAGAGGATGTAAAAAGTTTTTTCTGCAAAACACTCAAGACTGGTAAGATGAAAATAAGTTGGGCTCAAAATATGCAGAAATATTATCAATGAAGTGCTCAGTAATTTAAGTCGTGCCTTCAAACCTTTGATTTCCAAGGTATGCATTAAACACAGAATATAAAGTACATCTTTCCTTAATAAAAATGTTCTTTATACCATCAATGAATTGTTATGGTGGATAATTAAAATTTAAGAATCAAGTTAAAAAAGTTTTTAACAATTAAATTACTTTGTTTAGTAATCTTCAGTCAAGTAACATCTTGGGCAACAATAAGCCTACTGGCTTGTTATGGCAAAAAGTTTACAAAAAACACTGTAAATAGCATCTGTAGCACTTGGGTCCCCAGTTTTTTTTTTTTATAAATGTGAACTCTGGCAGTAAATTTGAATCCGAGATAAACTGCTTTAAGGTAGAACTTGTTTACATTTATGAAATATATCAAAGAAGTCGAGGCAATTCTTCATAGCCATATGATTCAGACTTACGAAAAATTATCTTTGAATGGCTTGTTCAAGTTTTGTAACAATTCCTTACGTATGAAAAATATCATAGAGCTTTCAGATAAGCAAAGTTAGGAGCTATAATTCACACGACATTTAGTTTTATTACTTTCTGCACTTTCAGGGAACTTTTGATGACCAATGGGAAACAGTATCAATTTGGAAAACGGACGTATCATTATATGATGTGATCTGTAAGTATCAAATATCATTTACATCAAATTTTTGTTGTAATCATATACATGTACATGTGTTGCATCTTATGTTGGATACGTGTATCTGTCTGTCTTTAAACCTGCAAGTGTTTTTTTTATTTTTTCCTCGCATCCTTGGAGATATTGGACTGAAACATGGTACACATCTTTATTATCAATAACTCCAGACTGAGTTGAAATTTTGTTGCAGTTGAAATACTTTTGCCAGAGTAATGGATCTTTGTCTTGAACCCAATACTTGCCACTCTTCGAACAGCATGTGCAAAATTTTCATACACTTTACAGGACAACTGTCTGGTAATGCTTTATATTTCAATGAAATATTATACCTCGGCGAGCCAATTTTTACCTGAAATGTCAGGTGGGTTTTTGAAACATTGTTGGGATGGTACGCTGATGGAATTGTGCTCAGCCATGATGCATCAAAGTATGGTATAAATTTTTGTTTACATCTTTTAGACATTGGAAAAGTAAACATTTACTCATCATGTATAGAAGTAGTTGATTTGTATTTTTAATGTTTCCTTCCAGTAACAAATGAATTCCAGGTTGTGAATATCAGTTTAATTAAACCCATAGCAGAAATTTTTTCAAGTCAACAAAATGTTGCTGGAAAAGTTTTTCAAGTTCAGTTTTCAAGAGAATTGAATGTCGAAGAGGCCTTGACATTAACTTTTGGAAATGGTACAGCAATGAAAGAGGTACAGTTTTCTACATAAATTATGTTTATGTTGAAGTTTCATTCCTAAAGAGAAAGATGATGAATTTCTCCCACTATGGACAGAAATATCTATAAAAATAGCTGGGAAAGATTTCCTTATCTTTATGGGGTGGGGTAAGATAACAAATTCACATGAGTATTTTCGAAACTATTTCTTTTGTTTTCGTCCTTCAATCCGTTCTACCAGCAACTCCGCAAAAACTGCTACTCATTTGCATTCTTTTCTATCAAAAACACCAGCAAATGTAGAAAAAATTGCAGAACCTACCTGCCATCTATCCTCAAATTCTGAGCAGAATTTCTCCTGGAACACACATTCAAATAATCCAATTCACTCTATTTTTTACGGAGCGTCAATCCATGGAGGCACTATGACTTTTAATATTAATATGTCATTTTGCTCACATTCAAATCATAACACTAGCAATTGTTAAATGTTGTGCAGTCTTACACTGCACTCGTGCACATCTCTACAGACAATAAATAGTACAGTACAGTGGGTTGTGACATCATGTGTGCGCGCTTGATGAAGTCAAATATGGAGTTGGAAAAGACAGGACATTTAGAATCAAATATATTGTGTAAAATTTGATTATCGATTTATCATTTTGATTTCATTCATATAATTGTCTAATTGTTCAATATATCTTTAAAACTTATTTCGCCTTATGGTTTATTTACAATGGAGGGAAATGGAATGTGAGGCGGTGATGGAGTGAGTAAATCGGCTTCATTCATAATCAATGGCAAGCCTCGTTGTGGAGGACCAAGGTTTTTGACACTCGAGTTAGGATATCTCTGTCCGTCACTGATGGTGGTGATAGATTCTATTAATCTGGCAATTGAAATTGTAAAACTTTTTCCTTAAATGATACCCATTTCATATTATGCATTGCTTTATTATTTTCTAATGTGTGTTTCTGATGGATAATGACTAGTGCAAAATTGTTTCAAACAGAAGAGTTTCTTAGTATTTTACTCTTTCTCATAGAAAGCATTGTTGATCATAATTTTAATAATTTCTGCAGACTAATGAATTATCTAAATTAATCATACATTTATTACTGGATTCTTTCTTTTGATATATAGAGTAAATCTAGGAAAGTTTCTGCACCTGAAAGTCCAATCGTTATTCAGAGAAGTCCTAATGAAGAAACATTTGAAGTTGAGACGGTAAACTTTTTATGTCACATAAACATGTCAGGGGACTATTTAGTCATTTGTTTGTAATCTAGTGTTTCAAAACTTAAATCTCTTTCTTCACATTGTTTGTCATTTGGTATCTTGAAAGAGAAGGATTTTCATACAATTATTGACGATGCCTTTCCTCTTTCAGTGGTGTCACAAAGCCAGCAATTTTAAATCTTTGATTTTTCAGTTGTTTGAATCATGTGTAAGTCAGTAATCCAAAAAGATGCACTGGCACGATTGTCATTCTGCTCAAATTTCATTGTCAAAAGCATTGCATTGTAATTGCTTTACTCAAAATGATCCTCTGTAAATTAAATGATTGTAATCAAATTGAATAGAATTTTGTTCTTTGTTATCAATGTTAATCTTTATCTTCTGTCTTGATTGGCAGAACTAGGGTACTTAATCAATCAAATTTTTTCACAATCAGTCGACACAGAAATGCAATTCATCATCTTAAAATGGTTAGCTTACAATGTGTAATAGTTGGGTTTCAGTCAAGCACCCATGTAATCAAGGAAAGCCATTCATGGTTTCAACATGATACACAAAAGTTTTACTTTTTCAATCCAATATGTCCATAAATGCCTCAGCTACCAAATGTGATAAAAACCAGAACACCTGAACTGAGATTGATCATAAAAAATCTGAGGAGTGTGCACTGGTCAAAATAGATGTTGACCACATTGTCACAATTACTAGTAGCACTGTTGGTGAGGGTTAGGAGGATGAAAATGAAAAAGAATTAGAAAATTCTGATTTTGAGGAATAGAGCAATTCTGTTTCAGATGGTTTTATGATGATGAGGTTACAATGTATTTGATTTTCAAAAGATCATGCTGCACCAGATCAAAGGTTATTTTCATCCAGTGTAAAGAAGAGCACAAAGAAATACAGTAATTGTGTGGAACACATTTAAAGTCTTAAAAATAAGATGGTCCAGTTTTGAAATATGATTATTTTTGATAATTTTTTTGCTACATTTATACTTGTGAAATAATGTTTGAAACTGTAAAAATTGTTTGTGTTTATCTTTTGTAAGTTAATGAAAATTCCCATTGACAAGAAAACACAGTAAAAATTCACCCTTTATCCTTCCCTAGGAATGTGTAGGTGCTGGTAGAAACCTTGTCAGGGTTATGATATAAACATCTATCAAAGATTTTACTGTTGTTCTTCCATATGAAGCCACTGTCAGATATTTTTACTGTTAATGTCCTAAAATACTACATTCTTACTTGGAACTGTGTTTTATTGTGAAAGCAAGTCTTCTTGAAATTCAAATATTCAAATATTTATTCCTTGCAACTAGGTTGCATTTATTTTTTTCTTTGTATTCTTAGAGAGTAAACAGAATTGTTCCAAATATAATGCAAATCTTTCATATTTATGTATGAAATTGGTTCAGACTTTTATGTACAATTGTTAACAACATATCATTGATCTGTTTAGTTCTCATGAGTGTTTTGCTTATATAAGGTATAATTGTGCTGTGCCAGCTGCTGTCCATGCTTTTTTTTTCCTTAGACTTTTCTCAGTTTCAACAAGTTTATATCAAATGAAGTGATTTTGATGATTTGAAAATTAGAGTAAGGTTGAGGGGTGCACTATTGCAATTTACATTTCCCACAATTTCATGGACTTTTTCTTGGAGAGGTTTTAGTGTAACTTGGAGGAAATACAATTCTCTAGGTCCCTTAGAAATGTTGTATTTCATCTAGATCTGCTCAAGGATTGATTCATGATGTGTGATGGAGCAAATAAACCCACAAGGATATTCTCTCTTGTGAAAAGAAAATCCAGATAAGCTTTTATAGAATTAAAACTAAATGTATCACAGTACTCTATAAGGATGCAGTGCTGTTACTGTATATATTCTAATGTGAACTTTTGCATGGGAAAAATTATATCATGTGCTCAGATTAGTGATAGGAGTCCATCTGGACTTCTTGTTACATGTGTATTGTACATGTAGTATTTGCCGTCTGTCCTTTCTTTCAAGCTTATATCTCTTAAAATCTAAATTACAATATTATATTTCACATGGTCATGACAAATGTTCTTTGGTACAGGGACTTCTGGATAAAGGTCACACTCAAGGTAATTTCTGCAAGGTCAAGGTTATTCACCACACATCCCTAAAATGCATGTATTGGGAGAGACCTTATTACTCATATCATTCATCAAAATTGTATTATATTTTACACAAATGTTCCTTGGGGCAGGGATTTTTGGATAAAGGTGACTTAAGGTCATTTCTGAATAGTCAACATCCCTAAAATATTTAGAAAGGTCTCGTATCACATTAACCATCGATCAGAATTTTGTATTTTATACATATTCCTTGAGACAGGAGCTTTCATTCAAAATTCACTCGAGGTCATTTCTGCTAGCTCAGGGTCACCATTAATCAGAATTTTACTGTATTTATTACAAATGTTCCTAAGAACAGTGGTTCTTTAGGACAGGGATAGTTTGACAGTATTCGCTCAAAGTCACCATATTATCTAATTTTCAGTTGCAACTATGATAAAGATTGACAGAACACTGTATTTTAGTAGTGCTATGATGACATGATATGAGTTCTTTTTCTGTGAGATTTGATAAGATTTTCCTTACAAGACAAAACATTTTGAAACATAAAGAGTTTCTAATCTTACAGTAAAATGTCATTCATTGGTGTGATGCAGTTTGGAGAACATCAATTAGTTTCACTGATATTCTTGTTCTATTGTTTAGGAAAGTATAGAAAGAAATACAGATGAAATGATGGATGTAATACCTGGTTCTCAATCACAGAACTCAAATTATGGACATATGGGGAGGAAAGTCTCTATTCCTAGAATTCCAATGTCTACTCCACTATTTTCAAAGTCAATGTTACATAAAGATGAACGAATTAATGATATTAAGTCAGATATCAGACAAGCAGAGGAAACTGAAAGTACTGTATCATCATCACTTCATCATTCAAAAGTGTCTGAACCCATTGAAAGATGTTCTTCACATGGAGAGACAGAAAATACACGGAAAAATGTCAGAGCATCAGGTAACTTCACTATATGCATATTCAAACAGTTCCTGGACAAATAAAACTGTTATTTTTACATTCATTAATTCTTAAGAGAGTTTAGAAGAAATTTTTCAGAATTTACATTGCTAAAGGGGAGGGGGGGGGGGCGGTTTTGAAAGGAATTTCTTGAAAATCTCATGATAGTAGTACATGTATTCATAAGAAGTTTTCATTACAATTTCTTAACAGAAGTATTCAATAATGAATTTGTGTCAAGTTTTGATGAACTTTAATTACTGATGAAATGTTCAGCAGGTAAAAGTGACATGTCTTTGAAAAAAGATCTAGAGGATGATATTGGTTCTATACCTGACTCCAATCCATCTGATGATGTACCTGATACCAGAATACCCGAAGGGTGAGTACTGGTATCTGCATAGAATTCTATATTTGTGCTCCTGCCATAAAATGGCTAAGAGCATTTAGTGTCTGTTTTGTTTGTTCTTCCTTTATTAAATCCTATCATAGCTTGTATTAGCCATACCTTCTACACTGTGGGATGGAATTGAGCCATTGACTTCCTGCAGTTTTTGTACCTAAAAATGTGTAAAGGAAATAACTCTTACTGGAAAAATTTTACTAGAGATACAATTCTTGGCACATAAATGTTCTACACGTTATAGCTTTTATTTGCCACTCCTTCAGCTCGCCTTTGGTACCCATATTGCACTTAAGTATAGAAGTGCCTGAACAGGGAGGTAATGATAGTTGAATAAGTTTTACAGATGTTTAAATTACGGCTCTTTTGTTTAATAGAATTCAAACCTTCAACAAGAAGAACCATAATTTTAATTAAAGAATTGCTGCCATGAAATTAGCTGATGGTTAGGGCATATGTTTCACAAACACTCTAGCTAACCTTTGTATTGATAAATTTATGCTAACAATTTATTAAATTGTTGCAGTAAACTGTAAAGGATTTTCCTGTACCTTGCATATGTTCTTGACATGGGTTATGATATTGGAAGTGACATAATTGTTCGTTGTGATGCATAAACTTGTGAAGTCATGCATAAATGTTACAGTAGAAAATCATGTGAGTGCCTCGTTAATTTTAGCCGGGCTTATTGCCAAAGGCATAAGCCAAGGCTAAAGCCGCCGAGTATGATTCTTAAAACGAGGCAGTCTAATTATAAGTTTTAAAGCCCTCTATTTCACTCAATGTGTTCTTGCGCTTCAAAACATAATTTCTGATGTAATTTCTGGCATTACAATATTCAGAAAGTATTGAATCTTTATTGGATCATTAACTATATGTAACATTGCAAATAGAGATATACATGTGTACATGTATATTCGATTGAAGCAGACATATATACCAATGTGTATATATGTCTCTGATTGAAGCATATTTCTAATTCAAGTGTTCTAATTCAAAACATTTGTATAGCGTAACATTCGTATAGCATTGGTATGTAACATAAACTTTGGTATAGTATAATTTTGAAACCCCCCCCCCCCCCCCCAAAAAAAAAAGACGATAATTGAATTTTTTTCATGCATTACTATTCGAACCATCGGCTACTATCAAGGTGTGCTGAATTTCTGTGGTAGATCTGTTGAACTTTTCAAGGATAAATAGAATATCCTGCCAAACAAAGTAGGTTTAATGGCCATGGATTGTCAATGCAAGTGAAATTGTACTAAAAAAATTAATCTAGAGAGTTATAGTCAAAACGGCCAAAAGAAAAAAAAGTCAACATCCATACCAAAACAGTCCATTTTTCACCACACCAGCTGAACTTTGTAATATTTTGACAATGGATATCGACTTTGATTTCAAAATAGTTTTTCACCTAGTTTTAAAATTATACTTGATACAGATACAAGAGGGCAAATAATTGGACATTTTAATAAATTGCCTTCAGCATAAAATTATTCCTATTTTCGTGTGGGCCATTTTTTGGGCCGTTTTGACTATACACCAATCACAAAGAAAGGTCATAATTCTGCTCTCTATAGCGATAGCAGATGACAGATATATCTTTTATGTTCATGAGAATAAAGCGTGACAAGGGGAGTGTAACTTTTAATTAAACCAGTAATGAATCTATGGTTTTCATCATGATCAAGGGTAGATGCCATACCTCACGAGATATTTTATCAAAGTTAACCAATGGTAAACTTCATTTCACTATTACTTAAAAATTGTTCTTCCATAGTGAAATGTGTTAATTCTTCTTTCCTTGAATTTGTTATCAACTGTATTTTAACTCCAATCTAATCTTTTGCTACTTGACCACCCAGATAGCATGGGTACGTTGGCCCAACATTGGGCCAACGACGACAGTTGCGTTGGCCCAACGTTGGCATATGACGTTGGCCCAATGTAATCTTGCTCATCGGCGCAACGTTGGTCCAACGTGTTGGCCCAACGTTGGGCCAACTGTGGAAATTGATTCTCCGACGTTGGTCCAACATTGGCCCAACAAAGAGATGCCAATCATATCCTTTACCGACGTTGGCCCAACGTTGGTCCAACAAAGAGATCCCATATTATATTTACTACAGACGTTGGCCCACTGTTGGCCCAACAAAGTTACCCCGACTAAAATGTACGTTGGCCGTGAATTGGCCAAAAAAAGGTTTATCTCGTCCGTTGTCTTGCTCAGGTCAAATGCAGCTGGATAATTCCTTTTAAGTCAACAATCTAATCCATAAGGCAGCATATTGCAAACCTAAATCAGTATTAGTTCTCAATGTATGCATTACAACATTGACTTTCGCTGTTTGCAGACATACAGTACCACAGAAAATCATAAATTGGCAGTAAATATGTGCTGAAATCATAAACACTATCATAATAGATGACTTGAATTTTAAAAGTTAAGCTTAAAGTATGTTTTAATATCAAAATCATTTATCAAATGAACACAATCGTGATTTATAAATGTTAAAAATATATACACATTCATAGTGTTATGCTACTTTCAACACTTGGTATGTCACTATTCATTCAATCTGACTTCCATCATCGTCCGGTTTTTTCCTCTGATCTCCTTTTCATTATTTTTCTTTCTTCTCTCTCCCCCTCCCTCTCGATCTTCCGCATTTCTGAACGAGTCTACAAATGGTGCATACTTCTACATCGGAAGCTGACGAGCACAGCCTGTTTTCCTTACTGCATCTGTTGAAGAAAAACATAATATTTAAAAAATGCAGTAGGAATTTACATAATCACAATTACTGTTTTTTCCCGCAATCAATCTTTGAATAAATTGACCTAAACTACTTACAAAAATAAATACAGATTGTGCTAACTGTATGTAATAGTCACGATTATCGCAAAGGTGTTTAATACAGCGCATACTTAAATGCTAACAGAAAACAGGAAAACATATAGCAGTTGCCAATCTAACGATCATGTGACCTACGACACCGTACGATATCACGTGACAATAAGTGTTTAAATATTCCGCCATATATTTACATGCATTTAATTAAATTTCAGAAAGAAGTCTTTTAGCAAAATATACACGTGCATATCTAATAGAAATCTACGAACCTGATTTCAGTAATTCAGATGGAAAAAGTAGTTCTACTTGCTTTAAAAATTCGCATATAAATTTTTAAAATGGAGGAATGAATAAATGTGTACCGAAATACTACTTACATTTTTAAGTTGCAACAGATTATACACTTCACGTCCAAAACTATCTAACGTAGGAGCTGCACAAGAGTACGTTCTATCCAACAGAATTCAAAATTATGCGAGGGTGCGCCTCGCTGCATGCTGAGCACTACTGACCGTTCCTTATCTGATGACCCGGTGATCGGCTAGTTTCAGTGGGAATATTGCATAAGGTATTTGCTGACCTATTTCTTAGTAGCCTCATCAGCAGAAGTACGCAAGATAACTGATCGATGCATATGTGTAGGCAGAACAACTGTGTCCTCCTCCCCCCCCCCTTTTTTTTACAAAAGTTAAACAAAAAGTTAATATAAATAAATGTTTAAAAATGAATTAAAAAATATAGATAATTTGATAAGTAGATTACAAATAAATGAATTCATTCAGTCATGACCTAGCCATGTTAGGAATGGATCGCTTATATTTCGTAGAATCAAAATGTATAAATGATGAAGTCAAACTTCACCACCCTTCAACCCCACCCCCACTACCACAAAAGTGACCGTGAAAAAATCTTTATTTTCTAATGTCAAAATGTTAACATTGGTCCGACGTTGGCCTTGCAATTGATAGCCAACATTAACTTTATCACTGTCGGTTTCCATCGGACCAACATTGGCCCAACGTTGTATACCCTACGCCGACGTAATGCGACGATGCCAACCATATATCGACGTTGGGCCGACGTAGTCATGCTATCTGGGCAGTTACTAAAAGCCCGGCTACCAGTACTGTAAGTACTTTAATTTTAATCATGGAAGGGTCAGTTTACCGGTACATGGAATTAAGTAAAAATTTAAATTTAACCAGATAATTTATGCTTGTATGTAATATACATGCATACTGAGTGTTCAGGAATAGAAAAGTCACACCCCAAGCACTATGATTGATCTCAAATCCAAGCTAGACTTTATATGTACAAGCTTATAATAAATTTTTCAGTTATTTCACATGTTTGTATTTCTTGTTTTCTTCTGTAGAGATCATCAACACAGTGCAGAAGATGATAGCATTAAAATTCTGGAGGTAAATTTTTCGGTCACTTGTCATAAATGATTTTGAATGTCATTCGTGGTGGACTTTATCTTATTCCATCTGTTTAGTTCTATCATGACCTTCAGTGAGAAGACTGTCTTTTCCTATACAGACATTTAATTACAAATGTATTGGATACACTGATATTGGAGTATCAGATCAAAGTCAACAAAAAAGTATCAAAAAAAAAACCCCTTTGAATTTATGAGACCATTTTGACTCACATCTTTCGTTTTCTTGGTTACTAAAGGTAATTTAAACTCCTACATTATGCTTTTGTCCTGCAAGCCATAAACGAGTCCTTTCTTGGGACTCGCATAATTATATATATAGCTTACATTGGGATCAAGTTATCCAGAGTTTAAGAGTCCTTCCTTTCTTCGGACTAGCATTTAAACTGCAGATAACTTTAGTTGCAATGTGCGTTGCAAATGCTTCACTTCTCTTATAACATTCTTTATAATATTCTGTAGGATTAGATAAGATATTACTGGTGTGGTCTACTAATTGGGTCAATACTTGCAAATTAGAATTTACTGTCATCATAACCATCAAAATATTGATATATATTATCTGTTTTAATGTAATGAAAAATGAACACGATGACCACTAGCTTAACTTTCTTTTCGTTTCTGACGAAAATTCTGTATTTTATGATAACAGGGCCTTTTTTTATGCATCTGTGTTTTTCTTATTCTTTAGAGAGAAAAGTTATAATTACACGATCATAATATTTAAGAAATACACATAAATAAGTATATTTACAGATTTATTTCTTTATTATAGAAGTGTGAAGGGAAAGGATTTAAAAACAGAAAGAAAAAGAGTTCCAAAATTCTGACTAAGAAAGAAACTGATGAAAAAGAGATTAAACAAAAACATGAGTGCAAGATCTTCAAAAACAAAAACAGAAGTACAAATAATAATGCAAAAACAGGAAAGAAAATGGAGCAGCAAAACATTTTCAAGACAAAATCAACAAATCCCAATTTTATAGAAAAAGAGTCATTTGTTAAAGGAACAGATTGTTATACATTTGAAACATCAGATAATGAAGAATATGAAAGTAAACTTAATGTGCCAGGTAAAATTTCCAAAGAAAAACTGGGAGAAAATCATAGGATTTCTCCGAGAAACAAAACTTCTCATACAAGTAAAAAATACAAGCAGTCAAAATGTGCAGCTGTCTTGGATAAATGTTCTCCTGAAATAGAATTTCCCAGCAGAGACACTAGTCATACAGAAGACTATATGGCACATTCTAAAGCAAAGGCATTGAAGCTTAATGGAAAGGAATCATCAGTGAAACAATCTAAACAATGTAATAAAATATTATCACATAATCCTATACCTCATTCAGATGCCTGTACTTCATCTACAAATGAAGATGTCAGCCTTCGTACAAGCAAGCATAAGACTGCCAAAGTAGGTGAAGTTTTTCTAAATGAAGAATTCTCTGAGATAAGAAAAACATTTGAATGCAAGACAGATGACGAAAATAGAGTTCATAATGGCAAGGAATCTACCATCAACAAAAATGATGTTACATGCCAGATAAGCAGCAATGTTGTCAAAAGCAAGAAACAGAGTCAAAAAACAGATAAAAAACACAATTCAAGTGAAAGTGAAACCATTGAACCCATGGATGATGCACGTCAGATGGAAATGCAAGAAATAGAAACTGCAGAGCTGGATCATAGCTCAGAAAATATCAATGAGGAAAATATCACAAGTCAAACTTCCATAGCTGTTCAGAACCCTAAACCTGTAAAAGATAATGCAAGTAGTAAGACAAGGAAAACTAGGCGAGGCCTTGCTCAAAGACGTTTGAAAGCAACAAAAGATAAACTCAATAAAGTCACAGATAACAGTCAACATTCCTTAACTGGTAATCAGTGTGATATAGAATCTATTGGTAATGTTCCTGCAAAACATAATGTAAATTCAATGGAATCTGAATTGAAAACTACATCTTGTAAGAATTCGAATATAACAAATACAATAGAAGACTCCGAAAAGATTGACTTGGTTATTTCAAATGCAAGTAATATCCAAAAGGATTCACCTAAAGATTTTTCCCATGGATCAATATTTTCAGAAAATACAACTAAAACAAAAAGAAGGAAAACAGGAAAATTGACAGAAAATGAAAGTAATGAAAAAACTGTGTATGATAGTTTTTCAACTGAACCCAATATAAAACCATGCAGTGTGATGATAGAAAAGACAAATCAAGAAGTTGTATCCACTTATTCAAATAGACACAAGTCAGTAGATAAAGAGAAAGAAGGAGAGAGAAAAGTGCATGAGAAAGACGTAGTTGGTAATGAGAAATTAAGTGCTACCAAATTGGTTCATGGAAGTCCATATCATGTTGACAGTAGTGGAGATAGCTGCAAAATGATGAAAGAGACTAGGCCAAGCGGTTATGAAAACATGAGGAAAAGTGTACTGTTTTATATGAGCTACTCTGCATCTAAAAGTCACAATAAACCAACACCAGCTGGTGATGCCGAATATGATCCTTATGACTTTGATGCAGAGTGTGCTATGCAATCTACAAAGAAAGGAAGAAAGAAAGACAGTTCTGGTCTATTCTATTCAAAAAATTGCATGCAATATACTAAAGAATCTCGTGTTAAAAAATCAAATGGAAACATATGCACAAATAAACGTAAGAAGGGTCAGAAGAAGAATCATAGCAAAAGTCCAAGTCTTACTTTCCAAACATCTAATATTAATAAGCATGCTAGTAAACAAAATTTGAAGCGTATCACTCCCAATAGGCTGAAAGATTTTACTCCAGACATTGTAAGGAGAAAGTTGCAAGAATTAGACAGCATTGAGGATCAACAGAAGTTGGTGACGGAAGAAGATATTGATGAATATGTTGAAAATGAAATGAAATCAATTAATTCCTTTAAAGGAATCTTCAATGCAACCCAAGAAAATGAGGACCAGGATAAAGAATCATTTGAAAAAAATAATGTTGCAGGCGGTGTAAGTTGTCTTCAATTATGCTATGAAATTTTTGAGTGTATTCAAAATTCTTATGTAGAGATTGAAGTTGGTCATCTTACATCTTCATCATAGTTTCTACTTTAGATGTCGATATGTGTATAAAAAAAAAATGGGCTGCCAGTGTACATAATATATATCAAAGGGTTGTCCAAATTCTAGTTCTTTGTAGAAAAATATTGAGTGTGAATTATACAAAGCCTACTTTCTATTTGCAAAGAGCTACTTTCACTAACCAGATGAAGATATTTTTTAACTTGGACTGTAGAACAAGTATATTCTTGAACATTTTTACCTATTAGATAAATGTTCATGGTTTTTGTCATATTCTGTTTCAGATTACTGAGATGCAGTCTCCTTTGAGTGATATGACAACACCAAAGTAAATGAACTTCAGTATACAATCTGTCAGATTTTTTTTTAAACTTATGCTTTTATGATACACCATATTTATTAGGTTTTAGCTTCAGCTACATATGAATTGGTATATTAGTAAATTGCAAGGTACGAAAAGATTATCAATAGGGTCCCACTTTGATGTGTGTGTCCTATTTATATCTGGCTTTGTTTTGTCTGTTTGTCTGTCAAAACTTTTTGGTGATGGGATAACTCGAGAAGTTTTCAACATACAAGTTTCATATTTTACATACAGATGATCATGCAGAATGACAGGAGAAAAATACGTTTAAGTTTTTGGGTCTATGTTGAAGATTAATAAGTGGGGCTTTTCATGACTATCACTTTCTTACGCCCTTGGATCAACAGATCAGGAGCATATTGTTTTAGTCAAGTCTGTAACTTTGTCTGTCTGTCTATTATTTTGTCATCTTTAACCTTCGGCATAAATTTTGAACAGTGAGAGATAGAAACATCATATCTAGCATGCATGCTGCATTAATAAAACCTTTTCAGATTACTCCAAGGACATTGAAAACATGACCTTTGAACTACATTTCAAAAAATTAAACATTGGTTATAGCTTTTAAAATCGTAAATGGTAGGGGTTTCATATTTCACTTGTATATTTCTTGTAATAAAGCCTTTCATTTGCTGTAATAATTTTTTAACCTTGTGACCTTGACTGTAACCTTTGACCTATATTTCAAAAACTATAGCATTGGTATATATAAATAACTCCTGAATCATAAGAGGTAGGGTTTAAATAGTAAAGTTGTGTATTCCCATGAGATGGGGTATAATCAAGATATAGGACATTGCAAAATCTGCCTTATTTGGACTTTTTTTGCCATCAGTAACATTTGTGTTTTGCAAACATCTTTCAATAATATTGTCTTATTGTTATTAGATGATATGAAGTCACCTATTTTTATATCCATAAAGTGAAAATCATTGGATTATTGTTGACATAAATATCACTCCAAAATAATTATTTTTTAGAACTGAAACATCTAGAGCATTGAAAACAGATAAATTTAGTTCAAAGAAGAAAAATAATAATCTCAAGCAGGAGGATGTACTCTCAAACTTCAGTAAAATGTGCCAGGTAATATTCTGTACAAAATAAAATGAAAATTGGAAGCTAAATGAAATACAGTATTTTCATATCTGTTGGTATAGTATAATAGTATCCTGTCTGTGTAAAGTATTTTTCACTTTTTATACACCTGCATTGAAAAATGTGGGTGTATTATGCTATACTGCTGTCTGTCCGTCCTTCCGTCCATTCATCATTGTCTGGGCTTCTCCTCCTTAACTAAAGGGGGAACAAAACTTTTGATGGTGTCATATGAAAGGGTGTGGCTTGCAGTTGTGCATGTGGATTTCAAAGTTGGGGTCATGCCCCAGGGGTGGGGGAAGATGGACAGGGTCGGAAAAGCTTGTCCAGGCTTCTCCTCCTTTACTAAAAGGATAACAAAACTTTTGATGGTGCCATATGAAAGGATGTGGCTTGCAGTTGTACATGTGGGTTTCAAAGTTGGGGTCAGGCCCCTGGGGTTGGAGAAAATGGGCGGGGTCGGAAAAGCTTGTCTGAGTTTTTCCTTAACTAAAGGGGGAACAAAACTTGATGGTGTCATATTCTTTCACACATCCATTACCACCACATTAAAACATGATGCGGGCGTATCGTGCACCCATTAGCGGTGCCCTATTTTTTTAGAAACATAACCAATTTTTGTTCTGGCATTATCTTAGATGTTTGATAAATTGCAGAAAATCATAGGTGGAGAGAAGGATTACAATGAATGTATCGAGTAAGTATGTAATAAGTGAACATGCTGTATATACTTTAGTCAGATAAATTGATAAAACAAACAAAACAAAGCATCAATATATTGTCTAGTACAATTTAAACTGTGGAATGAAGTGCTGATATTTTAATTTTATATAATAAAATGTCTAAAAAAGGTTTTAATAAATTTATTTATTCTTCAGTGACAAAGAAGCTACAGAGAGTCAAAATGAGATAGAACGGGTAAACTTCAAACTTCTATTTATTCTATGATCTATGTATTCTTATGTTCCCCAAAAACCTCAGGAGAGCACATAACCATCTTTGTGTCTGTCCCAGCTCATTTCTCTTGCGCCATTTTAAAATTACTAGAATTTTATCATATTTCTCAATTGTTTCTTCGGACAGGTCACTCGGCACATATACCTTAAATACTGAGAAAGGCCTCACATCTCTTAAACCATTCATCAGAATTGTATCATTTCAAACAAATGTTTGAAGGAGTTTTTGACAAAGGTCACTCAAGGTCATTTTTAAAGATCAAGGTAACTCGGCATGTATCTTTAAATATTGGGAAAAGGTCTGATATCTCTTAAACCATTCATCAGGATTGTACAATATTCTACATAAGTATTCCGTGGAACAAAGACTTTTGGAAAAAGTCACTCAAGGTCATTTCCTGAAGGTCAAGGTCACTCGGCACTTATCTCTGAAACATTGGGAAAGACCATATATCTCTTGAATTATTCATCAGATATTATCATGTATCAGACAAATATTCCTTTGAACAAGGAATTTGGACAACGGCCTTTCAAGGTTATTTCTAGAAGGTCAGGGTCACTCAGAACATATCCTTAAAACATTTGAAAAGAGCTTATATCTTTTTAATCATTCATCAGAATTTTATCATATCTCACTCAATGTTGGTGTTCTTTCGAGCTAGGGACTTCTGGAAAATACTCACTCAGTCATAACCTTCAGTGTTAGAAAAGGCATTTAATAATTTCAGGTATTTACCAAATTTTCATAATAATTCTACAGACAAATTGTCATTGGTTTGATGCAGTTTGGGGAGCATTCATCAGTTGTACTGATACTGGGGTTATGCTTGTTGTCAATCATTTGTAGTCTGATTCATGAGTTTTAACCAGAATGTTTAAGAAAATGTATATGCTTCAGGATGATCAACAAGGTTTGACAGTAGAAGAACAAGAAGAGAATTTATCTTTTGTGAAAGACTCTAGGTCAGTATATTGTCAAAATTAAATTTTGGTAAACAGCTCTTATTGATATTGCATATATTACAATGTTATTGTAGTCTAGTATTAAATGTTCACAAATTACGAATCTTCAAGATTTTTGCATTCGAAATGATTAATGATTTTCAATATCTATATTTGTTACAAGAAAAATAACAAACTAATTAGATGTGATCAAGTGTTCAAGTAAGAAATGAAGTCAAATCTTGTATTAATGAATAAATGATAGTTAAAGATCATTGACTATCAGTTATAGTGATCATATGATTGACACATGCTGACTCGAAACTTTTTATCATGCTTGTGTAGTTCTGCCATAATACTGGTGAAAAATTTCTGAAAGCAGTAAATGATTGAAGTTATGAAACACTGACATAACATTTTTTTTTTCAAATAACCCATCTCGCTTTTTTTAGGCATAGTGTGGAAAAAAGTATAAATTTTCCATTCTTGTGTTCATGTGAAATGATTTCCATGTAGATCAGAAGTTAGTTGGATTTTAAAGAAAAGTGCTAAAAAGAAAGCTGGTAAATGCTATCAGAGGAAAAGAAAGCTTCCAAAGTGGTATCATCAAAGAGAAGAGGAGAACCGATCATCATCACAAACTTCTAGTGAAGATGACAATGTTCAAACATCGGTATCTCCACATAAGGTAAAAATTTATCTTCTGTTATGTGTTAACTGATGAGGTCTTAATGCATAAAAGCATTTGATAGCATTTTATCCAAATTTATGTTATGAATGATCCAGACAAGTGACTTTGCATGGGGTATACCCCTTGAGATTTATCTTCATTTTCTAAGTAAAATCTTTTCTGTTTTTTGTCTATTGTTTAACTATGATTATTGTCTTAAGTGAAGGAGTAAGTTGGAATATTTCATTTATGTATGCCTCTCCAGTGAATTCAATGCTGAATTTCATATATTTAGAGTAATATTAGAAATATATGATTGGAAATATGCATTATCGCATATAGTAAAATCAAAACCATATACTCCATGATACATCCTGAATTTTTCAGATTTCTTCTCATTAAAGGATTGGGCATTATGTAAAACTCAAAGCAGACACATATAGCTGGTGAACCCCATTACATAACACAAATTACAATATATCACTAGTTTGCTTATTTCTTCATGTACAATCGTTTAATTTGCCTTCACCATATATACCGGTAGATGAAATAATCCTGATGCGGCATTTAACAGCAGTCATCCCTTACTTTAATCTACTCTATGACTGGTATGTGCATGTCTTTATCCTTCAGTTTATTTTTAATATTTTATTGCAGAGTGTCATTCAATCTTTGACAAGTAATGCTGTGGAAGACTTGGATTGTGAAGAAATCTGCAGCATCAAAAGCTTTGGTTCCCAGCTCAAAACACCTCAGAGGTTTTTGGAGGTTAAATGGTCATTCCTTTCAGTGTTAATCCAGAGTTCAATATTTTGCATTGATTAGCTTTTAAAAGCTGATTTTGATCTAGATTCTTCCAATAGTATTTTAAAACAAATGTCATGTGTGCAAAATCCATATTGAGTTTTTAAAAATGACACAATTATTGTCAGTTAAAGATTTATTTTAGGCTACAGATGAGGAAGAGGATGATCTGGAAAGAGATTTTCACATACCCGTTGAACTTCATTTACGAAACCTTAAAGGACTTGCATCAGGTATATAGAAACATATATATATATCTAATTTAAGACAGTCCTTGTTACAATTTGTCTATTTTGAATCTTTAAAATGAAAACAAAGATGTATTTAGTTAATTTCTATAAATTTAAAGTGCAAGTTTAAGTTGAACAAAAATTAGGTACTTTATTTATGTCTTAACAAGGATTTGGTTTAGATTTTGAAAACAAACACAGTGAAAAGAAAATTTGTATATTGAAAATCTTGAAGTATGTTTTCTTTTATAAGGTCCAGCCACAACACAAAGACCATCAAAAGCTGTATTGAAAAGAAAATACCAAATATCCTTAAAAAATTTTTGAGTTACTTAGTGTGTATTAACTTACATTATTTAGCCTCGAAATCTTCATTACCTATCTCAGATCAGAATTCTTTATTTTATCTTAATACTTACTCTAAAAACTGCAAACAGAAATTGAAACTTCGAGTACTGTAATGGTCTGTAAAAGAGAACATGATTGTATAGATTAAATTCTTTACATCAAGACTTGAACAAAACATTTTATAGGCTGTTAATGTCTAGAGTCAAAATTCAATTATGAATTAAAATTCATTAGTTCTTAATGTAATCAAGATATTGATTTAGAATCTGAGAATTCTCAGGATACTGCAGAAGAAGAAATTGATAATCCTAGAGTGAGGCCAAGAAAATTGTTCAAAGAGAAGAAAATAGGTACATGTATATAGAAGTAATTTATAATGCATGTTACTTTAAATTTCAATTTTCAATTTCTCTCTCTTTTTTTTCAAATAATACAGAAATTTAGTGTGCAATTAAAAGAATTAAGAAAAACTTTAATATTCCACATAACTTCAACTGTAAGAGACAGGGCTTTCATATTTTACATGCCTATTCTTTAAGACAAGACATTTCCATTGGTACAATGATTTCTTACATTTTGACCGTGACCTTTTACTTAAGTTACAAAAACTTTAACATTGGGTATATCTTTTGAATGATAAATGATAGGGCTTTCATATTTCACATGTGTATTCCTTGTGATAAGACCTTTCAATTGATACCAAACTTTGGACCTTGTGACCTTGACCAAGTTTTAGGATAACAGCTTATACTGACAAAGCTGCCTCGGAGGACATTCATATTTCACAAATACTGTTTGTTGTGAACTGATTTTGAGTAATTGTCTTTATGCAGTGTAACTCCAAGCAATTAGATTAGTGGCTATTTAGTTTAATAATGATAATAGTTTATATTAGGAAATAGCAAGAAAGTTCAAAATATTTGGTGTTCCATCATTGATTAAAGATGTTAGTTTGTGTATATCTTGTGGCATAGCTTAGGCACATAAAATGTCACTGCTAATGTATATGGAGAATGGAGAGGTTAATAGCAGGTCATCTGAAACATAACTGAAAAAGTCCAAGAAAATTAGGACAGCTTAACCTCAATCTGGATGATGTTTGCAACAGGTTCAGAGTAGCATTGAGGATGCAAATGGCTAAAATCCAAAAGATCTGCAAATTTTAAAGTAGAAAATTCCACATTTGTTGGGTGACTCAATTTCAAAATTCATTAGATATACAAAGAAAAATCCATTCAAAGTTCAAATATCCAGTAACAATGGATGCCTTATCAACAAGCATACATGGTAGCTATAACATTGACCAACATTACATATGTCTTTCATTTCTTTCAGAGTTAAGACAAACCAGAGAGGCTAGTGTACCATTTGATAAGGAGAATTCAACCATCTCATCACTTGAAAATAATGGCTTAGACAATATAGATCCTGGAATTTCAAGAATGGTTTCAGCCTTTGGTATTGATATACAAGGGCAAATGCAGGTTAGTTTTCATAATTGAAATCAGAAAATTTTGTGTTTTATGATCAAATCTTCCATGTTCTAATGTGAAGATAATTTATCATTGTGAAATGGTTTTGTAATCCGTGTTAATTTTCACCATTCTTCAGAAATCAGCATAATTTTAATTGTGTCATCTGGAAACCCCTTTTAGGAACTAAAAGACATTGATCAAGGTTTACAGAACTGCTGTTCTTTCATACTCTTAGCAGAATCTGCTTATGTATAGATTCTATTTCAGGCAAAAAAGAAACACTTGGAATCGGTGACAAAAAGTGTTCTTAAATCTACCCAAAAACAGATTAACCAGGCCTGGTTAGATCAGCAAGATTATAGGTATATTTGATGGGAAAGTATCTTTTACAGTGTGTGGTTTGCATACACTTTTTACTTATGTTGTAAATTTATTTCTATATCCTGCAGTTTAGAAATAGAGAAGCTACTACTTATCTATAAAGTTTTGTTCCATTTTCATAGGGAGAGGAATTAAAGCATGTCAATTAAAAACATGGTGCTGCCTTACTATATTCACATCCAATATTGAAAGTGTTATTTTACTTTTATAAGCTGACATATTATGTTTCTGCATTGTCTGACTTTCCATCCGTCCAGTCCCTATTTTCTGTATGCCTTATTTGATTAACTTTCCCTATAGGAAGGCAGTATGTCATGTACTTGAGCCAAGGTCATAAATCCAGGTTTTAGGTCAATGTGGACTTTGGTGAAGTTTTTTGTTTACCCATAAATTCTATATTCCTGAACACACAAAGTTCATACTTGGTATAGATGTTTCTTATGGGAAGGCAGTGTATTGTGATTGTGAGCCAAAATCTTGTTTGTCTGACACTTGTACTGGAGATTATGGAAATAAAACCCATACCATATAAACTGCACTGCTTGTTATAAGTGTGTTATTACTTTAGTTTTGCCCCCTATAAACCATTATTGTCCTGAAAGTAAGACACAGGTGTATTTTGCATTGCAGGCATTGCTCTTGTTTAGTGAAATAGTCTTGGTGTGGTTGATATAATAAATAATAATCAATACTTATTTTCATAAGAAAACAGTATTTGTGTGTCATATTTTTTATTTTCTCTGCTTGGAACTTTGCCTGCAGGAGATACTTTATCATTCATAATGTTCTTATTGAACTGTATACTAAGGTATACATGTATTAGATTGATCTTGATCCGTATATAAAACATCACTTAATTTTTGGTTTATTTGCTTTTTTAAGGATGTTATTGCATACATTTAAGGTCACAAGTGATTGAAGAATTTCAAGATGCACTTTACAAGGAGATACAGTTATTGGAAAAAGATGTCTGTATGCTCGAGCAATCAGAGCAAAAAACTATGGTAAGTCTTTCTCTTTTTGCCACAAAATTTTTTAGTTATATTTGTTATATTGTGTAATTGCATTGATATGTAAAGATATATTTGTATGTAAGGTGTGTATTGTAGTATGTTACATTCTGTGGTGTATAAAGCCATGAAATTCAGGCAGTGAATTGTGTGATTCGGAAATTGACAAATTTTATGACTAAAATCTTTATGTATGTAAGGCCAATGCATAGGTTTTTCCCCTTACCAGTATTTGCTCTCATTTACTCATTTGATGGTGTCTGTTTTTCCAATACGTAGATCACTCATTGTTAGCATGATAATCATTGCATGGAAATGTATATCTATCTATTAAATCTGCACACTTATTCTCATCTTGGAACATCTTTACATTTTATGTGGCAAGAAGTTGTAAAGAAAAAAATACAACTTATGATAAGTTTAACAATTACAAGAAAACTTTCGAATTCATATTTTAGAAATTTAACTTAAATTAATAACTTGATGTTATACATTCGTTTGTAACAAACATCAATTTGACACAAAATCGATTCCTAGCTGTCTGTACTGCAAGTGCTCGTGCAGCAGCAGATCATGATGTGAACATGAAATAGACTTGAAATGAAAAATAAGCTAATACCTTTTGTGTAATTTTCTTTAGGCATTTATAAAACACCAACTGAAAATTTTGGAGAATTTCAAAAATTCACAAGAAGGAAGGTAAGGCGTCAATACGTTAACGGGAGCAAGCTCTATATAGCAGTCTTACCCAAAACTCACTAGCCCGACGCCCGAGGCTAGTAATTTTCAGCTCGGACTAGTAAAATCAGGCCAGTGGGTAGCCCGACTGGCTAGTAAAAATCTATCGTAATTTTGCAGAACGAACTGTACTTCACACTAGTCTTTCTTTCTTGTCGTGGTCATGCATGCGCTTTTTAAAACAATAGTACATTATTTCAAGCGTTTTTATGATCATGCCTCGTGTGTACGTTTTTTCTCCCGGTTTGCCGGATTGACAGTTAGAGTGACAGAGTTATTAGTTTCAAGATGAATGCCTTTGAGGCTTTGAAAGTAGGGTCACTTGCCGTGGCCAATAAAAAGAGAAAGCAGAACTAGGAACCGCCGAAAATAAATGTTACCTTTAATATAAAGAATGATTTTGTTTTGAATATTTTAGAATCTTTCAGTTCAGGCTGGTAAAAATTTTCATTGGCTAGTAGATTTGTGATGACCACTAGCCCTACTGGCTAGTGACCTGAAAAAGTTTTCGGAAAGACTGATATAGATGCAATTAATAGCATTATTGGTAATACGGATGTTGTTGTGTCATTACATATGCAAAGATATACAAAGATTAACTGTATCATGAGTATGTAATTGTAAGCAAGTAAAATGGATAGATAATAGATATTTTCAATTATTAACAAAGATTTATCTCATAAAGCCCATTTTAATATTTATGATACAGATGTGATTATAGCAATTATAAAGCATTTATCATAATTATATGCCTGCTTTAAAATGTGGGCATATTATACTCAACATGTATACTGCAGTTGTCCATCCATCCCTACAATTTTGTCTGAACTTCTCTGTCTTAACCATTGCAAATTTTTTTGTGGTAGTAAATGAAGGGGTCTGATTTTGAAGTTATGTACCTGGTTTTAAAATGGGGTCTGGCCCCAGGGATAGAGAAATATGGGCAGGTTAAAAAAAAGTTGTCTCCACGTCTGCACTTTGGTCGAAATTCCAGGGGTAGGGAAAAACTTAATTCTCCACGCCACCTGGCATATGAAAGGTTTGACTTGAAGTTGTGCACTTGGGATTCAAAGTAGGGGTCTGGTGGCTGTTTTACAAAGAATCATATGTACGATATTTTACGTACGTACAAAAAGAATTCCTTAAGTCTTAAGGAATTTTTTTGTACGCAAGTAAAATATTGTACATATGATTCTTTGTGAAACGGCCCACTTACCCATGAGGTAGGGAGAAATGGACAGGGTAAACAAAAATCTTGTCTGTGCTGCTTCTCGTTATCAGTGAAAAGTACATAATTTTAGCAGATGATTTGGTGGTGATATATAAAAGGGTTGAAGTTAAGTGCACCTTGGTTTTAAACTCTGGTCTTGCCTCAGGGGTAGGGAATCATGTCAACATGTGGGCATATCTTGCACCCGTTTAACGGAGCCCTAATTTTGTTTAGAGTGAAGAACCTCTGGAACATGAAAGAGAAATTTTCGAAACACATGGTAAAAGCTGAGAAGTTTTCCTTGCAAAAACAGGTTAGAATAACTGTCAGTAAGATTTATTTAGTTATTTTTAAAAGGTTAGCCTAATTTTAAGTATTTTGAGATGTATATATGGTAAGTGCACTGTTAGATCATGTTGTAAAATTTTAAATGATATTTTTAGAAAACAAATTTGCAGTGTTGCTTTTCGATTGTGATATTTTATTGGTTGATAAAGGAATAGATTATTAAATATAATTTGTTTACTTTCAAGGCTTCTTTGAAAGAAACGATGAAAGAAAATATTGGTTCCTTACAGAAAAGCTTGCTTCTAGAAAACGTGAGTATTAAATTGAGTTTTGATGAAACGCACTATTTTAATACATAATGCAATAATCTTACAACATATACTGTTGTGTACGATAAATTTGCACAAGTTTATCTTGGACAAGTTTCAGTGTCTAGAATACATTTAATAGAATTACACATTTTTCTGAAAGGGTTTCTTTGACTGTGTTTTATAGATATTACTGAATAAAATGAAGTTTCTATCCAGACTCAAAAAATTTCATAATCATTATTTGTTTTGAATTAACATTTATCTTATGAATGCTCTGGGTTTTGCTGAAATTATGTTGGTGCTGATTTATTCAAAATAAAACAACATACTAATACAAAATCCTACAGGAATATAGCTTAATTGAATTTGTTCTGCATATTGTATTTTTTCTTTTTTTTTTGTAATTTTTCAGCAAAAAAATGAATTGGCTAACCTGAAAAAAAGTCTTCAATCCATGTTCATGACTTGAAGAAGTTGTTATTTACAAGAATATATCCATGAAGAAAATCATCACTGTATTACATACTGCTTTTCACATGCATGAACATAAAATGGAATAGAAATGTTTATGCCCATGGTCAGAGTGACCTGAAGCATGTAGTATTTGTCTATCCATTTGAATGTCTATCCTGCTTTCAAGAATTTTGCCTCCGTCTATGTTAGAGCATTAGTGTTTCTCAAACAGAGGAGAGAGTGCCATAATACAAATATTATAAATCTGTCAATATTTCTAATGACTAATTAGAATAAAATCAAGATTTCATGCCCTTTTGTTTTGAATAGTGCTTATTATATATGTTTCATCATTGTTACTTGTGTGGTTGTTTACTACATACACACTTATTATCTGTTAGTTGTTGAATATTTGATACGATTGTTTAGAAAATGTTTCTACTTGGAGGACAGTGTATGTCTCTCACCATCAAGCATCTGTGATAGCATTGATAGTTGAATTTATTGTTAAAAGTTTAAAATATATATAAAGTTGTTACATTTTTTGATTTACAAAAAACATGTTCTTTACCTTTGTATGTATTGATCATGTTTAAAAACAATGAACTTGCTACATTAAACAAAAGTAGAAAAAAAGGATTTGACTGTGTCTGATTTTGTTTATGAGCTTTTTCCAGTTAAAACATGAGTAGATTTATGTTCTTTATATTTGATATTTATGACATATTTAAGAAATTGTCATAGTCATTGTGACTCATTATTAACCACCCCCACTTTCCATCAGTCTTGTCCAGGCCATAAATTCTTCCTGTTAGGTTGGAGGGAGATAATATTTTACACAATTGTTGTTCATGACCAAAGGGTGTGTCATGACCTTGAACCAAGGTCATATCCACAAGGGGAAGGTCACAGTGCATACACAGCCAGAATGTTTGTCTGGGCCATTACTTCTTCCTGTTATGTTGGAGGAAATTACATTTTACATAATTGTTGTCTGTGACTCAAGGGTATGTCATGGCCTTGAACCTAGGTCATATCTACAAAGTCTTGGCCACAGTGCATACACAGCCAGAATGTTTGTCCGGACCATTACTTCTTCCTGTTATGTTGGAGGAAATTACATTTTACACAATTATTGTCTGTCACTCAAGGGTATGTCATGACCTTGAACTAAGGTCATATCTATAATATCAGAGGTGCATCACCCAGAATTTTTGTCCGAGTCATAACATCTTCCAGTTACGTTGGAGGGAGATTGTATTTTACACAATTGTTTTACTTGGCCCAAGGTTTTGTTAGCACCTTGAACCAAGGCCCTATCTCCAAGATCAAGGTCAGAGTGAACTCTTAGCCAGAATTCTTCTCCGAGCCGTAACTCCTTCCTCTTATGTTGCAGGGAAATTATATTTTACACAATTAGTGTCCATGACAAAGAAGTGTGTCATGATCTTGAACCAAGGTCAAAGTCATAGTGCACACATATGCAGAATTCTTGTCGGGCTGTTAGTTCTTCCTGTTACATTAGCAGGGGATTACATATTTTGCACAATTGTTGTCCATGACCCAAGACTGTCATGACCTTGAACCAAGGTCACATCTTCCAAGATCAAGGTCACAGTGCACAAAAAACCTGAATTCCTGTCCGGGCCATAGCTTCTTCCTTTTACGTTGGTGGGAGATTACATATTTTGCACAATTGTTGTCCATGACCCAAGGGTGTGTCATGACCTTGAAACAAGGTCAAGGTCGGAGTGCATACATTACAGAATTCATGTTTTCATTGATTATACCTCAAAACGTACAAATGGGAGATCCATTACTCTTATACCAGTGATGTATCTCGGAACTTGAATTATTGCATGTTTCTACTTTGTTGCTGCGGGGGGAATTTGTCCTTTTAGGACAGCTTTAGCTAATTACTAAACCCTGACTTTTTGTGCACCCTAAATTTTCACAAACTTTGCAAATGGTATATTAATACTTGTATTACTAAAATATGTTAAACAATTGTAAAACCACAAAAATGAATGGAAAATTGAAAATTTAAGGCAGCAAAATGAAAGAGGTTTACAGTACACTTTTTCTAGTGTTTGTACTGAATCACATCAAAATTATTTCACTCATTAAGTGTCAGAGTGACCTCATCTGCTTGATGCTATGACAAGTATGGGTAGAATTCAATCTTGGAAATTTTGGTCCTTGAGCTTAGCAACCTACTAAATAAACTATACCACCTCTGTCCTTGCATTGCATTTGTTCAGTTATGCCTTCAGATATCCATTAATATTGTTTGTGCATCTATTTACTGAGGTTTCATATAAACACACTTTGGTGCTTTTCTTTGTATACCAATTCATAAATGAAATGGGTACAAAAGAATGGTCACCGGTTGGGCATATTTTTGACTAATGACTAAATACATGCACATTTATTTCAAATACGTTATTCATCCATTTGGTGCTGAAGTTTGGATGTGCTAAAATAAGTAGACATACAATAATTTGCCAAAATAAGGTAATTTTCAGCCATACATAGGAAGTTGACCTGATGTTGATGCACACCTTGTTTTGTCCTTTGTGAATGCCTTGATCAGCACTGCTAAGAACAGTGCCAGTAAAGTGTGGGGCAATACATAGTAAATACAGCATTTACTGTTTAAGTAACAAATACTTTGCTTAATCCATTAACTTCCATTAAAGGAAAACTATCAACTTCATATAAAGCTACCCAGTGAACAAGGTAATTGCCTAGTTTGTTTACATCAGCGGTTTGATGACTTGTAATATGGGAAATTCAACCTGTATGTGAGCAAAAGGAAAGGTAATTGACAATGGGATATCTTGTTTTCCCAACATCTATACAGCAACACATATTTTCAATGTGGAATAAGGTTTGATTGACCCACATATGTCGGGTCATTTTGGCAGTAGAGGAGACTTCAGTAGCAGCAGAAACCTTGGACAGATACACTGGTATACTTTCCCACCTGTCTTGATCACGGAAATGAAAAACTTCAGTGAAATACTAATCTGGTCTTTTGCCAACTTCACTGCCAAGGTCCCTTAACATAATATCAACAAAGTTGAAAACAATAAAAATCACACACATGGACTACAATTATTTTATTTCAATTTTTTTCATAAAGCATTGTATTTGTTGATAAATAACTTGCAACAAAGCAATGGTGATAAACATTTAACATTCACCCAACAACAAAACCACTCTCATCAAAACAAAATAATATGGAAACATAAAGAACCGCAATCACACTGCCAATAACTGATCAATCTTAATTATGCAATACCCTTTATTTGAGCTTTCATTTGATGATTACTAAAAAGTTTTGGTATTTTTATCCAAAGTTCTTTTAATGTTGGATATAATTAGATTTGTCACGTATACTGAAATGTAGAATAACCAGTATTAAGCACTTCTGAAAATGAGACGATACTCCTAAGCACTTTTCTTAAACTTCTAATGAGTTGGTTCTTAAAAATATTTGTTCTATATAGATAAATAATTCACAAAACACAATTACAGAAGGACAATGAATTTGTCTCTCTGATATCTACTATTGTGTACGATTAATCATCTGTGATCAACTGGTACAGGATGATCGTCACAATGAAAAACTGACAAACCATATTGCACTTAAATAGTACATACATATGTAAATATATCTATATGAATAATATGCATCTGTAATGGTGATTTTCCTATCATAGAAGTAATAAACAAGTTTTCTGTTGATGCTAAACATGCCGGGTACATTTATGACATACTGATAAATGTTTCATTGCAAATTTTTATGACTAAAATATAGCGAACAGCCATTTTCAGTAGTTGTATTCTGACTGTTTTCAGTTCACTGTATTCAAAATATATGTTTAAAAAAATTCTAGGAAAAACATATATGTATTGCTACAGTGGAAAAGAGGTTTTAGAAAATACATGTCTTGAAATAACATACATTTACCTAAAAAAAAATATGCCTGGATAATGACCATCACTTCCAGAACAAATTTACAGAACTTAAATTCAGTATCTTCAAATGATGTAAGGCTAGAGAACACATGAAAATATGACATTCACAACACGCAAGAAAAAATTGTTTTTTACATTTCCTATTTTGGCACATACACAAAATTTAGGCAAAATCTCTCGCACAATTGTGTTACTGTTACAACATGTTTTACTGAATAAGTTGAAGTTGATGGACATTTCACAACTGGAACCTCTCAAAGTGACTCGGTAGTCCGATTATATCTTTGAGCATGCTCACACACAGACTTGTACTATACCAGTTATATAACTATATAGAGAAAATCTAACCATTACAATGTTAAGTTCAGGAAGACCAACAAAAAACGTGTCATACAAATATAAATATTTACCTTCTATTGGTTGAAGTACATTTCATTTACCGAGAAGATTGTTATGATCTTACAATGTTGTCTCGTCTTACAATGATGTCTTTAATGCTAAAATTTTAAATAAGCACATCTAGAAAATACATTTTGAATGTGATGTCCATTTTTAACTATCTAATTATAATCAGGCTTTCAGACTCGTTTCCTTTGAATTAATTGACATCCATTTGAATCATGTGCAATTTATTCTGTGTGTAGCGTTTTAGCTGAATGAACTGGGCTTCAATATTGAAAGATTCTTCTCTTTCAACAAACGACTTGTAAGACCATGTGAAGGTAAATCCATAC
The DNA here is from genome assembly GCA_035048485.1 of Pteria penguin. Classification (NCBI taxonomy): domain Eukaryota; kingdom Metazoa; phylum Mollusca; class Bivalvia; order Pterioida; family Pteriidae; genus Pteria; species Pteria penguin. The sequence goes on along the minus strand of CM068580.1, from coordinate 56,574,743 downwards.
CTATAGATTGAGCCCTTGAGGTAAAACAAGGGTGTCTACACCTTGTTCAACAAAAACAAGTTTGTCTACACCTTGTAAACGGCTTGCAAGACCATGTCAAGGTAAATCCATACCTAAAGACTGAGACCTTGAGGTAATACGAGTTTGTCTACTCCTAGCCCTCTATGATGTTTTACTAGTTTTCTCAGGGTGGTTCATCAAAGAGATCTAGGAAGATCAAATTTTAGAATTTCATACCTAAACACATTGAAGAGAATTTCTTGAGCATGACCTTTTCAATTTTAATACTTAACACATGTACATGTACTGAAAACTTACAGTAATACCAAAATATTCATATTATTTAAACTAAATTACACCACATTAAATAGCAAGTACCAAAACTCTTCTGGACTTGCTTTAAAACAACGAGCAGTACCTTGACACATATAAATATGATATGACAAATATGGGCAAGTCAAAATTGAATACAACTCAAGAGAAATCACAGCACAATGAACCTGTTCCTGAGAAATCATACAGAATCAAACCTGCTCAAATGAAATTTCAGACTCAAACATCATGAGGCCAACATGAACACCAGTTTATATTCTATAACACTATGTTCCATAATTCTATGTTTTTCTTTTTTTGTTTTCTTTTTCTTTTTTTTTTTTTTTTTTGCATATATTGCCCTAGTTGACTGACCAACCACAAATGTTTTCCCAGATGTTGCACAAAATTTGTTAAAACTTTATGGATAGAAGCTTTCTTTAGATCTCTTCTCTTTTCAACAAATGATGAAACATAATTAAGCATAATCAATACACTTATGCACTTGTATGTAAAATTCTAGCTCCTTTTTGTGGAAATATTTAGCTTATAAAAATTATTTCTGCTTAAAAAGTTGTCAAAGCAAAATGTTTGATCTAATGATGATGTTAAAATATAAATTTAAGGCCAATACATGTAGAGAATGGAATTCAATGGAACAAGGAAGGGAGGGGGGGAGGAAATGTACCAAGAAAAAAATGGAGGAACTGAGATCAAATTAGTTGGGTGAAGACGAGGCTCCTTGAGGCTGTTGTTCTTTTCTGGCTGCTATGGCTGCCTCTCGGTTCCATAACCGTGCACGAACACGGTAAAATTTTGTGCCCACAGGAACTTTAAACCTATTTTGAGGCTGAAATGAAACGAAAAGAAAGTCAGACAAATTTCTGAGGTTGGGTGAGGGTAAAATTTTATTGCAATATTGCTTTCTGAATTTGTTACTTTCATTGTGTACTTCCATATCTCTTTTATGGTCAAGACTTTTGTTAATCAGTCGAGGAACCCAGAATTGATCACCATTCCACCACTTCAGTGGTAGACTTTCCCACTGTTCTTGACAATGGTATTGGGTTGTAATAAATTCTAGCACTTCACTTAGCATACATGACCAAAGTGGACTCAAATAAGTAATTTTCACAAGAAAATACAAACAATCTCAATCTATTTATCTCTTCCATGGGGATCTGAAGCATACACCCCGGAAACAAAAATTTCTTATGCTGTGAAATGCTTTATTTTTAAGGGTTCAAGGTTTGCCACAGAACACGATTCTATTGGTTCATAACTTCAGCTTACTGATGGAAATACAAGAGTAAATGTCCGTTCATGCAACATCTCTAGATACTAAAAGGGACAATGAAGCTAACGTCATTTCACCACACAATGGTCATTTTATAGCCTTGGCTTAGGCCAGTGTTTATTCAACAATAATATAACTGTACTAAATATACCCAACATACACACGTGATTCAACTGATTTCCTGATTTGGCATTATGACTAAGATCAACATGCATAAATGACTCAGGCAGACAAAAGTATATATGTTTAGCTTGCAACTGTAATTTTTATTCATGACTTTATATCCTTATCATTTGTGGAACGTAAATTCATAGGTTCAAGCAACCACAAAAAATACAAAAATTAGGATTTACATGAATAAACAGTATTTTACCGTAATTATCGATAGTAAATGGCTTGGAGCACATTATGACCTTTCTCAGTATTTTTCTCTAGACAAGGTATTTAAAGGTATGCTTTGTCATTACCTATTAACCCTCTTTTGCAGTAACAGAGTTCAGAAAGTTTTCAAATTAAGTTAAAATTGAGAACATGTTTATCCTTGAACAACATCAGGAAAATGAGCAAAGGGGAATGCAATAGATTCCTCCTGACTTTCATTTTAATATGTTGTGATTTGCAAAAATGGTATTATCTCTTTATATAGTACAGTTTTCATGAAATATGTAAGAATTTCCTACCTTTTTTGCTTGACAATATTCTTTTTCTGTTATTTCTGCAAGGACCCATGACTTTCTCATTTCACCGGGATCTAAACATGATAAAAATTTTTCTTAAATGCAAAAATTTGCAAACATATTTCCCTGACATTACAACATTCTTTATGGGTTTATTATGAAATGTTATAGCACAATAACTTCACATACATCATACATAGTGAGAGCCAGTATTTTTTGTTAGAGTTGGACTACAACAAAATAACAAATACAAGAAGTCAATATGACTTGATCCTTAACCTAACGAATCTAGCAAAAAGATAAAATGAGAACCATATAGTTCTACAATGCATTTTACATTATTTTCTTTATCTTTATATCGTCCTTTTCAGCAAAGTAATTTTAACAGAAATGCACAGCGCTAACAGACATGGGTATTAATGGATTTCCAGGTTTCTCTTACTTGTTTTGAGTCCAAGAGATTCCAAGCATTCACTGTGAAGGAAATGTAATGTACTGCCGATAGTAAATACCACGTACTGATCATGTCGCTCATCCAAGCAGAACAAAGCTAGGTCTCCTACACTGCAACTGTGGAAAGCAACATATGTAAGAAAAAATCCTGATTAAACCTACCTTTATTTAATTGTAAGTATAGGTCACTGTGATATTTGTTTACATTTATCCAGAAACTTAATTACTTTAAAACAAGATGTGTTTGTGAAACATGAATGCCCCCCACCCCGGTGGCATTAAAGTCCAAATAAACAAGTCCAAATTTTGAAATGCAGGTCAAAGATCACCATCAAGGTCATGAGGTCAATGACCTTGGTGTAATTTAAAAAGGCTTTATTATTGGAGTATGCATGCCAAATATAAAGTCTCTATCTCTCAAAAGTTAAAAAGTCATGACAAAAGTTAAAGTTGACAACAAACAGACAGACAGGTAAAAAAAAAAAAACAATATTCCTTAGATCTTTCAATCTGGGGACACAAAAATAAATTCTCCTATACATATCGAATAATTTATGATTGGCAATTATCAGAATAACATGAAGTTGATATTTTCAGGGCCAAATACATGTAGGTTATCCTGAATATTCTTTAATGAATTTTGTTGAATAATTATTAAAGTTCTTTATTATACTTCTTTCACCATCTTAGATTTACAGGAAAATAAATCTCACAAACAAACAAGAGGCCCAAGTGGGCCTATATCGCTCACCTGAGTACCTAGATTATCAGTCATGCATGAAGGAAGAATTCATTTATTTTTGCATTAATGTGACTAAGTCAACACAGATGTTGAAAATATGTCAAATTTTATTTCAGGCTAGAATAAAAAACGACACTTTTTTGCACATCCATTCAGGTGATTTTGATATTAAGCATTTCCTTTGTCTCTGCAAGAAGTCATTCAGGGCAACAAGTTAGTCATTTTCTTTAGGTGGGGCCTTTTGTTGACTGATTTCAAGTCTGGGTCATGAACAACAATTGTTTTGACCACAAAAAATTTTGACCACAGCTGGATTTGAACCGCTACTCTCCATATTTCAATTACCAAGTGGTATATGTACTATTGTGAGAACTGCTTTTTAGACATGGTGGCATTATCTGTTAACCAATTTGGATGAAATTTACCAAATTGATAGAGGACTTTTAGTACTTCATGTATTCCATGTTTCATTAAAATCTTTCATGTGGTATAACAGCAGAAGTGAAAAATGTGATTGAATTGTTCCTATACACCCTCATTTGGAAGTCTTAAAAAATTCATAGAAAATCCAAAAATTGAGATATTGACAAAATTCTTTCAAAGTAACAATCCTTACCATAATTATGATCACAATAGTCCATAAGAAATCATCATTGTCAATTAACTAGGAAATATGACACTTTTTTCTGCATTGAATCACCAAGTCCAAAGAAATGTCGAAAAAAATTCTAAAATTTGATTTTGGAAGGGAACCAAAATGACAATACATCTTCACTCATCCCTCTAGATCATTTCTATGCATTCTGTTTGTCTCTGTATACAGCCCGTATGAAAAAGAATATTGTTAAGCGAGGGAACTCTTTTGTGACCTACTCTTGACTATGGTGGCACCACCTGTAAAGAGGTCTGGATGAAAACAACAGAATTTAAAGAGGATCATAAGTGACTTATTCCTACCAAGATTTATTAAAATCCTTCAAACAGTTTTGTAGAAAAAGTTGAAAATGTGAAAAATGGCCAAACCCCCCCCCCCCCCCCCCTTTTTTTGGAAGTCTTAAACGTAAAATTTCTAATTTCATATGTTGAGTGTTGAGAAACATCTAAAAACTTCTTTAGATGTGTAAAAAAAAAAAAAATTTTTGACCACAGCTGGATTTGAACCGCTACTCTCCATATTTCAATTACCAAGTGGTATATGTACCATTGTGAGACCTACTTTTAGACATGGTGGCATTATCTGTTAACCAATTTGGATGATCCGCACAAAAAACAAAACCTTTGAAAAGGACTATGAGTACTTGCATCCTACCCAGTTTTATCACAATCCTTCAAGTTGTTCTGTAGATCAAGTTGAAGATATGAAAAATTGTCCCCCCCCCCCCCCCCCCTTTTCTTGGAAGTCTTAAAAAATTCATAAAAAATTCAAAAATCGAGATATTGAAAAAATTCCTTCGCATCAGCATTCCTTACCATAGAAATGATTAAATGAAACCAAATGAATGCATCAATGTTTACTAAAAGAAAATAATAACTCTTTAATGCATTAAAATAACAAAGTCCAAAATAAAAATGAAAAAACGTCAAAAATTTGATTTCGGAATGGAACCAAAAATATCAACACTTCTTCCCATATGCCTCTAAATCATTCCTATGCAGTCGGTTTGTCGCTGTATGCACCCGATCTGAATAAGAAGTTTGTCAAAGGAGGGTACCCTCTGTGACCTACTTTTGTCTGTGGTGGTGCCACCTGTTCATGGATCCTGACAAAGATGACCACATTTGTCGGGGACCTTGAGTATTTGATGCATGCCAAGTTTCATTGAATTCCAGCAAGTGGTTCCGAAGAAAAAGTTCAAACTGTGAAATGTTTACACCAATTATCCCACCCCCCTTTTTCTTGAAAGTCTTAAAAAATTCATAAAAAATCCAAAACATAAAATATTGAAAAATTTTCTTCGCAGTAGTATTTCTTACCATCAAAATGATCAAATTAAACCAAATTAATGCATCAATGTTTACTAAAAGAAAAAAATACCTCTTTTCTGCATTAAAACTACCAAGTACAAAAAAACGTCAAAAATTTGATTTCGGAACGGAACCAAAAATAACAACACTTCTTCACACATCCCTCTAGATCATTCCTATGCATTCGGTTTGTCTCTGTATGCCCCCGGTCTGAAGAAAAAGTTTGTCAAAGGAGGGTACCCTCTTTGACCTACTTTTGCCTGTGGTGGCGCCACCTATTGATGAATCCGGACGAAAAACAACAACACTTGTAGGGGACCATGAGTACTACATGCTTATCAAGTTTCATCAAATTCTGTTCAGTGGTTCTGGAGAAGAAGTCGAAAATGTGAAAAGTTAACGACGGACGACGGATGGTGATTGATCACAATAGCTCACTTGAGCCTTTGGCTCAGGTGAGCTAAAAACATAATCCTTCATTGATTTCAGGATTTTTAGCAGCTTTCTTATTACTGTTTTATTAGCCTTCACATCATCATGCTGAACATCAATAAGGCAAACAAAAGTTACATCATGTGCCATATTATTTACATACCTTGTTATAGAAACTTTGTCTTGGACAAGACTCTTTGTACTGGTTGTCATGGATATGTCACTCTAAAAATACAAATATCATGATGATATGCAATCGGTAATCAAAGTGGCCTGTTTACAAAAATAAATGGATCAAAATTGGCTCATCTTTTACTTGGTATTACAGGCATATGAAGCTTATAAAAAGTAATGAAGAAGATTTATTACAAGTTTACATGATAACATCAGAAACTATTGAACCCTGTCCAAGTAAGAAATCAACTAAATACTGCTCAATATTTGGAAGAAGATATACTATATATAACAGTAATTTTAAATTTATTTCATATAAAAGGAAGGAAATGTGGCCCCAAAAATTTGTGAAAGATATGTCAGTCCCAATTTTGATATTATTATTGTAATTATTATTATCATCTCTAATATAATCATTATTGTTACTTTTACTACTACTACTACTGTTGTTGTTGTTGTTGTTATCATATTACGGTTTATTCCCGATGTCACAAATATTTTGATTAATGATAATCGGGTGTGAAAGGGGCCTTCCAAGGGGTAACCAATGATCAAATTAGTGTATTTTACCAGTCTTACCTGTACATACTCTAGTAAGACAACAAAGAGTATTTTTGAGATATCAATGCACTTATCAATTATACCTGATGCTCTTCAAATGACAACATCAAATTTCTTATGAAATTCACACATCACGAAATAAATTAGATTGTTAGTGCACAAATGACAAATATTTTGTAATTAATTAGAAGAAATTATTAATCTTCTGATAAATTTACTATATTCTTATTTATTATTATGTATTATTTGAAATTATGAATACATGAACAGTGCAGACCACTGGACTTCAGATTATCTACAGAGAGAACGACAAACGTCAGAACTGATACGTGTACGCAGAGCAGATCGAGCAGCCATTCTTCCACTCATCTTCCCTTGATGCTATCGAAGACGTTTGGCTCCAAGCCCTAGATGACAGAGATGAAGCCGGCATCACCAACCTGACTGGGCAATTCACCGACTACGTGATTGAACAATGGGTAGAAGGCAAGAGACTAGTCTGGAACCACTTTCGAAATCAAGGACCGGGAACAACCACCAACTTAGAGCGATGGCAGAGCAAACTCAAGAGGATCGTCCAACATGCACATCCGAAACCTACACCATCGTCCTGATGTTTAAAGATATACAGAACGCCAACGAGATCAAAAGAATTCAGTGTGTAGCGAGAGGCACCACCAGACCAAAGGCAAAGAAGTACCTGACCATCGACCACCACCTTGCAACATTGAAAGACCGGTATCAACATGCACCCATCGACAATATGGACTACGCAGACTCCCCATCACAACTCATTCATTTAGAATAGTATAAGTGGCATCGTGTTCATCGAGTTATAAAAGTGGCATCGTGTTCATTGAGTTATAAAAGTGGCATCGTGTTCATTGAGTTATAAAAGTGGCACCGTCTTCAGTGAGTTATAAAAGTGGCATTGTGTTCAGTGTGTTATAAAAGTGGCATCGTGTTCAGTGAATTATAAAAGTGGCATCATGTTAAGTGAAAATGAATGTGGCATTGACATTATTATGAAATGACAATTTTCTTTGAACTTGTATATCGTAATAATGCACAGTAACATGTGAATTATATATTCATGATTATGCTTGATATGCTAATAATTCTTAAAATGTGCTAAGATTTATATATTTATGCATGTTATCATTATATTGAGAAATGCATGATTACCATTTTCTCGATTTCCTTTATTTTACTCTGAATACACGTATGTGCTGATCGTCACAGTTGAACTACACCTATGTTTACCCCTTAGTGGGCCCCGTTCACACCTAATTAACACTACATCATTTAAATATTTGCGACGTATTGGGAACACACCCATATTACTCAGTTACTTTAAATTGTTCCTTTGCAATTTGTTCTTTAAGAAATTTCTACTTAGTCTAAATTACAGTATGAATTTATTATTAACTGCAGTATACAGAAAATGCGTGAATCTATATTCTGTGCATGCTTACCAACTTTTGTTGAAGTTTTGAAATTTCACTTTCCTTAACTTTCAATTCCTGAAAAGAAAGACAGAAAAAATATTCAATAAACTAATTAAATTAAAACCTGACATTAATGGATACCATATTACCATACTTTTGGGTCAACTTATTGGGAAAAATATATATTCAGCTGTAATTAACAGAATTTTATTGGCTAATCCATCATTGCATAACCAGATCTTTCCTTCACTATATTTCCTGTTTTTCTCATTGTTTTTGTTTGATTCTTGATTAATATCACACCAAAATGCATGCATTGCTTAAAAAGACCTACACAACAGACCCACCCCAAGGATTGCAAGATCTGTCACGTCTATGGTGACACAAGACCCCCAATTTTACTGTCTCATCCAAAAGACCGGGGACAAACAAGCCACCAGTGGTACACAAACGACAAACCTTTCAGGCATGAGCCAAGCAACTTCATTTAATATTTTGATTGATCTATGCTGGCTCTCAAGAGCTATTATTTTTATATCAAATTCAGCCATAGTTCAAATTATGTCCTGCTATCAATATGCACAGATCTCACATTTGATTTCTCAGCCTTCCTAGCCATCAGACATGACCTGAAGTGGCAATGACTTCCCAGCCATCACACATACACCTGGTATGACCTTGATTTTCCGACTTCAGACATACACCTTTTATGACCTTGATTTCTCAGCCTGCAGACATACACTTGATATGAACTTGATTTCCCAGCCAACAGACAAACACCCGATTTGAAGTTGATTTCCTAGCCATCAGACATTCACCTGATATGCGAAAGGTAGACCTACTAATAATGTCACACAAAGTACAAGGTATTGAATTACCTCAAAATCAAGACAATGTATATTGAAGTAATAGTACCTAAAAATCTATAAAATAAATTCATATTTTGCAAATTTTGTAAATAAAAGTACATATTTCATCATAAACAAGGGACAAGAATCCTATAGCTACTATGAAAAGTTTACATACAGAGACAGCCAAACTCACCCCTTCCAGTTCCTGTATTCTTGATGAAGATCCAACATCTTCTGCAGAACTAGAGTGTGAACAATACAATTATCACAGACCTTTATATGATAGTTTGAACAAGAGAATTAAAATATCAACAAAATTATACTAAGCATCACATTTGCAAATTTAGACTTGTGACTTAAATTTGAGGGAGAGATGTAGGATAGTTAAACCAGAGACATATATGAAAGTATATGTCTCTGGTTAAACACTGTACTTGCAGTATTCACTTTTTGTTTCTGATCTTCTGATATGAAGTTATGTCTAAAGCAGAAAACCCCTGACTTCTGCTGCTTAAAAGGTCTGTTAATGATCTGATATCTGTCGTTTTTCTGTTCATTTACCAACTCACTAGTAGTAATACCAAACGAAACCAAAACACTCATATAACAGAGACACAAGCCACTATCGGTCTATGTCTGTTTGCACGAATTTCTATTGTCAAGTAAGTTCTTTTCATTATTAACTTTTTTCTTTCTAGTACAAATTTAATTAAATACGTGCAACTTTTACACTGACAATCAAACCAAAAACGTTTTAGTGATAAACTTTATGCCGAATATCGAAATGTTAATATGGTCGTCATAGCAGATGGTACTAAACCGTAAAACCTACCTGATTTCCATGACGGAGGGAGCTGAGGAGACCTGCATCTGAGACATAGACTGTATCTGTGTCTGATACTGTACGACCTGCAGCTTATTCAAGGCCAACTCGTCCTCCATCTGACGCCTCAGTAAGCTGCCAAACAAGAAAATGACTGGCATACAATTAAGTCAGAATTCATCTAGTGACCACTTAGAGGGAGGGGGAGCTTAATTATGTAGACTTGTAGCACTTATGACACAGTGGCGGTTTCAGTGGTTCATAGAAGAACAACTCCTGGTAATGACCTAATCTTCTTCATACTGATTATTCAAAATGGGTATTGAATATTTAATTAATCCTCTCCCGTTGTAGTTAACTAAGCCTTTTCTCTGTCTTGGTAAAATGAATAAGATATACCATAATATGTAAAAAAAAATATGGAAGAATGAAAGTCAAAATGTGACACTATCTCCGTAGTTAGTCTGTTGATGATCTTGCTGTTATCAAGAATGCTTAGCCTGTATCGTGGTGGGGTCACCTGGGTACGGTACGAATTGTGATCTGCTGATAAAACATCTTCGCTCGGTCAATATCAGATCTGCCCTTCGCCAAAGGCGTTTTGATTTAGTCGTCGGGCGTACATGCGTTCGGAAAAGTGTAAATCAGACCCGCAACCTTCTGAATGCCAGTTCAAAACGGTAACTGTCCAACTTGACGTTAATTATAATACACAAATCTTACAAAACGAAATGATAAACGTGCGATTAATATTATTAACTTTTTAGTTAATGGAATTTTGGCCATTTAAAATTAAACTTTTATGCTATCGTGCATGTTTTTCATTTCATGGACTGATTGTGTTCAGTTGTCATTCTGTTCGTACTTATGTTTACATCGGAATTAAACCTGATAGTACTAATTTCTATTTCTTCTTCCAATATTAACTAGAACTGTCCGAACGGGACAAATACCCCCCGCGGCACCAAAATTGAAAATAGGGCATAGAACTATATATATGATCAATATTTAAGTCTTGGAGAAGAAGGTGAAGGTCAAAGCGGTTGTGTAAATTCTTCTTGTATCAGTGTACAAGACTTGTCATACAGAATACACCCTTGTAAAATGGACTCCCTATCTCTCTATGACTATACTTTACCGTCAAAGTTAAAGTTTAAAAAAAAAGTCAAATGTCAAGGCCAAGGTCACAAGGTCAAAAAGCTGGTACTGACTGAAAGGTCTTGCCACAAGGAATACACATATATAGTATGAAGGTCCCACCTCTTTTCTTTCAAAAGCTATGGCTAAGGTTAAAGTTTTTAAAAAGTAGGTCAAACATCAAGACCAAGGTCACAAGGTCGAAAATGTTGGTATCAACAGAAAGGTCTTGCCACAAGAAATACACATGTGTAATATGAAGGCCCCATCTCTTTTCTTTAAAAAGTTATGGCTAAGGTTAAAGTTTTAAAAAGATAAGTCAAATGTCAAGGCCAAGGTCACAAGGTCAAAAATTTTGGTACCAAAAAAAAGGTCTTGCCACAAAGAATATACAAGTGTAGTATGAATACCCAGTCTCTTTTGATTCAAAAGTTATAGCTAAGGTTAAAGTTTTTTTTTTTTAAAAAGTAGGTCAAATGTCAAGGCCAAGGTCACAAGGTCGAAAATTGTGGTACAAAAGAAAGGTCTTGCCACAAGGAATATACACGTGTAATATGAATACCCAGTCTCTTTAGGTTCAAAGGTTATAGCTAAGGTTAAAGTTTCTTAACAGTAGGTCAAATGTCAAGACCAATGTCACAAGGTCAAAAATTTTGGTACCAAAAGAAAGGTATTGCCATAAGGAATATACATGTAAAGTATGAATACCCAGTCTCTTTTGGTTCAAAAGTTATGGTCAAAGTTAAAGTTTTCTGGACAGACAGACGGACAGACAGACGGACAAGGTGATTCCTATATACCCCCAAACTTTGTTTGCGGGGGGGGGTGGGTGTATAAAAAGGGACTGACTATCTGAAAAAGAGAATTAGGGGTGACATTAGGCACTGTGATCTCGCCTGCCTTGTTCACAGTTTCTTTAATAACGGTTGGGAAGGGTGATCCACCATCTCGATCAAGTGTCGACGCGAATTTTACTTTCAACAAAACAGACATACTTAAGATACAGGGTCCAGGTCGACAATGGTTTTTACCAATGATACTGATTTGAGATTCGAAAATCACATCTGGGAGTAAGCGATAAACTTAAAAGATGAGTGGCAAACTAAGTCATAAGATCTACGAAAGCTACTACCACACTGGGTTGTAGTGGTCTTAATGTTACTAAATGCATACATAACTATTTTGTATGGTATATTATTCATGGCAGCATGTTTACTGTTTATTTTTTGCTTTTCTGTCTCCTTGCTTTTGATAAACATACTATAACGCTTTAGCCTAACCCCCTTTCCACATAAACCCGTGATAAAACTCTTTTTTTAAATGACAGGAAGGCCCCCGCTGTGTGACCCCGAAACTTTGACTAAGAAATCTATAATCATTTTGCATCCATGTGTGAAATTTGAAACTTGTATATTTTGAGTCATCACATCACAACCAACGGTTGACGGACGGACAGACGACATGATTCCTATAACGAATCGGATCCGCATCTAAGCCGGGTGCCAATAAGACAGACCTATTTAATATATATATATATATATGGTTATTTGTAATTTTGTGCAATATGATATCAAATATATTGCATTTTACGGTTTGGACCTATTCAACGGACCACTCCGAAACAATGAGGGATCTTTTCCGAGTCAACGTCTTGCGTGTACCAAGACGCGAGGCCACGGTTTTACTGTCTCATCCGAAAAATAGAACAATTCGGGTAGCTTATTACAGGATTTGTACTTTTACCGTAAGGGGTTTCATTCCCCCAATAAAGTAGTACTGGTAATTTTAGGGGCGATCAAACTCTCGTTTTCTTTGATTGGAAAATCGAGAAAACATCTCCATTAGATTCTCCAGCAGTGACTAATTCAAATATCGAAATGATTTAGTAATTACACCTGATGTTTACATAACAACATCAAATCTCTTCACACATATTTATTTGATTTGAAATATGTGAAATGAAACCGAAGACTTACAATTTATTTTGAAAACGCTTCATTTCAATCCATTCCACGGTTCAGCACTAACAGAGTTCACAAAGAAGCAGATATCAAAAGTTGGAATCACCAATATCCTAACCGTTCATGTCTTAATCGTTTATGCTCTTAGGCGGCACGGATCAAGAATCCCGTGAAGGCACTCCAACTGTTATGTACATAATACGGACCTCTCGACCAAGGTCGGACATTGACTGTGTTTCCTTTCTTGAGATCCAGAATGACGGAATTCGACGCTTGATTGTACATATCACTGTCGTCAATATCACCACACAGCAGCCACATTTTACGAACGTTATTCACGTACAACATAAACTCACCATAATATTTCGAAAGGATGCTGACATGGAAGAAGTATGTGCCGTCCACAGGAGCAGTAAAGATACCAGTGTGTGTACTGTATGCATTCCCTACATTATTCCGCACTCCTCTAAAGACAATTGTGTCTGTCTTTGAAGTTTGGAGATTCGATGTCATGTATGCCGAGAACGATACCTTCCCCGATTTAGTTACAAAGTCATTCATTTTGATTTTCACTTCGTTTATCTCATTCCTCAATGTTTTGACGTACAACTTCTCTGCACTCAATTCCTTTTTTAACCCAATATATCTTCGTCGCATGCTCGCTACAACAGTTTTCAGTCTTTTTGTTTCCCCTTTCAGATCGATTTCCGTTTTCCTCATATCTGTCTTAATACTTGTGAAGTTTCTATGGACTATCTTCTCGTGCTCTTTACGTTCTTTTTGTTCTGTTGTAATTCTCTGTCCATACAATATGGCATCAGCTGTTAGGAACGACAGTTGTCCTTTCAACATGTCAGCATTTTGACCACAAATACAGTCATTCGTACCAGCATTGGTGAAGGAGAGAACACCAATTGTAAAGATTAGCGTAAGCACGTATACGGCAAACATGGTGATGGCAACCGTTTGTCATCAAGTGAAAATAACACGTTTTCTTTATATATGAATTTATTATGCATGTATCAGCACAAATTTGGTTTCAACAAATGGTAAATGATATTATCGATTTTGCAATACGGGGTATCGAATACCATTTACTGGGTGTCCAAAGCAAAGCAGATGTTAAAAAAATCACTTGATTTCAGGATGGAGAATGTTGTGTTGCAAAAATACTATTCTCTCAATTACAACAAAATCTGGTCTTATAACAGCTTTGATGCAATGAGTTGATCATCTAGTTTATAATTTTTCATTTCTGGCATTTCTGTATTTCTGATTCACGTGTTTAATTTTTGCATTAAAAAGCAGAAAACATACCCTTTAAATTAAATTTTATGATGTACCCTAGACCATTTCGGGGATTTTTTTTCAAACACAAGCTCACACCATAAAATAATGCCAGAAAAAATATCCGTTACTACGCGTCGTTACGACGTAAAAATCACGCCTGTCAATTAAAACGTTCTGTGTAACATGTGCTGAAGCAACGGTATCTGCTTTGTAATATTTTTTGTATATATAGCGTAGACATGATGTACGTATCACGTGTCAAAATATTCAATATGCGCTACGTATTTTTAAGTGAGGTGCACCCTGTCGTTCCAAGAGACTGCGTTACACATCCAATAGTATTGCCTATGCAAGGTTTCGCTGCTGTGACGTTTCTTTCCGTCAGGCAAGTATCTCAGTACGCCATACACATGCAAGCCTTAGTACCGGTAATACGCAAATGAGTGATAGGTATATTACTAGTGAATGACCAACAGTCGAATAACAAATGGTAGGATACCACACGCGCTCGGAGGACGGATGGCCATCTTTACAATGTCAAGGTTTTGTGATTCCATCCCTTGAAAAAAGTCGCTTTAAAAAAAGTTGGACTCGTGTTTTAAAAATTGATTGGTTCCGAGTGAAACATATGGAACCAATCAGGAAACAGTTCTCAGTAAACAACACGTTTAATGTATATATTGGTAAACGCAAATATATGTTTTAAACAATAACAAAACACTCTTTCTCCACAAATTTCCGACCGCTTGGCATTTATCAAGTGGAATCTTTATTTGCGCTGGGCCACGTTACCGGTAGTAATGGATTTCAAACAGATTTCTTCTTTATATGTATGTTTGTTTCCATTTGCCAAGTGGGAATAGAAGAATTGCCCATTCATGACAGTAAACTAGAGCATGTTTGTAAAACATATGACCCCGCGTGGTCTCAAATCATAGCAGCAACAAACTTCCCTAAATTATAAGTTTCATGGGCCATAATTCCTATAAATATTATCAGTAGTGCAGTATTGCCTTTTGACAAATTGACCCTCAAATCTAAAGGCATCCTTCCCTTTAAATAAGATTTTAAACTACCTCTGTTGACCTGTAAAATATGTGAAATGTGATCAAATTCTGATGAGCATTTAATAACACATGTATATGATAATACATGAGAATAACCTGGATTAGGAAACCAGTAATTTCAGCCTTTTCTATCAGCTGTGACCTTAACCTTTGACCTTATGACCCCAAAATCAAAAAATTTGAGAATCACCTGGATTAGGAAACCAGTAATTTCAGCCTTTTCTATCAGCTGTGACCTTAACCTTTGACCTTATGACCCCCAAAATCAATAAATTGATAAGTAAGAATATATCCAAATTTCATTTGAATATGAAGAAAGATACTTGAGTTATCATCCAGAAACCATTAACTACTGTCTATTTTTATCAGCTGTGACAATGACTTTTGAGCTTTTGACCCCAAAATCAATAGGGTTCTTCCTCTCTTGATAAGTAAGCATATATCCAAATTTGGTATGAATATGTTGAAAGGTACTAGAGTTATCATCCAGTGACCGAAGGACAGAAGAATGGACAAAGCAAACACTTAATATGCCCTGCCATACCTGGCAGGGGCATAAAAAGAGAAAGTAACTGATACTGTGGTGTTCACTAAAATGTATCATAGTCAACATTCCCCTCTTCTGGAAATCAGAGATGGGGTTTGGTGCCATGAAGGAGCAAGCCTCTCCTGTATGGTAAGCCACATCTACTCTGAATGCAAAAACATGGACAATACGAAAGCAGCTTTACTCTACATGCATAACATCAATCTGGCTTCTACATACAGAGTAAACTTGTATAAACAGTCCTTGTTAAAGACAGGTAACTGATTGAAGCAGATTTAAACTTAATAGATAGGTTTCATTAGCGGAAATTTAGTTGGAGTTACCTCCCACTGTCTTCAATGTTTGTGGTCATGCATGACTTTTTATCTCATATTCATAGTAAGTTTATTAAATTCTCTTTTTTTGGAAAGTTGTTAATATTTACACCTTTTTAGAAACTCTTTTACATTGTCAAATACCTCAAAATTTGCATAAAGATTGCAAAAACAAACACAAGAAGTATCCCTAGTTTGGAGAAACTACCTACATGATTTGGTTGATTTATAAGCAAATATTCAGTTATATACCTCAAAGATGGCAGACAACTTTTCACAAGGGAAGTAACTCCTATAGAATTTCATGCTAATGAAAACTTACGGTATCTATATTCATGTTATTATGTATATCACATACCTAAATTCTCGGTCTTTGTCATCCAGGTGAGATATTGCTCTGTTCTTTATGTCCTCTAGCCTCCTTTTATCATCTTCTAACTTTTTTATAGTTTCTAAGTATACAAAAACTCATTATGTAATTAAATATCTTATGTTTTTATGATATTTTTAGGATTTATATCTCAACAATTTCAAAAATCAAGATGAAAATTATCAAATGGAAAGTAGTGTACAAAAAATAAATATATATATACTCTTAAAAAGAGTGACGAATTCAACCCATTACAATCAAACAAATAACTTTATGATATAATTTTGAATTGCAAGGAACATTTGTCTTACATACAGATGAATGTGCTAAAACTAGATCAAATTTTCTATTGCTTAAAGCAATGCTCACAGGAAACAAGTCAGTGAAAAAATTATGACCTTTACTAAGACATAATCTGAAACTGTATGTCTGTGTTGTGAACACATAAGCAAAGCAAGAAAAGTTTATCAAACACTGATACCTTGAAATGACAATTACATTTACAAAAGATTTCTGAAAGTATAACAGATAGATTAAACATTACCAGGCTGAGTTTAGTCTGACTAGAGGAATGAAAACTATGAGCTTCCATGATATATCTTGCAACTATACATTGCACAAAGTGAAAATTCATACACACTGAACTGAACACCAATGAAACACCTGCAATATAAGTATCAATAAACCACTATGAAAGAGATGATACCTTGATCAACACTTTGGAGTTGGAGTAAATCGGCCTCTTTGTTTTTCAGTTCTTCAATAAGTTTGTCCTTCTCCTGTGTAACTTTACTTAAGGCCTCGTTAAATGTTACCTAAAGGTGAAGCGGAAAAAAAAAAGTAAATTTCTAAAGCGAGTCTAATATATTTGCTTCGCATCATATCAAAGAAAGAAAGAAATGTAGATACATTTACAATATTATTTTCATGCACATAAAATATATTATTCCTAAGGAGTCTTATTACTAGATGCTTTCAATCTTATAATGTATATGTGTATTTATTTATATAAATATGTACAAATGGTACATACGAGTACAAGGAGATTACAAATTTACTTCAAATACATTTATACATGTAAGGGAAAAAATCCACAACTATTAAAATTTGTTAAGACAAAATCTATTAATATCAACATATTAGACCTTAAAATAACCATATGCAAGAGATCTAAATAAAACAAATATTGATATTATACATGTTCAAGAGCATTAACTTTAACTTACTACGAAAAGAAACCAAAGTTAAAATCCACTATGCATTAAAAAAGTTAAAAAAAAAAAAAAAAAAAAGAGAACAAACTATATGCCCCAAATCTCCAATTCCAGGGGTATAAATAGGTTCCATTTGAAAGGTGTCATTTGAAAGGGCTCATGGGTTGAGTATGCATGTCAAATATGAAGTCTCTATCCCTCACATTTCAAAAGTTATTGACAAGGTTAATTAAAGTAAAATCCATCATCATGCCATGTATACACTTTTTCTTTCATTCTATAATCAAATTGTTTTGGACTTTTGATAAAGACCAGGAGGATGAAAATTCGTGATATGGAATGTTCCTGTTTTTATGCCCCAAGATCAACAGATCGGAGGCATATTGTTTTTGTCCTGTCTGTTTGTTTGTTGTCAACTTTAACCTTGGCAATAACTTTTGAAACATGAGGGATAGAGACTTCATATTTGACATGCATACTCAACTAATGAAGCCCTTTCAAATGAAACCAAGGTCGATGGCTTTTAACTTTGTTTCTTTTTGTAATTATTGTTCTTGAACATATATACTATCAATATTTGTTTTATTTCGATCACTTTTTCACTTGAAAAAGTCCAGGAGACCAAACTTCATGACATCAAGTATTCCCGTTTCCAATACAACCAGAGTGACTCCCTTTGGAATCTTAGAGAGCTTTCTTGAAAAATACATCTTTTATGTTATACTATATAAAACAATTGTTTTTTTTTGGTTTTACCTGTTTCTCAGCTTGTACACTGGTCATGGCAGATGTGATCAATTCCTCTTTATCCTTTTCCAGTTTTGACATTATATCACTGATCTCCTTATCATGTTTACGACGTAACTCTATCATACACTGAAGATATACACACATGTATGTTACTTTAAGAGCGATGAACCATACAAGGTAATAGCATAACATTTGTATGCATTAATCATAAAATGGAAAAAAATATTTCTAAATTTATGTAATTAACTTCCATTTACCATTTTCTATTTCCTTCCATGATAGAATCTTGTATTACCAGGTACAATCATTCTAACTTGCATTTGAGGGCTCGCTAGATTTATTTTAACCAAACATTCCCACATAATATCATTGTGATGAAACAATTAAATCAACAGCTGAAAAGCCATTAAATTTTGTTTATGATGTTATAATGAATATGTATGCCAACAACTGCCATGTCCAACATTTACCAATCAGTCAATTAAATGCCTCTTGTTTAAAGTATTCCTTATTCAACACAGACTCTATTCAGATTTAGATACAAAAAGCAGTATGAATGAGGCATTTTTATGCCCACAATCCAGAAGCATTGTGCTATTGATACGTTAGTTGATAAACAGCAACTTTAACTTAGGTAACTTATTCACTTAGTGATTAAAGTTTTTGAAAAACATGCTCTACTAGTCAGACTATTTTAAATGAAGTCAAGGTCAAGGTTAGTGACACTGTGACCATGACCTTTATCCACATACTAAGAATGACTGTTTATGAGAACCAGACATAGACTATTTGAAAGAAGTCTATGTCTCTGATGAGAACATATTTCACAAACATACCCAATTCCTATCAAAGTGTTTATAACTACAAAAGCTAAAATTCAGTATACATTAAAGCATAATGCACAACGATCTTATTAAACATCGTTAATTTTGAAGGTATATATAAATGTTTATATCAGACTTATTTCCATACCTTGTCTTTCTCTGCAGTAAGTCTAACCTCAAGTGTAGCCATCAGATTTCTATGTTCTTGTTGGGACAGGGTACTCTCAGGTATTGTTTCAGTAGATGTCTGAACTTCTTGGTCCAACATTTCAGCACGGTCTGATGTTACTTCCACCAGGGTGTACTCTGAACTAGAGGTTTGGGTCTCCCCGTGATTCATTTTACAGACTTCAGTTTGGGTATTGTTATCCTCTCTGGCCCAAGCATCTGTTTGAATCTCACTCTGTTTTGTGTCTAGTTGGTCAGTCTGTGCCCCATGCTGTTCTACAAGAATCTGATCTGTCTGCATTTCTCGCTGCATCATCTGAGATTGAACAGTCTGCATGTCAGATTCTGTCAGATCTTTCTCTGTGAAAGCTTTAATGTCAGACTCCAACATTTCAATTCTAGAACTCAATGTTTTCTGTAAATTAGACATTTCAGTTTCATGTGCTGATTTGATTTCTTCTATAGACTTCTCCTTCTCTTTGTGCAAGATGTTTTGTAATTCCTTGTATGACTTTTCATATTCCACATTCAACTGTTTTACAACACCTTCAATTTCTATTTCCTTTTTCTTTTGTAAATCTAATGTCAATTCATTCAGTTTTTCTATCAAATTATCATTGTGTGCTTTTTTCAATCTCTCCTCTTCTTCCATTCTCTCTTTCTTGGCTAAATGAAGTTTCTCTAACACTATGCTTTCCACTTTCTTTTCATGCTCATTTTGTAAAGTTTTTTTAAGTTCCTCATTTTCTTTCTGATATCTTTCTATCATAGCCTCTCCTTGTTTGATTTTCTCTTTTTCAAGCTGCTGAATTTTATCATTTGCTAAAATAAGACTTCTATCTTTCTCTCCAATCTCTAATTCCATTTTATCAAACTGACTTTTCAATTCAGCTCTTAGTTTATCAAGTTCAACCTCTAATTCTAATGCATTTTCTTTAATAAGATCATCAATCTCTTCTTTATATTTAGATTCCATCTTCAACCTACTTTCAGAGAATTCATTTTTTTCTTTTTCGAACTCAGCCTCTTTTTCATTCAGAGTTTGTTTGAGTATTTCTGTTTCTTCAGTCAATTTTCCTAAAGTATTTTGCATTTCTGATTTACTCGTTTCTAATGTTTGCAGCAATACATTAGACTCTTCCTTCAATTTTGATTCCTTCAACAGAAATTGTTCTTTATCTGCTTTTTGTTCATCTTGTGTTTTCTTTAAAGTTTCTTCACATTTATCTAACTCTTTCCTAAGTATACTGCACTCCTTTTCCGATACACTTATCTTTTCTGTTAAATCCTTTATAGAAATTTCATGTTCTGATTTCAATTTAGTCAACATTTCATCGTGTTGTTTACTACACAAAGAATTGAATACTATCAAGGTATCATTCACTCTCTTTTTTGCATCTTCTATCCATTCAAGTACTTCACTCCTATTACCACAAACACTGGACTCGAAATCTTTAAAACTACTTCTGAACATTTGTATATTGCTATGAAGTTTTTCGATCATTTGTTTGTGCTGTTCTTTTGCCAAATCAAGTTTCTTTTTTAAGAACTCAATATCTTTTTCATCAAAATTGACCTGAGTATACTTTTCATCCAACACTGTTTGTTCTTTTTCTTTCTTTCCCACAGAATGTTTATTGTCTGGTGAGTCGGCAATAGATGATGGCATAGAATCTTCTATATAAAAATCGGCTGTTGTGAATTCCTGCGAAGTTTCCATATCTGGTGACGTGCAAACATGTACCTGACGTCTAGAACTTATCCTATCTGAAGGAACACTATCTAAGCTTTTGTCTTCCGTACTTTTATCACTTTTATCTGCTGTTGATAAATCACTCTCTGTCGATTTCAATTGTTCCCCAGATGACGAAGACGCACCAGATATCTCAACAGAACTTTTTTCTGGTATTTCCTTGATAGTCTCTTTAATCACAGAATGTTCTAGCACTGCTTTACGCACAGCATTAGTGTCATGCATTTCTTTTGTTAAGGCTTCTGAAAGACTTTTGGGCATCAAAAATTCTGGTTTTTCTGATGGGCTTAAAGCAGCATCAGACTGGACCACGATTTCTGACTGGAGTTCGCTACTTGCCACTTGATCCCCCAATGAAAGACTACGATCTGCAGTATTAAAGCGCTCCTCACAACTCTTGATAATCTCAATTTCTGACGTAGCTAACGGTGAATGCTTAGGGGGTGGAGTTTGGGCCGATATTCTCTCCTCCGTTACCGGGTCGATAAATTTAAATGTAGAGTTATCACAGACTGAGTCATGTAATGTTACAATGGGAGGTATTCTGCAATTTAAAAAAAATAAGTTGCAACAAAAAAGAAAAACATTGTTTGAATAGTTCCAATAAATGACAGGAAACACTAAGTGTTCCACAAATTTTCAGCCACTTAGTCTTTATCAAATATTCCCACACAAGTGGCTAAAAATTTGTGGACATTGAGTGTGTTATTTATTAAATTCACTTCCCTTCAGAGGATTGATTATCATTTCTTGTGTAGTTTCAATTTAGTTTATGAACTTAAACAATTTTAATATTACACTCTAGAACAAAGTTTCTGCAAGAGGCTTATCTCAAGCTCATGGACACTCCTGAAATATCACATTGTCCACTTCCGTAAACTAACAATCATCTTTCTCACTGTTTTTTTCTTTTTATTGTGCATGACTTTGTATTAAGCCATTAATTAGAACTGTCAACAGTTTACACTTTGAGATATTGTAAAGATTAGATACAAACAAACTATTTGAATAATACTTCCATAAAACTTCCATAGGAAGACCAATATATATATATATATATATATATATATATATATATATATATATATATATATAGAGAGAGAGAGAGAGAGAGAGAGAAAACACTCATTTCACAAACTTTTGGACACTTGGCCTTTTAAATGAAAGTAGTAAAGATGTCTATATACAAATTATGTAAAATTCAAGTTCAAGAAGCTCCGACAAATCTGTTTTAGTCTTATATCACAGATTCTGCTTACTTTAGTATCGATGCCAATTCAGGAACTGAATCTCTCAGCATATCTACATCATCTGGAGTAATTTCTGGAAGATTTTGGTCTATTGGTGCTGGTGGTTCCATCTGATTATACAGAAGACATAATGTTATTACTAATTTATTCGTATCATAAAGTATATGCAAGGGTATTGCTTGGTGATGCACCTATCATGGACAGACATAGAGAAGAGACAACACCACTGTAGACAACAGGGATCTTTTCCTTATTCTAAGAGACAATGTTGGAATTAAATATATATCTTATCATTCATATGATATGTATGTTAAAATGCATTTGATTTCAGTCTAAAAGAAAATATCACAGAAATAAGATTTATCTGAAGGACAATTAAAACACTTACAGCAAATTTTGAAGAGAAATCTGTGAATCCATGGAAAAGCGTTTGAAGAAAATGATGACCTGAAAAGAAAGTCAAGTGGGTAATATATGAATCACATGATGAGAAACGAGAATATACTTGGTGAGCACTGTTCATATGCATATAAAGAGTTGCAAACACATGATCTTCTGATTAAAAAATATTTCTTTATCGATAATTTTTATAAAAAATTTTCATTACAAAATGATAGATGTCGCCATGAAAATGGTATGTATCCAAATTATAGATAATGAAATATTCTATTTAATCTTGATGTTAGATGTATACCATATAACCAGAAATCTTCGCGACATACTAATTTTTCGCTATTTTCGTGAGTAATTTGAAAATGCGAAAATAAGTTACCGTGAAAATCTGTACTGAAAAGAAATGTTCAGCTGCATAATTTCCGTTATAGTACCTTGCTTTACTGATTTAAATACCTGAGTGAATGTAATGATTACATGTTCAATTCAGAATAGAATGTAAAAAGTAAAGATACCGGGTATTCTTATTAATGACATTCTCATATTACTTTGTGTCTGTTATCTAGGTTTGAATGAAAATGTTGATATTGAGATATCACCAGAGGAAAACAAAGGAAAAAGATGAATGTGAGGAGCCTGATTTCAGCATAACAAAAGTTTATCACTAAAAGGTTTAAAGACTATACATATTTATTTATTGATTGAAGGTACTTTCACTGGGTCAATGGACAGAGTGTTCCTTCCAATGCAGCTCAGACAAAACTGTACTTGCGAAAACGTACTCACGAAAATAAAGATACTTCTTTCTGAAACTGAATCACAAAATTTGATACTCGCAAAAAATTCTGGTTATACAATAATTAGGGAAATCAGGTCTGAGTTTCTACACTAAATTCACTTACCAACTTTACGCACAAACTCCTCTCTTCTCTTGATTTCTTCAGAATGAATATGACTGGATTCCTCAGCAAGGGAGGTAGCCCACTAAAATGCAATGTTGGAAAGTTCATTAATTTACTTAGAGAAAAAATCCTACATTTTTATTTTCTTAAATGATTTTTTTTTCTGTTTCAAATGTTTTTTTCTCTTTATGTATTAATGATGTTATATTCTACAATTTTCAGCTCAGGTTGTAATATTAGACCTATACAAGTAATAAATCTGAAACAGTGAACAAAAACTGAAGCCAATCTTTTTAAATTATAAGAAAATTCATGGTTAACAGTTTGATCTAAATAATCTTCTGGTCTCTGAGATAAATGAGCAACACTTATGTGAGCAACTGATAATTTTAAATAGCAATGTTTATAAATACATGTAAAATCTATTTATAATAGAAAGAATAAAAAAATAAACAGTATGCCTAAATCAAAAGCAGAAAATCTAGGAGCATCGACTCTTTGATTTTGTATAAACCTTTGAAAACTGTAGAGAGAACTGTCTGCGTCTGACAACTTCTACCACTAATTCAGCATACACTTCGGGTGCATCATGAATCTGCTTCAATATATCAAGTCGCTTCTTTAATCTTTTCAGATTCTCGTGATAAATCATAAGTTTTCCATCCACATCAACAATACGCTTCTGAACCAACATGACCCACCTACAACAGAATCACTGATTTAGACTTATGGCTTAAGATCTACTCAAATAGGACTCATAGCCTCTTGTTTCTATTGTTACGGTATGTTTACTTAACAATTAAAGGTTATCACAGTGATAGTCTTGATATTTTCCATGGCAGATGAATATTATCTCTAATCTTTTCAGTCTTTGATAAACAAATCAAATTCTACACCTAGATTTGTAATTCATATAACTAAAATATGGTCAACTCTACATAAATGAAACTCAACAGTTAGAATTATGCGAAATTCATGTTTGAGATATCTTCTTGTATTTAACTGTAATAGGGTACGGCACCATAAACCAGTTATTTCCATTTAATTTATTCCATTATCAAACGTTCAAATAAACTGCTGTGCAGAATGGTTTAATTCTATTTATCGATAGAATAAAACTCAATGAAATCCAAATCCCACTTAATAATTCACTGTTGAACAGAAAAATTTGAAATTATGACTTAAGTATTTTCTCAGTTTATAAGTGGCAACCAGTATTTAGAAATGGAGAAATCAGTAACACCAAGTGAAAATCATACCCCTTCCATAGATACATAGCACTTTCCAAACTCATCTGACATTTAAACACTTGAAAAAACAAAACTACTGATGACTTACCTCAGTCGAGTGTGTAAATTCACCGCTAATTCCTGTTTTGCCATTAGACACTTTTTCTTGGTCTCTTGCAGCTTCTTATGATTTTGAGACATGACCATAAGCTGTTTTTTATGACTTGAACACAGATCTGGTAGTATAGAAATATCTCTAAGCTTGCTCA
The DNA here is from genome assembly GCA_035048485.1 of Pteria penguin. Lineage (NCBI taxonomy): Eukaryota > Metazoa > Mollusca > Bivalvia > Pterioida > Pteriidae > Pteria > Pteria penguin. The sequence goes on along the minus strand of CM068580.1, from coordinate 56,549,570 downwards.
CTCTGTTCTGATTCTGTACAAACCCCTGCAATAGAATAAATTCTGTTGAAACTTCTCGAACTACATATACATGTATACATAGGCACATGATATAAATATTATAAGAAACAAAAACAGAAGGTAAAACATTTTTAATAAACAACTCGATAGTACCGCTCCAGGGCAATGTAAAAAGGAAAATGATATTAGAACCAACACAGAAGGGAAGTCACAAAATATTCTACCATGAAGAAAACATGATGCCAATAAAGATGATCAAACCATGGAATAAGATTGGTTTATCAGTGACATAATTAATCTCATCTAGTGTGTTATAGTGCATCGGTTCAGTCATTTATATAAACTTTTCATTATGATTGAGTTAGTTTAGACTATATCTATGTTATAACAATACATAAAAAAAAAGACCATAGAAGTCTCAATTTAAAAACATTTCAAATGTGACATACTGAGTCTTTTCGTTAGACAGAGTTATTTCCTATTTGGGATGGTATCTGACATAAAACAATTATGACGTCATCAATTTCCTATGAAAACGTCATTCTTGGAATATCATTTCCCCCAATTTAAGATCAGTTTCCATAGAATGTGATGACGTCATAATTGTTTTATGTCAGATACCGTCCCAAATGGGAAGTAACTCTGTATAACAAGAATACCTAATAGAAACATGAAAAATGAACTTTCTTGAATCTAAACACAGTTAATCGGACAAAGATGATTTCAGCCTCACAAACAAGAAGTACTTTTAAAGTTTACACGACTGATTCTGACTGTTTTATTTCGATGCAAACAAAATGTGAAGTATTTCCAATATTGTGTTAAACCTCGACATAGATGAAATCTGAGTGTCTGTGCTTATATCATATGTGTCTTTTTTGTTTTGGAAATGTGTACTTGCAATGTTTTATAACCTGCCCAATTATCTTCCATACCAGAAAATAATACACTATTACATGTATGTATAAACAGAATACAAACGTGCTGTCAAATCAATGATATTTTTTTTTAGATTTTACAAATAAGAGAATAATGAAAGATCACCTGTGACATGTCATTTTGCTCTTGCACAGTCCTGCGGGCCCCATTTAGAATTTGGTCCAATCCATATAAACGGTCCTCTATTCCCTTTACCTCTTTCATGCTGGGATTATCAACCTGTTTGAATGTATCAGAGACCTCAGACAAGAGCGAGTCTAAGACCCGTTGGTCAAAATGCTCTGTGGCCTTCACACACTGGGTAACCATGTCCTGCAAACTATGATGAGGGTCCTGTAAAAGAAATAAAGTAATTCAAGTCCTAGAAACTTACGTTGGAATCCAAAACTTTTATGGATTTTATTTACATAAAGATATACCGTAATATAAGTCAAATAAAATCAGAAATAATGGAAACCATCACTAAAGGCTTTGCCTTTTTATCCTCCTTGCATCATCAGGAGTCTGTGAATAAAAATTCCTGATAAAAGGTGTAAGGAGAACTCAGTTATGGTATGGAGACTATTTCAACTAGAACTGTCCTAACGGGACAAATACCCCCCCTGGCACCAAAATTCAAAATAGGGCATAAAATTATATATATGACCAGTATTTAAGTTTTGGAGAAGAAGGTGAAGGTCAAGGGGGATGTGTAAACTCTTCTTGTATCAGTGTACAGGACTTGTCATACAGAATACACACATGTAAAATGGACTCCCTATCTCTCTATGACTATACTTTACCGTCAAAGTTAAAGGGACATAGTCCGAGACTGGAAAATTTTGGCATGAAAAGGATAAATTACGACAATATCTTATTTTCCTGTATTGCATAAATTATAAACTTTGTGTTAATTGCAAAATTTAAAACTAAAATCCTCAATGTTTTCGTTGCATAAAGGTAATTGAGTCGAATTAAATTCGGTTGGTATCAATTCTCCAAATAAGGCGATACTCCACCCATAATCATGCGCGTGCGTGGATATTCACTGTAGAAAACAACAAAAATGGTTCAAATGGAGGAATATGAACACGAGAAAAGGAAAAGTGTGGTAGAAAATAACTATACACAGACTCAGAGGCCAAAACAAAAAAAAAAAGAAAGAAAAGTGGAACAAATGTTAGAATCGGGTAAAGTTCGAGTTTCATTGTCACGTGATTTCCTCTGACCGACCTCATCAATATTCAAGGAGTTGGCTTGGTTATGTTGCAAGTTTAAAACGGGCATATCTCGTTAACGACATCGACTTTGGTAACGATACTTTTTACACATCTTAGATAATATACTAACAATCGATTGCCGTTTAAGAAATCCGTTTACATTTTTTATACTTTTCCCGACTTCAGTCACACCATGCTCCTTTAAAGTTTCTCCAAAAAAAAGTCAAATGTCAAAGCCAAGGTCACAAGGTCAAAATGCTGGTACTGACTGAAAGGTCTTGTCACAAAGAATACACATATATAGTATGAAGGTCCCATCTCTTTTCTTTCAAAAGTTATGGCTAAGGTTAAAGTTTTTAAAAAGTAGGTCAAACATCGAGACCAAGGTCACAAGGTCGAAAATGTTGGTATCGACAGAAAGATCTTGCCACAAGGAATACACATGTGAAGTATGAAGGTCCCATCTCTTTTCTTTCAAAAGTTATGGCTAAAGTTAAAGTTTTAAAAAGGTGAGTCAAATGTCAAGGCCAAGGTCACAAGGTCAAAAATTTTGGTACCAAAAGAAAGGTCTTGCTACAAGGATTATACATGTGTAGTATGAATAACCAGTCTCTTTTGGTTCAAAAGTTATGGCTAAGGTTAAAGTTTTTAAAAAGTAGGTCAAATGTCAAGGCCAAGGTCACAAGGTTGAAAATGTTGGTATCGACAGAAAGATCTTGCCACAAGGAATACACATGTGAAGTATGAAGGTCCCATCTCTTTTCTTTCAAAAGTTATGGCTAAAGTTAAAGTTTTAAAAAGGTGAGTCAAATGTCAAGGCCAAGGTCACAAGGTCAAAAATTTTGGTACCAAAAGAAAGGTCTTGCTACAAGGATTATACATGTGTAGTATGAATAACCAGTCTCTTTTGGTTCAAAAGTTATGGCTAAGGTTAAAGTTTTTAAAAAGTAGGTCAAATGTCAAGGCCAAGGTCACAAGGTTGAAAATGTTGGTATCGACAGAAAGATCTTGCCACAAGGAATACACATGTGAAGTATGAAGGTCCCATCTCTTTTCTTTCAAAAGTTATGGCTAAAGTTAAAGTTTTAAAAAGGTGAGTCAAATGTCAAGGCCAAGGTCACAAGGTCAAAAATTTTGGTACCAAAAGAAAGGTCTTGCTACAAGGATTATACATGTGTAGTATGAATAACCAGTCTCTTTTGGTTCAAAAGTTATGGCTAAGGTTAAAGTTTTTAAAAAGTAGGTCAAATGTCAAGGCCAAGGTCACAACGTCAAAAATTTTGGTACAAAAGAAAGATCTTGCCACAAAAAATATACATGCGTAGTATGAATACCCAGTCTCTTTTGGTTCAAAAGTTATGGCTAAGGTTAAAGTTTTTAAAAAGAAGGTCAAATGTCAAGGCCAAGGTCACAACGTCAAAAATTTTGGTACCAAAAGAAAGGTCTTGTTTGGGGGGGTATATTTATAGAAGACTGACTGTCTGATTCTAAAATCCTTTACTCCTCCAGGGTCTTTGAGTGAAGTTTCATGATTATAAGTATAAAGAGAATTCAATTACTGCTCGATTACTCTGAAAAGATTTCAAATTATTAATGATCGACTGTATGACTAAAAAAATTCAATGGGACACATCCATTACTCATAAGGAATCTGTGAGTAGAGTATCCTGATTATTAGGTGAAAACAGAATTCTGTTACATTCCGAGAATGACCTCTGACAGACAGATCAGCTTATCAGAATGATATTTAAGTCCATGATGATTACATACAAGTCCACAAAATTCAATTCCACATCCAAAAATACTATGCAAAGACTTCTGGACTTTTGACAGACTTTTGTATAGTATAGCTCATTTGACGATAATAAAGGTCTAAATGATGAGGACTTACCTGAGAGCTGATCCAATCAAAAAGATTTTTACCACCTGTTGGTGGAGTTGAAGAATGAGAGGACTTCTCTGATTGGTCAGATAGATCAGATATGGACTTCAAGAGGCATGGCAATACCGGTATCTTATTTAACAAGTCCAAAGAATCACTGACACTGAAAATAAGAGCAAACAGTCATTGCATAAATCTGGTTCATTTTATGTTATATTTATATTACTTTTCAATATCATTTTCATCAAATGGGAGGTATCTATTTGTTATTTTTTTATGTGAGAAACAAACCTTTTAAGAGTACTGAGATAGGTCTCCCTTTGAATCAGGTAGTCATTGAAGGCATCAGCAAAGATGTCAGACCGATGTTGAATAGCTCTGTACAAAATAGGAAGATATTTCTCTCATTGGTTTTAACACATTAAAAACATACTATGAATTTACAGATTACTTGTATTATATCTGAACGGAAACACTCTAGTGTATTTTTCATCATAATCCTTGATCAAGAGAACGAAATTATTATATTAATTGAATCATTCTTTATTTTTTTTTTAAAGACTGCTGATTTTAAACAATCTCACAAACCTGATTTTTCAAATTCACTTCTCTCCTTCCATTTTCAATTCTCTGCTTCTAATTTCTAACACAAATCATACAATCCAATCATATTAAAGGATCACTTAAACTAAGATATAATTTTTCCCTTTACTGATTTGCTTACAATGAGTTTATTACACTTACGAGGTAATATCTTCTAGATTTGCCACTACGGCTGCCCATCCTTGCTGCTGTAGATGCTGATCATGTACCAACTTCTCACATGCCAGTATTTCTTCTTTGTCTGCCTCACTAATTTGCTGAAATGCAAGATATAAACATGGATTATGACATCCAAACCCATTACCATAACATTATGACATACTACAGTCAAACTTCCACAACTCGAAGTGCTCGGGACCTACAAAATCACTGAGTTTCAGTAGTTTCAAGTTATGGAAAATGTGGAAAATCACAGGAAATTAGAAGGGGAAAGATCGAACTTTATTACCTAAGTACGTTTTGTACTACTGTAATACTAAAAATAGCATAAAGGCGATATAATATTCTCAATTTATTTAATTCAAATGTATGTCAAATATCATCTAAGTATTTAATACAACTAATAAAAAATGTATAACATGGAGATCTGCTCTTATAAAGCCATTAGATCAGCTTTGACACTGTTCAACGATGTCGGGGGCTTACTCATTATATTAATAGATGAAGTTACTGTTTAAAATTTGCAGCTTGTACATTTGTATAATTCAAGATAATTTTCACCATTAGCAGTTTTTAATAACCTTCTTTCATAATTACAGCAATTAAAATTAAAATAAATCACCTATAGATAATAATAATGATAATCTGATTGTGTAATTACTAATGTGGATGAAACGTGTAATATACAATCCCATACACAAGACTGTTAATCCGTCAAGCTTAGACGCACACAACCATATAATTTTAATTGCTGTGTAAACAAGCCAATTGCTTTCTATCCTGTTATTTGCTTCGAGTTCCAATGATAAAATGCTTCGAGTTTTCGAAGGTGAAATTATGTACAAATTTGTCATTGGGAGTTGAAAATTACTTCAAATCTTTGGGGTATTCGAGTTTAAGAAGGCTGAGTTTGAGAAGGCAAATTCTGACGTTCGAGTTATCGAAGTTCGACTGTATATGATCTTCAAAGGGTGTATAAACGACAGACTACCTACCAGAGCAAGTTGTGTCCTAGAGATCACTGTGTTGTATGTAGGAGCGAGTAACAGGGATCCCTCTACCTGACTGGGAATGTCCATATCTGAAATAAGTCATTCATAATAATCAAAAATTTGCAAATGGAAAGACTGAGCAGTCTTTTTTATCTATACATCGACTTCCTCTGAAAGAATTAACTTCTTCATAAGCAGACACTGACTGGCATTAAATTATTTTTCTGTTACTCAATATCACCATCTTCAAATCTATTCACTTTGTACAGACTTTGTACTCTGTGTACAGACACTTTGTACTCTGTGCATAATTCATGAAAATTAAAACAAAGAACTTTTCTTATTTCCTGTGGATTGCCTATATCTGTACTATGAAAACCAATTTTAAAATTTGTTTAAACATGATTTTGAACATTTTTGATTGTAAATGACTATTTCCTTCAGCCACATGAGTTACAAAGACTACTGTTATTTTCAAATCTTTTAACAAAACACAGTCTATGATGTAGTAGTAACTTGAATAGATCAACAATAATATTACTGAAGCTCTGTAAGAGCAATAACAGTTAAGTGGTCAAGTTTCAAAAAGCTTTTGATTGTCTGTTGGTAAACTTAACACCAGAATTTTCACCTATATATCGGTATATGAGGAAACCAAAAAGAGCCACTCAGCTTCAGTAGGGATCAAAGGTCATTCCCACATGCTGCAACCAGAATTCAAACCCAGATCTGACAGAAGTGTGAAGCTTTAGTCAATTCCAACACAGCACTTTAACCCCCTTGATAAATGAGACAAATGCAAATACACCAAGAATTGTCATTGTTTTGAGCTGTAAACATATGATTCTCTGCTAAAAACATACAACCAGCTAACATTATATGAGGGTCATCTGTGCTTATACATATTCTACTATACCTGAGCCATAGTGAACACTGGGAGAAGGTGGATTGGCAGCTTCTATCTGTGACTTACTGAACAAGAAAATGGGATTGGTGTCCTGAAAATAGGGTCAGATAGTTTCTAATTATATCTTTTGTAAACAACAATACTTACGCAATTATTTTTCAGCTGACAACACTCAATATTATGCTTAATGTATATTTACATGTTTTAACTGATCTATACAAAACTTAAACTTGAACTTGAAACTTGAAATTTGTGGGAGTGACTCTTAGATCTCCAAACCTTTCTTTAGAAACAATCCATTGAAAGATTTCACAAGTCTGACAACTGAAATCAATGAACTAATTTTTCAAATTTTCCTACATGTCCAAATGAATATTCATGAGTTAAAATCTCTAAATGTATAGTTTACATAATCTATGAATACCATATTCACACTTTCTCTTAGTTTGTATAACATGTTGATTAACTACTCACATATCCTGCATGGTATTTGCAGACCTTCTCCGCTGGGTCCAGACTTTCCCCTCCACTGATTAGAAGTACCTGTTTATCCTCAGGAATGTGACATGCCCGACTTATGACCCCTTGCAAAGTGGTGACACTGACATGAAAATCGTAATTAGTCAGAAAAATAATGAGAAATCTGCTTGACTTGCAATACATGCCCTGCCTAAATCTCAGAGATGACTTGTGATGCATGTTTTCTACATTGAAATATTATGACTATGATAATATAATATATAGTAATTTGCTACAATAATATGTTAGTGGCTTCAAATTTTCAAGCTATCTAGTAGTAGTACTCCAACTGGCAAGGGAAATCCAGCTAGTCAAAGTTCAATGTCAAATGGTCATTGGCTTTGTTTTCAACTGTATGGGCTTCATTAGTAAATAGAAATACTAAATATGCTTTCCATAGTATGTCTCTAACAGTTCAAAAGGAATGGCCATGGTACAGGATGTGGAAAAGTGAATAAAACTAGAGCTGTCCTGAAGGGACAAATACTCCCCAAGGTAATATATGTTGAAGTATGCAATAACTTATTCCAAAATACATCACTGGTATAAGTGTAATGAATGTCCCACTTGTACATTTTAAGAAACTTACTTTGTTAAACTTCTTAACCAGACAGACAGATGTACAGATGGACAGGGTGATTCCTATATACACCCAAACTTTGGGTGGGGGGGGGTATAAAGATCTGGACAGCAATATACAAAAATATTAATGTATAATATTGTGTATACACCCTTGATACAGGGGAAATATGAAGTACAGTCTAGTCTGTGTTCAGGAATACAGGTTGATTTTGTATAGAGAATTAGTAGTACGGTACAGAGACTGGTGGTTGTTAAAGACAAGTGGTTGCTTAATACAGGTGGTCTTGAAACTTAAAGTTGCTTTGACTGTGCTGGTAAATATTGTTAATAGAAGATTAAAAAGGGAAAATAACAATAACTTTATTATCTTTATGGATTACTCAAATAGTCACAAGCTGAGATATTATTGTGCTTCATAATACTTCTTTTTGTAACTAATATTATACCATTTTTCAATACCTACTCACAAAGATATAATAATGTACACTGTATGTAGTGTTAAATTTTTCCAAAATATTCAATTCTTCGATTTTTCTTTCACAATATCTATATCAACAATGTAGGATCTGTCTGAATCCATTTAAAAACAAAACATATCTCATTAAGACAAGAAATGGAAACAATTGCAATACTAGCAAATTAATCTTCTCACCTCTCTGCTAAAAGGCTCATGTCAAAGGTCATCATCGTCCCTGTGTCAACGTGGAATACGAATAACATGATGACAGCCGTACGTCAAAGAACAGTACTATCTTCCTCTCAATTTCATGTCTTTAGATATTCCTGTAATAATTACGAGCCATATATTCTATTTCACCAGCTTTTTACAAAGAGGTTTATATATGGAATATAAATGCAACAATGTACAGACATTCAGGCCCTGAGGTTACAAAATGTTTGGAACATGACTCAGTGCTCCAGCTCCAAACTGAGTATGAGCTCATACTCGAGCATGCCTCGAAATTCATCGAGGTTATGAAAACTTGGAGCATGATAGTCACATTCCTATCTCGAGTATGTGCTTCAAAATCTCAAGATTGGTTAGAACCATACTCAGAACCGTACTCGAAATGTAAATATGGCGGCTTTTAACAGAAATACAATACTCGTCATCCCAGTGTCTTTCCTGAACGGTTAAACCCACTTCAAGTTCAGGGTCTTGAGGAAGATGAATATGTTATTCGTGCTCAAAAGTGTGTATAACCTCACCCGTACTCATACTCGAGAGTCGTGCTCAAGTGAGCATGGGTTTAAAGTCTGAGTACGGGTTTGGAGTTGAGCACGGGTAAGAGTTTCATAACCTCAGGGCCAGGCAAGCTATGGAGTGCCAAAGCTTACAGTTGCAGAGTACTATCTTATGTAAGTGTACATCATACAAACACTTTTACACCTACAATATTTTTGTCAAAATTGATAACAGTTCATATATGAGCCATCAAGAAAAGTTATATACAAAAGCTTATTTGTTCGATACTATAATCTTATTTAGACCCAATTTGTCCTATCACTGGCAAAGGAAGCAAATCAAAAGTGAGGGACCAAACAAATTTTCATATTTAAATCTTAAGTAATAATTCTACAACTTACAAGCAAAGAAAAGAGTCTATATGTCGACAAGACTGGTATTTGGAAAATTATACTATATAATCTTTTGTAATTATTTACTATTGATCATTTGTATATTATTTCCAAATTTTGGGGAAGATTTTTTTCTGTTGAACATCATCATAAAAAAATTGGAGAGAGAAACAGAATAGTAAATGTACAAGAAGAGATCTGGTCTTAAATCAGATTGTTTTAGTATCTTTCTATATTACAAATTAAACATTAGATTTTATTCTTTTTTTCAGATGATCAATAACACTGAGATGAATCATAAGACATAATTAAAACTTCTCTATAGGAAATATACTACATGTAACTAGAGACATATATACGCAGAGACTGGAAACTCCCATTAAAAGCTATATAGCTCTCTCACATAGGTAACATTTCCCGATAGGCATCCCGATAAACCGGATGTCCGCCATATTGTTCTCGGCGTTGGTTCACCTGAAACTGTTAAGCTCGTAAAGAAGAGAAATTAGCAGCAACCCTCAAACAAAGGTAGTTCGGTTAAGTAAAAAAGGCAATATAAAAACCATTTGAATCATTAAACATTTCATTTATGGTCTATTGAAAGTGAAACCATAACCACGATTAGAGGCCATTTGATGGTGAAAGACCTGTGAAAACATTCACTCAGTTGCAGTCAAATAATTTACACAATATTGAAGCACATGCGACCATATTTTCGTTTATAGCACCTTAAGTGTTTATTTAAGTCAAAGTTCTTTAATTGTCTTATGAACTTCTATAAATCATGCATAATTACGCAGTGGAGTGTGAAGATCTCGCAACGTTTTTTTCTTTCTACACGGCGGAAAATTTGTTAAAACAAAAAAGGTTGGCAAAATCAAAAGCATTATTTTTGTTTCCTATCCTCACCGTGCCAAGTGACACATAATTAAGGCCTCAATGTTTTTACTATATGGCTAAATTAATGAACTTACTTCACCTTGTAATTTCTAAATGGGATGAAACATTAATATTTTGTTTGGCTAAATTCAAAGAAGGAACAATTGCTTTTTAAAATGTTGTGATATTTTTAACGATACTCTATAATGGAGAAAGAAACTGGAGAATTTTATTGTAAAAAAAAAAGTATGTTTAACTTTGTAACTGGGAGTGGATGTGCCAACCTGAAGGACAAATACCCCGGATATTATTGTGTGTATTGATGTCAAAAAGCTGTTCAAACATACACATTTACTAATAGTCTGTTGCTACCAGTAGTGAGCTACTAAGAATATTCACTAAACTTTATAACCACACAAATTTATATTGTCCAATGCTGACTTTGAATTTGAGTATTTGTCGATTAAAATCAAATTTTTCAACTACATTTGTAATTAAACACATATATAAAAAAATTAATCTAACCTTGCTTCTTTTTGTGTGTGGATCAAATGGAAGAATTTTCAAATATTTTTCAATCTCTAGATGTAAATAATGTTGACCTAGATATAAACCTTGCATTTCCATTTTGTAACATGTATGCTATGGAGTATTCTCCCAAAATACACGTCATCTAAAACGCTGCAGAGTCTTTCTAGGATATATCCAGTAATGACAAGACATTTTCAAATTTAAAAATGACGCATTAGGTGAAAAGTTAAAATGACCTCACAGTATCAACAGATCAATGAACCAGCTGACAATCTTTTGTTTACGTTTTACTCTCAAATGATATTTCAAAAGCATTTTATATCACACTGGTTACTAATTATTACCAGAAATCCCTTTATGTAAGGAATCTTTAATGATGAATCTTTTGATCATTGGTTACATGGTAGCTTTATATTTCAGTTCGATAATGCAATACTTTGTTGTGATCTGTAAGGGTAGACATTATACAAAACAGTTCATCACTAGAGAGTTCTTATCAAGGGAAGCAACTCGTCTCCGTTTTGCGTTGGTGCTTTTTCTTCGAGAGTTCAATTACAAGAAGAATACGACAACTGTATGATATATGTATGCATTGTAAATATTTAATATCTCATGTTACATAAATAAACAAAGTGCTAAATTTTGATATTATTGACAAATTTAGGAAATAACATACAAATGATTTTTATTCAACTCGATTAATTTTGAACAATTGGTTTGCTAATCACCCTTCCCACTTATGATTTGCTTCCTAGGCCGCTGATCTGTGCAAGCATTATCAGTGAAAGTGCAATCGCATAAATAAATCAAACACTGGCTGATCTCAAAGACATCATAATTAAATTTATCATAGTAGATCTACCCGATAGTATACAAATTTTTCATGCATGTATTTAAACAGAGACATATGTGTATATATGTCTCTGATTTAAATGATAATCAAGGACTTATAAACAAGTATAAGCAAAGCAGAGACCTCCATACTACAGTAGATTTTGTTATGCCTTAATGACAATTTGTACCTTTATATAGTAATGTAAGTAAACGGTTATTGTAAACAAGACGAAAGACTAGATACCCTTATCAACACGTGATATTCATTAATAATCATCGTATTAATCCCTCAGTAGGAGATTTTATAATTTAAATTTTTATAAATTAAATTTAAGCTGTTTTAAATATAATGATATATACTATATCGGAAAGTTTCTTAAGTTTAGTATGACGTGGTGATGACGTTAGTTTTGTTCACGAGAAATAACCATATCAGTTTTGCTTTGCTTTCAGTTTAATCACCTTCGACATACTTCTTAATAATCAATTGTGTGTATGATGAAGATATAAACTTCATGTATGCCGAGCCAGTAGATAAAATGTTATGAATAGACCCAACACTCACCGCGTGTATATAAAGTATAAAGTGGCGGATTTAGAGGGGACGCCCCTCCCCTTTTCGCCACATATTTACAAGTAAAATCCAGATTTTGCACTAAAATGGCTGAGAAGCTAGGCTAATACACGTGTGCCCCCTTTCGGAAATCCTTAATTCGCCACTGGTATAACGGCGTAAATCAACAGAAACTATTATGATAGTAGGTACTTACTTTTAATGGAGCACGTGGCTCGGCGGTTATCGTGTTAGATTAGTATTCACAGTACTATTACCGTTCGGTCCTTACCCTGAGAATTGTATTTCCGTGTCGTATCCTTACTATACACACAATACTTTACTCTAATTCCGTTTATCTGTATGAATGAGTACCACATTTTGCTAGGAATTTAACACGGTGTTTTACCAGGAAGATGTTTGTGTGTGTGGAGCGGGGGGGGGGGGTCCGATTCTCATCTCATCACACTGTAAAAACCCAGATGAAAGCTCCGACTTTATAAGCTTACATGGCTACAATGATCAGTACGGTGATGACTGTAGATACATAATGTACAGTGGCGGATCCAGGATTTCCGAAAAAAGGGGGTGGGGTTACATGTGACAGTCAAGTATGAACCAAAATAATTAGCTATTCTGGGTGCCAAATGTGGAGTTTACTCATTTTACTCGAGTGTTTTCAACCTTAATACCTACATGTATATATGTGTTATAATAATGTTTAGATTGTTATAATAATGTTTAAACATATTAAATGTTTTAAATATTAGTGTAACATATAACTTGTAAACTGTGGCGAAAAAGGGGGCCGTAAATCTGCCACTAATGTGGATATCTGACACTAGTATCGTTGTCAATGTGAATTCTAAAATGAACCTTCGAATCACTGGTAGAGTAACCCTGACGTAGACTGGATTTGAACATCGCGGGGTTTTTTCTTCAAAGATATCATTAGATTACTAGACTGACATCAGGACAAGGGGACAACATACCCTTCGCATCCCAACAACGAGAAGGATGTGTACCGGTTCTACTTCTTCCCACATACCTTCAGGAACTGGAACAGACTTCCATCAGCACGTTCCTTTGGGGACTACCGGACTGCATTGGGCAACATACCACCTGCCCACTTCAGTTTAGGGTGAGGATCAAGGATTTTAACTTTTTAACTGTATCATATTGCCCTGTGAGGCTTTTAATTATCTTGACTGCCACATGAAGGATAACGCTCATTTTTTTGAGTACTCTTCGCATTGGAAGAAGAAAATTCATTCAAGTGTATTGGGCAAGTGTTAGTAAGACTTCTAAAATGACAATTTTCTTCTAGAGTGGTCGTTTCTTTCTCTCAACCAAAATAAGAATCCTTATCCCGAAGCAGAAGTGATAATAGGACACACTGTGGACCCGAGATATACACGTGAATACAACAGTGAACGATGAAAGAACAAGCATTCTGAAAGTATTGCTTAGGCAATACTAAGTCCCCTACCGGCAAATGGAAAACTAAGACCCCCAAAACACACACAACATACTCTCTTTCAGGCTGCCAGTAAGTTAAGTATTTGATCACAACCTTTAATGATGATGAAAACTAGAACTGTCCTAACGGGACAAATACCCCCCACAGCACCAAAATTTAAAATAGGGCCTAGACCGGAAAACTGCCATTTTAAAGAAATTTTCTAATTCCAAGGGCTGTAATTCCGTGAAAAATTTGTGGACCCTAACAAAACTCGAACTTGATCTGTAACTCATGGTGGTTGACTCACACACCAAAAATTGGATGAATATCTACAAGCATTTAGAAAAAAAGTCCGTAAAACTGCCATTTTAAAGAAATTTTCTAATTCCAAGGGCCGCAATTCCGTCAAAAATCAGTGGACGGAAAGGGAACTCAAACTTGATCTGTAACTCATGGTGGTTGACTCATACATCAAAAATTGGATGAATATCTACAACCATTTAGAAAAAAAGTATGGAAAACTGCCATTTTAAAGAAATTTTCTAATTCCAAGGGCCGTAATTCCGTCAAAAATTGGTGGACCGACAAGGAACTCGAACTTGATCTGTAACTCATGGTGGAAGACTCACACACCAAAAATTGGATGAATATCTACAAGCGTTTAGAAAAAAAGTCCGGAAAACGTGTGTGTGACTGACGGACGGACAGGCGGACGGAGTGCAAACCTATAGTCCCCTTCGGCGATGAAAGTAGGGGACTAATTGCTGTGAAAGAAAAAAGAGGAATTACTGGCTCAGTTATGTGGCAGAAGTCACCATAGAGCTATACTGTGAAGTAAAGAAGTGACATAATCTCACTTTCTGCAAGAGTTGCTATTTTTGTTTCCAAAATTTGGAAATCATATACAAAATGACAATAAATTATTATAAAATAGCATCTCTAAAATAGAAATTGTTTTAATTGAAGTAAATTCAATAGTAAATGTTACAATCATACACAAGTAGTTGGCGATAACTCTACAAACATATCTCTCCTGCCTCATCAGGATTTCTTTTTTCTAAGAAAATTTTTGTCAACCCCACCATCCCAACTTTTGATTTGCTTCCCATAGCAACTCAAACCCTGGATCTCTTTGTCACAACTGAGTAACTATACTGACATGCGATATGTTTGAAGACTTTAGTAAAGTGGCTTTTGCAAAAAACTCATGATGTTTCAAGGAACACATGTAGTCTCTGTTAATTCATAGATGTAACAAATGGACTGACAGACAAAATGACTCTCTAGGGTTATCATGCTCAACTTGTGACACAAAATCTAGCTAAGTGATTGTAAAACACTTTCCTTTACTGACAGTTATCTTTGATATGTTGATGAAGGTCATACATTTTGTATAATAACCTTGACCTTAATAGGGCCTCACTAGTGGATGCTGCATACCAAATATCAAATTGCCAACTCTTATAGCTCAGAAATCCAAAAAAATAAATGTGAATCAGAAAGCCAAAAAACAAAAAAAAAAAAACCAAAAAAAATTGTATCTGGTCTAAGGACCTTGAGGCAAAATCATCCTCTTTTGGCATTACTGGCATGTGATTTGACAAATGTCTTTACCTCAAAGATTATTGAAATATGATGTGGACACAACATCTACGAACTACTAAAACTATGTTACACCAAGTAAGAAAAATACCAAAATATTTTTTGGAATATATTTTTATTCTTTTCCACAATAGGAAGAATTCCACTCATTCATTCAACATGAAGTTGTGATCTGAAGCTCACTTGTCATGAAACAAGATTTGTATGACCCGAGTCAAATATAAATAAAAGTTACAGTGTATCACATCCTCACAAATCACTGATAGGCATCCAACTTACTTTTATAACTTTTCAAATGCATCATGTGTTGAGATGATGTTATATACTTTTTTAAACGAAAAAACTTTCAAATACATAAAAAAAAAATTGAATTCAGAAAAAAAAGACATTTGACAGTTAGGTGCAGCTCAAAGATTTGTTAGGAAAGCAATATGGAATCATAGTGGACATGTAATCTTACAGTGAAAAAACGTAAGATAATTTAGAAAAAGCACTTTTAATCAAAGAATTAAATCTTCAACATATTTCAATCATATCCTCTTCATTGAAAACGCACAAGAATACAAACAACTAATATGTTAATTTTTTAAATGTCCATCTTTATTTGGGTGGTAAACTAGTCATTTATTGTTCTATGAGACCTTCTATTTTTTTGTCTTCCTCAGTAGGTTCTGTATTCATATTAACTGCTTGATCCATATCAATTAATTGAAACCAATGGCCACATCTGCAACGTCTTGGTTCCCCTTTCTCTAACCAGGTCCATATCATTTCATCTGTGTCAGGATCACCTAAAAAGACCACACAAATCAAGTCAGAAGATATAACTCTTTGTACACACATAACTTTGTATAATATTTTCCTTGTATGCTTCAACACCAGTTTGAGTTATGAAAGTCAACAGGCAGAAAAATACGTAGAGAACTTTAGAATAAGTATGAATTAACAAAGCTTAAATATATGAACAAGCTTTTTTTGTGAAACACTAATGCCCCTAGGCTTGCTGCGACAAAGTCCAAAAAATAATTTTCAGCAAGAAGGTAAATGTCAAGGTCAAGAAGTCATCAACCTTGATGTCAATTTGAAAGGGCTCTATTAGTTGAGTATGCATGTGAAATATGAAGTCTCTATCCCTCATGGTTCAAAGTTATGGCCAAGGTTAAAGTTGTCTGACGAACGTCCAAAAAGTTATTTTTAGTGTGAAGGTCATTGTCAAGGTCAAAAGGTCATCAACTTTGGTGTCAATTGTAAGGGCTTTATTAGCTGAGTATGCACGTAAAATATGAAGTCTCTATCCCTCACGGTTCAAAAGTTGTGTCCAAAGTTAAAGTTGTCAGACAAAGAGACAAAGTTATTTTTAGCGTGAAGGTCATTTTCAAGGTCAAAGTTATGGCCAAAGTTAAAGTTGTCAGACAAACAGACAAAAAGCTATTTTTACAAGAAGGTCATTGTCAAGATCAAAGGTCGTCGACCTTGGTGTCACTTGAAATGACTTCATTAGTTGAGTATGCATGTGAAATATGAAGTCTCTATCCCTCACGGTTCAAAAGTTATGGCCAAAGTTCAAGTTGTCTGACAAACAGACAAAAAGTTATTTTTAGCCTGAAGGTCATTGTTAAGGTCAAAAGGTCATCAACCTTGATGTCATTTGAAAGGGCTTCATTAGTTGAGTACGCATGTGAAATATAAAGTCTTTATTCCTAACGTTTCTAAAGTTATGGCCAATGACAGACAGGACAAAAACAATATGCCCCCGTTCTATTGATCCAGGAGCATAAAAAGCAAATTGAATTACATATAGTATAGATCTGTAAATCATTACAGTATAATTACAACCTCATGTATTTCTCAAATTATAACAAAGCAGTAACACTAGTGCATTAATATTCATAATAATTTTTCAAAATAGCATTGATGGTTGATCAGGCTAAAGCGCTGTGCTGGAAATCACTGTACCCTTTCACTTCTATTTAGTTTGGGTAGGAACCCAGGGATGGCAAATGTGAAGATCTCCCTACGTCACTGCCAAAGACCAGTGATCTCTTCTGAGAACATCAAATTTCTCTACAACTAAACAATGGTCAGTGCTGCATAGGAAAAATACCCCCTAGTCATGCATTCATCAGTGAACAATATACAATTTCATACTAAATATATTATCACCTTGAGTTTACCAAGGCACAATGCTTAAAAGCAATCTCCAATCCTTTTTATCATAAATACAAGAAACCCGAGTCCTCAGAAGAAAAAATAATTTCATCTACTGACAGCCAAAAAGATGGTGGTTTGTCCACATTCATTGTAAATCTGCAAGTATTGAGCTATTCTGTATGGTCAGTATGTTTTGGGCATATATGGTTGGTGTGGCTAGTAAAACCAGAGATACTCAGACCGCCTGGGCACCTGGTTTCATCTCTGGTCTTAAAAGGTCCATGAATGTCCAGTCTGGTACTTTAATGCAAGTGCTGCAGTGACACTGCTTCAGCTACTTTCATATTTTTTGTTCCTTGTAACTTACTTGTCATACATCACAGTATCTTTCTACACGTATACTTACATACACATCCTAATATACGTTTGTGAAAGAAAGAGGGAACAAGATTTGGTTTTTCATATGTTCCATCCACCATATATCTTTCTTCCAATCCATAAGGATCCTGTAATGAGATTTATAAATAATTAACATACATGGTTATGTCACAGACTATATATAAAAGTTAAAAAAAAAAACCTGTCTGATAAACAGGTTGACAATATCGCCTAATCCATGAAATCACCATTTTTGCCTAACAGAGGTTTAAAATTCTATATTTTGGAAAAAAATATTGTGGGTCGAAGTTTTATACATAAGGAGCTACCATATATTTCATGCAAAGAACCCTTGTTCTGAATTTTATCAAAATTGAGGAAATATGTGACTTCTTGCATGTCATAATTCAATTCTGGTAAAGATAAGAAATGTGTACCTTTAATTTCATCGTGCATTTCAGATGTACAAAAGCAACTTTTAAATATCTATAATGATAAAAAAAAATTGTAAAAGACGATAACTTTTTCTCCTTTTCGAGTATTTTATTTAGCAAAGAAGTTAAATTCCCCAATGACCTGATAACTATAATATTAAATTGAATAGAGTTTTTCCAGTCTAGACAAAAACAAGGGAAATCCATAAAGATTCCCACTCTTTTGTTTAAGGTCATAACCTACTTAATCAGTTTTAGGATAGACTTGCTTCCAAACTGAACCAGTTTCTTCATTTGGTTTATTATAGAGACTCATAATGACATCTGATGTGATAACCAAATGAGAATTAAGAGTTTTTTCAACTTCCTTGATTGACTGATTCAGACATTTTTTAATTACCTCAATATCATCTGTTGTGACGGATATTTTCTCTTCATATTTCAAATAAAATATATTGGATACATAATCACCTGAATACATTAAATACATTGAAACCTTTCCATATAAAACTTTCTGTGAAAAAAAACCCCAAAGAAATCTGTATTTACAATATTCCTGCAGCTTTATTCATGACGAAATTAAAGTTATCTTTGTTGTTATCAACTGCATTTGATTTGACAAACTCTTTAGTGCAGAGATACAAAAGTTTTTTTTGCGAGTCGAGTACGTCCATAAAAGAGCATTTGATGATCTTAGAGTAAATCCTTTATTCATTTCTAAGGAAATAACTATCACAACTCTTTCAAACTGTAATCTGAACTAAAATCCTCTCTACAACCAGCAGATCCTTCAATATATATATCCTTTGCATATCATACATGTATATAAGTGCTTTCATATCAATTCTTTCAATTTCATATATATGAAATTTTGAAGAAAAGCCATCTTGAAAATAACTTGTTACAAGCACATTTATTGTACCGTATTATAAATTGTCACTATACATGTACTAAAACACTGACAAAGTCTGGAAGAGCCCCAATGAAAGGCTTTTACAGCAAACAGCAGCATTATAATATTCAATTCAATTTACATTAATGATTAAAGGTTTGTTTTGCAGTAATATTAAAATCTTTAAATGCAACATTTTACTGTTCAAAGGAGTTATCACGTGCTGAAGAGAAAGCTGACGGAGAAAAGAAGGAACAAACGGACTGACAGATTGCACCTGCCAGATTGTATTATAACATCATTAGCATGAACAGAAATTTCTAAACTTCGCCCCCAAAAAACTCCAGTGACTCTGGAAATACAAATCGGATAATCTTCAAAATCAAAATGTTTTTTTCCTCCCATTTATCCAAATATTATGTATAAATTAATGGAAATTGTTCAAACTCAAAGGAAACTTAAGTTATTGCATGCCGAACAATGTCCTGATGGACAGACATAGTGATTACTATTGGGCACCTGTCCTATGCTTGGGCCATAATAAAAGTCCTGACAGCCCTTACTTACCGTAATACCTTGCTCCAAACACATTAACTCCCATTTTTCTACTCCAACTCTGTGTCCACCACCACTGGCAACTAAACCATCAATTCCTGAAAGTAAAATTAAATGTAGAATACAGTTATGAGTTAAAAGACATTTAATTCCAGACTGAAATTTCATGTTGTGTTTCTGCTTTTTTAAGCTAACTGATCAATTCCTATCTATCAGAGAAAAAAAATGACAGTAGACTAGTTGCTAATGTCTGCTAGACTTTGAACTAGACTCCTAGCTTTACAAAGTTAGGGGCCCATATATCACCTTAATCTTTCCTCAAACTCCTGTTAAAGTGTAAACTTAAAGATCTGTGAATAAACATGAATTTTTCTATTATTTTTATTCATCTGTTTGATTCCTTGAGCACCTAATTTTCTCCTTTCCCCAAAGATAATGGCCTCTGAGCCACTTTGTTATTTTCTTTTTTTTATTTTTTGTTACAGAGCACATCTCTTTTTCAGTGAGTCGTTACAATTAAATTATCCTTTGATTTTAACAAGTGTATTAGAAAATTACTGATGCCTTTGAAGTACATTTATCTGGTACAGCTTTATACAGTGTCCGCCACTTATTTGAATGTCGCATTATTGAATATTTCGTTTTATTGAATAAGACGCTGAAATCCAAAACCATTTCCTATCAAATCTATTGAAAATCCACCACGTATTACACTAGAATAAAGTAGCAACTTTGTTTATTTGAATAGTGTGATTGTCCCATCAAGCATACCTTTGTCTAAACTTAAATGTACTATATTTATACAAAAACAATGTATGAACAATTAACATACTCGATCACAGTAATATCTTTTCCAAATAAGATATATAACTTCTACTAGCTGCCATTTTATCTGTTTATTTGTGTATACAGTATGACGTCACATCTCGCAGAACGTGACGTCACATTGGCGACACTTCAGTAGCCGACATATTTTTGTAAAGAACAACATGATGATACCTCATCACAAATGCAAAGTCACATTCAATGAGATATGACATCATGCTCTTACATGGAGTCAGGTTAAGTCGCCCCAAAGTCAAGTCGCCCTATATCGGTTAAGTCGCCCCATATGGTCAAGTAAGGCCGCCCCACATAGAGATTCATCATTATATTCAAATATACGTTTGAATTATTAATTATCCTATGATGAAAATAAAGTTTTATGAATAAATATTTTGGTGTATGTTTACTATAGGATAATTATTAATATCAACTGAAGTCGCCTCGTGCAATTGGTGTCTATCTATACTGCCATTACTGATGTAGAACTTTTCTCTAGTAATTTAAAATCTTGTAATCATATGAAGGATAAGACATAAGTAGCACAATCATCAATTTGATTAACATGTATTACAAGTGACCGAATAGATAACTCAAACAATTATCATAAACAGATCGATTTCTACATGACATTGGGGCGACTTCACTTGACATTATGGGGCGACTTAACCGATATAGGGCGACTTTACTTTGGGGCGACTTAACCACAGACCTCTTACGGAGTCAGGTTAAGTGGCCCAAAGGGAACATGTATACACAAATGATGAAATGGAGAATCGTGTCATGTTTCCAGATAAAACTGCAGCTAGTAGAAGTTATAGATCTTATTTGGAAAAGATAATGATGAAATGGAGAATCGTGTCATTTTTCCAGATAAAACTGCAGCTAGTAGAAGTTATAGATCTTATTTGGAAAAGATCAAGTAAGTTAAATGTTCATTTATTGGATTATAGGACTTAGGTTGCAAGTTCGCTGGACAAGCGTTTATTTGTCACCTGAAGCTTGTACATCCCAATACCAATTCATATCGCTGAAATTCTACGTTTTGATGAACAAAGTCTCTCTGACCCTCTCCCACAAATCGCTGATATCAAAAGTGGGAGAAGGGCAGAGAATCTCAGACTAGTCAACATGGTGTCATTGACATTGGTGACAGTGTCAGTGCTGTCATCAATGATAAAAGCAATATAAACTTTTTCCAATAATTAAGATTTATGTCCATACGTTTCTCCTGTATCTGTATCTCAGATGTTTCAAACTTCATTTTTAAGGATATTTGTAATGTTTTGTGTGTTACGTGATCAGAAAACGATGTGACCGGCACAGAAATCACAAATGGTTATTGATTGAATATCGCAAATAATATACCAACCGACTTTATTTTTATGGACTGGTTTTATTCCGACTCCAACAAATTCTTGACCTGAAGCATATCGAACCTGAGCAGATGCTGGACTGAATCGACCTAGCGTTCGTGCTACAGTAGAAACAGTCCTACACAAGGTCGACGCCATGTTGGTTAAAGGAGAAGGTCAAGTGGACAACTCGCTGTAAAGACAGTTCTCGCAAAGTCTTTCGCTATGTGTCGTACACACACATCTGTAATGTTTTAAAAAGTGGTACAACTTCCTAACATAGATTGGTAGTCTTCAATTATTGAATATACGTTATCATAAATTGTACTGTTGAATTATGGTTTTTAATAAACATCAAACATTTAATATTCGTTATTATCATGAAATTCAATCGCAAGAAAATTAAACGAGTAAGAGTGAGAAAATGGAACAGACGACAGATTTAAACTATGCCACTTCAGCGTCTGAGAAGCAGTAACACTTAGTCAATTAAAAAATGGGTAGGTGGAAACACGGACCATTTGTTGAGGTGCACAGGAAGAATAAGCATTTCACGTCGGCTAGCAACACTAGACGTGTTCGATTCTAAAAAAAATTAGTATAAAATGCAGTGGCGGATTTAGAGGGGGGGCGCCCTTTTTCGCCACATATTTACACGTATAAATTCAGATTTGGCACAAAAATGACCGAGTAGTTTGGCTAATACGCATGTAGCCCCCCCCCCCCCCTTTTTTTCAAAAATTCTGGATCCGCCAGTGAAATGATCGAAATTTAAATTCTTTACCTAAATCAGGTATGGAAATCGTTATCACAGATGTGCAAAGTTTGAAAAGGTAGGGAGGAAACCCTGTTAAAACAACTAGCCTAAGAAACAACATTATAGGGATTCACGGCTATTTTAACAGGTTATGGAGCGGGTAAAACATACCATATTTATGAATTTAGAGGTAGACAATGGCAACACTCATATCACAGGTAAATATAAATTATTTGCAGTTAGATCTCCGATGTATATGTAAAGAGTGAAATAAACCAAAATAGCAAATAGATCATCCAAGATTATAAACGAACACAAAACAGTCCTGAATGCCGTGACCACACCTCTTATTCCGAACACAGATGTCCCTGTTTATCTTTGTGGCTCATGATCTAAAAGTATGTCACGATCTTTACCTAAGTCAAAAACACGGGGCGGGCTTGATGTAGTGATCGGGTTCGATTCCCAGATTGCGCCACCATGATTAAGAGGTGGCCCGGGTTACTTCCTGCTTCCATTTCGCAATGTAATTGTTGAAAGCGACGTAAAACACCAATCAACCAACCAACGGCCAAACCTATTAACTCAAGGTCACATTTAAAGGACGTTAGTCATAGTCTACAGTGACGTGTCATAATTTGGGTAGCTCTTGGAAAACAGTGCTTGTAAAACCAAAGCTGTGTCTTGACTATGATTAAACTTTTTATAAAAGGTCATATATAGAACGGTGCAGAGGAAGATATTGTTGGGCCGATTTTTTTTACGTCATTCAAAAAACACCCTATATCACCCTGACCACTACTATCCCACGCTGGACTTTGAGGAAATCTGTTTAAATGACAGTTACAACTCCAAACAATTAAAAGACATAAGAGAACTATGTAAATGGGTAACATTAATTCGAATTAAATACTTTTAATACTGTTGACTGGTCAATGAATAATGAAGTACGCCGGCGTGCCTATAATTATACCTGTATGAACGCATAGCATTCGTGTTGTGTATTAAGGACTTTTCAATAAGTTGAAAGTTATATAGATATTTATTTTGATCACCATCGTCGTCGTCGTTGTCCTCCCCCTTCTCATTTTTTCGAATCATGAAATGTTATCTGCGAAATGATTTTTGCTACTAATTTCTACCTTCAACTCCTTTGGGTTGTCCAAATAAATTCATGATGTTTTTTTTCTGTGGATATCATAACATAAAATATAGTGTTAAGGAAACTGGTAATATATAATTAGAAACAAGGATTTGGATATTGCGTTAAATGCAGCTTTCAAAAGTAGATAAACATAGTACATGTATCCGGCAACTATTCGCGTTGTCGGCCTTAACAATGGACTTCGCCGCCATTAACTGCAGTCCTAATGTTAATGGAGGAAATAAAAACGTATTCCCACAAAAATGACGTAAAGAACAATGAAACGTTTTTATGACGTCATAAGGTTGCTAACGTTCAACGTCGTTTCTAACTCATAGTACGCAAGCGCCGCCTAAGCTCATTGATGCAACGCATTTGACGCTATGGCGTAACGTCGCCTCATATCAGTCGATGTCGTCTAAATTTATCGCCAAGATGTCAATTGGGTCTTTTCGTAATGCAGAGTTATTTCCCATTTGAGCAGGTATCCGACGTCAAACCCTTGTGACGTCATACAATTTCTATATCACTTCCCGCAATTTTACACCAGTTGCCATAAAACTGGTTGACGTCACAATGGTTTGAAGTCAGATACCTGCTCATATGGGAAGTAACTCTGTTTAACGAAAAGACTTTAAAATATTTGCAAACTGGTAGGCCGCTTTTAGGGAGAAATGGACGTCGTGTATATTTTTGGAATAAACTTACTTCATTTTCTCTTTGTTTCTCCACTTTAGATGACATTTCAAGATACAATAGACTCTTTCACAATAACGACGGGACTGACGTCTTGTGAGAAGAAATGAACACTGTTCCTGCTAAATGACGTAAGAAACAATCAATATCTGATTATGACATCATTTTTATTTTAAGGGAAACGTAACTATTCTTCCCCCAAAACGTTAGTCCACTCAATTAACGTGATAGAATATATCAGTTACACTTCCCGAGCAGACTGCTTGAACACCTACGTACAATCGGCCATAGTATTAAGTCTCACGTTTTCGAAATCATCGTATTTTCTACTTTACGGAATTTTATATATAAATATTTGCATTGTATTTAGAAGGTAATGTATTTTAAACACACGTTATTTGTGTTGCAGATACTTAGAGGTTGATATGATTGAGAGAAAGAGAAAATATGCTCTGCCATTTTAACATAGACGATTTTATGACGATTTTTCAGAATATACTTAAAGTTAAGAGAGGGTCGAGACACACGTAAAATTACGACTAATTTTAGTCTTACCTTAAGTTTAAGAATCTTTGTGAATACAGTCAAACTCGTAGATTTACAATTACAACAAATTTTAGTCGTAAGGTTCTTGGATTTTTTTTTTGTAATAAACCTGTTAGTATATAACATAATTCACCCTTCCACGGCTTGCAAGAGAACGTGACATTCAGTCTTTTTTACTTGTTCTATCTTTGACGTCATAAACAAATGTGTTGTTTGTCGGACCTCAGATGACGTCATCACAATGAAAAGTTGCGTTTTGTGGAAAATTGTTAAATTAGATGTCGTCACAATACGTTACACCTCGGTCATACCTCGGACAAACATTGAAAATATATTGTGACGTCACGAAATTTTTGACCGGGTTCGATTCCCGCCATGGGCACATCGGTGTCCTGTCTTTTCGGATGAGAGTCACGGTGGACTTGGAAAATAAAAGATACCTCTTCGGGCGAGTCTGTTGCAAAGATGTAATGATTTTTTTTTTGCGATGCAACAGATATATGCAGTCGCCTTATACGTGAAATAATTGTAGAGTGACGTAAAAATCAATAAATCAATCAATCATTTCATATAATCAAATTTAAAATCTCCCTTACCAAAGGATGATTTGTGTAAAGTTTGTTAGAGATTGATCTAATGGGTGGAGAATATTTAAAAAAAACACTTGATATTGTAAGTGGTTTTTGACGATTTCCTACTCTTCCCCAATTCATCTCACCAACGAGAAAAAGATTAGCTCTTGGTTTGAACAAATTTGAAGCGCCTTTACGCCAGCTGATATGTGTACAATTCAGTTGATATTGAGTCAGTGTTAACGAAAATAAGATTTTTAAACTTTACATTTTTTTTCCATTTCGGTAGTCATCTCCTGCCAGAAGATAAAGCGGTCATCCATTTAAATAAAAGCCGGTGCGGCCTAGTGGATGAGGTGCTAAACTCGTGACCTAGAGGTTCCATTTCCGCCCTTGGCATCCCGGTGTTCTGTCTTTTGGGTGAGACAGTTAAAAGCGAGGTCCAGTATCACGGTAGGCGTGGCACGTAAAAGATCTCTCACTGCTTCGGGCGGGTCCGTTGCAAAGGTAGAAATTTCAATGCAATGCATCCGACTGATGCCGTCACCATATACGTGAAATAACCGTGGAGTGACATAAAACAATCAATCGATCAATAAAAACACATAAACGTAAAACACGTAAAACAATAATCAGTCAATCAATTCATTTAAATAAACTTGAATTTCCTTCTCCCTAGGATGATTTGAGTCAACTTTTGTTGAAATAGGCATAGTAGTATTGCAGAGGGAGTTGGCAACAGGAAAAGTTAATGACAAGTGACAGGTACAAAATTTTGATCAGAAAAGCTTCTTTGGGCTTCTATCGTCTAAAGCACTGTAACAACCCACTTTGAAGAAATTACGCATTTTGCTAAAAGAAATAACACAAACACTCTTTGCTGCAAATTTTCGGCCTCCTGGCCTTTATCAAGCAATAGTTAGAATAGTACAGAAGATCTATGTAACATCCATCTTTACATGTCTTGTTTATATTAGACATGTAAAGATGGATGTTACATAGATCTTCTGTACTATTCTAACTATTGCTTGATAAAGGCCAGGAGGCCGAAAATTTGCGGCAAAGAGTGTTTGTGTTATTTCTTTTAGTATATTTTACTTCCCTTTGGAGGACTAGTTATTCTATCTTACGCATTTTGAATAAAACTTTTCAAATCGCGTTAAATTTTGAACAACCGTAACACATTTTGAAAATTTTTTTTCAAACCGCGTTAAATTCGGGACTGCCTCAATGCGATTTGATTTTTTTTCAAACTGCGTTGAAATCAGGTACAGCTCAACACAATTTGAAAAAAAAAATTCATATTGCGTTAATGGTGTACATGCATTTTATTTTTCATTTCGCGTCAAATTGCGCTTTGAGTCAGAAAAGATAATTAAACTTGTTTACTGGTCATAGTTTCATGCATTTATACAGTATTTACTCTGAAATTGCTTTGCTGGGTTTGATAAATCTTAATGGGGATAACGTACCTATGGTCTCCTACAAGTTCTTTGGTATTACGACCACATCTGCCAAGTGATGGATCCAGGATGGGGCCTAATCAGTAGCAAAGTAGTGCCTGTTTTGACAAACTTCTTCAGACTGGATAACTTCATCAGCAAACACAATGAATACCAATGAATTTAAAACATGTGTGCAAAAGTGTTTGTTGTGTTTGGTTTCATTTGCGATGTAATACATTTGCCGATGAATGGTGCTTAGGTGAGGAATATAGACCCACTTAGGTCTCTTGTTCAAACAGTGTCAACAGGACGCAATTCCAAAAATAGATCAACAGTCTCATTTGAGATTTCGTAAAACAAGAGATCCAAACGGGCCTATATTGCTCACTTGAGCACTATTAGCATTTTTTAGAGTCAGAAAATAAATGGAGATTCAGTATTACAAATGTAGATGCCTTCCAAGCTTCAAAACATGCGATAGTTGCAAAAGAGAAGTCGAAAAACTGTCAGCCAATCGGTCATGGTCCACTTGTCGGAATGTTCAGAAGATTGAATGTTCAGTAGTCCAAAGGTTCACTAGTTCAATGGTTCACTAGTCCGATGGTCAAATAAACCACACGTCAAACTTTTCTAATTTGTTACGCATACTCGTGATCATTCATCAGCGGATCCAGAGGAGGAGACCGGAGTCTGGAACACCCCTCCCGAATCCGAAAATTTTACCTAAAAACCCCCCAAAAGGTAATATTTGGGCATTTTGGGGGTTAGACCCCCTCGTCTATGAGTAAAATGTACCTTTATTGGTTGGAACACCCTCCCTTTCCCTGACAAAAATTTCTGGATCCGCGCATGACATTCAGCGCATATACCATCATGAATAAAGTATCTGAACTATTCTATAGAAGCGTATTAGTGCCACATTAGGTGGATTTCGGTGATCGACGGGAATCGGAAACAATTTGAGCAACCACAAAAGGTCTCAATGAGACAAGCTTTCTTCAAGTTTCAGTTTTCTGATTCAAGTAAATTGTCCCACACGATGGAGTTCCACTGAGGAGAGTTTTTTTTTCACGTTATTGCACAGACGCGTTTTGTAGAAAAGAAAGCTAAATGATTATCGTCAAAAGTGGGTCCTCACTAAAACTAGGAGTCGGAGTCCGGGTCGAGTTGGAGTCGGAATTGGAAGTTGTGACGGTGTGATGTCCTATTACTGATTTCCTCTCAACTATGGACTAATTTCAATAAAAATAGTTTTGAGCGGCTTATTCCTATTGTACGAAGTTATTCTGTAGAAGAAAACGATACTAATTATTATGAGCGCCGTTTTGCAACTTTTTCATAAAAGTGATATATTCTATTTGAATAGGAGATATCTCCAATTCGATAGATGATATCACCTATTCAATAGGTGTTATCTCTTATTCGAATACAAGATATCTCCCATTTAAATCGAATACATGATATCTCAAATTCAAACAGAAGGTATTTCTTAGTCTAATTGGAGATATCTCCTATTTGAAATGGAGATATCTCCTTTTCGAATAGAAGACATCACCTTTTAAATATTCAATTCGAATATGAGATATCTTCTATTTTAATTAATACGAGATATCTCCTTTTCAGGCTGAATAAGAAATATCTCCAATTCAAACTGGTGATATTCTCTATTCGAATACAAGATATCTCATTGAATTGGAGATATCTTCAATTCGAATTGGAGATATCTCCTATTCGAATTGAAGATATAACTTTTGTGAATAAAAAGCAAAACGGCGCCCCATAAACTATAGCATATCAACTGATCAGCATTGGTCTCCGCCTCCGACCCGGATTCCAACTACTAGTTTTAGTGAAATAGAAACACTAGGTGATTCGGCATTCTCCAAAATGATCAATTATCTATCTACTACATGTGTATATAATTGTTTTTATTTTATTTCAATAGGGGACATGATTCTGATTAGGAAGAAATCAGCAATAATATGTTTCAACTCAGACTCCGACTCCGATCCGGACTTCGATTACTAGATTTAGACGTATCTAAGAGTTAAGGATGTCTGCTATTGAGTTTTTCGGCAGTTTCAGAGTGAGGCTTCATATGAATAACATTGAAAATTCCCACCATTGACACCAACTTTTTGTTTTGAATATGGTAGATAATGGTGTCTGGAGGACCTTAGTGAATTATTTCAAAAATTGTAATACTCCTTCTCTATGTTTATTAGACTTAAAAGTTGTCCTCGACACCATGTTAATTGACTGATGGGGATAAGCATAAAGCACCTATAGGAGGGGATATTATGCGCCAAAATATCTCTCTTATATGCTCATTGACAATATATTTTAAAATGACAATTTTTCAAAACAATTTTTATGCTAAACGTACGGTTATATATATATATATATATATATATATATATATATATATATATATATATATATATATATATATATATATATATATATATTACACATATGCACCATAATGGACGTCCGCTAGTGTCGAGAATGTGATATCCCAACCTCAGAATCGAGCCATGTGCTACCAATTTCTAATAACAATCTCATGATTGGTCAACTAAAAGAATGATATAACCTTGACCCTATGTCATACATGTATCTCAAAGGCCAAGGTCACAGTACGCTGTAATAGTGAAACCCTTCCCGAACCTTATTTCTGACATCCGTGAAGTGTAATTGCAGTCAATACATTGTAACACCACAGGACTGTTTTCAGTTATCACGTATATGTCATAACTTTGACTGAAGGTCATATCTCGAAGTTGAAAGTCACAATGCACTGTCGTAACAAAATAATATATACATTATTAAAGCAGGTACATATTATACTCGTGTATGGAGCCGTAATGTACAGAGACACCAAACCTCGTAGTATAGTTGGCAATTATCTTAGTGTAAAATATGACCTTGATACATGGTCATATTTCCCAGATCGAGGTCACAGTGTCCTGTGGATATAAAATTATGTCCGGGTCATATTCCTATACATCTGTAGTGGTAACCTGTCAGGTAATCCTATCAGGATTGATGACCCTATCAACCGGTTTATGTGTCCCCTTTTTTCAAAATGCGTCGAAATAGGTCTGTGTAACTCTATTTGAAAAAAAGGGGTTTTTTTTCAAATCGCGTTGAGGCAGTCTCAAATTTAACGCAGTTTGAAAAAATATTTCAAAATGCGTTACGGTTGTTCAAAATCCAACGCGATTTGAAAAAATTTTCAAAATGCGTATTTTTTTCAAAATGGGTTGTTACAGAGCACCAAAGAACATTCTCATTTGCCCCGACTAGAGATCGAACCCCGACATACAGATGTGAAGCGCAAATTCTAGACCTATGGGCTATTAAGCCACCGGCGTCAACAGTTTCCAAACAACAATAAATATGTAAAAGTATTTATGAAAAATTCTATCCGATTAAAACATAAATATTAAATGAAAGTCTCTGTATGCAACAGTAACAAACACTGTCAAAACAGTCATTATAATGATAAATAATGAGAAAAGAATGCAGTTGTGTACAGTTAAGATTAATCAGGGGTTTTGTCCCTTGGCTTCCAGCTAAACGTTAAGGATCTAGAGACCTCCTCACACATCTCTAATAACCTTTGTCCCCTCTTTTCGTCATCTAAAGGTTTCTTGTGAAATCTCGCGACTGCCACCAAAACCAGTTCACCATTTTCATCTCGCGCAATGGTATCGTTTTCATCATAAATTGATTCATCATTATCATCGAACGAAATTTCTTCAAAGATAAATTTTCTCCATTTAGATCCCCGTACCTTTGCCAAATTTATCACTGTTGTGTAATGGATTTGGCTCGTAACTTCCAGCTCGGTGAGGTGTTCTGAGACCGATACCAACTTTGTTAGTGCAGTGTCCTCTACGTCAGCGAAGCATTCAAACACTCTCAAAGTTGAACGATATTTATCGCAGAGGGAAGACATCAATTGTTCATCACATCGAGCGTATTTCATGAATTTGATATGCGTAAGTGGACAGTGAAGTGACAAAAGATTAAATAGTTCCATATTCGGAACACGTGACATGACAGTGACCTCTACCGACAGTTCAGGGTTCGTGCGCCTTATGTTGTCCCACACTCGGGATGAAACTTCCGGTATTCCATACGACTCTTCATGTTGGTTATAAATTACAAATATGCGCAATGTTTTTAATTTTGCTTTTCGTACACGACAGAACTCTACGAGTACGTTTTCATTGATCAATGGAGACCTAAGTGCCAAGCAACTTAGATTCTGAAAGTGAGAAACCATTCTTTCTACATATTCACACGGTATCAAACGCGGTGTTCGTTGGCTCCATTTCCTCTTCTCCTGTGGCCAAAAAAGTGATAAAGATTCTAAGTCATTTAATTTCGAATTTTCCATCAGAGCTTCAAAAATGTTTTCTTCGTGATTCCCAAGCGTTGAAGGATATAGTGGCCACGATATCAAATGAAACGATTTTAATCGAAAAGCGTTTCGAATAAAGTCAACAATGGCTGTGACGTTTTTATGTGCTGGGTCGTTTCCATACAGATGCATATCTGTAGTGATGGTTCCAATTTCAAGGGAAAGACTTTCCAGCCGACACTCTTTGGAAATTCTGGATAAAATGTCGTTCCATTGCCCAAAATCAGTATGCAAAAATCCAATCACAGAAATTGTCAGCTTTTGAAAGAAAGGCCCAAATCTGGAAATCATATCCAGATGTTTCTCAGTTACCTTTAGTGTGCCTTTGTCATGCTCACTTTTTAAAGGAACTACCTCTTGTTGAAAGGCTGGGAGAGTGGGTGTAGATTCATAAAACAAGGAAGGGTTTCCTATATGTTTTATGACCATTTTGGACCACAGACTCGGATGGTTAAATACATCATAGAGGCAATGGCATGTCTGTGAGACCATGTATCTATCTCTAATAGACAGGTAGGTCATGATATCCACCCAAACCACGGAGGGTAAAGTGCTGAAATCTGGGGTGGGGTCTTCCTCCGGACGCTCGTCGCTGGTTTTTGTGTCTGATTCGGTATCCTCCATTGTTGAACCTGATATGTGCAAATACAAAGGGAATTAGATAAATAGCTCTTGACATTAATAAAAAAATTATATCGAATGGGAAAAACTTTCTCTGATCAAGCTTTTATTTTTTGTCATTTCATTTTATTCATCATCATCATCATCATCATGGTAATCTCAACCTGGAATCAAGTCCAGAAAATCCTAACATTAATAGTTATTTTAGTCGTTATCGTGTGTTAACGCTAACAAGTTATTTTAGTTGTTATCGTATGTAAACGCTAACAAGTTATTTTAGTCGTTATCTTGTGTTAACGCTAACAAGTTATTTTAGTCGTTATCGTGTGTTAACGCTAAGAAGTTATTTTAGTCGTTATCGTGTGTTAACGCTAACAAATTATTTTAGTCGTTATCGTATGTTAACGCTAACAAGTTCGAACTATCCACTACCTACTGTTAACTTACGCAAAATTTAAATTACTTAAACACGTTAAAGTAGTAATGTTTGTGTATAATTTCAAGTGTCCTTGACCTTGCACACAAATAGAGAGCTCCTCCCTTTCCCCAAATCCAGTTAACACACAGATACACACATACGCACACACACACACACACACACACACACACACACACACACACACTCATTACTTTTCTATATACATATACAAGTATCTATGATAAAACATCAATTCCTTAAAGGACCTATGGGAGATAATGACACAATTGAAGTTTCACCTTTAAAATGCCCCAAAATTATCTGTTAATGTAATATTTAGCTACGGATCAAAACTTGGTTCAAAAACCCTATTACTGTAGATACACACGTGTCTATTACAATTAGAAAATCGAATACAAACGACTCAGGAGGGAATATATTAAATCAAGTACGAATAAAACCTTTGTGTCTTTGGAACACCTTAATAGAAAACAAGAGCAACGCCTAGCGTGGCTTAATACGCCCATCGCTTACTTTGGACGGGATCAATGTGAACGTATGGTTTTATTACCCCTAAACATGGGTCTCTTTGGTAATTAATACTTTTATGAAATATTGAAATCCAAAAAGAGGGATCCAAGTCCCATAACTCTGTAACCACAAAATGAAATTTGCTCAAAACTAGACAGTGGCTTCCACTACACTTTATGTATTTATAAGTTTCATGAAAAACACCTGAGGTTTACTTAAGTTATCGCGTTACATAGCATCTCCATAGCATCTTATAATAGTAACAAGGTTTTATTCACTTTGTATGTTGTGACCTTGGCCTTTGACCCTGGGTCAAGGCTATGACACACCCTTGGGTCCTAAGTAACAATGCTGTGAAATATTATTGGAATCCATGTACAAGGTAAGAGGTAGTGGCCTAGACAAGGTTTTACTCACTTTGCATGTTGTGACCTTATTGAAATCCATGCACAGGGCAAGAAGTTATGGCCCGAACAAGGTTTTATTCACTTTGCATGTTGTGACCATGAGCTTTGACAGTCAAGGTCATAACACACCCTTGGGTCCAAAGTAACAATTCTGTTCTACTGAAATCTATGCACAGCGGAAAATGTTATGGCCCTAACAAGGTTTAACTCACTTTGCATGTTTTGACCTTGACCTTGGACATATGACCTTGGGTCAAGTGTAACAATTCTGTGAAATCTTATTAAAATCCATTGACAGGGGAAGAAGTTATCACCTGAACAAGGTTTTATTCACATTGCATGTTGTGACCTTGACCTTTGACTTATGACCTTGGGTTGAGGTCATGCTAAACTTTGGGTCCTAAGTAACTATTCTGTCAAATATTTTTGAAATCCATGCACAGGGCAAGGAGTAATACCCTAGACAAGGTTTTACTCACTTCGCATGTTGTGACTTTGACCTTTGACCTATGACAGTAGGTCAAGGTCAGGACACACCCTTGGGTCCTAAGTAACAATTCTGTGAAATATTGAAATCCATGCACAGGGGAAGAAGTTATGGCCCGGACAAGGTTTTACTCACGTTGCATGTTGTGACCTTGACCTTTCACCTATGATTTTGGGTCAAGGTTATGATACACCCTTGGATCTTAAGCAACAATTCTGTAAAATATTATTGAAATCCGTGCACAGGGAAAGAAGTAATAGCCAGGACAAGCTTATCCCGGACGCCATAACGCCATAACATAATTAATACGCCCAATCGTAAGACGGGCGTATAAAAATTGACACAAGTGTAGTCCCTTTTACAAAATCTCTTCTTTACAATGCGTCGTTTGTGCTTAATTCAAGATCGTGTCTGGAGCCGAACTTATTCCCAACTGCCGCATGAAAAAACCAGGTCCAAATTTTACAAACGGGTGTCAGCCTTTATTTTAGATTGTAAAACTTTTTCTTTTGGGTTTTTTTTTTTTTTTTTTTTTTTGAGGAATTTATCATTTACACATTTGTCGTGACAAAAGTTGTTCAAGATATGTATGTTGCTTATCATATTACGACCAACTAGATATATAGATATGTACGTCCCTGGAACAACTTAGCTTACGACCGGGCGAACCCCCTTTTTGAAGATTTGGGTCTTCAGACCACTGCCATGCCACATGCACGATACGAGGTTTTGTGTGACTCTGTTTATCAGTTCTTATGATTTCGAGTTACAAACAGAGTTCTACAGAAAAAAGCAATTTGATTATCATCCTAATACGAAAGAAAATTAAAAATACCGACTTACCGACAGAAGGAACCCTGCTCTTCGTCAATTTCTAAATATAAATATGACATGCCGCAAATACCGTTCACATGAGCAATGGTCATTCCATAGATACATACCTATGTATATATATCGTCGTGTAATGATATATATATACACGCTTACATTTAAATAGTGGTTCGTTTACACTTTTAAAGCTTACGGTTGAAGTTGTCGCACTTCTTATGTTCACACCCAAACGGAAATTAAACGCTATTTATAGTCGAAGAGAGATAACTCTAATAAGATCTGCAGAAAATCTGAATGCTTGCCAATTTTCTGTTTATTTTTCACCCGTCTATGAAACATGTAGGTGTGTGTGTGTTCGAGTAAAATTTTATGGGTGTTTTCACGTATTGAAAACAGTGCCAAAGTGTGAGAAAACCCATGATATCATCTAATTAGGAAAAGTATCACTGAAGAAGCGCATATGGTAAACTGGTTATGAGTGATATCAAGGGCTTGTGGTTTATAAGTCCTTGTTTGTATGTTATATTCATATATATACCACTGCCTTGATACTGTTGCTGTGGACTGTTAGTTCCCAAGGGTATTCACAAGCCCGGTTTTCAGTACTTCTATGCTAACCCGATGTATAAACTTCAAATTTACTGTGACAAAAGCTTGTATATGTTCTTATAAACCTTTTCACAATAACTCACTACTGCGGTTCTACAATTCGTATACTAGTATGCACGAGATCTTTTCCGGACTACTAGCAACAAAACCGGCCTGAACGTATTGAACATTACTCAGCAATTATAAGAGATCATATTTCCTTCGGGTTTGAAGCTAACCAAAATACATACACGAGTTGTCAGACGGCAGTTATCATGAAAATATCTATTTATTATTTTACGTCTTTGTCGGAGCTTTTCATGTTTCATGTCCCATGAAGTTGTGAAGCCCATTTCTATACCTGAGTGTTAGTCTACATTAATCTGTTGCTGAACTTCTTTTGAATATGTTAGTTGCTCATGGCAAATGTGGTTCACCAAGTATGAGACGCTTACTCTTCCCGGGCACCTGGAGTCGCTCCTCGGTTATGGGGAGGGTTAAATTCATGCTAGATATATATTTGGTTTGAGTTTTTTTTTAATTAGAGTATTTTCAAGTAGTCTGGATCACTCACCATGCCACTCGAAATATAATATAAATTCTAATTTTAATCTCCTCTCATTGTTCTTTATGTAATAATTCAATAAAAAAAAATGTCTCAACTCAAACAAAGTTCGACAGGCCATACTTAAACTTTGCCATTATCCAACTTAATGCCTTCTAAAAATAAAGTTTAAAAAAATGAATTACTTCCGAGTTTAGCAAAATACAAATTGACCAAGATAAAATGGATCGATGAATTGAAGTCTAATACTACGCTGTGATTATTACAACTATAAGGTGGCGGCACCTGATTGGTGCGAGGCTGATAAATTTTGACATACACAACGGACTCACTGTCACCCACCCGAAGCAAAGTGTTCCCTTTACCGACCAGTCTCTGCCATGACCCGGGCCGTTGAGTTTTACCATTTTATCTCAAGGACAGGAAACAAACGAAACTGGCAGATTCGAACTCGGAACTTTCCGATCCTAAGCCGATTACATCGATTCACATCCGATCCTGCATGGAAGTAAACTACTCATATAATGATCTGCCATATAGTGTCCGGGTTGTCAATGTACTTCAGCGTCGATTCCGTACCATTATTCCGAGTTATCGGGTATTCCGAGTTATCGGGAGGATACTTTGTAGTGAATAAGTACAGCATGGCTGTCATTACGCTTTATGTTATGTAATTGACTGATCGCCATATGTCTGACATTGCATCTTTTGGTACTATTTTTCAGTATGACGTCATAAATCTCTCAACGGAGGGATCGCCAGATACAACTTTAACCATGCCCGTTACGTAGTTTCATTGTGACATCACAGTTAAAATCATGTTTGACGGGACATTTATTTATGACGCCATAATGAAAACGTGTGCCAAAAGATGTGATGTCAGACATATGGGGATCAGTCAAAACCAAGTGGTAAACTTCCATACCCTGTAGGACAAAACGCTGGACCTTATGTTCACCAACCAGGAGCAGACCAGTTAAAAAGAATAAAAATAAAAAGATAGACAAACACATACCATCTTAGATGACATCAGGAAGGCATTCCAGCCCATGGATGAATGGTAACATCAGGAGACTAACCAGAAGGAAAAGAAGGGCTTACAGAAAAGCAAAAAGATCGAAAAAGGTGAAAGATTGGGAAAGATACAGGAACATGCAGAAACTCGCCCAACGTGAAATAAGGAAGGCCCATGATAACTATATGGATGAGGTCATCACCGCAGATGTCAAGGACAGCCCTAAGAGACTATGGACTTACCTCAAAAGCCAGAAACAAGACTCGCCTTGGGTGGCACCCTTGAAGGATAAAGACGGTATCCTCCAGAGTGACCCAGGAACCAAGGCAGAACTCCTAAACGACCAGTTCCGGTCAGTTTACACTCAGGAGGACACCACCAACTTACCTGATAAGGGACCGTCACCTTACCCAGCAATGTGGGACATAAGAGTAGACAGCCATGGAATCTATAATCTCTTGATCGGGTTAAAGCCGCACAAAGCCACCGGCACGGACATGGTCCCAGCCAGATTCCTGAAAGAATTTGCAATGGATCTTACCAGCATAGTTACCGGACTCTTGCAGTTTTCCATTGACACTGGTACTATACCTGATGACTGGAGGGGAGCATCCATTGTACATATATACAAGAAAGGGGAAAACACAAACCTGCCAATTACAGATCGGTATCCCTGACTTCCATTTTCTGCAAACTCTTAGAACATATATTCCATAGTAACATCATGGATCATTATGACCAACTTGTGATCTTAACTGACGAAAAACACGGATTCCGGTCCAAGAGGTGAGACACAGCTTATCATTACCATCCAGGGGCTAGCCAGGAGTTTGTCAAGTGGGAATCAAGTCGGCATCATGTTACTAGACTTCAGTAAGGCTTTTGACAAAGTACCTCATAGAAGACTGATTGAGAAACTGAAGTCCTATGGTATAAGAGGACAAACCATCAAATGGATCCATGACTTTCTGACGTACAGAACTCAGCAAGTAATATTGGAAGGAAATAGGTCAACAGCAGCAGCAGCGTCCTTTCCGGAGTACCCCAGGGTACGGTCCTCGGTCCCCTCTTATTCCTGTCGTTCACCAACGACATTCCAGAAAGTACAAGGTCTGATATTCGACTCTTTGCAGACGACTTCCTTCTCTACCGATGCATCACATCTCGCCAGGATACCATCACTCTGCAGGAAGACCTCGCAGCTTTAGAGAAATGGGAGAGGGATTGGCAGATGTCATTTAATCCTGATAAATGCCCGGTGATCACGTAACCAGTAAAAGGAACCCGCTTGTAACATCATACCGACTACATGGGCAAGTACTAGAAAGAGAAAGATCCAGCAAATACCTAGGTATCACCATCAACCAGGACCTGAAATGGAATATCCACATTGGCAACACCACCGCAAAAGCAAACAAGTCCCTTGGATTCCTAAGACGGAACACGAGTAGATGCAAGCCCCATGCTAAGGAAATGGCCTACAACGCAATAGTGAGGCCTACATTAGAATACGCATCAACAGTCTGAGATCCTCATACCGCACAGCACATATCAGATCCATCAAGAGGGTGCAAAGTGGGGCTGCTCGATTTGTAACTAATAATTTCCGTGACTGTCGCCCTGGAACAGTTACCAACATGCTAAAAGACCTGCAGTGGGAGACCCTACAAGCCAGAAGATCCAAGGCTAGACTCACAATGATGTGCAAGATCCTCTATGGTGAAGTTGCTATAATATAAGCCAGCAACTATGTAACAGCAGGGGACTCTAAAACCAGGGGAACACACAAACTCGGGGAGATCTAGACACACAAGGACACCTACCGGAATTCATTCTTCCCTAGGACTGTCAGACAGTGGAACTCCTTACCATCTGAGGAGGCAGCAGTGACAACAGTAGACCAGTTCAGGGCCATGCTGGCCAGACTGCCAGCAGGTCACCGGGCACTCATCTAACGTCTAGACATCAGCTGTTTTTACCCATGTTTTTAACTTTTATTGTAAATACTGAGGATTTTAGCTGTCACTGCCATGCGCCTGAACTACTTAATACTCTACGAAGAGTCCAGTTCAGTAACAAAAGAAGAAGAAGGTCAATGACGTCGTGACCTTTGACCTACATTTCAAAATTTGCCTTATTTGGACAAATACATCTTGTTTTTATTCTAAAATGATAATACTTCATCATAATTTGTGGTTTCTTTCCTTTCCTTTTTACATAATTTCAACTCTCTTTCCACTTATTTTACAAACTGGTCTCAAGTTTGAACGTGGCTCAGAGGGGAATAACTTCAGTGCCATATTCAAGACTTTGTAGCACCTAAATGGTCATTGTCGCATAAATTCAGAGAACAACAAAGAAGATTTCTGACATTTTATTCTTTTGTATTTACATCTGGATTTTACAACAATGAATAAGATGAGGGTGAGATATCATGAAAACATATGATCAACACAGATATGCATTCTATTCATTCATGATTTTAATGCATCATATTCATGTATGAATTCAATGTTGACTGTAATACTGAAATGAAGCAAAAGTTGCAAGTATAATATATGTTTGTGCAGTTTTATCGGGAATGAAATGACCTACATTTTATACAAGCTTTGGATTTTCGAAATGTCATCAACAACGAATAATAAGGATATGTCGCTTTATTATGTAAGCCAAGATTAATTTACAAAATGATTTATCCGTATTACAACATATCTCAGACAAATGACTGCTAGCCCAGACTTTTTTTCAATACCACTTTATGTACAACTTGCATTGAAATGCATTGCTTCACAAATAATATTCTCTACATCAATCTCAATACTGCATTGTAAAATGAATATTATTCTGTTTAGATGTTGATGGAGGTGATTTACAATCATAATAATTATACGATAAAATTCTCATGATATTGTACAAAATGTAAAACTCCACATGTGAAGATGGTAATTTTATGATAAAATATCATACCATGGATTATATAAACACCATCATTTACAATGTACAGGCTAAAGATCTTTTGGTTAACCATTTAAAAGAAATGATTTTTCACATTTCAATTTAAAAGATATGATTATTTCGAAATTTTGAAAATCGTATGCCAGAATAATAATATGGCGTCTACATTGTTGACTTTTTCTACTACATCAACACTTAAGATTTTTAAATTTGTTTTAGATATGCTGTATTATTTTGCACAGTTGAAATATTGCATGTTGGAAGATTTCTATGGCACTGGATCCTCAATAATTTCTTTTTTCCCTCTCTGGAACTTTTTAATTCTCTTATTTTCATCATTCATAATAGTATGACATGATGAACACTACACATTTAAAATAGAACAATGAATACATGATGCACTTCCTAATGCAAGATGAAACTACTGGCAAGAAACAAACAGGATAATGATGAATATTATGAATGCCATTTAAAGCAAAGAACATTAAACAGTAACTGAACTTAATAAACAGACAACAAACAGAATTTCAGAGTATTTGCAGATAAAATCGTTGAAATATCAAACTCTATATTTGATAATTATTGTAACTTAGAAGCTTTTCTTTCCAATAACATAACATTCTAAGACGAAGCACTAAAAATAACAATAATATGCAAATTGTTTATGATAAAGCACTAAAAATAACAACAAACTGCAATTTCATCATGATGTCGAGATTACTCAAAGAATGTTTTTTCTTTACAAAATGTATTTGTTTAACTGCATGTCATTCATTAAAGTAATCCATTATTATGATTTTTAAAGAGAATTTCCATTTTTTTTCCCTTTAAAATGTTGATGTCTTTTATGAACATTGCATGTATCACAGGATATAGTGATGGAGGAAGAAATGGAGAAAAAGAGGATGGAAAACCACAGAAACAAAGTAAAAAAAAAAATCAATAAATTAAAATAGCGATACAACTTTCAACAAGCAAATTCCTTTACATCAACTATCAGCTGGGCCCT
Source organism: Pteria penguin (assembly GCA_035048485.1). Taxonomy (NCBI): domain Eukaryota; kingdom Metazoa; phylum Mollusca; class Bivalvia; order Pterioida; family Pteriidae; genus Pteria; species Pteria penguin. The sequence goes on along the minus strand of CM068580.1, from coordinate 56,508,743 downwards.
GCGTAAGATGAACATTTGACTCGTGTCTTGTCGACAACGTCCAGTAAGTTTTTGGAATCCATGGCCAGAATGTGAGCGGCTTTTAACATGCCCTTTTTGTACTCATTATCCATCGATGTGGAACCATATTGCTGTGCTAATTTCATAGAAGCTATGAGGGAAGCCATGTCAGTCGATAAAACTTTTTGTGACATGTTGACATCTGCAGTTTGATTTGAGGGAACGGTTTGAATGAATTCATCTACTGTGCTCATCAAACCTCGAAGCTGACCTCCAATATCCTGCAAAAAAAAAATTCTAAATAGATACAAGTATCTAAAAGTTAATAAAAAATGAGCATTTCAGAAACAAAAGAGTTTTAAACAAGATGAATTTGTGAAAACACAAATGCCCCAGCGACAACAAATTCCAAAAAAGGGAAATTCTGAAATGTATATCAAAGGTCATAGTCAAGGTCATGAAGTCAATGACCTTGGTGTAACTTGAAAGGGCATATTAGTGAGTTATGCATATTCTCTGTCTCTTACAGTTTAGAAGTTATTGGCAAAGTTTAAGACAAACAGACAAACAAACAGATTATTTGGAATGATTAAATCATATTCACAAAATTGTTTCAGAAATTTAATTTGAATACCTTTAAAATCAAAGGAATTTGATCTCAGTGTTTCATTTTTGTGAGAAAACCCTCTTGAATCTCATGAAAATCAATACCTTCACAAATAAAAGATTAACAGCATTTAAAACCAATTACTTTTTTCAACATTTTAAGATCTAACTGTCCAGGAGAATACTTCTGTATCAATTTTCAACAGGTATACTACAGACCCCCTGATCAAGTCCTTTATAAGTGCCCCTCACCTTGATGTAATCTATATATTCCTCTGGTTTGACAGAATTGGACGCTTTCGTAAGATTCATCACTGCTCTCACTACATTAGTGGTAGAGTTGTACACTTGGTCCTTGCTGCGATCTATTGGGAAAGTTGCAGGGGTTTCAGGAAATCTTGGAGAAGTCAAACCATCAGATTCACTGGTACTGCTGCTACGGCTACCAGCTGCAATACAAACATCTCAATATAAAATATGTTTACCAAAGAGCTATTATAATGTAATTTGAATTCATTTGTCAGTCAAATGCATGTACTTCAGCTCAAATTTTAAATCACTGCTAGCTGATGTTGTAATTCTCATCGAATGAGTGATTTTAAGATTTTCAGTAAGGTTTACATGTAATAAGTCATAATGAAGTTTCCTTTTTCAACAAGTTACCAAACATGGAGGGTTTTATTGTGCATGGGAATAACTTTACAAAATCCCACTTCAAAATACTTAATGAAATTCTGAATAACTGTCATATATCAACACAAACTAACAAGAAGTATGGAAATAAAATGTTGTAGCTGTTCTTACTTGAAGCTTGTGAAGAAATTCTTTGATGAGTGAGAGATGCTCGAGTCTGAATCTCCGTGGTGACGGCAGGCGGAGAATTCTCCTTAGTGCCATCTACATCCTCATTTTTCATTGCACATGTTCTGTTGTCCCGCCTCTGTCAAGAAACAAAATATTATATTAATAATATTATGATATTATATTTCTATATTCATCATATGTACTGTAATAACTATTAGAAAGTATATACGTTATAAGTTTGTGCACCAGATGCGCATTTCGACAACTATGTCTCTCCAGTCATGCCAAATGTTTGGAATTCTAATAACTTACATATAAATACATGTATTTGAAACGCAGAGTTAAAACTAAAGTGACTGAAAAGGTGAGCCAAAGAATTAATCTGAGGGAACTGTTTTTGCATACATGAAAATATATTTCTTGTAGATATCTTTAAGGGTGTTTCTTGATAAATTTTGCTAATAAGTATTATTATTATTATATAACTATAAAGGTATCAAAGACATTTTGTTCAAGTTAAGGTAACCGATGCACAATTTAATTGCTCTCTCATGACGCATTCATTGTTTCCCAAAAGCAAATTTTTCAATAGAATATTTTCTTGGAATAATCGTAACTAATTACTTTTGCTTATTTCCATCAGGGTATACATAGGAAATAATAATTTAGGGGTCATTTAAGCTCCCAAATAAAAATCTGACCCAGTTCACAATCTGGTGGCCATGGATGACTGCTACAACGTATAGAAACTTTACCTGATCACTTTCATTCACAATTGTTAACATTAGAAAAGTATTTACAAACAACAGCGGTTCAGTTTGTAGACATGGAATGCAATGTACACTTTCTTACTGCAGCCACGTTTTTTTTTTTATCAAACATCTGGTTACATAAACATCCTGTGTATAGCATCCAATGTGTACATGAGGCATGTCAGTTGGAAACTTACATAGTGTTTTTCCGACTGTTGTAACCATCTAGCATCCTCCTCCAACTGCCTCTGCTGCTGCTGAAGTCTCTGTTCTATCACTGTCGAGTCTTCCTCCACATGGTTGTTGGTTAGAACCAAAGGCTCACGAAACTCCCACTCCTAAATCAACAGAATGATTGATTGATTATTGCTTAACATCCCTCCACAATTGTTTCATGTATATGGTGACATCATCTGCTTGATGCATTATATGGAAATTTATACCTTTTGTAAGAGACCCACCCAAAGCAGTGAGGGATCTTTTACATGTCACATCTATGGTGACACAGTACCTGGATCCCATCGAAAAGACAGGACACCAGAGTGCAGACAGTGGGTGTCGTACCCAAGACCTCTTGGTCATGAGTCGAGTACCTTATCCACTGAGCTACAAAGGTTCCAATGGAATCATAACCGATACATTACATTATTTTAATTGTGTTCAAGTACAAACCGTATGTTGAAAAATTCGAGAGCATATCATTATACTTCACATAATTAAAGCAGTGTGTGTTAAGGATACTTCAAGCTGATTTCTGACATAGTGTATTCCTTTGAAATCAAATATGCTTGACAGCTCTTCATTGACATAAACACAGATGTGAACGAAAAGAAACATTCCACCAATTTTCTTTTGACTCCGAGAGAGAAAACTACTCTCAAGACTCGCTACAAGTCAACCCATCATCTAATATACAGAATATCACATTTTGTATCTCTCTGGTGACCTAGAACCAAATTATTTAATGCTGAATGCAGTTCATGTGATAATATATAAACATGATAATTACTCATACAAATTACAAAACATTTGTATAAAATCTAAAGATAGAGGGAACTGAAATTACAAGTGCCAACTTTACGGTAAATAAATGTGATTTGGAGCAAATTTTCCTTCTCCACAGCATTAAATACTGAGAAGTAAAATGGTAAAAGTACTGATAAAGATCTGCTGACCAATACGCTAGCCCAATGAGGCTTCTATCTCATATTTAATGATAATGACAGGTTGCTTGGTGTCACAGAAGAAGAAGAAGGCCAAATGTTCACATACTCAAGATTTTTCAGATTAACGCTTGAGATACAGATTCGAAGTTAAATATCATCTATTACAGCAATGATGAGTTTAGGCGCAATATGACCATGCTTTAATGATATACATGTATGTATGTAGCAGAGAACTGGGTTTTTGAAATATGACTTTGCAATGGAATTAAGATCAGATGTCATCATTGATGAAAGGGTCCAGTATGGTGAATCATATAAATGCCAAATGTGAGAGTCCTAGGATAGTATAAGTAAGAAGTTAATGGCTAATTTAATTCATTTTCCTAATGAAAAGGCATGTATGATTTAGCGTAGCTAGTTCTCTCTGAAAAGCAGGTGGTAACATATTTCTCGCCTCTCAAATTTTCGGAGTTATAAAGTCTGACATTTCATGCTTCTCTAAGAAGCACATGTACATTATGAAATGCACTTCCCTACTTCTTGCATCAAGAATACATGAGTTGAACAGTGGGATATCATTCCATATACACCTTACTTCCTCCATCTCAACAATACAAAGTGCATTAAGTTCTCACTCTCTGACCTCTGCCAAATTACTCAGGCAAATATCTCTCGTTTTTTTCTGGCAATATTCTTGACACAATAATAAGTAATTACTCACCTCTTGGGAATATGGAGGATGGACGTTAGGAGGCAAACCCTCATTTATCACAGTAGAAGAGCGTGGAGATGGGGCCTGATGATGTCCCGTGGACAGCATGTCCGATAACTCCTGGGGGTTCCTTGGCACATGATAACCCGGGTACACGTTCCCAGGCCCCATCCGACTCCGCCCACCAGAGCCAGTATGGGAGTGTCCTTGCACAACATCAGGCACACTAGTAGTGTCATGTTTGAAATGATTATTTGAATGCTGAAACTGTTGGGCAACTGAAGTATATCCCGTGGAAGATGGAAAGTAATTTTGTAGATTTATCTCCCTTGGACCTTGCTGATCGTAGGCATTCCCAGTATAGCCTGGCCTGGAGCCTGGAGGAGGATGCTGCGGGCTAGGGCCCTGTAGAGGTGTACTGCTTCCGAGTGGCAGATTAGATGAACTGTTCCAGTTACCAGGAAGTGATGCTACACTATGATTTGCGGTCATACCATGTGGCACCACTAGGTTGGAGGTGGACCCTGATGGAGTGCCAGGGTACATCGGTCTGGCTGGCTTTGGTGGTGGCTCCTCTATATCTGAACCACTTGACCCTGAAATTATCAAAAATCCAAGCCTCTCACCATAATGTTTTATAATTTGGTAACTAAAATCCTTCTGGTTATTCTTCATATTTTATTCCAAGTGGTTGAATTAGAACTTCGTATATTACATGTCAAAATCTAGTATGTACTGATTTTCATTTCTCCAAGTGCAAAAAAATCATATTGTCGTGCGTAAGTCACAGTACTTAAATGTGATGTACAATTTTCCCTCCAACATACTTTATACCAGCTTATGATTCAGTAAAGACGGAAGCACTCCGAGGAAGTGTTTTATTCACTGCCAGGTTCCTCCAGTTCACTTGGTGATACGCTTTCACAAATATTTTGCTTAAGTCATAAGAGACACAATACACAATTTGTTCTCGACCTTTACTCGATATTGTATTTAGGTCACTCTACTCGAGGACTTAGTAAGCATGACAAGTTTGTAAGCTTTAAGTTTCCTGAAAAATATCAAGGGTAAACACAGCACTTAAGTGATTTGCCCGATATATTTTTCAGTGTAAAAGTTCACACATAAGATTTAGAATTACATGTATCTACAACACGAAAGAGAAAATTAGAAACATGTCACATTCTACGAAACATATGAAACGAAATTCATGAGGGGAAAAAGGAACGACTCGGTACTGGTATAGTAAAGCCAGCGTGTAGCGGGTAAAGGAATATATGTATTTCTCTCGAAGATAGTGAAACAGACAGACGGACATACAGACAATGGCCAAAGTAGTGGTCCCTAAAATTCACAATGCTTGGAGATGACATAAAAAATGTATTGTACTAATTATTTCTAAAATGCCTACAAATGTACTTGTAAACCTTAAAATGAAGGTAAAAAATTTGAAATAACCCCCACCCAATTTTTTTAATCATAATAAATAAATGCATGTAGATACAAAAATAAAATATGAAATAGCAAAACTGACTTACGCCAATTAATTTCCTGGATTCTTCTATTATCTCGCCTCATCTCCTCTACTTGACGATTTCTTTCTTCATCTAAAATTTCCCTGAAAAGTAAATCACAGAGTTTAGTTATCAACACCATGGCGCCTATCTCTCTCTCTACAGTAGCCAAGGTTCTTCACCTCGGCCTGGCCTGCAAAACAATGGTGGGTACTCCCCACAACTTTTAACATTTATCATCGATTCCCTAACCTCTGATGTCACGTACGTAGATTTCAAAACAAAGAGAATTCCAGTTCCCCGTGGAGATAAGAAAACACACGTACTAATCAGATACAAACATCTTTTTATCTATCAGTAGAATGGAGCGATGCAGTACACCACTTGTCGGATTATTTCACTTCCTTCTTTTCTCTGTTAAACCAATTCTTTGATATATCATAAAACCTACGTATATTATGCATAAAAGATAAACACGGGATCACCAGGGTTGTGCTATGCATCCCAGCTGTCCGCCCTGCCGAGAAACAATGGGCCGGGGAGAAACTGAGCAAACATGGGCGCATTACATAATTCCTGTCTCCTTTGTTTAGATTTAATCTCTTTTGTACAGGATCAATACGTCTGGCTGCGCCAATATTGATTCCATATGCACCATTTTTAGCATACACAGTCTACGATGCATCCACGAATCAGTGCCCAAGGCGTTTTCCAATGTTGATTTCCGGTGTTTCCATTTCAGCCTGTGTTCTTTTTTCCTTAATTCGTTTTTATCTTTTAAACCCTATATCAAAAGCTGTATGTATTAATATTCTTTTTTTTTCTATAGTTCTTATAACATTTAGTGACATTACCGTGTTGCCAATTATACGGAAAAACCAAAGATAATTCTCTAATTCATTTCCCTAATGGGTTTGCTCTTTCTGTGCTGTATAAATTTGTTTTCCTGACCATGTCAACGAGTTCTTTGCTCTATGTCTTTACATCATTCTACCTTTCTACGTATGTACATTATTACATTTACATTCAAGCTTCATAAATCGCTTTCTCCTCCATGAAAATTGAGAGGCACAGCACCTTAATTCACATAGCCTCCAGATGCCAATAAAAATCCACAATGACGTCACGACTTGCTGTAACCGAATACACAACATGCACCGGCTCTAAAAATCAAACACTAGTAATAATGTGATACATCCATGACTCTATCAAATGCCTGAACTCGTGCCAAGATATATAGTGTCAGAAACATGCAATCAATCATTAATGTGCATGTGAGATACATGTACACCAACCCTATGTCCATCGACACCGTTGTAAATAAATCTATTAAAACGGACCGCAGCACAGATTGCTTACTTTCTGCTGTATCGAAGAAAAAAAAAATGTATTCAGATTTAGTATGGCGGTTTTATAAGTGATTTTTCAAAAAGAAATATCACGACTTTGTGTCAGCAAAACGCGCAGAATTTACTAAGAAATACTTCCGTGATGTGTCACTGATAATGCCCGAGATAAAAATCTATCAGAAACGAGTTTTGTTATGAAAAACGGGCTTTTTATTGAATGCTATATGACATTGGATACCCTGACATCGAAGTCATTTTTGTTCTTGGTGTACTGCTACAAATATACTTTACAGAAAATAGCCAGCTGTTCTCCTAAACGTCTTGCAATCATTTTCATATCTCATTTTTTTTCACTTATAATAAAACTCCAAGAAATTGATTCTACCAGAATATTTCCGTTTTGAAGCTTTGATAAAATATATCGCTTGTAAAGAGGCTGCAACCTTTATTTAAAATTCAAACTTTGAACGTTATACCGAGCATCTATGCTATGTGGATGGGATGCGTGGAATCAGAAATATGCAGAGTCAATATTTGATTGATTGGGTGTGTAGGGATTTAGTTTTGCGTCGATTCTAAGAAAATTCTAATATTTGTCACATTGCGACATGGAAGCCACCTCTTAAAATTTAATGACACAACTCGCACAACTGTCGTAATATCACTAGAAACGTATGTACACTTAAAATACCATCTACCCAACAAGATTCGAACACGCAACCTTTCGATAACGTGTACCATTCAATAGCTACTAAGTCGAGCTTTGCTTTCCGGTTTAAAATGTAACCGTCGATACTGAAATTTGGAAATCTAAAATCTGCTGTTAAAGTCGTCGCCACAGGAGTATCACATTAAATCGCTAGACATCATTCTGGGTGAGCTAAAATACCAACAAAGTAATAGTGACATAAAGCAGAAATAATATTATTTTTTGTGAAGCAAGATGTGTTTGTGAAACACGAATACCCCCGGCGTCAACAAAGTCCAAATAAGCCAAACTTTTCAATGTAAACCAAAGGTCGCGGTCAAGAACTTTAGTGTAATTTGAAAGGGTTTTGTTGGTGGCGTATGCACGCCAGATACAAAGTGTCCATCTCTCATCGTTCAAAACTTATGGGGAAGGTTGAAGTTGACAACAGACAGACAGACATACAGAGCAAACACAATATGCCCCAATCTATCGATCCTGGGGCATAAAAACGCAGATGTGTTTTACACGGCGACTGAAGAATCCGATGCTACCGTCATGAGTTTCTTTTTCCAAGATGCTGATGTGCCTCCCTTTTATGATCGCTCTGAAAATCATAGCTGCTCAGGGTCTCTAACATTGACCAATCGTAAAACGGTATCCCGCTTTACGTCCCAAATGTCGCGTCGGGCCTTTCACTCCGCGCAATCATACATTGTACCTCCGGCTGGATGTTAAATTTAGACCTTTAAACTTTGAGCTGCACACGCTATCTGACCACATCTGGTAATACTTGTACACAAAGTACAGTTCTGATTTTGAACTCGTTTGTAAAAATGCACATTTACTATTCATAACGTACCATATGTTATGGGCAAGATGTCATGATGAGCAAAATATTCAGCATACCATATAGAAACAATACACACAATACAGAAACACTTCATAGACGTAGGGTGGGTCCGGATAATTTGGACAAAGGGGCGTGGTGGTAAATGCTTTAAACATCTGCCCAAGACTTTTATCACACAAAGTGTGACATACTGAGATTGTGTGATAAAGTACTTGAAACGCCTAGAATAATCAGATCTGTATGAAGTACAGTAGTGGTTAACTACCGGGAAAGCTAATTACCTACTTCTACAAAGCGTGGATTTCACGCAGATCCTTGGCCAACATAACTATTCTTCACAAAAATATGCATTAGCTATTCTTTTATAAACAAAAGGTCGATGGGTATGGCATCTCCGTTTGTATATTTCTCTGAGGATTGAGAAATACTGCCAAAATGTCACTGTACTAATTACTGAAGATGAGAGTGGAGGCCCGAGTATGCATAAACATCAGAAATTCGGCATCACTCTTAATATAATAGGCATTAAAAGTTTATCAAAAGGCAAGAAATTTGCCAACCGCATTTGTATGAAGCCAGAGTAATAATTCATATTCATCTATAGATCATGGCAAAACAGAATTCATCTTCGAGGTGGCATCATCTACCATGTAACTTGACCCTCAAATTAAATGAAGTTTAGTAATATATACGATGTCTTTGCGGGCAGACATTGAACAAAGTGTTTGGCAGGAATTACAAAACAGTGTGTTATCGCTGTTAATGAACATGCCATCATGTAAATAACCACGGTAAATGCACACCCTGATTTATATTGGCAGTGAGAAGAACGAGATGAACATTATTTACCACTTCAATGTTTTGTTATAGTTAACGTGTTGGAACAAAACTTGAGAGCAAGAAAAGCGCGGGGGGGGGGGGGGGGGGGGGGGCACATCAGAGTCTAACAACAAGATCTTAGAATTTTGACCTTTTTGTACTCATGAGTATAACTATTTGTGGAATTCAGATACAATATACCAAGGAGCTAGCTGTTTACTAAACTTTCATTGTTACTAGTGCTCCCATCGGGCAACAACCTCAAGCTATATATTTAATCTGATCAGCACAGTGCTTTAACTTGCCCAACAGCCAAGGATCTATTGCAGTTGAGGTCAGATCCTAGAAAAACAACCAAATCATCCTAAATCCCTTCCATTCTTGCCATCATTTTCAATCACACTCCTCCACATTTTTATCAATACTCATCTTCATATGAGTAGACTAAAATAATCTGGGATAAGACATAAAAGCGATTACCCCCCCCCCCCCCCCCCCCCCCGCCCCCTCCCCGTCCTGCTTGCCAAAAATTAAAACAAAGAATACTTTTTTATAGATGAAAGCTGAATCAGTGATGTGACACTTAGGCAAAACAGCTTGACACATGAAGTAATCACTGCTATGCTTCATGAGTGACATAACAATCACTTGTCATGTCTTTCAACAAAACATTTTAGTCAACACCCTATACTCAGCGTTCATTGAATCACTTTAATTCTTGATAAACTCGATATAAAACGTGTTATTTCACTTACTGCAGTCTGATCTTGATGTCAGCAAAGCAGGGTCTTTTGGAGGGTTCATACGACCAGCATATGCACATGAGGTTATACAGCGAAGGGGGACACTCTGGAGGGAGGGGCAATCTCTCTCCGTTCTCTATCTTTCCAATCACATCATTGTTCTTCACACCTTGGAATGGCTTTATACCATACATCAGGATTTCCCATATACAGACACCTTTACAAAGACAAAAATTTTAATTTACAAAAACGAAAAAAGAAAAAAATACTTTGATTAAAAAGCAGAATTTGATTTATAATGTTAAATATAATACAATGTATTCATTTCTCATAGAGTACTGGCTTATGCTTTTTCAATTTCTAATACAGTAAATTGCAACACTTATCAGAACAACTTGATAATCTCTCCTGTCTTTGGTAATCAGCATTGGTAATATCAATAGCTATAATTATACATGTTATGTATAACTTACCAAACATCCATACATCACTAGCTGTTGTGAAACGTCGAAAGTTGATGGATTCTGGTGCCATCCATTTAATGGGTAATTTTCCTTTTGATGCTGCAAGTTGCAAAGAAAACATTATTGTGACAGACAAAAACACTATCAATGGAATAATTTCAAAGACTGTTATTGAGTAACTTTATTACATAATTTGAGCATTTTGAGGCATATTCAAGCTCTTTGTAAATAATTCAGAATTTCACTGATGTACTTAAGCCATTATGAAATAAAGAAAATTTTAATCTTTTTCAAAACAACAGTATCCTAAAATGTCTAAAATGTCTCATCTAACATTTGAGGTAATTCAGAAAAGTAAATATACCTTTATAATAACTTTGTTCGTCTACGATTCTGGACAATCCAAAGTCTCCAAGTTTAACACAGTCATGTGACGACACCAGCACATTCCTTGCTGCTATATCCCTGTAATTATAATGCATTACTTTTAATAATAAAAAGCATGCTATGACAGTAAGAAGTGATAATTTGTCAATCAGAAATTTCTCTTTCACTACAGATTTTCCAGTTTTGCTGCAGAGTTTTACATTGAATAACAGGCCCCCCCCCCCCCCCTAGTTATAAACTTTAACCACTGGTTACGCTAACAAGTGGTTAAACTTCACCCTATTGCTTCAAAGACATGAAATCACTTTTAGGTTAATAAATGTGGTTTGAATATTCATACAGTGATGTTACAAATTCTGCTTATTGTCTTTCTGACTTTAACCTTTGACAGCTTAACTGCAGCTTAAGGTCTGGAACAACTGAGCCCAAAGATACAAAATATTGTATTGTCAAAGTGAATTACATTTTAGTAAGATTTTTCAATATAGATGATGATACATTATTTACCATTACTAAAATTACTCCTTATAATTTAATTCTGTAACATGCTACCAACCAATTGTTTTTAACACATTAACGTCATCATAACTTGACATAAGATGTTTAATCTTGATATTGTCGAAAAAAGAATCTCCAATATTCAAAAACAATTTCACATTTAATGTAGAAATTTTTGATAAATATTTATGTTGATATCTAACATACCTATGGACAAACTTCTTGCTTTCCAAGTAAGAAAGGGCAGTGCTGAGTTGATATGCATAAACAATGAGTGTACAAAGGTCAAGGTGTGTTCTGTTATTCTGGAGGTATGCTCTCATCTGTGAAATAAAATGGAAGACATTAAATTGTATGAATAAAAATGAGCAATGAATAAAAACAAATCACATATAATTCAAATAATTCCTTTTTGATGCAGAAAAGAGACACTGTTATCTGATCATCAAGTACTACTAAAGACTTGTCAGAAATTCTACCCTACAACACAATTAAATATTCACACGAACTTTTAAAACTTTCCTTTTAGATATGTTCTACCAAGGCTCATGATGGTGATTAAGAAGTCCAAACTATTTTAGACAAACCATGAGAAATAAGAAAGGAAATCAAACCTCTCCATGTTTAGCCAACTCCATGACAATCCATACTGGCCGTGTTTCCGAGCAGATTCCCATTAATCTGATGATATGAGGGTGGTCAAACTGCTGCATTATTACTGAAACATGAAATGAAAAATATATGAAGTTTATTCTTTTTTGCCCATTATTTGAAAAATAAAAAGAAAGGGGGGGGGAGGGGTATACTTTGTATAATGGTTAAATGCTTGGTTTGTGGTGTTGGTGCCCTAACTTTGATTCTCAGTTTGTACCACCTTGTCAAAGAGGTTTGATATTTCCTGCTTCAAATTTGCGAAATGACTAAAAAGTGATGTAAAATGCCAGTCCACTGACAATTCAAATTTAGTCTAAAAAAATCAATGCCTGATCTTATATTTTGTTTACACAATTGGTTTTATTTTTATTAGTTGTTGAACAATGTGGATCTGGATTTCTCCATTCATATATTGGCAGATGGTGTAAAGTGAAGGAGGAGTGATTAGAGGAAGCTACAAAATGTTGGACACAAAATGCCAGATATTCTATCTGATTAAAACCATATCTTTATTCCGCTTCTCAATTTGTCCTATTGCGGATAAAGATCTGGCGAAACCCCGTAAGGACTAATGTTCTGGTGAACTCTGATGATGTTTCAATCACCGAAACCATTATTTACCATAGCCAATCAATGACTTGGTTAGGCACACGCAAGTGACACAATATGTAAAAACAACTGTGTTCAAAAACTACCTTATAGGTCACGCACGCTGGGGATGTTAATTTCATTCCTAGGAATTTGTAGCCAATCCAATGAATGGCTGAAAATCAGAGTTCACCTCTTACGGGGTTTTGCTAGATCTTTATCCACAATGGGACAAATAGAGAAGCAGAATAAAGATATGGTTTTAATCAGATTGGCCAGATATTATACTCTGAATGGATTTATGAATTAATGGATCTTTTTCCCATTGAATATCACGTAAGGGGCCTTAAGCCAGACATGCTCTTTTTTGCTGTTATATGGACGTTAAGTGCTAACATAGTGACATCAGAGTAAATTATTGTATGTCTGGCATGGAATGAAATATAAAAACAATAGGAAAAAAAGGTCATTTCTTCACCTTGAATACAATAACATGAAACACATTTCCAGGCACAGCAGATCCTGATGAAATACAACAAATTGGGGGGCCAGGTAGTGCAGTTGGTGGTGCACTCACTTCTCACCAATGCAACCCAGGTTCGATTCCCGGTGTGGTACGAGAGATGGTAGGGCTGTCATCAACCTCTCTTTATGGGTTTTCTCCGGGTACTCTGGTTTCCTTTCACACAAACGACACTCTTAATTTGATTTAACAAACAATATCACAAATAAACTATCCTATTTTCATTTATTTTACTTACAAGCTTCTTCCAAGAATTTTTCCGTCATGGATTCCTCATTGTCCTCTTTACAGGTCTTCACAGCTACAGATTGATCAACGCCATCCTGCAAAGAAAAAAAAGAAATTTATTCATGACTTGCGGAATTTCTGTATAGACCACATTCCATTAACTGCAGAGCTGTGATGTTGGAAGGCACATTGATAAATATTCCCAAAAATCTATCTTGTCATAATGTAATTTGACGTCATTCTGATCAAATTGGATGAAACACTGACAATTTTGTCGTTCAATTTTACAGCTCCACAGTTGACGGAAAGAAGTCTATTTTCTTTTATTCTAGTATGGGCTAGTCTGTTATTATGACTGTTGTAGTTCAAGGGTTTCTCCATCAGTAAATATCAGCCCCCTCCCCCGAATAAAAATCTGTGTGAAATATATATATATATATAATCATGAAGTGGTGCTTCACAACAAAAATACTAGGTAAAATATATTGCACAACTCTTTGTTTTTTATCATTATGATTTGACTATTGGTTCTCATTTGAATATTATGCAGTCTATCTTTAAATTGTATTTGTAGTTATTTTCCGACAGACACCAAAAAGGTTCCCAAAAGATCTATTCCAAAGACAAAAGATGTTATTTCTTGTTTTGAAAAGAAACTGACCTTATCAGTGTGAATTCCCTTGTATACATCCCCAAACTGACCCTCTCCCAACACCTCCAGTAAGTTGATGGATTCTCTCTTCAACTCGAAATCCCTGGCTGTAACAAAAGTAACATTCACCTTTAAACTGGATCTATGTAACATTTCAAACCTACTGAAAACACAAAAAAAATTATCTTACAATGAAATGAAAACAATGAAATTTTACTAGAGGTGCATAATAGTTTAAATAATTTACGAAGAACAGGACTTAACAATTTTAATTTTTATACAATTCACATTTGAAATTCGTTAAAAACTGTCTCGTTCAACTTAGAAAGAAAAGGCGTTAATTCTGTGGTTAAAACTCCTCATGTCGTAGAAGGTTCATGCTTTTATCTCGAAGAAATTTCAGTTCTGAAGCCAGTCTACAAATTCAAACATTCTAACCAATATAATTCAAATTTCCAAGTATACTTTTCTACAAATATCATGCACTATAGGTTCAAACAATGCAAATAGATATCAAAAAATGCCATCTGTATGGTTATTCAGTACACCAATGTTTATATTATCAACATAAAACAATGGACAGAGCTTGTTCCGTTATGTACATTCTGTTAGTAAAATTGGAGTATCTAGTCACAAAATGAAAAAAAAAATGATGAAATGTGGGCTACATGTAACTGACGCGTAGAACTGAAAAAGATGGCCGTTCTAGAAAGTCAATAAGGCTTATGGCATGCTCTTGCAAAAAAGGTTGTCAATGTTGACTCACACTTTTTCTTTCTCCGTCTGCTACCCAAATTCCCTAATTACCATGGAAACAAAATGGCAGAAGTAAAAAGAATAATGTAAATAGAGATTGTGAAAAAATAAATTCGAGATAGCGATGGGATGATGTCATATGATAAAGAAAGAGTAATATTATCTACAGTATGGTAATTCTAAGAATAAAGTTGATTAATTGTATCATGAATAGATAAAAAGAGAAGAGCGTAAATCTGAAGTAAAAAGTATACTAGTGTACAGGTTTTCCTAAAGTAGATAATAGAGTATCTAGTGTACAATTTCTCAAAAAAAAAAGTAGTCTACAAATAAACCTAAGTCTTCTTAAACTATTTGGTATAATGCAAATCTAAAAATTCTGAATTTGTTCTGCTCTACAACTTTTCCTTGGACAAAAGGGCTATCCAGTATAAGTAGATTCAAATTTATTCATATATTTAATGCAATTTCTTGGAAATTTTTAACAGACATTTTTCAGTAGTACCTACCAGTTGGGGTGCTGTAGTCCCCTTCGTCTTCTACAATTTCGGCATAATCCGATATTCCTGCAACAATATTATATCTATACATCTTATACGAGTAATAGAATACTATAATAAATATCATATCAAATATATGACTGCACTGGCTATATATCAGATTAGTGTGCATATCATATTTATGAGATAATACGATACAGTGACTGAAAATTGTGACAGGTGATTGGCTTTTGACGTAAAATGATGCATAGATGTGCCACGTGATATTTGAACTGTGATATTGATATATGAGAAACAATGAAATGGTAACAATTCATGCACATGCTTATAGAATTATTGTGTACTTTAACAATACAAAATTAAGCATTAAATTATTGAATACTAAAGCAGCCAATATACTCTAAAGTGACAATAACTGCACAGTTATTTCTATCTACTGCCAGTTAAATATACCATTTCTTTTGTTCTCTTTATATAGTCTTGTGATATTTCAGGAAATTATAACTAAAATACAGAATTACGATTTGGCCTTTTTTTTTTACTTCGTCTCAAACACCCACCCCCCTCCCCCCTTTTTTTTCTTTTTTATTTTATAAATTTGCTTTGTTTTGTTGTAGTACTGTTATTATCACTGCACTCTCACAAAATCAATCGTCATAGCAACAGATAAGTAAGAAACTTACGATCATGGTGTATAGAATCTTTTGGTCCTGATCTCTTTATGCTTGACTTGGGCGTCCTTGGTATGTCATCACCTAAAAGCAGAAAGATAAAAACTATACAACAAAATCGAGCTCATGCTATTCAGTCTTTTCGTTAATGTTACTTCCCATTTGGGACGGTATCTGACATAAAACAATTATGACGTCATCAATATCCTATGAAAACATCATTCGTGGACTATTATTTCCCTGATTGATTGATTGATTGATTTTTGTTTAACGTCACACCCCGAATATTTCACGTATAAAGTGACAGCATCTGCCTGATGCGGGGCATACAAATTTTGACCTTTGCAACGGATCCACCAGTAACAGTGAGGGATCTTTAATGTGCCATGCAAACCCGACACGGGGCCTCAGTGTTTACTGTCTCATCCGAAAGACAGGACACTGTCATGACCAGAGCGGGACTCGAACCCCGGCCTCCCGATCAGGAGGCGAGCGCGATATCACTAGGCCACGCTGGCTTATATCATTTCCCTAAGTTTTAGATCGGCTGTCATAGACATTGATGACGTCATAATTGATTTAAGTCAGATACAGTCCCAAATGGGAAGTAGCTCTGTGTAATAAAAAGACCAAATGTAAATGCATATCTAAAATCCAGATTTTCAAAATTCAAGAAGCACAAAAACGAAACATCATACTGCATATCTGAAATTGAACATTACATAAAATTCAAATAGACAATGAAATTTGATTTTGAAAGTTCAATATTTATGGGTACATCTTTTTCAAATTTCTTTAAATATTTTGAATTAATTCATAGCACATCTAAGAAGTTAGAACACATATTACTGAACACTACATGATTCTGTTATTCTAGTTAATCTACTTCTACAGTCGGTGTACTTCTAATTAATACTGTTGTTGTCATGCATTTTAACTCTTTCGAAAATTCAAAGAAAGACACAGCAGCAATGTGTGGTTTCAAAAATGTGACTTTAGAAAATTTCTCAACTCAAAATCGCACTTTCAACAGAAGTCACATAAACTAATGTGCAAATGTACAAACGACATAATCTATACATCCTCACTACAATGCATCAAGGCTCAGGGTTTAATCTATTCATGCCGATGACATAAAGGATTTCTGGCTATCTACTTGTTAATATTTTGATGATGATGAATTGGGTATATGAATGAGTAGTATCCAAACAGAAATCTGTAAATTTCTGATATAAATAACCGAGTCATAAAACAACTTATCAATTATCAAATTTTCTGTACTTATCTATATAAATACTAAAACTATTCTGATAGTGTGTTAAATAATGAAGTTTCATAAGACGCTGCAAGTGCTGATGATGCAGAAAATAACATTTAAGATGTTGTGAGAGGTGAATGAACGTCACTTGTGGACATGAAAGATTGGGTTTCCTTATTCCAGAATCCGTGAAAACAACACAAACATTAAGGAACAACATGCAGAAAAATTCTGTAGTGCGGATTCATGCAAGACCAACCTCCTTGTTCTAATTGGTCAAGATCTTCTTCAACAGAGGACTGCCAATCCAAGCAAGCTTATCAAGGAAAAAATATATACCCCAATATAATGTTGATTCTTATGCTTTAATACAATGTCACCCTGTCTGTGAATGACGGAAATATATTTGATTGATTGATTGATCATTGTTCTTTTTTTTTACATATTGTTTTACATCATTCCACAACTATTTCACATATATGGTGACTGCATTTGCCTGATGCATCACATATAAATTTGTATCTTTGCAATGGACCTTCCTTAAGCAGTGAGGGATTTTTTACATGCCATGCCTACTGCGACCCGGGACCTCAGTTAATACTGTCTCATTCAAAAAATAGGTTACTGGTGCACTCATGGCCTGAGTTAAACCCAGGCCTCACAGTCACAAGCCGAGCACCTTGTCCACTGGGCTACAATGGTTTAAAATATATATGAAATGCTCAACACTTGAAAATAAGTCAGACAGCTTTTTAAGAGTGTCTTTTAAAAACTTTGTATGTTTGATTAACATTAATAAGTCAGTCAGTTACATACTTGGTTCATAGCTGAGAGGTCCAGGGTTCGAGTACCATCAACAGTGTCTCTTTGTACTGTCTTTCAGGTGAGATAGTAAAAAATGTGCAGGCAAGTAAAAGACTGCTCATGCCTGCAGTGAATATGTCACATAGATTGATATTTATACGCAATTCATCAGATAGATGCTGTCACTATTTGACCAATAGCAGGCTAAAAACTCTTTTGTGTGTTGGGCAATAAACAAAACACACACAAAATAGTTTTTGGCTGGTTTTCAGTTCATCTCACCATAAAAGTCAAATATTCTTGGCAAGAAGTAGGCAAAAAAAAAAATAATTTGACAGTTATCAGGAAAAAGAAGGTGTGCGCTTAGTGGCCAAAGAAAACAAAGTGCTTTGTGAAGACCACTTTTTTTTGTCAAGTACATATGTTGACTTTCCAATTTGCACTACTAGAGGTCAAAACCAGTTTAGTGGAGCACTTTAGCCTACTTAACTAATAAGGCCCAAAGTGTCATAAAATGAAGAGACTAATTCAATCGGGAAACCTCTATCGCTGGTCTAATGAAAGATAAGAATTATCATCACAAGTACAAAAAGTTCATAATGACTGATAAAAACTCTCCATTTTCTAAAACATTGATGAGAATAGACAATCGTCATAATGTGTTATTAACACATAATAGGATCTCATTTATTAATTTTTATCTTTTTTCACCTTGACCTTTAAGAACATGTTGTGATAATGTACCTTTGCGAGTCCAGATTGAGTTCTGTACATCATGAACTAATCTACAATATCCGTCAATCAAGTCAGCCATATCCTCAGCCTCGGCAGTGGATTCGCAGGTTATCGTTAGCGGATCTGTTGCCCCAGCTATCTTGATCTGCAATATCCCCTTATTGTCGAAGGCAATAGTCTGTATGGTCTGAACTTGAGAGAAGTCTGCCATGTGCACAGGCTGTAAAAGGAAACGTCTGCTTCGTACATTAAAGTCATTTACATAACATTGTCCAATTAGGCTGTTGAAAATAAACATTCAGGCCACAACACAGGAAAAGCCTCTTAAAAACGTTCACTACAAACAGTACATGTATACATGTAGTTTGTTTACACTTCTAAAATAAATGTCCCGATATTTCAATCTCCATAGCAGCGTAACAATGAGAGATTCAGTGGGAGTGGAACCAGTACTGTCAGTAAAATGAAAAATATTGCAAGATGAGTCCATGTGTTACACCCTTCAGTTGGTATAAGACATAAATCGTTGATGTTTTGGAATAGTTTGCATGAGTCATGAAGCTGTACACTCAGTGCACCATACATCAAGTTAAAATGCAGCAAGATCTGCTTACTTGTACCATAAATCTTGTCCATCTGCTGATAGCAATTTTTTTTTCATAATTTTGAAGCCTTGGTTGAAAAGGGTAGTGGGATGGATATATTTTTAAAATATCCCACTTTGAATTTTTATTTTTACCTGAACTAAGTTTAGTGTTGATATTTAAATCTGTTGTCTTCTCTTTTCAAAACGAAATTCGGAAAATTGTAACATGCTGGATTATCATTTAATATATATAATCAATTTTAGATGAAAAGAAATTAAAGAAGAATTGAAATGTCTGAAAATAGGAAATCAAGTCATGATTGACAATACTATCACAATTTTAGTTCAGTATCTTAAAAAAAATTATTTTTTTATTTGAAAACAGAAAAAGAATTTAATATCTTTTAAAAGAAACTGAACTATAATTGTGATAGTATTGTTTAAAATGACTCAATTTCCGTCTTGAAAGGAAATCTAAATGAATATGATATAGATCTTGAATATTACTCACCGAAGAAGCTTTTTCTGTGAGGTAGCTAATGCCCACATCTGGTCCTATCACAATCTCCATGGATATACTCCACCCAGACTAAAACAACCAAAGTAAACAACTGTCAGTAAAACTTCAAAGTGCAATGTTTGCAATAAATACTGTCATGTGTGCGTTGTGACTTCCAGGAATTCAGATCTGGACATTTTACGACAAGCAGATTTCGAACCAATACATTATTCTGATGATATCATTAATTCACAATGCATGAGCCATCTTCTGCATCTCAAGATTCCTGATCAGTGTTATATAACCAACTTTGATTTACGTGCAGCACCGCCAAATATCTCGTAAAAATTTCAATATGTTTGAACTCAATCTTGATTTCTAACAACAACATTAGCACCTGTTTTGATTTTTTTAAACTTTTAAATACTGTTCCTTATTGATAGATAGCACACTTCCTTACTGTTCCTCAAAGACGTGTATTATGCTTTATTCTATTGCAACACATTTTGTTGAATACTTTGGGTAACCATCTTTTACTTCTATCTAGAGGGAAAAAAAGCAAGATAAAATGAAAAAAAAATTACATCCCCCCCCCAAAAAAAAAGAAAAAAAGAAAACAACCCAAAATTATACTTACCCCTAATGCACATTTGAATGACTCCTGTTGGAATTTGTTGACAGATGACAAGGTGTCAAAGAACTTATAAACACACTCATGTTCTGTTAATTGAGCATACTGCTTGAAGTGGTTCTGTATGAGTTTTCGCAATGTTTTAGACTGAAAGTAAGAATGAAGAAATTCATGGTATTTCTTGAAATAGAATATGTCTGCCGACAAGAGTATTTCTGCTCTGTCTTACAGCACATGTTTATGGGTTATCAGCTATATCGAGATTTCATTGATTTCTACAGCATCTCGAAATCTCTCAGCAGAAGTACACTTTCCAAAACGTAAACAAAGATTTATGGGTCTTATTTCAATCCCTTTTCCTAAATCAAATTGTATCATTTCTTTTATAGCGTAACATGTAGTGAGATTGATGTAAGTGGATTTTACAGCCAGCAAATTCTCTTTTATGTTTGTGCCAAAATCCTGAGTGGCTTTCTCATACAGAACGTTCGGAGACCCACCAGGTTTTTTTCCCCGTTCTACCTGATGAAATAATCTCTCAACTCATTATTTTATCTCAAACTAATGTCCTGATGAAAAACAAAAATTTAAATTCCATCAGAATTCCAAGCTGAATCAGATTCTTGGCGGACATTACAGCGATCTTATCTGACCAGTTTCTAAGTGCTAGACTTCACTTTCATGCTATTTAGATGTAAACAAGGTAAAAACCGTTCTTTCAGATAGTTACACACTGGGCCTCTCAGCAAACTTCAAGTGTAACCCACAGTGGGGGGCTCAACCTGAATCATATGTACTGCATTTGTAAGTAAAACCATTGAAATATTCAGAGAGAGGGCTACTGACCTCAAATATTCAGCATAGCAAATAACCTGCTGACACATCTGTCAGCTTTTAGAATTTTAACCATGCGGTTCTTCTTGTAACATACCTTCATGGTTTCTGTTATACATTTAGGCAGGAATCGTTTGAAACCAACTTCTTTTTCCAGGTATTCGAAATTGGATTTTTTGTCTAAGGCAACTTGAGGCATATCTTTAAAAAAACGCCTGAAAACCAAAGATGATGAATTATGACTACAACTTATTTACGCGTGCTTTTCACAGACAGAGATGTTCAAATGTTAACTTCACTTATTTTACTAAAGAGCTATTGCTTTTCATTGCATTCATGATGTTTTGAGGATGTGTCAATTCAAACACTTGCGTTTTATTTTCCACACTCGACATTGAGAAAAAACATAGCAACAAGTATGAAAAGTAAAAAGATGAGTGGATTCACAAATCAAATAATGCCCTCTCCCTACTTGTGAAAATTTTTAAAAGAGGTTTTCTCTGATATTACATTAACAAAACTTGCCTAAATTTTGAAGTAGATAAACGTATGTCATGAATTACCTCATTTCTATACATCCTAATCTAATTGCTACATCGGGATTTATTTGTTCAGCTACGTCTCTCATGTAATCGTTACGAACCTGTAAATACAATATAAGCAATTAATTTTCACACATATATATGAACAAGATAACATATACATTTTTTGGGGGGGGGAGGGGGGATGATAGAGGTTTTAGAGTGTTACCTTACATCTATTGTTATGATACATACTGGTCAGAATAAGTAAATAAATACAAGTGTCCAATTAATATTACTATTAATGTTATAGTTTATTATGACATACATAACATCATAAAGAAGTTAATATGTATTATCGTAGCACATCGTACTGTATCGTAAGTGTTAAAAGCTCTCACCTACCTGATCATAAAGGTAATAAAATGTAACTTTGTCTCTTGTATACAATTCTTGAAAGCTCTTAGGTAAATATCGTACACGTAATTCATACCTGAAGAAACAATACATAATAGCAACTTATACATAACTCAATATGACACAAGAAACTGCTAAAGATGGTATGGCTGAAATGTAAATCAAATCTGAAACAAGGTTAAGGTCACAAGGTCAAAAGACATGGTACCATTTGAAAGCACTAGTCATAAAGAACCTATGTGTGAAGCATCAAAGCTGAACCCTTATTGATTCAGAAGATATAACCAAAGTTAAAATGTCAAAAGTAAGTCAAAGTCCAAGGTCAAGGTCACTAGGTCAAAAGTCATGGCATAATTTGAGAGCTCTGGTCATAAGGAACCTATGTGTGAAGTATTATGTTTACACTCCTCTCAGTAAATGAGAGTTTGCTTAAACCAGAAACTTTAACCAAAATGTTTGAGGGAGGGACAGACAGACAGACATCACTAATCTATAAACCAGAATTGCTTTGCAATCTGGCCAAAAATGGCTATACTCTCTGAAAATCTTTTAAACCAAATCTAACCTCTACTTACATTTTTTGTAACAGTTATTTCATCTAAAGTTTTTTAGCTCAGTTTAAATCCATTTGAGTATAATAATCCTGATTCAGCATTACAACATACCTTTCGATGTAACTTTATATTTTCATAGTTATTTTTATATGTTTTTTTTTGTACATTTATAGAAAAGATTTAAAAGCCTTTAACTTCTCTTTCTGATACCCATTCATAAATATATGACACACCATAGATATCCCATACCTTTTGACATTCCTATATCATTTACCTAAATAAATGAACATACCTCCATTCTTCGGGTGGGTGAGCGGATTCATATTTCTGTCGCACCTGATACATGGACAAGTTGTTGTGGAGCCAATAGCTCTCCCGTGACTGAATATGCACCAGTTTCAGGGCATAGCACCGTGCAAAATACCTCTCCCCGGCCGCCAAACGACCCACAACCAATTTGATTATGTCCTGCGACAAAAGAATTACGATCAAAGTAACGCACCTGAATCTCTCATGGACTGATTTAGAATAATGAATAAAAAATGTATGATTCTTTTATACATACTTCTGGAGCAAAAATTAATTCATACTGAAATTTTGATGGATAGAGTATTTACTTGGCTATAATAAGTATCTTGGTCAGTTGGCCTGGAGCATTGAGACTCAAATTTCCAGTATGTGTATAGGTTGATTAGTCTGAACATTAAATATAATACCAACATGTGCTTAATTAGTGGTGATGTATAATAACAGAGTGTGGATGTGATCTGCTGGACATTGCTCTATAGGGAGCAGGGGTCTGAACTGCATCAGCAAAAACTAGCACTGACGTGTGTCCATGTGCTGACAAGGAGAGGGATGATTTCATGTCTTTTGTCATTAAGTTGAAGGTGAAAAGGCAACAAGAAAAGGGAGGGGTATGGTGGCGACATATTGTGGTGGAAGACCATAAAGGAGGGGATGGGGGGAAATTCTTGTCTTGCTGTTATGCATTCCGCCAAGATCGAAACAGAGGAGGGAGAGAAGCTATCCTTGTCTATCACTGCAGTACAACAGGTACTCTCACTCAAATACTGGCATCCATCATCAAAACCCAATGAGATTGCCACCTACACAAAGAAACAGGTGTTTCTGAACTTCTCTCTCTGTTTCTACTCCTTAATCAAAACTGATGACAGAGTAAGCAGCGCCTTATCCTCTTATTTTGGTGATAGAATCAGATGTTGAAAGGGAACTGTATACTTAGGTGGTCAGTGTTTAAGGGCTATCACATGGTACCTTGCCCACTCATCACAGAAAGTTTCTATCTCTCTTAATTAGAGCTACAGTGGGTCTCTATCTCTCTTAATCATGGAAGTAATTACCCCCCTAAAACCTGCTTCAAACAGCAGAGATATTTTATCTTCCCTGGATAATAACTACTATTCACCTCTATCATTTCCGCAATTACTAAAAAAAAAAAGATAAAGGGGAAAATGCAGCTCAAAATATGTCACGTATTGATAATGGTTTAACGTTGACGGCATGCAGTGTAGCCTTGCATGACCTTTGACCTTACTTTGTGACAGAGTCCTTGAATCAGAGCCCCGTTAGAGAAGCTAAATCGATTTTTATGCCAAATACATTTAATAATCCAATTCCCAATTACGATGCCTGCATAATTTTGTTCAAAAGAACCCTGATTGTTTTATGTCTCAATTCAACAAAGAGAGCCGCACATTTGATCGGTCATACGTTGGCCAATGTATCATTGTCGCTTCCTCGTCGCCTGGGGATGTCATTATTTGACCGGCCCTTATGATTTCCTGTAGCAAATCAATAATTATCTGTCTGTGTATGATTACAGTAACATCTTTGTTTCTGACTGATGACAACAACAGATGGCACTTTCAACCGGATTCCAGTATCGTGCGTAATCCACAATCAACGAAATACAAGAAAGACGAATCAACGAAATATAAGAAAGACCGATCTGTCATTCAAGTGAAATTGAACAATGGCAAATTGTGTGTTATACTGGAATTTGAATGTATCATTACTGTTTGTAATATCGGGTTTTGGATGGCAAGGTGCTTAATATAAGGCTATCAGACATGCTTAAACCCCAATAAAACCAGATAACACAGGCAGTTATTCACACCACTCATTCAAAGAGAGCAAAATCTTATCGTATGGCAAGTAAACAATCATGTTATAAAAAGTAGATGCGCTCTATCATGCCAATTTATGCCTGAAATTCCCGAACAACAGTATCTCCCTTAAATCAGTAGTAGACCCAGGAGAGAGGTTAGTGTATTATTTATAACATATACAAGAGATCTTTCGACCTTGAAACATATCACTTTCAGGATTTCATCATCTTCATCATGAGATCACTTCCAATGCCGGTATCTTATCATCACTTATACTCAAAAGCGCTCGCTACAGACAGCTGCAGAGTCTTTAACGAATTTTGCTTGACACGGGTTCTGGTTCTGCTACCCAACCAAAGAACTTACATTTGATATGAACTTAGGACCAGGTTTGAACCCTCGGTACTCCGGTTACAAATCCAGCTCTCCGATGATTCGGAAACGCAAATGGGGCTCTTTATCAGGCCAATTTGATATAAATAAATAGTAGTATTTTGATAGAAATATAAAATTTTAACATTAGTAATAGATTATGGGAAGCAGATGCACAAACACTGCCAGATATTGAGGTAAAATTGTTTATTTGCAAAAATTTTATCGAACAGGGGTTTGGCTATGCGCCTGCCAAATTCCATGGTGCATTATTGGACATAATAGATTTGACAGCTGGATAGCCACACAGCATAAAGAAGACGGCTGCACTTTACCGCAGTGCGCTGAAATCCCCCGTGCATTATGCGGAATGTAGCAGACGACATGTTGAGGATTAAACAGTCGTGTGGAAAATGGAGAAAGTATTGATTGGACCCAAACAGTAAAGCATGAGATGACCCAAGTTATCCGTTAGTGAGCATGCAGGCAATTAACGTAACAAAATTACATGCTTCTCTGACACCTCGAGAATGCCTCTGAGAAATTCACTATCTTTTTAAACATTTATCTTTATGCAAATGCATGTAATATGGAATCGTTTTCTTTCATTTGCTATTAAATCAGATTGAAATATCTTCAGATCTATCGTATATTGCAAAACTAGTCATTAAATCTGAAAAACAAGAGATAGGAATCCCCTAGTAACATGTTAAAACTTCTGAATTAATTTCAAATAGCATTCTTTCATGTCAGAATGTGTTTGCATTCAAAATTCAATAACTGCAAAACTTTGAAATGAAGGAAATCAAAGTCTTTTTGCTCACTGTAGAATAGATCAATTCCCGTTCTTACCAGTATCTAGAAAATGACAGAAAATAACATAAAAAGATGATGAGCAGCATTGAGATGATATGAACAGATTGAATGGGCGAAAAAAATCTAAAATACAACACAAAGTGTTAAAGTTGATATCATATATGACGAACATGTAATGAGATTTTGGATAGCCAAAAAAAAAAAATTGAAATCTGATTGAAACAAAGCTGCTATGATATTTACGAAATACAATACTGCCTCAAACGTGCTGTGATTGTAATGGCTTACATGAGAATAAAATATTGTATAAACAGATTATATTGAGTTTCAAAACATGTTTTATACATCAGCTTAAGACATGAAACCTTTGTATCTTTGTATTCTTTGGCAAAAATGATTGATTGATTGATTGATTGACTGTTGTTTTACATCACTCGACAATTGTCCAACATATATAGTGACTGAAGCATTGCATGGAAATTTACACCTTTAAAACGGACCCACCCGAAGCAGTGAGGATCTTTTCCGTGTCACGCCTACCGTGACCTAGGGACTCGGTTTTCACTATCTCATCCACCGGTGTGTCCTCTCGGTCACAAGCCGAGCAGCTCATCCACTGAGCTACACCGACTCTGGCCAAAATGTGCCTTACCGAGTTATTGGTCAACAGTTTACTAAAACTGACCACTTTACTATACACAAAAGCCAGATATAGTTATCAATTATTAATTAAGTGCCGCTTTCCACTTTTTCCTAGCCATATCGCATGTGCAACCGAAAGATAAAATTTTATCTATCATGAATAATGAATCCCAACACCTTCTAAATGATCACCCATTCGGAATACGTTAGAGTTTTTGATACAAGATCCATGATACAACACGTTTTACACCTAGCTACAAACTAGCCTTAATAGCTACTACACAATATCTAGTTACTGCTAACTAATCAGCAGTCTGTACACTAGCACCTCTTGCTATTTAATCTGTGTGTATTCGAGTGGTCTCTATGTTTTTCATTCCCTTATACAACAATCTGCTCTTGGTAGGAATTAGCTACCCTACGCTAACTACTCGTGTATATAAAGTAATGCAAAGTGCTGGGCTACATTAACACACGTATTATCAATTACTTCAACATAATCATTTATTGCTTCAATCTGAAGACCTTTCTAATGTAAATGTTTTCCAAATACTTCGCCCTTAACAGCTGGCAGAATGCAAACAAGAGTTAGAACTCGCACTGTGGGAGATAACGCGCGAGACTGCAAAGAACAACGCGAGATGTTGGAAGTTCTTTCTCATATTTTCTACTGTCCAAATTGTCGAAACAATGTTTATACATGTAATTCATTTTTATAAGGTGCACTTCAGATGCAGTAGTTGCAAACATCGTGTTTCATATAACTTGATCATGTAATCACTCTGAATATCTAAATTAACAAAAAAAATGAAAATGATGTCGTGATCTATTTATACATAATTTCGTAGCTAGCCTACATGAACCGAAAATTATTGTTAACTTCAACAAACATCAAATTAGACAGGCCAACGCCTCACTTTTAAATAGAAACGAAATAATAAAAGTTATAAAACCGAAATTTTATTGAAAATTTTCTACGCAAAAACTTTGATCGAATAACGGAAACAGAAAATATAGGTCAAACATAATAACCATTCTTTATTCGTGTGTATAAACAAAACTATTACATTATTATCATATCCCATAATTTTCATCTGCATCTACATAATGATATGGTAAACCATCAGAGAACTCAGAATCATGATAATTCAACTTCACGAACAGGCGAGGGGAAAAGACACTTATTTATACATGTACTGTATTCATAAAACATTGATGAATGAAACCTGGAAGCAAAGCTGGACTTGGGAGATGGCAATTCCTTAAGGTAGGGGGACTGAATGCAAGAAAGCTTTTTTCCCTCTAGTCAAGACCACCCGGTATAAGAGAATGATGGATGAACATTCAGTCTCAGTAAATATCTCGTACAGATTCGTTTCACGTGAGACTGACAATTCACCACCCAAGCTGACCTAAGCAAAATTCATTACCGGACATCGACATTGAAGGCAAATTGACGAATAATAGATAACTGTTTGAAAGGTCTAGTAAATGGACATCGACAGCTTGTTAACAAATATAAAAAAAAATTCGAACTACGGCTCAAGTATTACTTATTTTTGTCTACGTAATAAATTATACTTCACCTCATGAGATGTTCGGTTATAAAACATCGTAAATAAGAAAATAAAAATTCCCGACCATTCGAGACGAAATCCATTTTATTCAATATTCGTTGCTACGTAAGGAAGCACGTATGTAAGAGTATACTCAATCAATTTTGTGAAAGCTGGAATGGGATTGAAGACTTTTTGTATATACGTGAAGCGATTCCATAATAAATTGCTCCCTGTGATCCCATCTACGCTTACGTACCGATCACTCCAAGTATGTACTTCATCTCAATCTGGCAATATTTTCAGACGAGTGGGTCAATAAATAATGTCACTTAAAAACTACGGTCCACGATTACCGACCTGTCTAAAGCAGCAATTTAACTTCAAGTATGACGCCAATACAAGCTGTGAACAACGGAAGCTCTTCATACGAATGATGTATTTTGAGCATAAAGTTTCAAGTACAGGGTCACATCATACCGCCTTACATCAAAAAACAAAAGGTATATTGCATATTATCTGAGACATACAACATGTATGTTGTATGTCTCTGATATTATACTTTTTATATCTAAGACCTTCACATTTGGACAAAATTTCCTTCCGGACAGTCCGGTATGGCGGTCTGAACAATAGTTTGCTCTGGTTAGTGGTCTTGCTTTCTGATACCTTTTGTTATGTTATGAAGTTCCACAAGGCAGTCGTAATATACGACCGCTTGACATAACCGTCACTAATATCCGTAAATGACGTTCGGAAACACCTTTCCGCTGCTGTAATCCGGTCTATCCACGTTATATCTATACCCGGAAGAAACATATTTTCGGTGCACTAGTTACAGAAATAGTTTAAGAAATAAATGAATGATCCGACCGTCTTATATAAAATCTAATATCTTTAGGGTATCCGTCCAAATTCATAGAAAAAAGTTGTTGCTTTAAAAACAGGGACCATTTAAGTCTTTATTTGCTCATATATTGTTCAGTTAACTTGTCATCTTACATAGCGGCACCGCAAACTTTCCGAATTCAATATTTTGACAAAATAAATGGAACTTTCACAGAAAGTGAACAGGATTTCATTCGGAATGCACACAGTCACTTGCTACTTTACTTGGGATCAGATGGTCCAGGTTCGATAACATAGGACATTTCGTGGCAGATTTGTGATCCCTAAGGCGCGGTATAGATGAAAAAAAAAATGCTGAAAGTGACCCTTGACAATGAACAGCCAAAACATGCGGCATAAACCTACGACAATCGAATCAAACTTTTAACTAAGACATCGTTTATCTAGTATCCTTCATATCTTATATCTATAAATTATTTATTTCATACTTAGAATGACAATGACAACACGTATTATTTATGACTGTAAATTTTATGAATTATTGCACTTTTTGAATGCGATCATACCCGATTTATGGGCGTACTATCTTTTATACAGTGGTCCCGTAAACGGCGCTATAGGACGCAACTCAAGCATGACGCTATTCGCGTGCATGGCAGGCAGAGCAGGTAATATTGAAACCGTCTACACCGTTGTGTGCGTATAAATATAATACAAAATCAAGTCTCGACGGATGGCTTGTTAAACCTAGAATATCGTCATACAAGGGGTGCGTGCGGTTTTGTAATTTAATAGCCTGTATACCATACCATATTATTACAAACCCTGTCTTCCTAAGCTTATTATTCATCCCCTAGCCAACATTGAAAGCATAAGTACATCAATCTGCCTTTACGATTTTTTTTTTTTCGTTTCCTGTCTGTCTTTCGAGTGGTTATATTTATAACGAATGCGAACCCCCTGTAGTTTTGATATTCCCCGGACCCTCGTAATATTTCTGCGAAAAAAGGTTTTCCGACAGCCCAACGACTTACTTCACCCCTGCTCCTACATCAAATCGACATATGATTTACTTAGCTAGACCTTTTAAATATATTAAGTACATCTGTTTTGTATTTGTTGGTGTAAATATTATGACATGGATTCCACTTCTAGTTTGATTCATGTGTTTCAATAAGCCAATGTCAAGTGGTAGCCGAATATTTTCATTACTGTATAATGATCCCGTTTCTGAGTACGGGGGCGTTATTGATCTACCTTGACCTATTGATAGGAAGCTTTATGTTTGGATAATACATAACCTAAACATTTATTCTTTTATTTCATGAATCGGTACGTTGTATCACTTGTAAGTGTATGCATTTAAACGCGTAATATTTTCCTTGAAAATTCAAAGTCTATGTAAGTGTATAGATTTTATTAGGTCGGGTCCAAAGCTGATCTGGCTATAGAAATAGAATATATATCCCGATCTGACTATAGAATATATATCCCGATCTGGCTATAGAATATATATCTCGATCTGGCTACATCAGCTTGATCTGGAAACGGATGTATCCCAATTTGGTCTGTAGTCTGATTGGGATGTACTGGATATATCCAGAACAAGAAAAAAAAAAACTAAATCGGGCTATAGTGGCTCCTTTGGCTTTGGATCCAACCTGTTTATGGACCAGAACAAGTTCTGATGGACAAACGGACAATACTCCTTCACTTTTTTGCAAGGGGTATAAACAATGAATCGATTTTTGTTCACAACATAAATATATGTATATTACTGTTTTCCTTGACTACACACATTGAAATAAAAGCAATGTGATGATTATAATGTATTTACCTTGACATCCGTGGCGTCCCCGTACTTCACCATGTTAAATCCTCCATTAGGAAGATGCACTTTGAGAATGGACCTTTCCATTAGGAATTTTTTGACCTGCAGGTCACACTCAACGTCTTTGGAACACGACGTGTCTATAAAATCCGAACATTGTTCACATTCACCGTCTTGAATCAATTTCCATAGTTTACTCCATCTTGCTATCTGTAAGAAAACAAAGACATGTATGACACGCACATGTTATCTCTGTATGCCATTGTATGCACACAGAAAAGCAAAACGCAGCAATGTAGACTGTCAAATCAACTAGATATAGTAACTAATGATTTGTTTGTTTGATTATTGTTTTACGTCACTCCACGATTATTTCACGTATATGGTGACGGCATCTGCCTGATGCATTGCATACAAATTTAGACCTTTGCAACGGACCCACCCGAAGCAGTGAGGGATCTTTTACGTGCCACGCCTACCGTGACACGGGACCTCGGTTTTTACTGTCTCATCCGAAAGACAGAACACCGGTGTGCCCCGGGCGGGAGTCGAACCCGCGACCTCTCGATCACGAGCCGAGCACCTTATCCACTAGGCCACACCGGCTTAGTAACTAATGAAGTTGAGTAGTTACACTACAATGTTAAAAAAATACACGACGTATTGATAGCATACCTTAAAACTTCCGTATGAATTAATCCCCCTCCCCCTCTTTTTTTTTCTTTTTTTCACTTCATTTTTCAAAATTTTACATACATCAGCTCCATCTGTGGGAGATCTCAAAAACAAAATATCATCAGCATCCTCGCAACCTTCTGAATCCGACATTGTTTTTATGCCGCCTCTTCAGTCTACATCCCGACCAAAATATCGAAGGAAATCAAACACGACAACCACGACTGGTGACATTTCTTGTTTCCCTTTCTACATTTCCTGCTTTCCTAGCTGAGTCAAGGCTCCGTAATTGCGACTCCGTAAGCGTTAATTGTGTGAACATAATGGTCATTCATATGACATGTAATCACGGCCAGGCGCCGATCCAGACCACTGATCCTTTCATTCAAGTTATCTCAGGTATTGATCCGGATTTATTGAATGCAATAGTATATTTGAGACCAATTTCGGTCAACTGAATTGTTAATATAGTCTCCAGTAATCGAGTCAGCCTAATGGCTTCCAAGAAAAATTCAAGGAGTGGACGTTTGATTCTTAGCTCCGGTTAGAAAAGTCATCATCTGAAACTGGTTCAAGCCAGGATCTTCACATCATACTACTTTGCAATTCATAATCACTGTTTATAACGACACAGATGTATCAGTGTGTTTAAAACACGGTCGACCAAAAACAGACTGAAGCGCAACAAATTATACAGAAGGCCCCGACTGGCTACGTCCATAACACTAGCTAAGTCACCTCTTACTGGTGCCACGAGTGAGTACACACTAAAATTTGTTCTTTTGTGAGATACATGTGTAACCTATTACACTGATTATCCAAGTATCAAAGGATTGGAGGATTGTGAATGAATGCCACTCTAGCATGCCTGGGCCAATTACGCAGCGAAACCCCCATTCTCCATGGAACGCCGCCGCGCATTGCCCTCCTCTTTCACCAACAACGTTGTCTACGTCCAACACTGACCAGTTTCCTCTTAATTATATTTGTCCATTTCATAACCAATGTTGACTTAACATAAACCACTTCATCTCCTACTCTGAAATAAATCAGTTGCACGCTACTCCAAAACGATAAAGGCATACCATTCGAAAAATGCTTTAGTCCTATGCTACCCATTTTATCTGAGTACTTTAGAAAGTGACGTTTCCTGATAATTGGGATATTATAAATGAGAGAGGACACTAGTTATTACTGCTTCTGTCTCGTCGACCTTGTATAGCACGGGACAACAGAGCGGTGAGACAGGTAAACCCCTAATCTATATTGATAACGATATTGACCTGTTCTTATACACATTTAATTTACTGATGCTCTCAAAATTTTTCAGTCTTACGGCGAAATGGCAACACGTGTTTTACGTCAGACCAGAGTTGTTTCCCTTCCCGATGTATGATGGTAGCCAGGCTTAATTGTGGAGGAAACCAGGTTATCAAGAGAAACCCTGGCAAGACCTCTGGCGGACCGTCATTCTTAATAGAGGAAAGGTTGGTCCTACAACACAGGATTATAATTTCAAGGACCTGGGTTCGAATCCGGCTGTCTGTTCTTCGGTTTTCGGGGGGTGATTTATCATCTTTTTCCTCCTTCAATGTATGAAATCTTTTCATCCTTTAACAAAGTCTACAGTACACATGTTTTACATTTTTTTTGATTTCCATCAAAAAGTTGAGAACGAACTGAGGGTTCATGAATATGACACTCAGAATTAAATATACAAATGTACAATATTTCATTTTGTACGTTGTACTGTAAAGCAATTACAAATTTTGCAATTTAAGGAGAATAAGACAAAATTCCATTCATACACTTTGAGGATATTACTTTTCAGTACACGTGTCGATGTACTGACATGTACTGCATTACTAATTAACATACAGCAGAAATTGGGACACGTCCTGTATATTTCTTTCTCATTCAAACATCTTCGCAGGAGCTCAATTCGTATACTAACATAATATTTTTAACATGTGTTTATTTATTTATGGGTGACACTATAGTAAGAATAATGACAAATTGTGGTATATACGTTGTTATTGCTCAACGCCCATGCTCGTGTTAGTAACACGTCATCTATATATAGACAACATTCGTCGTTCCAACATCAGACAGAAGGTGTACTGTCGGGGACTCTCAAAATGGACATAGCTAGTAGTGACCCATAAAGTGCTTGGACAGTTGTAGACAGGGAGTCCGAGTTTACTGCCTCGCGTGCATTTCATCTGATCAAATGAACACAAGAACTTCCGAGTACAAACCAGACTGTATCACACTGTACTTGACACAAAATTTATATTCAATGCCAAATTCCAAAGTATACCAGAGGGTATCGGAAGTGACGAGTGAAAGTAATTCGAGTTCATATGAGTGAAAAAAGAATGTGTTTGTGAAACATGCATGCCCCCGTCGGCAACAAAGTCCAAATAAGGAAAATTTAGAAATGTAAGTCAAATGTCATGGTCATGGACACAAGGTCGATGACCTTGGTGTAATTTGGAAGGGCGTTATTAGTGGAATATGCATGCCAAACATGAAGCCTCTATCTTTCACACTTCAAAAGTTATGACAAAGGCTTAAGTCGACAACAGACAGACAGGCAGACAAACAAACAAACAGACGGTAAAAACAATATGCCCTCGATCTATCGATCCCGGGGGGGGGGGGGGGGGGCATAAAACCCATAACAAAAACACAGCAAAACAAAAATTAAAAAGAATAAATAAACGGAGATGGGTATTTTCTCTACAATTTTTACCATTTATGACCAGATAATCCTAACAAGGAAAATCTTCATTCAAACACATACTCCTTTCCTCTGCAAGAACTGACCTGTACAAAATGTCAATTTGACCTCAATCAGCAGTAGATGGATTGAATAATCAAATAATGATCTGTAACGTTTAATTGAATACACGGCTGTTCCTAAATAATCAAAACATACACAGAAGAAATTCTTCGCAATCAATCAATATAGCCCGCAACAAACATGCACAAACTTTTCTCAGTTACAGTTACCGGCATTAACACATATTTACAATCCTTTTATTTCAGACAACGTAGACATATACAAAGGGGTGGTGGCGAAATCTATATCAGTTTACAAAATATTTATCAAAATTATGCCAGGGAAACGTCATGTCGCTTTAGTCATCATATGAGTACATTCTCGTAGATAGTGTGGTGAACATTTCTCCGATATAACCGCGAAAACTGTAATATGCACCTCTCAAACAAAATCTTAAAATCTTACCAAGCTAAATCAGCAGGTGCCCATAATGGAATGTTCTCAAGATCTAGGTAAATAGCAAACCTTTACCGCCTTACCGTGTATAATATTAAAATCCAGTAAATACAAACATAGACATGATAACACTACGCATACGAGGATACGAAGATCTCTTGAAACGATTCTGACAGAACGTTGTATGATAGATAATACGTGTTGCACAATCTTCCGGTCTACAACGTGTGCAGGGAGTAATCCCTTCACCTCTTGACCTGCAACCACACTCCTCCCACCTTAAGGGTTACGTAACGGTTCATTGCAATTATGATAATGTAACAAGAAGATAAGGATGAGCCTTTCACACGATAGCTTGAATAAGAATTCCCGCATTTTCTCGTTTAATTAACCACATGCTGTTCAGAGAGTGTGGGGTCGATCTACATAGGTAAACACTAATTATAGTGCTTTGAGCATTGCTGTCCGATTTTAAGGTGTAATTGGTGTCTTCCTTTGAAAGAATTCAGTAAGAGAGCAATAACGGAAATAAGGAACACCATGAAATAGCTGAGCTTGTTCCTTATGAATGGGAGTTTATTAGCTTTTACATGTCTGAACATCCCATGACCGCAGAACTAATCCCAATGTATATAAATCACCAAAGCAGAGGGTGGATGTGTATGAATGAGATATCTGCAGTGGGTGGATACCTATAAATGAGATATATACCGTGGGTGGATGTCTATGAATGAGATATCTACAATGGGTGGGTATCTATGAATGAGATATCTATAATTGTGGGTATCTATGAATGAGATATCTACAGTGGATGGGTATCTATGAATGAGATATCTACAGTGGGTGGATATCTATGAATAAGATATCTATAATGGGTGGTTATCTATGAATGAGATATCTACAGTGGTGGATATCTATGAATGAGATATCTACAGTGGGTGGAAATCTATGAATGAGATATCTATAACGGGTGGGTATCTATGAATGAGATATCTATAATTGTGGGTATCTATGAATGAGATATCTACAGTAGATGGGTATCTATGAATGAGATATCTGCAGTGGGTGGGTATCTATAAATGAGATATCTAGTGGGTGGATGTCTATGAATTAGATATCTACAGCGGGTGGATATCTATGAATGAGATTACACTTCTACAGTTACTGAATATATGCATCGACAAAGCATCCCGTTACTAAGATTGAATATCTACAAAACATCCTTAATAAACAATGGTTTTAAAATATTTTCTCAAAAAGAGAGTTCTTCAGATTCGATTAATGCATAGGCACATAATAATATTCATCTAAAACGATTTGAATATCCATGAACTATTCTCCAACAATTGAATAATTATACACTGACCTGTCATTCCTCTATTGTGATTGAAAAATATCATTTGATAATGAATGAATACATACATCAACGAATAATTCTTCTTCAGTGACTGAATATCTACATCAATCAATTATTCTACTACATTAAATTATTTAAATTAAACGTTCATCGAACAATCATTCCCGATTACTGCTTGTACACAGGTTATATTGACAGACTATCCCACTTTCTATTGATTGAGCATCAATACAATTCACTCTTCTACAGAAATAGAATATGTGCATTTAATAAAAATCATATCCATGTACATGTATTTCAATTGATTGAATATCGGCAAACACGGCAAATATGACTGAATATCAGACCGACGTTAAATCAGTCACCATAAGCATGGACAAGTCGTTTCTAACTAGCTATCTCCTCATGCTTGTATCTTGTGACACTACACTCCTCTTTCGCACAAATTTGTTGTTTCACACTTACTAACTTCATTGTTTCACAGAAAGATGAAACATTTCCTTTTTTCTTTTTCATTTACTGCGAATTTACGTTCAAACAATAATACACTCAGTCAAAAAGATTTCACAGTCTTTGCTTCCCTAAAAAAAAGGGCAGCTAAAGATTCGATGCCAAAATTATACTTTTTCTACCTGCTTCTCGTCGTGATGTAACTCAAATGTTGTTTAAAACGACGAAAACCATATCAAATTACCAATCCAAACTCCTTTTTAAGTACCTGCAGAATAAGCATCCACTTTCAAGAATACATATATACCTATATCCTTCTCAATACTAAATCATGAAGCAATTCTTTCTCCATCCCTAAACACCTTTTAGTGTCTTTTTCCTCCCCTTTTCATTCGAGATCGGATCGGTATCTCAGAATTTTTGCTCCATACAACCACAAATGATAGTACCTTCCTTTTCCCATTCCATCTGAACGACATTTGCTCTTCCGTTCCAATATTACACCACCCTCCTCCTTACCAACTCAGGGGCAGGCTTGGTGTAGTGGTTAAGCGCTTGGCTTGCGGCGCCGACGATCCGGGTTCGATTCCCGGGTTGCGCCACTATGTTTAAGAGGTTGGTAACCTCCTGCTTCCATGTCGCGATATAACTGAAATATTGTTGAAAGCGACGTAAAACACCAATCAACCAACCAACCAACCTTACCAACTCCATAGTCCACATCGTCTGTGTATTTATAGTGCTTGTGTTTTTTTATAAATTCGCTTCCTTGTTTAACCACTTTGCTGATACCTTCCGTACATGTTTACTACATCTCTCTTCCCGAACACAGTAACACACACCCCCTTCCCGCAACAAAAGTTCAACTTTTTAAAAATAAATTATCAATGCTTGCATACCCGATTACTATTCACTCAGCCTTTGCAAACGAGGAAATTCTCCCTCCCCCATTTCCACATAATACCTCCTGACAGCGTCCTTGGCTTGTTTCTCCGTCACATCAAACACATTGTGTAGGAGAGCCCGTTGACATTAACAGGTAATAAATAATTCAAACACAATGTGTATTGGGAGTGACACATGTAAGTCAACAAGTCCCTTACCTTGTCGATGAAACCCAATCCATATCCTATTTGATGTCTTCCTATGTAAACAATCGCCGAAATACAGCTTAATCTACGTTCTTTTTGGTCATACTTGTCCCCAAATCGGCCTTGTTATTCCAGCTTGTCGGCAGTTTTGTGAATGAACAGTTCAACTGTACCAGATCACGGTTGATCTCCCAAGCCCACAAGCAGAATTATTTATAAATCTATATATAGATATAAGCATTACCTGCAAAGGTTGTGAATTAAATCCTTCTAACTATGAATGGCAAAGGAAAAAATACACCATCCTGACGTGGCCGAGACTCCTTCATTCCTTACTCTAATTTCTTGAATACTTGACCCGAATTTTCGACATCTGAGGTTGCATGAAATGTTATGAATGTAATAACGTCAAAGTAATTGTTTTCCTCTCGGTGACACTGAACTTGGGTCTGTACAATGTTCAACTATGCGTTTTGTACGTACGTGAAGGTTTATTGTACGAGTCAGCAGCGCTTGGAAAATGACGAAATTAACCGCTCAGAAAGCTGGCATCTTTTAGTTATGAACTTCCTGATGTGGGTAGGAGTGTAAGGGGAAAAAACTGAAATTAGACTAGGGTATGGTACCACGAAAAAGGACTGAGAAGGAAGTACGATAAAGCTTGAGCTAGAACCGCGATCTTGACAAATAGAAAATTTACCCGCGAATGAAAACTTCGGATATGTATCTTAAATCTGATGTCATAAATAGATAAGTAAATAAATAAACATTAATCAATAAACAGCAATTATGTGTATTACTGTGAATATACATTTTAAATTACTTGCTATATCTTTAAAGTAAACAATATAACGTCACTAGCATGAACGAAAAGAGTGGATACTTTTTTCAGCTCGTTTTAGAATTAGAAGCTAGGTGTAGTAGTGTAAGCAAAACAGTACTTGCTTATATCTCGAATTCTTGTCCCAGTGGTAT
Organism: Pteria penguin; assembly: GCA_035048485.1. Taxonomy (NCBI): domain Eukaryota; kingdom Metazoa; phylum Mollusca; class Bivalvia; order Pterioida; family Pteriidae; genus Pteria; species Pteria penguin. The sequence goes on along the minus strand of CM068580.1, from coordinate 56,469,990 downwards.
CCCATAGGACTTCAGGTTTCCAAAATCCGAGTTCCCAAGACACGGTCTACGTTTGCACTATCTCTTGCTGCTTTTTGAGACCGTTATACATGTTAAATGATTTAGGCCATCATAAGGCAGGTGCCGCCATCAGATAAAGGAAATACTCATTGTGTGATAATAAATAATAAAAATACAAATGAATATCACTGTTTATCAGATTCTGGATCCGCCCCTGACAAATATTACCTGCGAGATCTTACCCTTCTAATCGATAGATTTCCTTCCTATAAACATTCCACTTAGTACTGGTAGTGTGAGAGTTTATATACATGTATAAGAAACTCGCCAATGCTACATATACACGATCGACTACGATCGACATAGAGAAACTCGGCACCTATATATATCATATGCCCATAATTCATAAAATAAAATGGCAGAAGCATTAGGTTGTGAATGTTGGAAGTGACCCAGGGCCTGTATGTCGTGAATCGTTGGTAATAAGCAGCCATCAAGCTCTATATCTCCTCTGCTGCTCACCATGGGTGCCAACATTCCACTCCAGAATCCACAACATGCCTGCCTGTGCTAATCCCGCGGCGCATCACGTTCCAGTAAACTGGATAAGCTTCGATAGAGGTTTCAGCATCACGAAACATCAATTTCTTTCCGATTTCTGTTGTTACAAATAACTATTTTTCCGGATAAACTCTTGCAAAAATTCGTTAATCCTTTATCTAATTTTAAAAATCTTCAACACATGTTCTGAAAATTTACATCGTTGACTTGTTTTGTTGTGGGAAGGTGGGGAAGGCAAATATAGAGTCAACTAAAGTCACGTGATACTGATGTTATAATTGATTTACGGCATGTTTTCCAATATTAGCAAAAACACATTTCTAAGTATTTCACTTATGTAAACTCGATCAAATTTGCAAGTGTCCTTTAAATACACACTTAAGTGTTATAATGAGCACTTGTCCACATGTTGCCCGCAGTGATTCCTACCATAGACAGACGGAAATACTGACGGACGCCGGACAAAGTGATCGCTATATGTCGCGTTGTTTCGTGAGTGACATTCCAAAACCACCGACAAATACACATGCATATTACACCGTTTTATACTGCCTAGTCCGTCTAATGAAGAAAGGTCTGTATTTTCACGAATTGTTTTGAATACTGGACACACTCATAGTCTCATAGTCGAACAAGTTATCACTTGAATTTATATATATATATATATATATATATATATATATATATATATATATATATATATATATATATATATATATATATATATATATATATGAATTCATACATGTGCACCTCTTCACCAAAACAAAACTAGCAGATCGTCCAGTTTCTGACGGTCAGACTCTACGCATTTGCCATAGGGGAATCGATTTCGAGTTCAACTTCAGGTTCGGTCAATATACACGAGAAAGAAGAAAATTCCTGCTGCCATTTGCCGAAAGTGACAAAAACAGTATTGAAAGATTTAACAACCCCCAATCAAACAACCTCAAATCTAAATCTTATTTTGGACACCCATGGTAAATGTCCGGTCATTGCCTGAACTTTCATTCTTATCGGCACAAATCTCTGCCATCTCTCAAATAACAGAAAACAATTTTTGATTAGATGAAAAGACAGATGAATATCGAAAAAATGTACTTGATATTATTCAACCGATTCTGGCAAGTTTAGCTCCAATATTAGCCATAGCACACAAGCACACAGTAATTCGAAGAAATCAGCTTGCTTTGTAAGATACTGAAGGAGAACTGGCAGTAATTCATTTTTAGCATGTATACAGACGTTAAAGAAATTAAATATTAATGTATACCAAATACGAAATTTGAAAAACTTAATTCATGCTGTACTTGAAGACGATAGGTTACTAAGATTCAGTAAACCATAACTAAAAACTACTAACTGGATCTTTGAGGTACCATACTTAGTACTCACCAGTTTCGTTTTGGACATCATAGTTCCATAAAAGAAAATATCGGCTTAGTCAGATCACATCCTTACAGCGGGAAACTGATGTCATACCTTATTACATTGTTTACCGACATTGCTCATTATAATCAATGTATGAACTCATTGAACAAGTAATCGTCATTTCTATAACAAGAGAATATCAGAAAGCACCAAGCACAACAACAGGTACTACAGTAAAGTCCGATTTTCTCCGTAATATTATCTCTAAATAACATGCTCAGGTCCTTAGTAGACAGCGCCAATGTCATGTAAAATGTCCTTTGTTATACCTGAGAAAGAAAAAATTGATTTCCAACCACGCGGCGCCAAATTAAGGAATGGCAATTGCCATGGAAACAAGACAGGTGGAATATAATAGTCTCAAGTGGTCATTATCAAATCATCAAGTTAATATTTTTGTATGAACAATTTTTTTCCTGAACGTGACTCCAACAAGTACTTTTGCATTGATATTTATATATATATATATTTTTATTTTTATTGATTGATTTCCGTGTATTTACGTACAGTTTTCAGAATTTGTGACAAAACCGGGGTCTTCTCAAGTTACTATCTTGTCCTCACACATTGCCATGCTGATCGCTTAATCTCTATCTGCTTTGCGATCCATGCGCATTGTATCTATCACAAAACACAAGTAAACAGGAAAGAGACGGTCGATTTCACACAAATCGTCTACTTATAACATTTGATTGACAGACTTATACAACGTTCTTTCGTACACACCAAAAATTAAACTTAATTGGCACTTTACAACTGGCAAAATTTCTATCATATCAACCGGTGACATCGATTCCATTATTATTGCATAAAGTCGCAATTGCGCACCTGTTTGCTATTATCAAGTAAATCTGATTGAGATGCAGTTACGTGAAAAATTAAATTCTCTTATCCTTTGGTAAGGTTTGCAATATTTGCTACATAACAAAGGTCTAGGCTGAACACTATAGATGTAGACAGATCACCATGAAATAAAATCTACCAATATGGGCATGAACGAGATGGAAAGATTTCTGCGTAATGACGGTTTGTTGATCCAGAAAGCGATAGATTTTTAAACGCCGCGTTTTCCACAACATTTCAAAATTGTCAGTGTCCTCCGAGATATTCAGTCCAGAGTTCCTCTTGTCTCTATTCATGTTTAAATTCAACAAACCATGAATTATAATGTACATATAATTAGATAACTAACTCTAGTCCGAGTACTTTAAAACAAATATACGTGGAATCTAATGCCATCCGGAAAAAAATCAGTTAACTATCCAAATACGTAGAAAATAATTCACACTACAAGAGCAGACTCCTCTTTTTTGAATTTCATAAGATCTTCGAGGAACACATCACATTTAACTCAAACTGTTTATAATGAAAATATACCTCAGCTTCTAAGAATATGAGGTCCATTGACATAAAATGAAATGTAAACAAGAAATTTGTACTCGAGGTGACCGATATTTTTATGAATAATGTATCACCCACCTATCAATCTTACTCATAAACAAATCCCGGTTGATTGATGAACAAGAGCTTGTCTACATAATATTCATTCAAGGCTAGCATGCCACGTATTTCTTTCCAATGACAGCCAAATTAACAATGTGTTGGCTACAGGCAAGACAATGCTGCCACACTGAAACTATGAGCAAGATCGAGGTGAAAAAAGATGGGTGTAAAATTGATCGATTGATTGTTTTATGTCACTCCACGGTTATTTCACCTATATGGTGACGGCATCTGCCTGATGCATTCATTGCATAGAAATTTCTACCTTTGCAACGGACCCATCCGAAGCAGTGAGGGATCTTTTACGTGTCACGCCTACCGTGACACGGGACCTCGGCTTTTACTGTCTCATCTGAAAGACAGAACACTGGTGTGTCCAGGGCGGGAATCGAACCCAGGACTTCTAGGTCACGAGCCCAGCACTTCATCCTCTAAACCACACCAGCTCGTATTGTAAAATAGATAACATTTCAACCTGCCGTAAGGCAGCATCACGAACAGCAGTTACCATATGGACACTGGCTAAACGTCCCCTCTGAAGGATGAACACAAACATGCTGCCGACTCTGAATCCAATGACAATCAAAACTGCGACCTTCACCTCTGGCATAATTGAGATTTATCCAAAACTGACCCAGAACAGTCTTAAACACATTGATAAGCCTTCAGTATTCAGTTAATTATAGTTATGTATATGAAAGGAGCAAATAAACGTCCCAGGTACAACTGCTGATAAAGTCCATATACTTCAAAACTTTTTGACACCTTGATTAATAAATGTCAAAACGTTATTCAAAACTATACCGTTGATATTATCTTCACTTTAAGTATAAGGTGGTTGGGTCCATCACTGGTTGAGTTGTTTCAAATCGATCTCAAGCTGTAATACGAACGCCTGTCACAAGTTCGTCCGAACTTTCATCAATCGTGACGTATGAAGGACAAGGTACAAAAAAACCCCTCGAGGTACCTTTGTCCTTTTGTTTTAAATGTGACCTCATCATGGGGGGCAGTAAATTTCTCTCTGCAACTTTCTAAAATTAACAAGCTGACAAGTTTTATTATATATTTTGATCAAGGAGATTATAGTTTTAATTTCCGGTTAAGTCCTGCGGTCAAGGTGTTTATAAAAGGCATATCGGTAAAGTCTCGGTCATTGCTCACTAATTTTCAATAAAATCGGTCATACTTCAAACCTGTGTCAATATAATTACGGCAAAAGTAAACCTTTGAGGTTTCCTTTTCATTTGATGACTAAGAAATCTTTTACGTAGGGTGTCGTTGAGGGTATGATATCATTCATTCATAAATGACCTAAGGAAATCAGTGTAAAGGATATGTTATGTTATTTCAAGCAAAAGGCACGAGGATGAAACGCATCAATGACGCGAATGAGTCGACCCTTGTGGGGTTTTCATAGGAAAAAAAATCGCGTACATATCGATCAATTATATACATATTTTGATACCAAGACAGAATTTTCATCGTGTTTAGATTGATCAGAAATATTCCTCAAATAGAAAAAAAATAATTTAAAACATACAATGAAGATTCGACGTGATAGTCTTTTTTTTCTCGAAAATACTGCAAAATAAATAAAATTATTATCATTTAGATCTTTATGCATCGTGGTCTACAAACTACAAAAAAACATCATTTTATCATCATCACCATCATCGGCATGCTCATCATTATCATGGGCCAAACCAAAACATGTATCATTCAAAATGATCAGGGATCCCACTACTGATGTTTACATCACCAAGGAGGCTAAAAATACAAATGATATCACCAAACTAAATATACGTTGTAATACCAAATTTTATTGATAATAAAGTGAGAAAACAGAACAAATACGTAAATGAGCACACTGAACACAGGGTCTAAGGAAAATGTATCAAAATACCATTGTGTGTAAAGAAAAAGTGTCCAGTAAGGTCAAACAAGTATCCCTAATGAAACACGAGGTTCTCGATTATCATGATTTGCAGACATTTGTATAATAATAATATATTCCTTCGGGCCAATACCATGACATGAAAATTCCTGTAAAGCGATTAATGACATATGTTAATGCATTTACCATGACAACTTCCAGAAGCCATTCAGAATGAAGACATTTAGCTACACGTGGTGACAATTACTATACACAATCCCCATTATATACTTCAAGATAGAGCAAATTCAGTACGCTACATTAGTATTAAATTAAAATGTTTACAAGCTGTGCGGAATTCCTCTAGGGTAATGAACACTTGATGGCACAACGTGCCCCTATTTCAATCCAGAGTCTGGAAGATGTGAGACGAGATTAGAGTTGAATTATCCAAAATATACAAATGTATCTGATTTCAAAATAAATTTCTTCATCAAAGAACCATGTGGTTGGTACGAAAGAAAGAATGACATCTTTGTACTTCCGATGACAAATTCGTAAATTTCGAGTGGAACCCATAAATCACTGTTTTCACCACTAGGCTTTATTTGAAAACGCACTTTTCTTTAAATCGATACGTTCTCATCTCGAATTTCTATCTGTTCAGATTTGTATCACTTGTTCTGTGGTATACATCGGAAATCGATAAAGCTAAGGATCGTGATATGCATTTTGATACTGGTGTGTTTTCCCAAACGCTTATGCATTTTCTAAGATATTTTTGTTAATTCATACAGATATGTTAAAGGAGATAACCTCTATTCACTTATTTCAGTGTGGCACGTTATTCAAATGTGTTTTAGATCACGACTTCTAAAAGATAATGTTTTCAATAGTTTTGGCAAAATTTATGGTGTAAGCATACGATACTTAGAAAAGAGATCACATGGAGATATTAAGGGTCACTTTATGATCAAAAGCAACTACAATAACAAACGAGTACGGAAAGGGGAAATTTGTTTATACACATGTTTTACATATGAAAGAAAAACTTTACTTTTTTTAGTTTTTCTTTTCTTTGTTGGTTTTTTTTTTTGTTTGTATGCGAGTTTGCTTTTTTCTCAGACACTAACCCACCCCCAATTTAATTGGGCAAAATTTTACAAAGAGTGGAATTCAGCGATAAAATGTTGAATTCACTCCTTGTACGAAACAAGCCAGGTGAATGTGGTCAATTCTAATAAATGATTCTAGAACCATCACGGAAGACCCTATAAACAAGGGACTACGGGTCAAGTAAAACGAAATTATCAGAAAAGAAGTAAACACGACTTAGAATTTCAGCAGCCACTTAAAAATACTATCACTTATAAATCAAGCCAATCAGTCTGCATTCAACAACACAAAATGGTCGACGATAAAATGGTATTGTGTTCTGTCTACCATAACTCACGACCAATCCCTTAGAACGCAAGACAGCTGTACAGTTAGCTGTAAACACACATGCAATGAATTGACTCAGAAATTAATGAATTCAACAGAGACAACGGTGCATCAAATATCGATCACACTGCAACAGATATCGCCGACATCGCTATTATATCATAAAGAGATTTAACTGTGCATGCGGCTCATGACCATTAGATTTGATCAGAATATTCAGTAACAAAGAAATAACGAAAAACGAGGAGTAAATATTGGTGACTTTACCTCGGAAACGCTGGCTCGCTGTTTAGCATATTCTCCAATCAAATCGTAACATGGATGCCAGCAACACAGCTTCATCAATTATTTTGGTTCGATATTTTTTTTTTATTTCTCGATCGTGTCGTTTGACGATTTCACCTCTGAATGAAGAGAGGGAGAGTGACGAGAGGGGAAGCATGAATAATGCACGGCCATCCATTAATATTTGCTGAAGTGTACTTAAAATGACTAAAGGGACATATATGTGTAGAGAGTGGAAACTATTTATATATCATGTACGTAAATTGGTGCATTACAAAAGGAAGTTTGTAAGAAGTTGACGCCTCTGTTCCCATTTTAACAAAATAAAATCTGCAATTAACGTAAACAAAAAGTAACAAAAGACACAAAATTATCTTTTAAACCCATATGTATACATATCAAACTAAAAATGTATGTACAAGGACACTTTAATAATTGTATCATTCTAAAAACGAAGACACTCTATAAGGAAAATTTACAATCCAAGTGCGACTTTCAGTATGGAAAGAGGAAGAAAAATAACCCTGTTAATGCTTCAAACGAAAACTTTAATATGGTAGCTGATTTTAGACACGTATTTTTGAGATTAAGTATATACAATAAAAAAAACCTTTGATGTTGCTATAATTAGATCTCGTATAATCATAATCAAAGAACAATATATATTTTAAATGACTTTATGAGATTAACCGTTTAATCCATAACTTTGAATCTATACTTGAGAAGATAGATCCGTGGACCTCTTTAACTATAATGAAACCTCTCCTTGAATAATCTATGAGTCAAATTCCACATTTAAAATACGTTATTACTTAATCCTAAACAATAGAGACTTGTGAAACCATGGTAACACATTTCATGAATATAACAGTATATTCATGGGGTATAGCACACATGGCTCGTATCTCCACAGCAACAGAATATAGTCTATTACGATAGATAAGGGAGTCCCTTAAGATATCTGAAATCTTTATCGTGTACATAATGGCCAACGTGGGTCAGATCTGATCCAAATCGCTGTGCAGTATGGGACACCTGGACACAACGTCGTGATAAGTACATGTTATCTACCTATTACTGAACATAACGAGCGATAAATTGGATGAAATGCTTTAAATCCTGAACATTAACAGAGAAGACATTGTGTCATCCCCTAAACAGTTTCCCATTAACTAGACCACCTCGTGTCACAGAAATCCAAAACAAAGACAGATAGAAGAGAATCCAGATCTTCGTTAATTTAACCAACTGTTGACGAGATAGCTCCGGTTATTTAATACATGCCAAGTTTACGTTACTGTTTTGTCTTGTTTCGAAATATGACGATGCTGTTTTCGTACTGTTCGGAGGACTTTAAAAAACCAAGGATGGAAATTATTTCCTCAAAAATTGATCATTATTCATTACTGTAAAATAGTCTTTTTGAAAATATAAATAGTGCAATCCCATCGTACACAAGTGTTTACAGCATCAATAAATTAAAGTGCATAAAATATATATATTCACTGTTGAACAATTTTTCACCCATAAAAACTCACCTCAGAAAGTCTTTTAGAGATTCCTTTCGCATGAGTCAATTTCATCTTTTTAGTAAGAAGTCCACAAGAGCAACAACAAAAATTCCACCACGCTCGGGGTGGTTCTGGAACATCGGGTGCGTCGAACACCTCTATGGCACCACTTCCTGAGTACGGACTGTGCACGCAGACGTTGGCCAGGGTGCCCTCGTGCGTCAGGTATACCAAGTGTGGAAGCCCCACACTCGCTGTATTATTACTGCTCACCGATTTACACGTCATTATGACGAAAATCTATCATAACACCTTATATTAAGGTTACCTATCCAGTGGTCACTTTACGTCCGCCTTTCCGCCGATTATCCACACCTTTTTTTACTTTCCGTTTCTTATTCATCAGTCAATTTCGGCACTCGAGGGCATAGAGAAATTAACCTGTATCGAATTTCTTTTTCTCATCATTTGTTCCAGTGATGATCACTTTGTAATTAGCCTGTCCAATCCAACACCTTCACTGATACCTAAGGCATTAACTTCTTTTTTTAACAAAAATCCGATTTACAGGTAAGTCACAAAAAAATCAGTACCGTTTCATAATGTAAACAATATATCCTTCACAACAAACAAAAACACCATAATAGATGTCCTTGTATCAACTCCTTTCAAGTAATGGTCATTTCAGCTGTCCCGAGTGTCCAACGCACAACAAGGTGACAATTAGGGCATGTAACTGGTCAATAAAAATGATGACCGCCACTAAAGAACTCCTCCTTGCTATTTATCCATTCATAAAACACTCAAGTCTCCTCAATGACCATAGACAAAGCTTTACCGACTACTTTCCAAAATAAAAGTCCACGCAGGCCTTTTTCCCTAGTTATTTCCAAAACGAGACAATAATTCCCCAATTATTTTATTGATGTCCCAGCCACTGTCCAAAGCTCGTCAACACTGACCGGTGTGCCCATAAAATGTCTCTTAACTTAATTCTTCCTCCTCGGAACCACATGCTCCCTGTACAAGACGTGAACGAATGACGAAGCGCGTATAATGGATATTGATTGACTCTATTTTTCTGCTGTAACAATTTCGTTTTGTCTCGAGCGGTCGACATTTGGTATCGATGTAATCCCCATTCATTGTTGATATCAATAAAAGAATAACGCTATGAAATCAGTACTAAAATCCGAATATTCAGTTTTCTTCTCCTCCTATAGGCATTACGACATACATGATGATACGTCTCTGTGTACGATAATATATCAGAGCATGCGATGACCTCTTTATTGTTTACTATTAATGTCACCTAATATACAATACACGTGTTTTCAGGTGCGCTTAATCCGCCTTACTAATATACATATTCATGGAGTTGATCGATTTACCTTCGTTAAAAAATCAGCGTAGGTTCATTGCAATTCATCCGGAAAGAATTATTATTACATACCGAGGGGTGCACGCACTCTTCGGAGACAACTATGTTGTGGCTGGAAACCGAAACCACAAAAAGGTGCAATTAAACAAACAAGTAAAAAAAATCATGTCCATATCGTTTTTCTTTATAAAGGCAGCAAAATTGGAAGACATTGCATGAGTTTTGATGTCGTGAGTCTTCGTCAATTTATCTCTGGCGTTATCAGAGCATTGTCACCTGGGAAGGATACTCGGTGTCGGATATTGATATGAATATGATATTGTGTAACTTCGTATTACAGTCTGCAAAGAAGTTGCTATACACAAAGGAAACGTCGAAAGGTCTTTACTGAAATCAGGGAGATCTAATATGGTAGAGGATATTCGTGTATAGTGAATAGCAATCTGCGCCTACGTGATGACGAGACAAGACGACCAAACAGACAGTACATGAATACTCTAAACCGCTATTATTTATTTTAGGTGGTTTTTTTTCACTAATCTATTTTATTTTTAGAAGGATGTCATCAAATGGAATGGAATCTACAATATCTATAATAAAATTTTTGATAAAATTTGTTGATAAATGAAATGCATGTATAACAAATGCTTCTGTTGTGGTATAAACAAACACACGATGTGTTTTAGAAATAATACGTGTCATACTTTATCAGTTTATGAATATCGTTTTCGAAAACTATGTCAAAGTTCAAGGCCATAGGCGAAAACGGCCCTATCTCTCACTGTTCACCGGTTATGACCCAAGTTAAAAGGCTTTTTTTTTCTTTTTTTAAAGGGGGGGGGGGCTAAACTGTTTAGTTTAGATAGAAAAACGAACTGGCCAAAAACTACATGGTCCCGATTCTCCGAGTCCAGGGGACATAAAAATCCTAGGGGATTTTTGTATATTCTTAAATAACACACTAGGATTATTTCACTTAATTGTTGCTGGATCAATATTACAAAGTGGAGGAGATCGGATTGCCTGGGGGAAATCATCGTAATTCTCCAGGCACAACAGCAAACATCCACTTGTCCGACCTGGATTTGAACCCAGATTTAACAAACGCGAGCGTCTACAACTTGAACTTGTTCCAATACAGTTCTTCAGTCCACCTGGATACCGATGCGTTTTTCCCATGGGAGTAAAATGCTTAGAAAAAACAACGTACATTTCCCACTACTATATAAAATATTTATGGTAAATCTAATATTTTGGTAAATACTCTCCGAAAGAAAGCACATTACACTGTTGATCGTAAAGTAAATGGTCAATGGCCAAAGCACTTCGTAAATAAGGGAAAGTTCATTTCTATAGTTTTCTGTTGTGAGCAGATTAGCCAAAATCTGAGTCAAGTACAACATTATCATTACATGGGTTTTAGTTGCTTTGGACAGTGCTTTCTTATGGAGATCTTATGCAATAAGGAAACAATGGCATATACTTTGGTCGAACAATCGATACACCTGGTATCAAATAGCGATCAATTACAAGTACCACTCGAGTACGATATCCCGTTACCTTAAGAATGGTAATCCCTGTCCGCGTGAAAGAGAATATCAGGGAATGTATTAAACTGAACAGACTGTATAGATCAAAGGACAAAAGGACACGAAATGTACTCATGTACACAACTTTGAACAAAACATACATGTATTTAATAATACCACAATTTCAGTATTGCTACCAAACCATGTTGAACAAACAATATAGATTCCAACAAGTTTCGCAAAAGAGTATACATGTATCTAAAATGTTGTTGGTACTTGTCATATTAAGACGAATAGAGAGACTCTAGACGAAGTCAACGTGAATCAGTAGTCCGAGTGTGGTATGCTCGTCGTGTAAAATATTAGTCAACAATTTTTGGCCTTTACATTGCATGTACATAACTCTATAGATGCGGTAAACTCGGACCAGCAAACTCAGACGAAAGGTCAATACTCGACAAAACTCGGAATTCGGTGGACAAAGGCATCAATCAACATATTTTACAGATTTAACAACTCTAGACGAACGGCATGACAAAGCACGATGATTACTTCCGTTTGGCGAACGTACTACGTTTGTCTTTATGATGAAATATTGTGAAAATTCGCTAAAATCGGAAAAATACTCAACAAAATAATATTATAAAGCGCAGGAAACAATCGACATAATAATTTCGATGTCTAACACTATGTACACATTTTATTCAATTTATACAAGAAGTACATAAATGTAAGTTTCCGGTTACATGCAGGATAAGTCTTGATTTAGTTTTGATTAGAAATTATTTGCAAATCAAAGGAAATGCATTAAGCCTCTAATGCTTTCCTGAAGAGCTGGCCACACTGATGTAAAAGCAATAAACACCTTTTTCACATGCATGCAATACACGTTTCCTAAAACGAGAATCTCACGAGACCGAACAGCAGATAAACTAGTTGACAAATCTGACATGGCCTGGAGGAGAGTGTGTATAATTTGCTTTCAACCATTAAATCGTTAGTAAGTTCTAGTCGCCGACCGCATGTTAAGTGTTCAAACATGGTAGCTATTTGCTGCTATTGATACCATAATACGCTGAATCGTTTCTGCCGATGAAGTTTTCCAAAAGTGCACGGGTTTGCAAATTGTTGGAGTTTTTATTTTCAGACATAAAGTATTGTCTTCTGACCATGTCTCAAAACATACCATATGCTGAAAGCGACATTTAATCCTGAAGAACCATACCAATGTGGTGTGATTCTTGTTATATTTATCTGTAATACAAGATGCATTTGTTTCTCATTAGGGAGAGAAATTTGATAAAACCCTCGTAAAACCAAACAAATTAAAACATACGGAAAGAATAATTCAATGACATGTAACTCTATCGAATAATCAAAATAACCATTATTTGAATTTCAATACAAAACAAACCGATTTTCAAAAGACCAACGTTGCGAGCGACTACATGTATGGCGTGCCTATGTTCATCTTTGTTTTCGATATATACAGTAGCGAAAACGAGTAAACGTATTATATAACGATCAAGAACCATCAAATTTGACGAACTAACAACTAAAGCAAAATTTGATTCTCGTTTTACGTCGTTCATAATCGCTCCGATTTTTAACAATCATTGCGAAAGCACCAGTTCAATAAGAGCTTTTGTTGGGGAAATCCATTGTGAAAACTGTTTCCCCTCCGATTACACTCGCTGCACTTTTCTTTATAGATATCTTAATGTCAACTGTAAGCCAATAAAAGTCTCAAAAACCAAAGACCAATTCAACGCATAATTTGCTTGGGATTTTGTTATAATTACTTAATTTCGTATTGCAAGTGAGAAACCACCATGAAATGCCTTCCAGGTCGATTTAACAAGCTGTATAAACTCTTTCAGACAGTATTGGCGTTGTGGATATAGATAAACCTTCTATAATACCCCTATATAAAATTGTTTTTAATATTTGAATTGTAAATATATGCATCACCCCGTGTGAAGAAGATAAGTACATGATGTCATTTAAAAGCCCATTCGCAACCTCGAGGTGGTCAGAGTCAATTCTGGCCATTATGTAATGCGGAACACGATCCATAGGCCTTGACGTTAAATACCAATGCCTCCATTCATAAACGCACTCCTACAGTACTTCGAAAAGAGTATTTTTTATATATTTGAAAGAATGCAGACATAATGCAGAGGATATGTCTTGTGACCAATTTGCATTTGACCGACTTTTTAATCTGAAATTTCCATTTAGCAATACCTAGCGTCGTCTTTTCAAAATACAAAATCATGCGTTTCTTGACAGATTATGATACTATTCGATACATTTCGGCCTTTTTAAATCAAATTACAGAACCATTACTACCTTACCTATGCTGCACAATGATTATATCCTTTTGTAACTTGCAATCAACATAAACTACAGTGTATCAAGACAGGGACACATTTAAGGCAAGCGGGAGTTAAGAGTTGGGTAAGACAGACGGGTACATTTTCCACCTTATATTCGACCCTGCCTATCCCTTACGAGTTAAAATGATGATCATAATATATATATATATATATATATATATGTATATATATATATATATATATATATATATATATATATATATATATATATATATATATATATATATATATATATATATTCCTTTACAATTTCAACAAGTATCCTACACATAGAAGTACAATACCATAACCTACTGCATGTGCTACATTGCCATATTATTGTGTATTTCCGGACATGGGGCAATTCAATTCCAAACTTTATTCTCCAAATAAAACAAGCATACTGAGAATTGCACCGGTTTCCATAGATTCCAAGGGCTGCAACTTTTCCAAAAATGGTCAATCATGACCAAACTCGAACTTGATCTAAAAAAAGTCCGGAAAACGAAAGTGTCTCAGACAAACGGACAGACGGAGTGGAAAACTATAGTCCCCACCGGTCTTACTGGTGGGGAACTAAAATATCCGGAATTATACGTATATCCCCTATTTCTGTTTACAAAGCAAATTTCAATCAATACTCATATTAATATTATAAACGACATACCAGACCTAAACATTTTAATTACTGCATATCATCATTTACATATCCTCGTTTAATAGTGCGTTAAAATAGATTTTTCTCCAACAGGAAAATGGCACGAATGAGCACCAGAGGCTCTTTTATGAGGTACAGTGTCATAATTCACACATTTATAATCATTCTGTCCTACTGCAACATTTGCTGATATTCATTTGTCATTTATGTGTTTTTCTACGTTTTCATTTCAATTTAGTTCCGTCCCACACATTGTTATATATAGTGTAACAATACTCAACGCATTTCAACCGTTAAAGCCAACTCTAGAACTGGAATTCACTGGTTTGCAATGAGACAAGCAAACATTCAAGGAAATTGATAGACAATGCTCGCGCTTTCGTGCAAGGCAATAAAGATGGTTCCCACGTGGATTGCTGACGAAATAATGAGTCAAGGTGAATCTCAATCTCTATATAAATAAAATTCTAAAGCTCTCTGATATGCAGTATGACATTCATACGAGTGCACTTACCGGTTACAGTTGAAAACTGTATTTGAAAATCAATCGTTCCACAGTAACAGACGTCTGTTGATTATTGTTCACCAATCACGAATTCCAGCAGCCCCTGCTTCCTGTTGTCATACGCGATAATCTGCAATGGAGATCGGATTATCCTATGACTCACAGACTTCTCCGTCAGATATCAGAACCTTTTCCTACATTGGCATTTTGAACATCGACTGACTTTTGTGATAATACTGTGGAAAACAAGTGAAAACAGAAGCAGAAGGCTGAATATTCAAGGGGGCCTTAAGTAAGGATACTGCAATGCGACAGTGGGG
Source organism: Pteria penguin (assembly GCA_035048485.1). Lineage (NCBI taxonomy): Eukaryota > Metazoa > Mollusca > Bivalvia > Pterioida > Pteriidae > Pteria > Pteria penguin. Next base: position 56,454,609 of record CM068580.1, on the reverse strand, counting down.
TGTGCGTGTTCTATACTCCCACTCAAGATGAACACGTGGAGGTGAAATTTACATTGTAAATCTTAGATTCAGCAACATATTCTCATGCCGACATAGGACTAATTATTTCCTGTCGATCATTAAAATCCATATATTTGAATAAAAATAAATTTTGTATATATGGATATATACGCAGTATAACAAACGAAACCTATCAATATGATTGTGACCATATACAAATTCATCTATTCAATATACATACGGCAAATTCATGCATATTCTTATCAAAACTCAAAAGTTTCGATCAATAGAAAGAAGAATAAGAACTTTTCAGTAATTGAGACGTCATCCGTGCCCCTTCGACACCCCTTTGATAGCAGATATAGCTGTTTATTAGCTTCACAGGGCCCCATATCAGATCTGAATAAGATATTAAGAGCTAATAACACATAGTCTACAGAGGTATTACTTCAAGGCATGCCAATCATGGCGGAATGAAACTCGATAGCTCGGGCACGGCTGGATAGAGAGTCTCACACTCTTCAGTGGTGGTGAATATCGCCAGGTGTAGGGTACGATTCGTATCGCGATATATAGGTCACGATACGATATCCGATACAAGGGTTACGATAGGATACGTATCGCAATACAAGGGTCACAATACAAAACGTATCGCGATACACGGGTCAAGATACGCATCGTGATACATGGATCACAATACGATATGTATAGTGACACAAGGGTCATAATACGATATTATCGCGATACAAAGGTTACGATACGTATCGCGATACAAGGATTATGATAGGATGCGTATCGTGTTCGAGGGTCACAATACGATACGTATCGCGATACAAGGTCACAGGATCACGATACGTATCGTGATATAATGGTCATGATAAGATACGTGACGCGATCCAAGTCACCATCCATATGTATCACGCTATAATTCACGTAAGTTATGCACCTGAAATCATTTTCATAGTAATGCACTTTTCATTGAAAGATTTGAGACTAAGATGACTTTCAAGCATCTTTAATTTATGCTATACTACATTGATAGCTCTGATGAACTCAAAGGAATACTATTGATGGTGGGTTAATGCATCGTATCGCGGGCCTTTCGATACGATATATCGATGCATCGTTAAACCTCTAATCGACAGCATAATGTTTCGTCCTTTTGATTATACAACAATGCTACATGTAACGTCAATGGTCTTGTTGGCATGGCAAGGCATACAAATTACATAATGATTACCAATTACCTAAATTTAATGTATTGTTAAATCGAACTAAAAGGCAATCGATGTAATTTCATTCTCTGTACATAAAATAAAACAGTCAGTCAGCTTAAGCTGCACGAACACTCAACCCTGCCCTAATGCCCACTCTCGATAATCGAACACTCTCCAGTAAAATCCACCTAAGACTTCCTACATATACTGTGTAATATTGAGTGGTTTTTGTGAAACTAGAAATGTATGTACATAGTATAAATGTGTTCAGCTCAGGGGATCAATCAAACGTAAAACTTCGTTTAACTACTGTCTGTCATACTATACTAAAATGGTCGAAGAACAAAGTGTCGATTGCTACCCATTATTAAAAGTGTGACTCCTAGAAGACAGGTAGATAGACAGACACTGGACAAACTGATCCCTGTATGTCGCCATGCTTTGCAACCGAAACAAGAACTCGTATTTAACGAATTTCAATCGACGTATGTAAAATTTCGCTGTGAACTGAATTCGCTATATATATTATTATAAGTTCGATATTTACTATAAATCCAAAGAAATTCTGTTCAATTTCCTATAGACTTATAAACACAAATATGTAATAGTTTGTTTTTAAAAGTCGCTAGCTTTATATTGTATCGTTCTGTGTTACATACAGAACCCGATTCAATGGATGATGGACTTCAAAATATTTTCAGTGGAACATCATCATACATGTATGTTTGTGTTTCGTTGAAGAAAGTAGCCAGGGTGGATTCAATGAGTTTAGTATTGGAATCCTCCCCTTCTGTAAAATATCAGGTAATTTGTCCTCCTCTGCTTTTGATTTGGTCGCCACAACATTTTATTCAATGTGCGCAAAATCATCTACAGATAATGTCATTGTACAGTCTCTCTCTCTCTCGTTCGTCATTTTACTCACTAACTAGCCCAATAATTAAGGTTACAGTTTTACATGGTTTAATAAACTGTAAAATCAAACCAGGTCATTCACATCTTTAAATCCCCTTTCTTTTTCATTAAAAACAACTAGCAGATAATATCATCAAATTCCTTCGGATTTTCAATGGCAAAATCCGATAAGAGCAAATTTAACGGATAAAATCTAATAATTTTACACATTTTTGTGGATTTCGGAAATCAATCTATTCAGCATTAAACTACAATATTTCCTCCCACGAGGATAAGTGGAAATTTTTATTTAATTCTTTCTACTTTGTGAATGTATTACTGCCTAAACCAATTACCTATACTAGGTCACATTTGTGGATATTTTTGGATCTTTTAAATCGGTTACTCAACCCGTCAATGTTCATCTTACTGAGGTTATGTTCTGCTTCGTTCTGAGAAAAATTTAAATTACATTCTTAATCTATTTCGGCAGGGGAAAGGAGGGGTTTACTTTATATCTTTATTAATTCTAAACGCTATGCTATAAGAAACACAATAAATGCACTCACCTATACCGAAGAGTAACTACTACACGTATCAATTATTTGTAACGTAGAAGCGATCAGCCTCGCTTTAACATCCCTGGGCGTGTGGAGGTTCACGCCTAACATCACCAAGGATTCCGCGATTGATTCAATCACGTGACTATCCAATCACGAGCTCGACTCACTCACTAGCCCTTTCTGCACATTTACTCAATATATGTACATAAAATATATGACTCGGGAAGTGATCATCGAATTTTTATAAGTTCATCAATGAATGAAATTTCCATTGGAAAGGGTCCTTATCACAGACCTGATTTGAAGAAAAAACAACTGTAGTCCTAGATTCTCTGCCCTTCTCCCACTTTTGATATCGGCGGTTTGTGGGGGAGCTACAAACTGCCAATATCAAAAGTGGGAGAAGGGCAGAGAATCTCGGACCAAAATCTTCTGTTGAAATCAGTTTTTATAGATGTTTGATCATGTCATGAAAACATGAAACATGTCAAGCAATACCATATTAAAGCATATTTCAATTACCATGACATAATTGTAATTCAAATTGAATAAGTATTTTTATACACCTTACGGCTTCTTTAATTACTCATGAATAAGCTTTGTACTGATTTATTTAAATTACATTTTTTAACAACTTGCCAAATGTTGACTTACTTTATTGGCACGTCTCTTATTTCCCTATGAATCAGTTTTGATTTGACACACACACATAGAGACAAAGCTTACTTGACACCTAACAGGGATGTTCTCATAAAAGGGAAATGGAATTAGCTCTAATTTCAAGCTGTGCTATAAAGCCACATCATTTACTAAAATACTGATAATCATTTTAACCAACACTCCTTTGTTACACATTTATCTATCATAAACAGCTTTCCTATAGTAACTTTAATGAAAACTGAGAAACCTGTTTTATTCATCAAATTACTGTTATTTGTTTTTCTGATTTTCGCTTTACCCCACAGATCTGTCTGAAACAATGCATAAAAATTTAGACCCACTTAAAGCATTGAAAAATCTTGTATGTGCCACGTCTAATGTGACACAGGATCTTGCTTTCTTACTGTCTCATCCAGAAAACAGGACACTGAAGAGCAAGACTCAAACCCTACCATCTCTCTACCAATAACCAAGAACCTTTCCACCTCTCTATCAAGAACCAATCACCTCTCAATCAAGAACCAAAAACCTTACCTGACCATCTATCTACCAAGAACCAAGAACCTGACCACCTCTCTAACAAGAAAACCTGACCACCTCTCTAACAAGGACCCTTCCACCTCTCTACCAAGAACCAATCACTTCTCTATCAAGAACTAAGAACCTGACCATTTATTGATCTATCTACCAAGAACCTGACCACCTCTCTACCAAAAACCAAGAACCCAACCACCTCTCTACCAAGTACCAAGAACCCAACCACCTCTCTACGAAGAACCTTATCATCTCTCTACCAAGAACCTGACCACCTTTCTGTCAAGAGCCAAGAACCGTCCATCTCTCTATCAAGAACTGAACAACTGAACCATGCCAGCTGTAAACTGCTGCTATTTGTCACAAAGTAATTCACTGGTATAAAAGTTGCTCTCATGTTGAATCAGTAAAACTACAAGAAACTCTTTAGAAATCAAAATTAACATTTACTCTTTTTTATTGTATCCCTTCAAAAAATTCTGGATTTCCTTTTTTAATTCTATGTTTTCATTTACATATATTTCAATTTCAACAAAACATTGGTTTGTTTCATTTTTCATGGTTCAGTAATTTATTGGAGGTTGGTTTTGTAACTTCATTCATCATATCTTTTTAAATTAATTGTACAACAGCTTTATTTTATCTACCATCAACATCAGTTTAATTACACTTGTTCAATATCTAGTTGTATATTTTTTGGTAACTGTTACATTTACAGCAACATGTGCCAGGCAGCTTCATTTAATTGAAATGCTGTAACATTGATTTACATTTATACTGACAAATTTCAATAACAAGAGGCAGGTAACTAGGTCAAAATTTAAACCAGATGAAAAATACTTACCAGTATTTTTGTAGTTTGTGATTCTTAGAAAAGTATACTATGTAGCAGAGCACACTACAGAATCTAAAAATACAAAATACAACATTATTAATATTTATCAATTTATCAAAAGAAGAAAAACTAGAGGCCCAAATGGGTCTATATCACTCACCTTGAGCACCTTGGTACCCTTTCCCTTTTAATTCATACATTAATTAGTGAATGGCATCAATCACATTCTGCCCTTTAGTCTGAAATTCTATGCCCTGAAACCCACTTTTTATATCCACAGTTTGTCAGAGAAATTCTATTAAAAAACAGTGGATTTTTTCAGTGTTCTTCAATTGCTTCAGTGCCAAGAATTTAACTTTTTCACGAAGAACATTTGACATAGAGGATTTGACATTGGTATCATTGATGGTCTGCAACTGATCAAGCTAAATGCAATCCAGTCTGTGTTCACTGCATCGACAAATCAAATTTAAAGTCAAAGACACCAAATTTTGCGTCAGTCAGGAAAAACTTATCAATGTTCACAAACCGACCAAGCTCCAAAAATGTAGCATTAAGGGTATGCAAAAGTTTAAGCTACAATGTAACACACAATCAGGCTGTGTTCACTGAAATATGAAATCAATGACAAGGTTACCAAATTCTAGTACATCAGTCCAGAAGGACTTATCAATGCCTACAATCCACAAAGTTTGACACAAGTACACATGTATCATTAATGTTATGCAAGAGATCAAGATACATGTAAATGTTAATTGTTGATGCCAGACTGACAGACAGACGGATGCTGGACAAAGCCAATTCATAAGTTAGACTAGCTTTGTGATCCAGCCAACAAAAAGATTCATTATTTCTCCAATTGAGGCCAAATGCTGATTGCACAGAAAGTCAGTAGATACTAGATAAGCAATTGTAATTTATATGTGCATTGCAAATTAGTATTATGTTACCAGTAATTACTTTTAGTTGTATTCAAGCAGGAGTCTCCAATGCCATCGCTATTTCAGAACAATGAGGATTGTCAAACAGTAATATTTCAGTCTCGTTTGGCTGCAATGCACTCAAGATCATTATAGCCACATCTTATACTGATTTATAAGTGAATAAGAATTTTAATGCAAACATATACATGTAAGTAACACAAATTCTGTTTGCTTGATGAGATTTTCATATAAGTAACACAAATTCTGATTGCTTGATGAGAGTAACACTGAGGCATGTACATTGTAAATTATTGATCACAGAGTTGCAAAATTAAATTTGTATCAATTAGCAATACGGATGCCTGTCAATATCGCAAATCTCAAAACACACCAGGCACTGAGTAGCTCTACATTGCAGTGGAATCAGCATAATGTTGTTTATACTACATGTATGCTGAAATTTTGAGCTATGATTTAGTATACAGGACATATTACTTTTATTAGACAACAGTTCCAACATGGACTCCAAGTGGAACAATGAGTTTTTAACCCTGAGATATAGATAGTTTTCACGAAAATATTTGTAAGTTGTACTGCGGCAGATATGCAGACACCACTAATGTCACGAAAAGCAAAGATTAATGAAATTGTTTCAATTCGAACATACTTTTTTATTATTCACCACTTGCATACAAGATGTTTACTGCAAAATGTTAATGTGTGTTTATAACAACTGATATGTATCAATCAGTCGAAGCTGGCGTGGCCTAGTGGTATCGCGCTTGACTCCTGATCGGGAGGCTGGGGTTCGAGTCCCACTCTGGTCATGCCGGTGTCCTGTCTTTCGGATGAGACAGTAAAAACCGAGGCCCCATGTCATGGTATGCATGGCACATTAAAGATCCCTCACTGCTTAGGGTGTGTCTGTTGCAAAGGTCAAAATTTGTATGCCCCGCATCAGGCAGATGCCGTCACCATATACGTGAAATATTTGTGGGGTGACGTTAAACAAAAATAAATAAATCAATCAATCAGTCAGCACATTCAACTGTTTGACAGGGTCATCTGTAGACTTCTTACACTTAATTGCTATTTTTCGTATTTGTACAGCGGCTCTGCCCCTGTACGTCTCCATCTCGTCTTCTAAAATAAGAAGGTAAGTAACTTCCAATCTCTCTCCGACTCACTTCTAGATTTAGGGGGCATAAATGTTTTGTTTTACATCGACTTCAGTAAACGATGTCCTCGGATGCTTCGTATTGATAAATCATGCCAGAAAAGACAATGTAACATCACACTCAACCTACATTTACATATGTACAGCAAGAACCTTTGTTTACCTCCCTCCATGAATGGAAGAAGAATTTGGTTTGAAAACATGCGCTGGATTTCATATTTTGCCTTTTGTCAAATTTTACTGAACATTTTTGGATGTCACTGTTGTCAGTGTAATTCGGAATACAAAATCCTGTACATTTTTTCAAACCCCATTCTACTTCCATTCACGGTGGGAGATAAACAAAGCAAAGTATACACAGAATAATAGATTGCATGAAATTTAGAACTGGAATAACATGCTTGTGTTTTCGAATTTCCAGCATGCAATCAGTGATTTACAAGTCGGAAATACAAAATACATTTTATAACACAAAAATTTTCACTTCGAATTTTCTGGACTCAGATGCATTTTCATTTTATATTGTCACATATGACATACATTATACAATACAATTAAATCCATTGCTAAGACAGAAAACTAATGAGACACTGACTGGATTCAAAACTCAGAGCCAAACTCACGTTGCTACAGTTCAAAATCAGTACATTGAATAACCAGAACGGCATCCAAGTACCAAAACGGCTAAAGAATTACAGAAAAGGCTCAAAACAGCCCTTAAAACTATAAATATACATAGTTCTGATGAACAACAATAACAGCCTTCACATAAAATATATTAAAGTGTATTTTTATTATATTAGTACTTTAACCCCCCTTCCCTTCCTCTCCCATATGTCTTACTCTTAGCTTATACTGCCATTTGCAATTGTAATGTCATTGAGAGAAAGGATTAGTTCAAAGACATAGACTACTTTCATAAGTAGTTTATATCTCTGGAAAAAATTAGTTATAGTTGGGGAAAAAAAAAGCTTGAGGGAGACATAATTATGCATATCATTTTTGCTTTTTCTAATCAAAATATATGAAAACAAAATTCTTGAAGATTCAATATGCCTTGAAATATCTCAATTTATTGCAAATTTTAGTCCAAATTACTTCAAAAACAATGCAGAACATTAATTGGAAAATGAACTAGGGTCAGTCGGTTTAACGTAAACATATTTTTATTTTAAGTCATATTGGTTTATGCAAAGACTTGTAAACTTGTATATAAGTTTTTGGTTTATGATAGGGATCCAACTGATTCACAGATGCAAAATTTGTTGCCACTGGGGGCAAAGTGTATCTCAAGAGTATTTTTGCACCTATGAAACATAATCTTGTTACGCGGGTAATTCTCTACTGTACAGCAGTTGTCCTGTACAAATTCTCTGAAATCAGAAATAGAAATCTCTAATATGTACCGTCAAAAGTTATATATTTTGTAATAATTATTCATAAAAAGGTTTAAGTTATATTTATTGAGCAAAATCATTTCATATCATTCAATTATAATGGTTGTTTTTGGGGCTGTTTCGGTAATTCCTTAGCTGTTCCGGTAATTGGTCGCCATTCCGGTAATTCGCATTACCCGTTCAAAATGACTGTTTCAAGACTGTGATGATTACATGTACATTTAAATGAGTATTCTGCACAGAGTCAAGGGAGGTCTATTCATGTTTCGGGGATAAATATCAAGTTCCCACAAGCAGGTTCATTATTGCAGTAATTCATCATCAGAGTAAGTGTAAGATTTGAACAATAATCTGTTAAAGACATAATATTTACACAAAAATAATAAAATAATAAGATTTCATGATGGCAATGCTACATGTTAACGGATTCTGATCAGAGGAAATCTTGGCGATCATTACTTAACATTTAAACATATTATGTCATAATTTCTCCATATTTCATTCATTTCGATGCATATATAATTTTATTTTGCCATAAAACAGTTTATTTACCTATAAAGGTACACAAAAATGAAATCCAGTAGCTACTTCCGGGTTTCTCCTAAATTCTAATTGTAAAGTCCAAAACGAACATTTTTCTCTAGGGTCATTCAAAAGATTAGTGTCGCATCCTGGTTACAATTAACTAATTAGTTTGTTTGTTTTCAGCATTTTGATTTACAAACTTATTTCAAATTTGTCGTTACAATTCAAGAAAGAATTTCTTTTCCTTTTACAATTTTTTTCACACATTATCTGTCCATTTCTCATGTCATCTTAGACCAGAGTTGGGCAGGTGACTAGTTTTTCTTGCTTGAATATGAAATAAGGAGACCTTTCTTTATATGTAAATTTTGTTACATAACAAATTTCTTATTAGGTTGGGACAATGATAAGATAAATTTGCAGGTAAAGGATTATGGGATATATTCTAATAAATTAATGTACATGTAGGATATAAAGATATATAAATAGTCCCTGTCAGTATCAATCAATAGTCGAAATTTTGCAGAAATTATCAGTATGTATATATATCTGATCAAGAAAGGACTTTTTATTCTTATTGATTAGTTAGAAATACTAATATTCTAGTAACGGAAGTGACTCGATGTGTTTCCTAGCCTGTATATGGTGTACCGATATAACAATTTTAAATGGGTCTTTCTTTTGATTGTCATCTAGAATGAAAGTACTGTGATAAAAGAAGAACAATGTCTGATTTATCAAATTACCAATCAGATGTTTTTCTTATTATTATTATAGTAGTAGTAGTAGCAGAAGTAATTTTCTGTCAAGAATTCGTCTTTAAATTGTTTATGTTCATTGTTTCTGACTTGCTCTTTAAACTACAAGATTCATGACATCGTAGTACTGCAGTATATTGTATTTACATTTTCGAACATAAATAAAATGATATATATTGAATAAAGACATTCGATTTCGGAACGAAAGTGATACTAAAGTGCGCACTTTCTGTAGACATCACTAGAAAACTGCATAAGTCTCAGCTATTTCTGAACTTGATTTCCGTAAAGAAAACTACGCTGTACATAACAATCGAAAAGACTAAGTTATACCAACATTTCTCACGGTCTGTCGTCCCAAGTGGCTGTATACGTCGCCTTCTCCTAACCATACAAAATAATAAGAAGATGATGTTAGAAATGGTACACACTGGGACCTTCGAGATTAAACTTCAACAATTCCTTGTTTTGTTCAAGGACTTATAATTCTTGTTTATAAGTCCTTGTTTTTTGTTCCATCCGAGCGTTGATACTACAACGTGGCATGGGTATACCCATTTATTTGCTTTCAGACAGTAAATATTGATGGTTTGTTATTCAGCCACTCAGTACACGCTTACTTCTCCCGGGCACCTGGCATCACCTCTGAATCTCAGGGGTCCGCTGTGGTATATTGTTGGTAGTGCCATAGTCACACCAGTTACTTTCGTATTTGCATTAATGTCACATTTATTCCCTTTGCATTTTTCGCTCGTAGAACAACTCAACGTGGAGGGTTTGATTTTAGTGTTATCATACTTTTCCCCTGATGTTATGCGGCAATGACCTTTTCTACACAGTGTTGGTTCACATTCATTTATATATGCAATGCTGAGTTACATTTGTTTCTTCTGTATGTGAGGACATTCATGGCGGGTGTGGCTGGCCATTCAGGAGACGCTTACTCCCCGGGGCACCTGGTCTCTCCTCTGAATTTCAGGGATTCGTTAATGTCCGCTGTGTTACGTTGTTATTAGTGCCATAGTCACTTGACACCCATTACTTTGGTATTTTGCATTATGTTGATATATGCCATGGATACCAAAATGTAAAAGTGCTATGCCCGAGTCTATAAAATGAGACGAAATATCATTTAATGAGAGTTGAATTCATGTATTTCATGATCCGCGGGTGAGAAGTAATTGAATGTTGATCACTTTATTCACTGATATCAGATATGTGTGCTGCTTCCCGAAACGAGACTGGAACACAGTTAGGGTTTCATACAACAGAAAGAGATGCAGTTTTCTGCTGTTGGCTAGAAATACACGATTCAGAGATATGGCATCTTACGCAAGCGGCATAAAATTATCTGGACTCAGCTGAATTTTGTTCCATTTGCCCACTACATCACATGTTATTCAGCGGTTTTCTGTCCCTGTAGTCTCCTGGAAAAGAAGGGGGGCTGGTTAAACGGTGGTTGATCGTTTGATGACATTCTGCCCTAAAAGCTCTAACAAAATTGACACTGAAATTAATTTATCAGGGAATGTACTAAGTATGACGAATAAAGAGTAATAATATTTTAAAAACATTTAACAATGACATTATTTATTTATAAAAAATATAGCTCAAAACATAAATCCATCCAACATAGAAAACTGCTTAAAATCCACTGAAAATAATAGGGTATTGGTTAATTGTTTTATGCACATTTTTCAATATATCTAAATGTAATGTCGGCAATACTATAAACAAACTACTATATAGATTTATAAAACTATTAGATATATTCACAACTTGAATATTTTGTACAATGAATTCGAATGGGCAGCGATGGAACATTATGGCAAACACCATGATGCTGACAGTATCAGGAAACTGGGTGGTTTAACAGTTCCTATTAACAGTATTAATACCATAAGTAGCAAGTTGTGTTTGTGAAACATTATGTCCCAATAGTATCAGCTGGTGCAAAGCTAACATCAGGATCCAATGATTCCTCTTTCCTGGTTGTACATGTACCATCTGTAAAATGTGTATAAACAGTGTGATATGGCTCCCTGCAGGGTTTTTGTTTTTCGTTGTATTTTTCTTTCTAGCTTTGTTTTGTGGCTTGCTTTTTTTGTTTTGTTTTTTGGGTGGGTGGGTTGTATTGTTTTTTCTTTTTGTTTTTTGTTTGTTTTGTGATTTGTTGGGTGTTTGGAATTTTTTTTCATTTTTTGGGGTTGAAAATCGATTTTCTTTCCGAACAAAAAAGTATATCGATGACTCATTTTGTAGCATTTTATTGGTATCTGCTTTCCGAATATTATACCCTTTAAAATTTCTTCTGGTGAAAACATATCTTCTTTGACGAGACGTATTATGGTATGGTGTCGTCCGTCTGTCCGAGCTTGTGGGCAGGATACAGGCCAAACCGTTGGGGTTAAGACTGCTAAACTTCCATGCTAAAACAAAGACGCCTATTGTTTTTCAAGGTCAGAGATCAAAGGTCAAGGTCATAGTACTACTTGGTAGGAACAACATTGTATGCCGGATACAGACCAATTCGTTGGGGATAAGACTGTCAAACGTGGTACCTTTACTCCTTATGCCAAGACAGACGCCTATTGTTTTTTAGGGTCAGAGATCTAAGGTCAAGGCCGTAGTACTACTTGGTAAGAAACCTTGTAGACAGGATACAAATCAAACCGTTGGGGCTAGTATACCTTTACTCCTTATGTCAAGACAAGGAAGCCTATTATTTTTAAGGTCAGAAATTAAAGGTCAAGGTCGTAGTACTACTTGGTAGGAAACACTTGTAGACAATATACAATCCAAACCATTGAGGCTAGGACTGTCAAACTTGGTACACTTACTTTTCATGCCAAGACAAAGACGTCTATTGTTTTTCAAGGCCAGATGTCAAACGTCAAGGTCGTAGTACTATTTGGTAGCAAACCCTTTGTAGAAAGAATACAGATCAAAACATTAGGTCTAGAACTGTCAAATTTAGTATACTTATTCCTCATGCCAAGACAAAGACGTCTATTGTTTTTCAAGGCCAGGGGTCAAAGGTCAATGTTGTAGTACAATTTGGTAGGAACGACCCTGTAGGCAGGATACAGCGCAAACCGTTGGGGCTAAGACTGTCAAACTTGATATCTTTACTCTTTATGTCAAGATAAAGACGTCTATTGTTTTTCAATGTCAAAGGTCAAGGTTGTAGTACTACTTGGTAGGAAACCCTTGTAGAAAGGATACAGCCCAAACCGCTCTGGCTAGGACTGTCAAACTTGTACACTTACTCCTCATGCCGAGATAAAGACGCTTATGTTTTTTTCAAGGTCAAAGCTGAAGGTCGTAGTACTACTTGGTTAGAATTTCTTGTAGGCAGGTTACAGAATGAACAATTGAGGATGGAACAATTTTAGGGGGAAATGTTTCAATACTTTCAAAATGCTCCCCTTCAATTAAGCAACGGGTGTATTTTGCCTGGCTAGGTGTTGCTCTTCTTTGACAGACTAAAGTGTATTTGGGCTTTTTGTTCCTATCAATGTGATTTTTTGACGAGTTGAAGCAAAAATTTGTTAGTCAAACAGGCAAAGGACATTTACGCTACATTAACAATTTCATACCACACAGGTGTGATCCCAAAACCCATTCAGACTCCATATTCTGGTGAACTAAACATGTGTAATTACACTCTAATAAACTCATACAACAGACAAGGTGTGATCACAATAACCCACTCAAGCTTTATGCTCTGGTGAGCTAAACATGTGTCATACACTGTAGTACTACTGATACAACAGACAAAGTGTGATCCCAAATACCCACTCAAGCTTTATGCTCAGGTAAGCTAAACATGTGTTATACACTGTAGTACTACTTATACAACAGACAAGGTGTGATCCCAATAACCCACTCAAGCTTTATGCTCAGGTGAGCTAAACATGTGTTATACACTGTAGTATTACTGATACAACAGACAGGTGTGATCCCAATAACCCACTCAAGCTTTATACTCAGGTGAGCTAAACATGTGTTATACACTGTAGTATTACTGATACAACAGACAAGGTGTGATCCCAATAACCCACTCAGGCTTTATACTCAGGTGAGCTAAACATGTGTTATACACTGTAGTATTACTGATACAACAGACAAGGTGTGATTCCAATAACCCACTCAAGCTTTATGGTCAGGTGAGCTAAACATGTGTTATACACTGTAGTATTACTGATAGAACAGAAAAGGTGTGAACCCAATAACCCACTCAAGCGTTATGGTCAGGTGAGCTAAACATGTGTTATACACTGTAGTATTACTGATACAACAGACAAGGTGTGATCCCAATAACCCACTCAAGCTGTATGCTCTGGTGAGCTAAACATGTGTCATACACTGTAGTATTACTGATACAACAGACAAGGTGTGATCCCAATAACCCACTCAAGCTGTATGCTCTGGTGAGCTAAACATGTGTCATACACTGTAGTATTACTGATACAACAGACAAGGTGTGATCCCAAATACCCACTCAAGCTTTATACTCAGGTGAGCTAAACATTTGTTATACACTGGAATACTACCGAGTTCTGATACAACAGACAGATGTGATCCCAGTATGATTTTTGTTTCATGTCACACGAAGATTAGTGCAATTATATGGTGGTGCACAAAAATTTAGACCTATGCACTAGCAGTAAGGGATCATTTATGTGTCAAGCTTCCCATGAAAAGGGACCTCAGTGTTTACCAACTCATCTGAAAGACAAGACTATGATAAGTCACTGACAGGGCTCAAATCCAGGACCTCTTGGTCTTGAGACAAGTACCTTAAACCGATTGAGCTACACCTGGTCAGTACATTGTAGTAAACTGATACAACAGACAAGGTGTGATCCAAATAACTCACTCAAGCTTTATGCTCAGGTGAGCTAAATAATTGTTATACACTGTAGTATTACTGATACAACAGACAAGGTGTGATCCCAATAACCCACTCAAGCTTTATGCTCAGGTGAGCTAAACATGTGTTATACACTGTAGTATTACTGATACAACAGACAAGGTGTGATCCCAATAACCCACTCAAGCTTTATGCTCAGGTGAGCTAAACATGTGTTATACACTGTAGTATTACTGATACAACAGACAAGGTGTGACCCCAATAACCCACTCAAGCTTTATACTCAGGTGAGCTAAACATGTGTTATACACTGTAGTATTACTGATACAACAGACAATGTGTGTTCCCAATAACCCACTCAAGCTTTATACTCAGGTGAGCTAAACATGTGTTATACACTGTAGTATTACTGATACAACAGACAAGGTGTGATCCCAATAACCCACTCAAGCTTTATACTCAGGTGAGCTAAACTTGTGCCCAATGTCTGTCCTTTTTTCTGAGTACTCAAGTTTCCTTCACCACTAACCCACCATATAGGTAAAATAAAATGCTGGTGTAACCTTAAACAATAAAAAAACCCAAAACCAAACAGTACTGGTTCATAGCAAGTGGTAGTTTACCAAGTGGCTCTTCAAATCTTTACATCATATCAGAGATAGGCAGCCACAATGGTAAGGTCATTTTGCTACCAAATGCTGTAGCTATTCTGACATAAACTACCCTGTGACTTACTGCACAATAGAACAGAAGTAATCTCTGAATTACTAGCTCAAGCTGATAAACATGAATCACATAGATATGCCATATTTGAGCATACAAATGTGTATACCTACTATACATGAAATAAAGACAAACACATATTTGAGAAAATTTATATTTATTGAAAACTTAATCAAAACTTAAACAAAAAAGAGGAACACTGCCAAAATAATAGATAAAAATACAATTTGAAAATGAAAATTTCAATGTTTCATTACTTTGGCTTCACATTTGGATGTACTGGTTCACATTTGTTAATGGAAGTAATTAGTATTTGTTTATTATCTTTTTATACATGTAGGGTAGGGACCATGGTCCAGAAAATCCCCCCTCCCCATTTTGAAATTTAGAAGAAAAAAAATTAGTACTTTTTATTGTAAAACATGTATAAAGTGGGTAAATCGAATTCACAGAACTCAACAGAGTTGGACCTCCTCAAAGGAAAATTTCTAAGAGTTGATCCAGGAATGTTACACAATACATGACTTGTAAATCCTTCCTGTACATTTGCATGTAATTTTATGTTGGTATCTTAATTACACTTAATTAAAAATAACTGTATAGAAGGAAGCCAAAACAATGAAACATTATATTATACTTGACCATTCATTACTATTGATCAACATCAACACCTCATTGTCCTCAGCATAAAAACTCCACATGTCTATTATGTGATTTGGGAGTTCTATCGGTTTTCAGAATGCCTAAAAATAGAAATAGGGTGTATCTCAATCTAGACAAATATATACAGTGTATTGAGCATTTTATAATATTCAGAATTAACATATCAGTATTCATATATACATGTACTGCTGTATAGAATGACAAGAGAGAGATTTAGCATTAAGAGGGAAATGTAAAACTGAATGACTAAGGTTATGAGAAAATGGTAGTAAGTATAATACTGTAGATAACAATTTGTATAAATATATTACTTTAAGTGGGTCTTCAATTTGTAGAAGTTAGTTACTGGTGTATACGTCACTTTAAATGGGCTTAGATATACAGAAAATGTTAAATATATGCTAATAATTGACAGATAGCCAAATTTTCATCAAACATGAATTTAACAGACTTCACAATGAAATTACGTAATGGGCGCAATTAAAAATGGTTCTGGGGATGCCTTAATTCCACTCTTTAAGCAATAAAATAATCTTGATACTAACTTTTGATTTCTGAGTTCTGTTCACCATGTCCTGTTGTTTGTGTAGACATCTCAGTCACAGCAGGATCTGTAAATGGAAAAAAACCCACAACTTTATTCTTTTTTAAATTTAACGACATTTCTCTGTTTGATTTGTTATGATATCAGTATATTACTTGACAAGTATTTCATTCCTCTACTTACGTGATGTATATCTGTACACATTCTCCACTTGCTGTGTAAGACAATCTTTGTTATAATTCAGATAAGCCATTTTATGATCTGAAATGGGGACAAATATGATATTAGTATGCAGGTTTACTTGAGTTATCTTTCTTGGATTTTAATAGCAAATAGTACAATACAATTAATTGATTGATTGATTATTGTTTTACGTAACTTCACGATTATTTCACGTTTATGGTGACGGCATCTGCTTGATGCATTGCATACAAATTTAGAAATAGTACAATATAAGCCAGTGTGTATGTACTTACTGGTCCAGTCTATATAACTATTGAATTTATCCTCCAGTACAGATAGGTGTCCTGACAGGGGAGCTGAGAATTTGTAATGAAGTTCATAGTACTCTCGTCTCATTTCTGAAAAAGATATAATATTACATTAAAGTCAAATTTACACATTAACAACATTTTAATGGGACAATCCCTTTAATTAGGAAGAAGTTTGTATTTATGCACTTATTTACCAGCCAACTTCTTTATATCAGATTCTGGCATGCAGGCTTTTTCTGTCTTAAAGGTTTCAAATTCTAATTGTGTGCAGCTGAGCCTCTCTGTGAGATTTGCATTCTCTATAAAGATTTTGAATAATGATGTATTATCATGAAGTGAAACCATATATGATTTAATTAACACATCATCTTCACATGGTGAACATAATTTATAATATTTATGGTGTGTTCATTCCCTTAGTGTTCTGACAGGATTGGAATAGAATTCCTTTTAACCAGAAATTTGTGTTTAACAGCTATCAGATAACTTTACTATTGATATGCTTGTTGTTTAACATTACACATGTTTATATGGGGATTACTGGTGGTCAGTTTTAGTGATTAGCCATGACGAAGATTACCCAAAGAAAATCATCATTTTTCAGCTGGTGCCATGGTAAACCTACTCTTTAGCCTCATCATGAGCATGAACCCTGAGACTTGACAGGCAATTCTCGGTGCCCACATTGTTACTAGCTGTCTACCAATGTACTTTTGAGAACAGACCTACATATACACCTATTTATCAAAGATATATATATACGCTATCAATCTTTGTTCAGGTATACAAGCACTGAGATAGATATGTGCTAATGTTGCTTTCAGATACTTACCTTTTACAAGAAGAGCAACCTGCTGTTTGAGTTCTACAAGCAAAAACAAATACATGTAGTAACACATATATAGATTAGGTTTTTTAAAGGATGTTATTAATCAAAATGATTCATTCTTTATATGTTCTTTATATCCATGTCAAAATAAATCCTTTATGCTATACTGCTATGAATATTTAGTAGATTTGGTCAAGGTTTTTAATAACTCACCATCTATTAGGTTTTGGTCAAAGGTTGGGATGTTGCTGAGATATGTCCTAAAGTTTGTTACTTCGGCATTTGTGAATTCATTGTGTTGTCCAAGGTTATAGTTCTCTGAAATGAAAGAATTTGAGAATTAAGGATAAAGTTATGATCAATTTGCTTGCTATAGTTTTTTGATATCACAGTAGGATTATGGCAGCCGATGAAGTTTAGTGTTTGGGAAATTTTTAATATACTACATATCTTTCTCAGGTATATGGTCACTGAAGTAAATAATTTACTGAATACATTCCTTACAGAGGCAATATAAGATAAACGACAAATGTTCTATTGGGATTATAAGACACACAGGAATTTAGCCATTTATCAGATCAGAATCTAATTTTTATATTAATCCTCACCCCCCTAACAACACACAATAATTCAAATCATTAAACTTCTTTTAACAATACTCCACCTTCTTGTAGAAGCAACACTCGCTTTTGGAGTTCTACAATGAAATAAAATACATGTAGCATTAAGATTAAATGCTTTTAATAAATTTCATTCTACTCTATGGCATTTTAATTACCAGACAATGTTATAAACTTATGATTAGACACTGTAGATTAATTAAAACTTAATAACTATTTATACATACCCTCAATCATTGGAATAAACTTCTCCTGCATGACTGCCACATCTGCTGAATTATGATGATGATCTTTCTCTCCCCTGACGACACCTATCTCTGAAAATAAAATAATGAACCACTAAATATTTTCATGGTATAAAATTGGATATTGAACCTATAGATGAAAGAAGCATGTATGGATCCAGGACTCCAGGAGATGGGGACTGGGGGTCTGGAGCTCCTCTTTGAAATTTACGAAAAATATATAAGAGGTATTGTTTGCTCTTACATATATATGGAATGAGTAAATTAACACTCCAAAACATAGTCAAACACCCACCCCCCCCTTCCCCGGTCGGAAAATTTCTCCGATGGGATCCCCTCTGAGCAAAATAAATATCTGGATCCGCCTTAGAAGAAATTTGTAACAATGATTTCGTGCAATTATTATTTACCTCTCTGGAGGCTCTTGTTTTTTCTTTGAATTCTTGACATTCTAACCAATACACATAACAACAGGACATAAGTAAGTATCGGAAACCAGTTCACATTGAGGATCTGCCGAATGGTCTCCATGTTAAATTCAGATACATGGTTTGCCATGGTAGTCCAGACTGTATGAATACTGGCCCGAGTACCACTCTGACAGAATAAAAAACAAGAAATAAATCAACATATAATGAGCAAAATTCAGATTTATATAAACAAAGTGACAGAACAACTGCAGGCGTCTGTGATCACCGATCTATAGATACAGAACATATTTATACCTTTCAATTTTGTGCACCAGATGACTATAGAAATGGCCAAAACCATAACAAAACAAAAATATGATCCATTTTTCAAATTACATTTAATAAAACCAAAAAGTGAAAGAAATAAGAGTAAACAATAATCTCTGAGATCCACCTTGTAATAGATATTCCTTATGCGGCATAAAATCAAACAGAAAAAAAACGATGTCACACAAATTACTGCCATAATTACCTTCTACATTACGATAGAAAGGATGCCGTATCCTACATTTGTTCAATATATTTGTGAAAATGTTGTAAGACATTATCAACTTACCAAGAAATCTGCCGTTTTCCTTTGAATTCTGGGAAATCTGAATAGAAAGAATAAAGCGTATGACGTCACAATGACGTTAGCTCGGAGGAAACGTAAACAAGTTGAAAAATTTTTATTTAAAAGTTTGTTTTACATTCCTGTTCAAATCAATTACTCGAAAATAATTAAAAGCACCATTAAGGTTAAATAAATTCATTAAAAGTACTATCAATAAGTATTTTCTATTTTTATAATATGAACGCCATTTTGTTTTTCGATGACAACCAGGATGCTGAGAGAAATTTTCACATAAAGCAAAATTACAGATAAAATCATGAAATTTGTGTGCCAAAAAGTATTTGAATAGGTTCGACTTACGTTCCCTCGCTTTCACTTTGATGTAGAAAAGCTAATATCAATAAAAATGTGCTGAAAATTGCCATTGTTTACTTTGACGTTTAGCGTGCGTTCATTACAACGTTGTCAAGAAGACTGAGGACGCGACGTTTCGCGCTCTGCTTTATATACCCCTCATGACGTCGCGAATGACAACGCAAAACATTGACGCTGATTGGTCAAATTTTTTCTGGAAAAATGGCTCGAAATCTCTGTCTCACCAGGGGTGGAATCTTGAATTGTGTTTGTTTGATGATATTTGTTGAAGCATATTTCCCTTATTAATTGTCCGATCTTGATGAAATTTTCAGGAATGGTTCATCATTGTTTACTCTATCCATAACGAAATTCTGTGGTTATATTAGTTTGATATAAGGATATTTGATTTGAAATTTGAATAATATCTATGTATTTTGACAATATTTAGTTAATTTTGGCATGATTTTTAAACAAAAAGTATATTAAACGTTTATTTCCCCATTTTCATACAGTTGCGTTCGATTTTACCAATACTTTTCTTTATTTCTTAAGATCAAATTTGGTAAATGATAATTTTGGTATCTATTTATGTTATTAATACAAAATTATTTAAAACACACTAAAGTGTTTGATAATGAAGCGTCAATATGACGTCAAATTGACGTCGAAGTCTTTCTTGCGCTTTACAAAAGGGAAAATCTCCATAGAAAGCCATTTGCATGAATATATGTATTTCGATGGACTTTGCACAATAATTTAGCAGTTGTCTGCATTAAGGTGACCAAGAAATATTGTATCCGCACAGAAATTGCTAATGAATACTAAAAAAGCCGGATTCCGAAGAGACTATTATCTGTCACTGTCTATACCTGACAAACCAAATGAATATAAATTCGACAATCGTACACCTACACGACTTCTACGGGTCATCTTCACTAGGTTTAGAGCTTGAACTCTATACCTTCTCTTTATTGACTGAATATCAATCCCTTCTTTAAAAATCTGTCTTTGCATGTTTCTGTAAGTGTCCACTAGAAGTAATGTACACATAAAAAGCAAGGAGATGATGAGGGATTTTTATTAGAAAATCAGATCCAACTCAGTTGTATGACAAAATCAACCAGAATAACAAGCTATGGAAAAGACAAAGTCACAAAAGTTTCGATTACACGGTACTGACTGAGGACGATGAAATTGCGAAGAGTATAGTTGTTGCTGCGGAGCCCCCTAACCCCCCTCTCTTGACTCTTTCTTCTGTCCGTCCTAAAACACGGGCGGTCGTCTCAAAGCAGAAAAATACAGTGCTACGGTAGGGTTAACACAAAAAAGAGTGGTATGGAGGAAAGGTCCGATACGTATTTGAGTTATATATAGCTTCGATTCTGTAAGAACGGACCTTAAATGTTGGAAATCACTTGCAAAGGAATATCGTGTATAAGAAAATGTCCGCCTTTGTGTTTTGAAAGACGACAGAAAGAGGAGGAGGGGGACAAGAGTAAGGGGTTACGGGGTAAAGCAGCGATACCTAGACCCTGTGTGAAATTATGCGAATTTTAGGCCTTAAAACCATCATATGGCATGAGCTTTCGAGAGGGGCATCTCTTCCGTCATGGTGTTCCCACGAGGGCTTCGTCAGACTTCTCATCTACCCCTTCCCTTCCTCTTGACTCCAAAACCTGCGTCAGTCCTTTGATCAGAACACCATTTCTGCGACTTCGTCCTCCATACTCTTTACCTCTTGATGACTCAAGATCATAAGAATAGTTATTCTAAGTATGAACTTTATATAAAGTTACATATGTAGTATACATGATGCGAAACAATGTATCTGTAGGTGGGGGAATTTTTGTACATAGGACCTATGAATACATGTATCATACATATAGAGAGCTCAGTGGTTTTGGAACCATACCGAGGAAAATCAAAGCATGCATGATAAAGCAAAATAGGGAATCAGTCGAAACTATTTTTAAATTACTAGATAAAGGGGTTATACCAGACATCAGTCTGTCTCTGGTAATACTTATCAAGCTCGAAGCGGAAAAAGTTCAATGCGAACACTTCTCCTATATACTGCAATATACATAGCAGTGTAATAGATTTGAGACCCCCCCCCCCAAAAAAAAATCAAAAGAAGAAGAAAAAGAAGAAGAAAAAAAGCAAAACAAAATAAGATAAAACAAAACAAGAACAAAAGAAAAGGAAAACTCGAGAGTTGTCAGAAGACAACACATAGCTCGCCGGTGTGGCATTGTCAAAGTGAAAGCATGTGTTTTCAATGTTCTTTTAATTTAAGATGAAGTCCAAGGTAAGGGTCAACAGTTCACCAAATGAAAGCTCTTGTCACAGTGAATTTACACGTGAAATCCCTATCTCTAATATTTCAACAGAAAAAGCCCATGTAGAAGTTTTGGAAAAGTAGGTAAAATTCCAAGGTCAAGGTCACAAAGTGAAAAAAGTCATGGTATTAATTGAAAGGTCTTGATATGAGGGACCTATGTTTGAAGTATCAAAATCCTATCCCTACTGATTAAACAGATATAACCCGTGTTAAAGATATAAAGTAAGTCAAAGTTCAAGGTCAAGGGTCATTATATCAAATGAAAGCTCTTGACATGAAGAACCTATATGTGATGTATCAAAGCCTTACCCCTATTGGTTTAAAAGATATAGCCCAGGTGAAAATTTCTGAAAAGTATGTCAGAGTCAAAGGTCAAGGCCACGAAGTCAAAAGCCGTAGTATCAAATGAAAGCTCTTGTCATTGGGAACCTATATATGAAGGATCAAAACCCTACTCCTACTGGTTCAAAAAATATAGCCCAGATTAAAGTTTTGTTCACGAGGACGGTGACGCTACCGTGTACGCCAAAAATTAATAAAAAATTAAAAAGCAAAACTAGAACTGTCCTAACGGGACAAATACCCCCACAGCAACAAAATTCGAAGTATGGCAACGACCAAGGTAAAGGTCACTAGGTCAAAAGTCATGGATTAAAATGAAAGCTCTGTTCACCAGGAATCTACATGTGAAATCTGAAAGATCTACTAGAGGTCTATCTACAATTCAAACCAGAAACATCAGAAACACGGTAAAATTTCAACTCACGAATAAATCAGCAGCAGCAATCTCGCGAAAATAAAATCTCCTGAATAATTCCAGATTTACAGTACGGTAAACCGCCTTTTATTGATTGTATTTAAACAAACAAGAATACACATGTGTAGAATGAAGGCCCCATCGCTTTTAGTTCAAAAGATATGGCCAAGGTTAAGTTTTTCAAAAGTAGCTCAAACGTCAATGTCAAGGTCACGAGGTAAAAAATGTTGGTACCGACAGACAGGTCTTGTTACAGGGAATATACATGTGTAGTATGAAAGCCCAATCTATTTTGGTTCAAACTGAGTTATGGCCGCTAGGTTAAAATTTTTCAGAAGTAAGTCAAACGTCAAGGTCAAAATCAAAGGGTAAAATATTTTGGTACCGACAGACAGGTCTTGTCACAAGGAATACACATGTGTACTGTGTAATATGAAGGCCCCATCTCTTTTTGTTCAAAGGTTATGACCAAGGTTAAAGTTTTTGGACAGACAGATGGACGGACGGACGGACAGACAGACAGACAAACGTGATTCCAGTATACCCCAAACTTTGTTTGCGGGGGGGGGGGTTTGGTTGGTTAGGCAATTGCGTTGATTTAGGGTAAATACATATGTACATGAATGTATATGATAACGCCGCAGATTCAGACACGCAATACACATCACATATCTTTGGTCAGACTTGAACTGACATCTGCATACAATAGTATGCTGCACTACCTTGTGCTACAAAGATGGTGTGTGTGCATTTGTATGTGTGCGTGTGTGTTCGTGTACGCGTGCATGAGGGTTCGACTAAATTTTACCGTATTTCATATCTAAAAGAACTTTCCCTTTGAATAAATAGGTTACTTGATCTAAGTTGATAACATTATGTCAATAGTACATGTATACAATATTAGAATGCTTTCCATTGAATTCAAAACAAATTTATATCCTAAATAACTATATCTTAAATAGAAAAAAAAATAGAAAATGAAATATTTAGATCGCACGTCACATAAGTCGCGTCGCAACTGAAAATAGATCTAGAATTCGTTTTTTCCCTTGGCCTTGGTTCGATTAAGTTTTTAAACCACAATAACAAATGTTATATATTAGATCGATACTGAATAATTAAAAAAAAAAAATGATGATTATCAGAAATCTTCCCACATTTGAAATGACGTATACCATAATTTTTCACTTTTAAAAGAAATATTTTCCCGCCATTTTAGACAGTACTCGAGGTTTTCCGATAACGCGCTGCAAAAAGATCGAGGACACCGGAATAATTTGGCGCCGTCTGTTTAGCTCGTGCAGAAGGTGTATTTACGGTGATCATCTAGAATGTTTAGAAGTGTTGGCGATGGAAATGTTAAAGGTGAGATGATTTTCTAAGAAGTATTGTGTCTTTTACAGTGTATTAAATCAATGTTCACTGCTGACATTGCTAGTTGTACAATGGCGTAGCTGGGTATAGAAAAAAGGGTGGTGGTGGTGTTAAATTTCCAGAATAAGATGCGAGTAGTGAGTAGTGAGTAGTGTAAGCATGTTCTCATGTATAATCTTAGTGTAGGTCAATTCAGTTACGTCACAAGTGGGTTTGCGTTGCCCCCCCCCCCCCCCCCTCGCAAAAGTGCCCTTTCTCCTATGCCCCCTTTTTTTATGTAAATGTCAATAATCATTATACGGTGTTGCTGTTTTGAGGCCGGCCACAGGTATTACCATATCAATAGAGTCAGTGACGTAGGGCGGCATACTGCTACAGAGATAACTGTGGACCTGATGACAAATCGTTGACCAGTGGCAGTGGAATCTGTTTGTGTGGCATTGTTTTGGCAGTAAATGTAATTTTTTTGGGTCTCATTTTACCATTCCAATACAGCTATCAACTAGTACTTAAATTTCATAACTGCAGCTTTTCAGTGAAAGCAAGTTTTGAGTTAAAATAGCAGTGGCAGATCTAGGATTTCCAAAAAAAAAAGAGGAGGGGGGGGGGGTGCAAATGTGAAAATCAAGTACATGTATTAGCCAAAACACTAAGCTATTTTGAGTGCCAAATCTGGAGTTTACTGGTATTATTTGAGTGTTTTCAACCTTATCTATACATGCATTGTAAATTTGTAGCGAAAAAGGGTTGCACCGCTAAGTAGTCTTATATTTTGATTAAAATTGTAATTGTAGCAGACAAACATGCATGCAGCATTTATTGTTCTTGAGTAACAATAAACAAATTTCAGAACTCTATAGACAAAGTTGTAGGGGACATAGGCTTCCTTGGTCTGACTATTGTTCCATCACATAACAAATTCCAGATGTTATTCGAGTAGTAGCAGATTCCAGTTATATTCTGAATGGATAACACCTAATGACATCCATTTTCTGCATGAGTGACTTAGTTAAGTATTTTGGGGTAACTCAATATTAGAGAAAGTATAACTAGGGGCTACAGTTACCAAACTTGCACTTTATGTTCATCTTGGGATCTTGATGATATATGATGCATCTAACCTACATTTTTCGCATGAGTGACTCGGTTAATTAGTTTGGGATAATTCAGTATTGAAGAAAGTGCAAGTGCTGCAGTTTTCAAAATTGCACTATTAGTTCATCTTGGGATGGCTTAAGTGCATGCATCCTATAATGCATCTGACCTACATTTTCCACACGAGTAACTTGGTTACGTAGTTTGTGTAAACTCGGTATTGGAGAAAGGTAATTTCCTTCATTCACATCTCCATTTTAGTAAAACTTTATAATTTCTATCTCCATGATGATAGTATATTCATGTTGTCTGTCTTAATCACGATACTTTGTATCTTATGTCCAAGTGGGACATTCATGACGGACTGAGCTGAAGCAGTCCCTTAGAACTCACTTTCGTCACACTTGAGGCCGACACAGGGCCAATGGGAAGAACATATATTGTACTTTCCCAAAGTGCTCTGGTTTCCTATGTACACCTTGATCCATTTCAAAACTAAACACATACAAGTCTTTAACCTTGACCACAATACTTTGAGATATCTTGTGTCCAAGCTGGACATTCATTACCAAATGAGCTAAAGGAATGTCCTAAGACTCACTTTTACTCTTTATGTCAAGCTTGAGGCCCAAACGGGGCTCTTGGGAAGGATATATAGGACACCTTTCCAGAATATTTCAGTTTCCTTCATGCACTGTGGTTCCCTCTGACAAAAGACATACAGATATATCACTTTGACAGTGAGGCTTCGAGTAATGTTCAAGCATGACTTTGAGAACTCAAATAAAGGAATGCCTTAAATCTCACTGTATCTACTCATTGCTGTGAAAGATGATGTCCAGTCTAGGCTGAACGGAAGGACCTATGGAAAGAGTGCCTTCCAAACACATTTGGTACCCTGTACACATTTTGGTTTCCTGCGTATGATATTACGATAATCCAAATTTCTATAATTTGATAATTTTCATCTCCAGTGTAATCATATTTTGATGACTTCCCGTTCTGATGATGACTGCTTTTTGGATGTAATTTCCAGGAATGTTATATGTTACTAAGGTGTTTCGTTAGACTCGCAATATGTGCGTGGACTCCTTAATAAATCCATCTTGACTCTCAATGTTTATCATGTTGGTATTCTGTTGATAGAAATATTCCAATATTTGTGTTATCCTTGACGGTGATATTGTGGTAATTTCCATATCCATGATGGTAAATGCATTGCTTTTTTCATGCTGGATGTATATTTATTTCGATTGATGTTGATAATTATGCATTTTTTTTTCTCCAAGTGTGCAGGTGCCCTTGACTAATATCATACCTGTCAACTTCCAATATCCAAAATGAGGGAGATCTTTCTCAAAAATGAGGGAGAATTGCAAAAAATGAGAAAGAATATGCGTAAATGTAAATCAGGACCTTTTTTCACCTCATTTGCGATACAGTATGTAAATGAAATGCAAGGTAACATTGCAGTGATACTTTAATTTTCAGTATTATCCATTCTAATTGCTTAAAGACAGGTAGATCCAGGAACCTGGTGCTGATCTTCATCTCCTCCTCCTCAAATACTCTTAAAAGGATTACAAACAACCTGTCACTACCCCTGTCATTACTTTCGTCACATAAAATGCTGAATGGCTGTTTTCTACATCTACTGACTATTTTTTCTTGCAAGCTAAGTGCAGTTGCTCACGAAACTGACATGCTGTTCGGAAACAAACAATAATCTTCACCCTTCTTTGGGAAGCAAAATTCCGAAAACCCCAAATATTCAACATCTAGTCACGTAAGCCATTTAAAAAATACCTTGATCGATGGCTTTCCCGTTCAAGCTTTGTTGTAACGCTGTTGATTTTGATGTATTTACAATGTTGGCGGTGAAAACCAAAGAAAATTGAAAGCAACGTTCCTGGAGGGAGGTGATTGTTAAAATGCAGGAGTTTTAGTTCTCATGTGCGGGAGCTTTCGAAAAAATTGTCAAAATGCCGGAGACTCCCGCATAATCTGGGAGGGTTGACAGGTATGTAATACTTTGAGGTTTCTTCTTTCCAAGGTAGACATTTGTTGATGTCACTCTCAATTTAAATCAAGCTGATTAGGGAAAATTAGACAGTATTTGGTTTCACTATGTTTCCTGATTCATGTTGAGCTTGTTGCCCTGTCGGGGCTAGAGGCAGGGACCTGTAGGAAATGTGCCTTCTCAAATTCTTTATCCAGTGGGCACTTTGATTTTCCTTTATAATACTTGGATAATCCAACTCTCAGAGTGCAGGTAATACTACCATCATTTCTATGTCCATGATAATTGTGGTGATGATTTCTGTTGAAACTGTGACCTTGACCTTGGGATAGTTTGTTTGCCGTCCTGGTATTAAGTGTAAAAAAATTTACTTTACAGAAATTGGAAAAGAATAAACGCACACTACACTCATTCAACTTGCACACGACCCAGGCCAGACGATGAGCTTTCAGACAAGATTCAGACATTACAGGACACGTCATACCAGGAAGACAAACAGTAACTATCAGATCTTTATATTGTGAAGAATACAAGAACTAGGGGCCACAGTGGCCAATCTAGAATATTTCTGATATTTTTGGATGTCCAAATGGGACATTAATGATCTAGAGATCTAAGTATACTTAAGGTATGCTTAAGATACACTGTCACCATTCCTTTCTGTCAAGCTTGACGCCCAATCAGGGCTGGTAGAAAGAATACACTGTGTACCTTTCTAGATTTTTGGTAATATCAATGCACTTTTGTTTCCTTTAAATCAAAAGGGAAAGAAATTGAAATCCTTGAATAATACTATATTGTTTTGTTATGTCCAAGATGGATGTTTATGACAAAATGAGTTAAAGCAATGCTTTCGAACTCGCTCAGTCACTCCTTGTTTATGTCAAGCTTGATATCCAAACAGAGCTGTTGGGAAAGAAATACTGTGTACCCTCCGAGAATCCTTCTGTTCCTTTGAAGTACCTTGGTTCCTTAGAAGACAAAACAGAAACAGATCTATCACTTTGACGGTAAAGCTGTGATATGATGTCCAAATGGGACTTTAAAGGGGCATTGAAGTGAAGGTGTGCCGTAAAATTCGCTGTCTCCTCATTGACGTCAAGTTTGATGCCCAGTCTGGGCTAGAGGCAGGAACCTGCAGTAAGTATGCCTTCTCAATATCTTTCAGTATCCAGTGTGCACTTTAGTTTTCTGATAAAAATACCTTGATAATGCAAATCTCCATGACTGTATTACTTGACACACTATATCTCACAGGTTGTACCACTTAACATGTTATATATTGTAGATTTTAAACAGATTTATCTCTGGTGTTGTTAGGTATTGATAGTTTTCTCTTTTCTTTGGTATATGTTTGAAAATATTAATTTTCATTTTGCTTTGTGCATATGTTTCAAGTCCATGAGAAAGACATTCCTATTTTCAACATTTATTATGTTGGTATTCTGTTGATCGAAATATTGAAATATTTGTTTTATCCTTGATGGTGATAATGTGATAATTTCCAATGCCTTAGAACTTGCTGTCACTCTTCATTTGAATTAAGGTTGACGTCCCATCAGGGCGGATGGGGAAAATTAGACCACTGTTCCTTCCAAAAATTGTTGGGTTTCACTGTGTCTCCTCATTCACATTAAGCTTGTTGCCCAGTTGGGGCTAGAGGCAGGGAAAGAAATGCCATGTACCTTCCCAGAATCCTTGTGTTTCCCTGAAGCTCCTTGGTTCCTTTAAAACAAAACACAAACACATCTATCACTTTGACAGGAAAACCTTGATAATATGTCCAAACAGGACTTTAAGGAGACAGTGAAATCAAGGTATGCCCTAAAACTAATCGTCTCCTCATTGACGTCAAGCTGGATGCCCAGTAGGGCTAGAGGGAGGGGCCTGTAGTAAGTATGCCTTCTGAAATTCTTTTAGTATCCAGTGTGCACTTTGGTTTCCTCCTAATGGTACCTTGATGATCCAAATCTCCATGATTGTATTACTTTACATAATATATCTCATATGTTGTATCACTGAATATTTTATATCTTGCAGATTTTGATCAGTTGTATCTCCAGCGTTGTTAGTTTTTGATAGTTTTCTCTTTTCTATATCTGTTTGAAAACTGAAATTTTCATGTTGCTATGTGATATCTTTAGACTAGCAATGTGTGTATGTTGTTGGACTCCTGGATAAATACGTTTCTCTTTTCATTGCATATAATGTTGTTATTCTGTTGAAAGAAATACTAAAATATTTCTTTCGTCCTTGATGGTGATAATGTAATAATTTCCATATCTATGACAGTAAATGCGTTGCTGTTTTCATGCTGGATGTATATTTCATTCATCTGATGTCGATGATAATTATGAATTTATTTTTTCCAAGTGTACAGGTATCCTTGACTAATAATTTGAGGTATCTTGTTTCCAAGGTAGATATTTGTGACCAAATGAGGTAAAGCAATGCCTTAGAACTCACAGAAGCTTTTAAATTGAGCTTAACGTCCCCTCAGGACTGATGAGAAAAATTAGAAAGTGTACCATCCTAAAATTGTTGGGTTTCACTGTGTCTCCTCTTTCACACCAAGTTTGTTGCCCAGTCGGGGCTAGAGGCAGGGACCTGTAGCAAGTATGCCTATTCAAAATCTTTAATTATTGAGCGGGCGCTTGGGTTTTCTCCTT
This sequence comes from Pteria penguin, assembly GCA_035048485.1. Lineage (NCBI taxonomy): Eukaryota > Metazoa > Mollusca > Bivalvia > Pterioida > Pteriidae > Pteria > Pteria penguin. Next base: position 56,424,496 of record CM068580.1, on the reverse strand, counting down.
ATAATAGTGTGATAATCCAGATCTCCAGAGTCCAGGTAATACTGCTATTATTTCTATCTCCATGATAATTATGGTGATGATTTCTGCTGAAACTTTGACCTTGACCTTGAGATAGTTTGTTTGCCGTCCTGGTATTAAGTGTAAAAAAATTACTTTACAGGAATTGGAAAAGAATAAACGCACACTACACTCATTCAACTTGCACTCGACCCAGGCCAGACGATGAGCTTTCAGGCAAGATTCAGACATTACAAGACACATGATACCAGGAAGACAAACAGTAACTATCAGTTCTTTATATTGTGAATAATACAAGAACTAGGGGCCTCAGTGGCCAATATAGAATATTTCTGATATTTTTGGATGTCCAAGCGGGACATTAATGACCTAGAGATCTAAGTATACTTAAGGTATGCTTAAGATACACTGTCACCATTCCTTTCTGTCAAGCTTGACGCCCAATCAGGGCTGGTGGAAAGAATACACTGTGTACCTTTCTAGATTTTTGGTAATATCAATGCACTTTTGTTTCCTTTAAATCAAAAGGGAAACAGATTGAATAATACTATAATGTTTTGTTATGTCCAAGATGGATGTTTATGACAAAATGAGTTAAAGCAATGCTTTGGAACTCGCTGTCACTCCTTGTTTATGTCAAGCTTGATATCCAAACAGAGCTGTTGGGAAAGAAATACTGTGTACCCTCCGAGAATCCTTCTGTTCCCTTGAAGTATCTTGGTTCCTTAGAAGACAAAACAGAAACAGATCAATCACTTTGACGGTAAAGCTGTGATATGATGTTCAAATGGGACTTTAAAGGGGCATTGAAGTGAAGGTGTGCCCTAAAACTCGCTGTCTCCTCATTGATGTGAAGTTTGATGCCCAGTCTGGGCTAGAGGCAGGGACCTGCAGTAAGTATGCCTTCTCAATATCTTTCAGTATCCAGTGTGCACTTTAGTTTTCTCGTAAAAGTACCTTGATAATGCAAATCTCCATGACTGTATTACTTGACACACTATATCTCACAGGTTGTACCACTTAACGTGTTATATCTTGTAGATTTTAAACAAATTCATCTCTGGTGTTGTTAGGTATTGATAGTTTTCTCTTTTCTTTGGTATATGTTTGAAAATATTAATTTTCATTTTGCTTTGTGCATATGTTTCAAGTCCATGAGAAAGACGTTCCTATTTTCAACATTTACAATGTTGGTATTCTGTTGATCGAAATATTGAAATATTTGTTTTATCCTTGATGGTGATAATGTGATAATTCGCAATGCCTTAGAACTTGCTGTCACTTTTAATTTAAATTAAGGTTGACGTCCCATCAGGGGGGATGGGGAAAATTAGACCAGTATTTCCTCATTCACATTGTCTCCTCATTCACATTAAGCTTGTTGCCGAGTTGGGGCTAGAGGCAGAAAAAGAAATACTGTGTACCTTCCCAGAATTCTTGTGTGTCCCTGAAGCTCCTTGGTTCCTTAAAAAAAAACACAAACACATCTATCACTTTGACAGTAAAACCTTGATAATATGTCCAAACGGGACTTTAAGGAGACAGTGAAGTGAAGGTATGCCCGAAAACTCATTGTCTCCTCATTGACGTCTAGCTGGATGCCCAGTCGGGGTTAGAGGGAGGGGCCTGTAGTAAGTATGTCTTCTTAAATTCTTTTAGTATCCAGTGTGCACTTTGGTTTCCTCCTAATAGTACTTTGATCATCCAAATCTCCATGATTGTATTACTTTACATAATATATCTCATATGTTGTACCACTTGATATTTTATATCTTGCAGATTTTGATCAGTTTTATCTCCAGCGTTGTTAGTTTTTGATAGTTTTCTCTTTTCTATATCTGTTTGAAAAATGAAATTTATTTTCATGTTGCTATGTGGTATCTTTAGACTAGCAATATGTCTATATTTTTGGATTCCTGGATAAATACGTTTCTCTTTTCATCGCATATAATGTTGGTATTCTGTTGATAGAAATACTCAAATATTTCTGTCGTCCTTGATAGTGATAATGTAATAATTGCCAGATCTATGACAGTAAATGCGTTGCTGTTTTCATGCTGGATGTATATTTGATTCATTTGATGTCGATGATAATAATGAATTTATTTTTTCCAAGTTTACAGGTATCCTTGACTAATACTTTGAGGTATCTTGTTTCCAAGGTAGATATTTGTGACCAAATGAGGTAAAGAAATGCCTTAGAACTCGCAGAATCTTTTAAATTGAGCTTAACGTCCCCTTAAGGACTGATAGGAAAAATTAGAAAGTGTACCTTCCCAAAATTGTTGGGTTTCACTGTGTCTCCTCATTGACACCAAGCTTGTTGCCCAGTCGGGGCTAGAGGCAGGGACCTATAGCAAGTATGCCTATTCAAAATCTTTAACTACTGAGCGGGCACTTGGTTTTCTCCTTATAATAGTGTGATAATTCAGATCTCCAGAGTCCTGGTAATACTGCTATTATTTCTATTTCCATGATAATTATGGTGATGATTTCTGCTGAAACTTTGACCTTGACCTTGAGATAGTTTGTTTGCCATCCTGGTACTAAGTGTAAAAAGTTACTTTACAGGAATTGGAAAAATATAAACACACACGACACTCATTCCATTTGCACATGACCCAGGCCAGATGATGAGCTTTCAGACAAGATTCAGACATTACAGGACACGTCATACCAGGAAGACAAACAGTAACTATCAGTTCTTTATATTGTGAAGAATACAAGAACTAGGGGCCTCAGTAGCCAATATAGAATATTTCTGATATTTTTGGATGTCCAAGCGGGACATTAATGATCTAGAGATCTAAGTATACTTAAGGTATGCTTAAGATGCACTGTCACCATTCCTTTCTGTCAAGCTTGACGCCCACTCAGGGCTGGTGGAAAAAATACACTGTGTACCTATCTACATTTTTGGTAATATCAATGCACTTTTGTTTCCTTTAAATCAAAAGGGAACAAATTGAAATCCTTGAATAACACTATAATGTTTTGTTATGTCCAAGATGGATGTTTATGACAAAATGAGTTAAAGCAATGCTTTAGAACTCGCTGTCACTCCTTGTTTATGTCAAGCTTGATATCCAAACAGAGCTGTTGGGAAAGAAATACTGTGTACCCTCCGAGAATCCTTCTGTTCCCTTGATGTACCTTGGTTCCTTAGAAGACAAAACAGAAACAGATCAATCACTTTGACGGTAAAGCTGTGATTATGTCCAAATGGGACTTTAAAGGGCATTGAAGTGAAGGAGTGCCCTAAAATTCGCTGTCTCCTCATTGATGTGAAGTTTGATGCCCAGTCTGGGCTAGAGGCAGGGACCTGCAGTAAGTATGCCTTCTCAATATCTTTCAGTATCCAGTGTGCACTTTAGTTTTCTCGTAAAAGTACCTTGATAATGCAAATCTCCATGACTGTATTACTTGACACACTATATCTCACAGGTTGTACCACTTAACGTGTGATATCTTGTAGATTTTAAACAAATTCATCTCTGGTGTTGTTAGGTATTGATAGTTTTCTCTTTTCTTTGGTATATGTTTGAAAATATTAATTTTCATTTTGCTTTGTGCATATGTTTCAAGTCCATGAGAAAGACGTTCCTATTTTCAACATTTACAATGTTGGTATTCTGTTGATCGAAATATTCAAATATTTGTTTTATCCTTGATGGTGATAATGTGATAATTCGCAATGCCTTAGAACTTGCTGTCACTCTTAATTTAAATTAAGGTTGACGTCCCATCAGGGCGGATGGGGAAAATTAGACCAGTGTTCCTTCCGAAAATTGTTGGGTTTCACTGTGTTTCCTCATTCACATTGTCTCCTCATTCACATTAAGCTTGTTGCCCAGTTGGGCTAGAGGCAGGGAAAGAAATACTGTGTACCTTCCCAGAATTCTTGTGTGTCCCTGAAGCTCCTTGGTTCCTTAAAAACAAAACACAAACACATCTATCACTTTGACAGTAAAACCTTGATAATATGTCCAAACGGGATTCTAAGGAGACAGTGAAGTGAAGGTATGCCCTAAAACTCATTGTCTCCGCATTGATGTCAAGCTTGATGCCCAGTCAGGGCTAGAGGGATGGCCTGTAGTAAGTATGTCATCTGAAATTCTTTTAGTATCCAGTGTGCACTTTGGTTTCCATCTAATAGTACTTTGATCATCCAAACCTCCATGATTGTATTACTTTACATAATATATCTCATATGTTGTACCACTTGATATTTTATATCTTGCAGATTTTGATCAGTTTTATCTCCAGCATTGTTAGTTTTTGATAGTTTTCTCTTTTCTATATCTGTTTGAAAAATGAAAGTTTCATGTTGCTATGTGGTATCTTTAGAATAGCAATATGTGTATATTTTTGGACTCCTGGATAAATACGTTTCTCTTTTCATCGCATATAATGTTGGTATTCTGTTGATAGAAATACTCAAATATTTCTGTCGTCCTTGATAGTGATAATGTAATAATTGCCAGATCTATGACAGTAAATGCGTTGCTGTTTTCATGCTGGATGTATATTTGATTCATTTGATGTCGATGATAATAATGAATTTATTTTTTCCAAGTTTACAGGTATCCTTGACTAATACTTTGAGGTATCTTGTTTCCAAGGTAGATATTTGTGACCAAATGAGGTAAAGAAATGCCTTAGAACTCGCAGAATCTTTTAAATTGAGCTTAACGTCCCATTAAGGACTGATGGGAAAAATTAGAAAGTGTACCTTCCCAAAATTGTTGGGTTTCACTGTGTCTCCTCATTGACACCAGGCTTGTTGCCCAGTTGGGGCTAGAGGCAGGGACCTATAGCAAGTATGCCTATTCAAAATCTTTAACTATTGAGCGGGCACTTGGGTTTTCTCCTTATAATAGTGTGATAATCCAGATCTACAGAGTCCAGGTAATACTCCTATTATTACTATCTCCATGATAATTATGGTGATGATTTCTGCTGAAACTTTGACCTTGACCTTGAGATAGTTTGTTTGCCGTCCTGGTATTCACTGTAAAAAAATTTACTTTACAGGAATTGGAAAAAAATAAACGCACACTACACTCATTCAACTTGCACACGACCCAGGCCAGACGATGAGCTTTCAGACAAGATTCAGACATTACAAGACACGTCATACCAGGAAGACAAACAGTAACTATCAGTTCTTTATATTGTGAAGAATAGAAGAACTAGGGACCTCAGTGGCCAATATAGAATATTTCTGATATTTTTGGATGTCCAAGCGGGACATTAATGACCTAGAGATCGAAGTATACTTAAGGTATGATTAAGATACACTGTCACCATTCCTTTCTGTCAAGCTTGAAGCCCAATCAGGGCTGGTGGAAAGAATACACTGTGTACCTTTCTAGATTTTTGGTGATATCGATGCACTTTTGTTTCCTTTAAATCAAAAGGGAAACAGATTGAATAATACTATAATGTTTTGTTATGTCCAAGATGGATGTTTATGACAAAATGAGTTAAAGCAATGCTTTCGAACTCGCTGTCACTCCTTGTTTATGTCAAGCTTAATATCCAAACAGAGCTGTTGGGAAAGAAATACTGTGTACCCTCCGAGAATCCTTCTGTTCCCTTGAAGTATCTTGGTTCCTTAGAAGACACAGAAAGGAGGTGCCTGTAGTAAGTATGCCTTCTGAAATTCTTTTAGTATCCAGTGTGCACTTTGGTTTCCTCCTAATAGTACCTTGATGATCCAAATCTCCATGATTGTTTTACTTTACATAATATATCTCATGGTGTACCACTTAATATTTTATATCTTGCAGATTTTGATCAGTTTTATCTCCAGCGTTGGTAGTTTTTGATAGTTTTCTCTTTTCTATATCTGTTTGAAAAATGAAATTTTCATATTGCTATGTGGTATCTTTAGACTAGCAACATATGTATATTTTTGGACTCCTTGTTAAATACGTTTCTCTTTTCATCGCATATAATGTTGGTATTCTGTTGATAGAAATACTCAAATATTTCTTTCGTCCTTGATGGTGATAATGTAATAATTTCCATATCTATGACAGTAAATGTGTTGCTGTTTTCATGCTGGATGTATATTTGATTCATTTGATGTCGATGATAATTAGGAATTTATTTTTTCCAAGTGGACAGGTATCCTTTACTAATACTTTGAGGTATCTTGTTTCCAAGGTAGATATTTGTGACCAAATGAGGTAAAGCAATGCCTTAGAACTCGCAGAATCTTTTAAATTGAGCTTAACGTCCCCTCAGGACTGATGAGAAAAATTAGAAAGTGTACCTTCCCAAAATTGTTGGGTTTCACTGTGTCTCCTCATTCACACCAAGTTTGTTGCCCAGTCGGGGCTAGAGGCAGGGACCTGTAGCAAGTATGCCCATTCAAAATCTTTAATTATTGAGCGGGCGCTTGGGTTTTCTCCTTATAATAGTGTGATAATCCAGATCTCCAGAGTCCAGGTAATACTGCTATTATTTCTATCTCCATGATAATTATGGTGATGATTTCTGCTGAAACTTTGACCTTGACCTTGAGATAGTTTGTTTGCCGTCCTGGTATTAAGTGTCAAAAAAATTACTTTACAGGAATTGGAAAAGAATAAACGCACACTACACTCATTCAACTTGCACACGACCCAGGCCAGACAATGAGCTTTCAGACAAGATTCAGACATTACAAGACACATGATACCAGGAAGACAAACAGTAACTATCAGTTCTTTATATTGTGAAGAATACAAGAACTAGGGGCCTCAGTGGCCAATCTAGAATATTTCTGATATTTTTGGATGTCCAAGCGGGACATTAATGACCAAGAGATCTAAGTATACGTAAGGTATGCTTAAGATACACTGTCACCATTCCTTTCTGTCAAGCTTGACGCCCACTCAGGGCTGGTGGAAAGAATACACTGTGTACCTTTCTAGATTTCTGGTAATATCAGTGCACTTTTGTTTCCTCTAAATAAGAAGGGAAACAAATTGAAATCCTTGAATAATACTATAATGTTTTGTTATGTCCAAGATGGATGTTTATGACAAAATGAGTTGAAGCAATGCTTTAGAACTCGCTGTCACTCCTTGTTTATGTCAAGCTTGATATCCAAACAGAGCTGTTGGGAAAGAAATACTGTGTACCTTCCCAGAATCCTTCTGTTCCCTTGAAGTACCTTGGTTCCTTAGAAGACAAAACAAAAACTGATCTATGACTTTGACGGTAAAGCTGTGATATAATATCCAAATGGGACTTTAAAGGGGCATTGAAGTGAAGGTATGCCCTAAAATTCGCTGTCTCCTCATTGACGTCAACTTTGATGCCCAGTCTGGGCTAGAGTATGCCTTCTCAATATCTTTCAGTATCCAGTGTGCACTTTAGTTTCCTACTAAAAATACCTTGATAATGCAAATCTCCATGACTGTATTACTTGACACACTATATCTCACAGGTTGTACCACTTAATATGTTGTATCTTGTAGACTTTAAACAAATTTATCTCTGGTGTTGTTAGGTATTGATAGTTTTCTCTTTTCTTTGGTATATGTTTGAAAACATTAATTTTCATTTTGCTTTGTGCATATGTTTCAAGTCCATGAGAAAGACGTACCTATTTTCAACATTTATAATGTTGGTATTCTGTTGAACGAAATATTGAAATATTTGTTTTATCCTTGATGGTGATTATATGATAATTTCCAATGCCTTAGAACTTGCTGTCACTCTTAATTTAAATTAAGGTTGACGTCCCATCAGGGCGGATGGGGAAAATTAGACCAGTGTTCCTTCCAAAAATTGTTGGGTTTCACAGTGTCTCCTCATTCACATTAAGCTTGTTGCCCAGTTGGGGCTAGAGGCAGGGAAAGAAATACTGTGTACCTTCCCAGAATCCTTGTGTTTCCCTGAAGCTCCTTGGTTCCTTAAAAACAAAACACAAACACATCTATCACTTTGACAGTAAAACCTTGATAATATGTCCAAACGGGACTTTAAGGAGACAGTGAAGTGAAGGTATGCCCTAAAACTCATTGTCTCCTCACTGACGTCAAGCTGGATGCCCAGTCGGAGCTAGAGGGAGGTGCCTGTAGTAAGTATGCCTTCTGAAATTCTTTTAGTATCCAATGTGCACTTTGGTTTTCTCCTAATAGTACCTTGATGATCTAGATCTCCATGATTGTATTACTTTACATAATATATCTCATATGTTGTACCACTGAATATTTTATATCTTGCAGATTTTGATCAGTTGTATCTCCAGCGTTGTTAGTTTTGGATAGTTTTCTTTTTTCTATATCTGTTTGAAAAATGAAATTTTCATGTTGCTATGTGGTATCTTTAGACTAGCAATATATGTATATTTTTGGACTCCTGGATAAATACGTTTCTCTTTTCATCGCATATAATGTTGGTATTTTGTTGATAGAAATACTCAAATATTTCTTTCGTCCTTGATGGTGATAATGTAATAATTTTCATATCTATGACAGTAAATGCATTGCTGTTTTCTTGCTGGATGTATATTTGATTCATTTGATGTCGATGATAATTATGAATTTATTTTTTCCAAGTGTACAGGTATCCTTGACTAATACTTTGAGGTATCTTGTTTCCAAGGTAGATATTTGTGACCAAATGAGGTAAAGCAATGCCTTAGAACTCGCAGAAGCTTTTAAATTGAGCTTAACGTCCCCTCAGGACTGATGGGAAAAATTAGAAAGTGTACCTTCCCAAAATTGTTGGGTTTCACTGTGTCTCCTCATTCACACCAAGCTTGTTGCCCAGTCGAGGCTAGAGGCAGGGACCTGTAGCAAGTATGCCTATTCAAAATCTTTAACTATTGAGCGGGCACTTGGGTTTTCTCCTTATAATAGTGTGATAATCCAGATCTACAGAGTCCAGGTAATACTCCTATTATTACTATCTCCATGATAATTATGGTGATGATTTCTGCTGAAACTTTGACCTTGACCTTGAGATAGTTTGTTTGCCGTCCTGGTATTCACTGTAAAAAAATTTACTTTACAGGAATTGGAAAAAAATAAACGCACACTACACTCATTCAACTTGCACACGACCCAGGCCAGACGATGAGCTTTCAGACAAGATTCAGACATTACAAGACACGTCATACCAGGAAGACAAACAGTAACTATCAGTTCTTTATATTGTGAAGAATAGAAGAACTAGGGACCTCAGTGGCCAATATAGAATATTTCTGATATTTTTGGATGTCCAAGCGGGACATTAATGACCTAGAGATCGAAGTATACTTAAGGTATGATTAAGATACACTGTCACCATTCCTTTCTGTCAAGCTTGAAGCCCAATCAGGGCTGGTGGAAAGAATACACTGTGTACCTTTCTAGATTTTTGGTGATATCGATGCACTTTTGTTTCCTTTAAATCAAAAGGGAAACAGATTGAATAATACTATAATGTTTTGTTATGTCCAAGATGGATGTTTATGACAAAATGAGTTAAAGCAATGCTTTCGAACTCGCTGTCACTCCTTGTTTATGTCAAGCTTAATATCCAAACAGAGCTGTTGGGAAAGAAATACTGTGTACCCTCCGAGAATCCTTCTGTTCCCTTGAAGTATCTTGGTTCCTTAGAAGACACAGAAAGGAGGTGCCTGTAGTAAGTATGCCTTCTGAAATTCTTTTAGTATCCAGTGTGCACTTTGGTTTCCTCCTAATAGTACCTTGATGATCCAAATCTCCATGATTGTTTTACTTTACATAATATATCTCATGGTGTACCACTTAATATTTTATATCTTGCAGATTTTGATCAGTTTTATCTCCAGCGTTGGTAGTTTTTGATAGTTTTCTCTTTTCTATATCTGTTTGAAAAATGAAATTTTCATATTGCTATGTGGTATCTTTAGACTAGCAACATATGTATATTTTTGGACTCCTTGTTAAATACGTTTCTCTTTTCATCGCATATAATGTAGGTATTCTGTTGATAGAAATACTCAAATATTTCTTTCGTCCTTGATGGTGATAATGTAATAATTTCCATATCTATGACAGTAAATGTGTTGCTGTTTTCATGCTGGATGTATATTTGATTCATTTGATGTCGATGATAATTAGGAATTTATTTTTTCCAAGTGGACAGGTATCCTTTACTAATACTTTGAGGTATCTTGTTTCCAAGGTAGATATTTGTGACCAAATGAGGTAAAGCAATGCCTTAGAACTCGCAGAATCTTTTAAATTGAGCTTAACGTCCCCTCAGGACTGATGAGAAAAATTAGAAAGTGTACCTTCCCAAAATTGTTGGGTTTCACTGTGTCTCCTCATTCACACCAAGTTTGTTGCCCAGTCGGGGCTAGAGGCAGGGACCTGTAGCAAGTATGCCCATTCAAAATCTTTAATTATTGAGCGGGCGCTTGGGTTTTCTCCTTATAATAGTGTGATAATCCAGATCTCCAGAGTCCAGGTAATACTGCTATTATTTCTATCTCCATGATAATTATGGTGATGATTTCTGCTGAAACTTTGACCTTGACCTTGAGATAGTTTGTTTGCCGTCCTGGTATTAAGTGTAAAAAAATTACTTTACAGGAATTGGAAAAGAATAAACGCACACTACACTCATTCAACTTGCACACGACCCAGGCCAGACAATGAGCTTTCAGACAAGATTCAGACATTACAAGACACATGATACCAGGAAGACAAACAGTAACTATCAGTTCTTTATATTGTGAAGAATACAAGAACTAGGGGCCTCAGTGGCCAATCTAGAATATTTCTGATATTTTTGGATGTCCAAGCGGGACATTAATGACCAAGAGATCTAAGTATACGTAAGGTATGCTTAAGATACACTGTCACCATTCCTTTCTGTCAAGCTTGACGCCCACTCAGGGCTGGTGGAAAGAATACACTGTGTACCTTTCTAGATTTCTGGTAATATCAGTGCACTTTTGTTTCCTCTAAATAAGAAGGGAAACAAATTGAAATCCTTGAATAATACTATAATGTTTTGTTATGTCCAAGATGGATGTTTATGACAAAATGAGTTGAAGCAATGCTTTAGAACTCGCTGTCACTCCTTGTTTATGTCAAGCTTGATATCCAAACAGAGCTGTTGGGAAAGAAATACTGTGTACCTTCCCAGAATCCTTCTGTTCCCTTGAAGTACCTTGGTTCCTTAGAAGACAAAACAAAAACTGATCTATGACTTTGACGGTAAAGCTGTGATATAATATCCAAATGGGACTTTAAAGGGGCATTGAAGTGAAGGTATGCCCTAAAATTCGCTGTCTCCTCATTGACGTCAACTTTGATGCCCAGTCTGGGCTAGAGTATGCCTTCTCAATATCTTTCAGTATCCAGTGTGCACTTTAGTTTCCTACTAAAAATACCTTGATAATGCAAATCTCCATGACTGTATTACTTGACACACTATATCTAACAGGTTGTACCACTTAATATGTTGTATCTTGTAGACTTTAAACAAATTTATCTCTGGTGTTGTTAGGTATTGATAGTTTTCTCTTTTCTTTGGTATATGTTTGAAAACATTAATTTTCATTTTGCTTTGTGCATATGTTTCAAGTCCATGAGAAAGACGTACCTATTTTCAACATTTATAATGTTGGTATTCTGTTGATCGAAATATTGAAATATTTGTTTTATCCTTGATGGTGATTATATGATAATTTCCAATGCCTTAGAACTTGCTGTCACTCTTAATTTAAATTAAGGTTGACGTCCCATCAGGGCGGATGGGGAAAATTAGACCAGTGTTCCTTCCAAAAATTGTTGGGTTTCACAGTGTCTCCTCATTCACATTAAGCTTGTTGCCCAGTTGGGGCTAGAGGCAGGGAAAGAAATACTGTGTACCTTCCCAGAATCCTTGTGTTTCCCTGAAGCTCCTTGGTTCCTTAAAAACAAAACACAAACACACCTTGATAATGCAAATCTCCATGACTGTATTACTTGACACACTATATCTAACAGGTTGTACCACTTAACGTGTTATATCTTGTAGATTTTAAACAAATTTATCTCTGGTGTTGTTAGGTATTGATAGTTTTCTCTTTTCTTTGGTATATGTTTGAAAATATTCATTTTTATGGTGCTTTGTGCATATGTTTCAAGTCCATGAGAAAGACGTTCCTGTTTTCAACATTTATAATGTTGGTATTCTGTTGATCGAAATATTGATGGTGATAATGTAATAATTTCCATGATAATGTAATAATTTCCATATCTTTGACAGTAAATGCGTTGCTGTTTTCATGCTGGATGTATATTTGATTCGTTTGATGTCGATGATAATTATGAATTTATTTTTTCCAAGTGTACAGGTATCCTTGACTAATACTTTGAGGTATCTTGTTTCCAAGGTAGATATTTGTGACCAAATAAGGTAAAGCAATGCCTTAGAACTCGCAGAATCTTTTAAATTGAGCTTAACGTCCCCGCAGGACTGATGAGAAAAATTAGAAAGTGTACCTTCCCAAAATTGTTGGGTTTCACTGTGTCTCCTCATTCACACCAAGCTTGTTGCCCAGTCGGGGCTAGAGGCAGGGACCTGTAGCAAGTATGCCTATTCAAAATCTTTAACTTGAGCGGGCACTTGGGTTTTCTCCTTATAATAGTGTGATAATCCAGATCTCCAGAGTCCAGGTAATTATGCTATTATTTCTATCTCCATGATAATTATGGTGATGATTTCTGCTGAAACTTTGACCTTGACCTTGAGATAGTTTGTTTGCCGTCCTGGTATTAAGTGTAAAAAAATTTACTTTACAGGAATTGGAAAAGAATAAACGCACACTACAATCATTCAACTTGCACACGACCCAGGCCAGACGATGAGCTTTCAGACAAGATTCAGACATTACAAGACACATGATACCAGGAAGACAAACAGTAACTATCAGTTCTTTATATTGTGAAGAATACAAGAACTAGGGGCCTCAGTGGCCAATCTAGAATATTTCTGATATTTTTGGATGTCCAAGCGGGACATTAATAATTAGATATACTTAAGAAGTCACTGTCACCTTTCCTTTCTGTCAAGTCCACTCAGGGCTGGTGGAAAGAATACACTGTGTACCATTCTAGATTTCTGGTAATATCAATGCACTTTTGTTTGCTCTAAATCCAACGGGAAAGAAATTGAAATCCTTGAATAATCTGTAATGATTCTTATGTCCAAGATGGCTGGTTATGACAAAATGAGTTAAAGGAATGCCTTAGAACTCACTGTCTATCCTTATTTATGTGAAGCTTGATATCGAAACAGGGCTGTTGAGAAAGAAATACCATGTACTTTTCCAGAATTCTTGTGTTTCCTTGAAGCACCTTGGTTCCTTAGAAGACTTACCACAAACAGATCTATCATTTTGACGGTAAAGCCTTGATAATATATCCAAACGGGACTTTAAGGAGACAGTGAAGTGAAGGTATGTCCTAAAACTTGCTTCCTCCTCATTGATGTCAAGCTTGATGCCCAGTCGGGTGAGAGACAGGGACCTGTGGTAAGTATGCCTTCTCAAAGTCTTTCAGTATGCAGTGTGCACTTCTGTTTCCTCCTAATAATGCCTTGATAATGCAAATCTCCATGATTGTGTTACTTGACATAGTGTATATCGCAGATTGTGCTGTGTTATATCTTACTGATTTTGATAAGTTTTATTTCCAGTGTTACTAGCGGCCTCTGTGGCCAATCTAGAACGGAACATTAATGACCTAGTGATCTAAGCATGTTTAAGAGGTCTTATCACCCTTTGTTTCTGTCAAGCTTGATGCCCACTAAAGGCTGGTGGAAGGAATACACTGTGTAACTTTCTAGATTTTTGGTAACATCAATGCACTTTTGTTTCCTCTATTGAAAGTCTAAAGGCAAACAAATTGAAATTCTTGAATAATACTCTAATGTATGTTATATCGAAGATGGATGTTTATGACAAAATGAGTTTAAGGAATGCCTTTGGACTCACTGTCACTCATCGTTTATGTCAAGCTTGATGCTCAAAAAGGCTGGTAGGAAGGATAGACTTTGTAACTTCCCAGTATTCATATATTTCCTTGAAACAGCTTGGTTCCTTCCAAGACAAAACACAATTAGATCGATCACTTTGACAGGAAGTCTTTAATATTATGTCCAAATGGGACTTCCAGTAGTCTGTGGAGTGAAGGAATGCCCTAGAACTGGCAGTGTCTCCTCATGTATGTTAAGTGTGATGCCCAGTTAAGGCTTTAGGGAAGGACCTACATAATTTGTGTCTTCCGAAAGTCTTTTGACATATTGTGTATGCTTTGGTTTCTTGCTAATGATACTCCAATTGAAATCTCCATGATTTTATCTATCTTGCAGGTTTTGCTACTTCATATCTTTTATATTGCAGAGGTTGATAATTTTGATCTCCAGCGTTGATAGTTTTCTCTCCTGTATAGTATCAGTTTGAAAACTTTAATTGTCATAAAGGTAAGATGACAGATATACATACTATCCTTGAGGGTGGTAATCCTTGATTGTAATGCCTTGCTATTTTCATGCCAGTTTTACTTTCAGTTTGATTGATGTCCATTATAATCGTTTATTTTCCTTGGTGGGTGTAGGTAATAATTCCTTCATTTGCATCTCCTTTTAGTAAAATTTGATAATTTCAATCTCCATGATAGGAGAACATTCATCTTGTTTCATAACACAACACATCGAATTTATAATCGTTATAATAAGACTTTGATATTTATGTTTTATGGATCTCGAGATGTTGATGATTAAATGAGCTGAAAGAATACTGTACAAGAGATTATCCCTTCTGTTTTTGGCAAGTCTGACACCATAATGGGTTGGATTAGAGGGATTTTGTATTGTATCTTCAGAGAGTGTTTCATTTTCCTTGAAGCATTTAAATATCTCTCAATTTGAGATTTTTTATTCCTCTCGCGTAACACTGATTTTACTTCTAGTGATGCTCGATATAATGATAAAATGCGGAAAATAACCAAATAAGCAGTTAACGTTCCTATATATATACATGCTTGCGGGCATCATTTCAATAAAAATCCCGTAAAAGAACCAAATTATAATCGATATGCATAAAGTGGCTTCTTGATGATGATACTTTGATAATTTGTATTAGATAGGATTCGTATTTTCTACGTAGTACGTGCATAGAGACTTACCAAATCTGTAAATGCAATTAAATCAGCATTGCAAGTCTTTCTGTAATCTATGACCTGTAATCTGTGATCTTCTATACCTTAGAGCAGATATCTCCCTGGCAGGTGTTCTTTCAAACTGCATCCACCATGCTGCACTTGTACTAATACGTAAAGATAGAGTGTCCTTGTCTGTTATGGGTATTAGATAGAGTGTCCTTGTCTGTTATGGGTATTAGATAGAGTGTCCTTGTCTGTTATGGGTATCTATCTCCGTGGCAGGTCCTCTTCACTGATGATACTCCTTCACTGGCCCTCCTCTTATCTATTTATATGATAGGGTGAACCTGTAAATGAAACTAGAAACAAGTGTAGAAAACATATGGTCATAGATAAACAAATATTGAATCATATTTTGAATATTTTTTTTTTTTTTTTATTTTTATTGTTATTGTTTGAATTGAAGAATCGAATTATCATTGACACTTTCACACTGCACTCACACATCTTCCACACAGACTAACTGAGATTTGCTCACAACTTGAACTTTTCTCTATTTGTAAAGACAAACTTTCCTTGTATGTGTGTAGATATCTCCTTAGTAAGTCCTCTTTGCTGATAATGCTCCTTGAATGACCGTCTTCTTGCCTGCTCCTCAAAGGTCGGACCTGTAAATGTAGATATCTCCATGGAATGTCCTCTTCACTGATGATACTCCTTGTAAATGGAACTATGAAAACAAGTGTAGAAATGGTTTGATAATATATACATACTTGAACCCATTGAGAAGATAGACTTTTCTTTTGCAGATATCTCCGTGGAATGTCCTCTTCGATGATGATGCTCCTTGACTGGCCCTCTTCTTGTCTGCTTCTCAAATGATTGACATGTAAATGGAAGTATAGAAACAGGTGTAGAAAACTTGTGGCAATTGATAAACAAATATTGAATTATATTTAAATTATTAATATTTTTTCTCTATTCTTTACTTTGAAAAATTGAACAATCATTAACTCATTCACACTCCAGTCACACACCATCCTCACTGCCGGCCTGGGATCTTTCTTACATTCCAAAAGTATCTAAAAGTAAAGATAGACTTTCCTTGTCTATGGTGAACATCTCTCTCGCAGGTCCTCTTCATTGATGATACTCCTTGACTGGTCCTCTTCATTGATGATACTCCTTGACTGGTCCTCTCTTTGTCTGCTCCTCTGAGGATGGATCTGTAAATGAAAGGAGAAAAAAGTGTAGAAAACATGTGGCAATAGATAAACAAGTATTGATTTATTTTTTGAAAATTTATATTATCTTTTATTGTTATTGTTATTCTTGACATTGAAAAATTGAATCATCGTTGACACATTCATATTCCAATCACACATCTTTCACACAGCTGGCCTGGGATTTGCTCACACACTTAATTGATTAATTAATGTTCTCTCTATAAGTAAACATAAACTTTCCTTGTCTGTGTGTAGTTATCTCCCTGGCAAGTCGTCTTGCTGATGATACTCTTTGATTGACCCTCTTCTTGACTGCTTCTTAAAGGATGGACTTGTAAATGAAATCAGAAACAAGTGTAGAAAGCATGTGGCAATAGATAAACAAGTTTTGAATTATTTTTTGAATATTTAAATTTTTTTTGCTATTCTTTAGATTGAAAATTTTAATAATCATTAACACATTCACACTCCAACCACACATCTTCCACACTGCAGGCCTGAGATTTCCTCGCACGCTTCAACTTATTAAGTAAGTAAAGATAGACTTTCCTTGTTTGAAGTGTACTGATCCATCTCACTGGCAGGTCCTCTTCACCATTGGTACTCCTTGAGTGACTGCCTACTTGTCTGCTCCTCTGAGGATGGACCTGGAAATGAAAATAGAAACAATTGTGTAGAAAACATGTGGCAATAGATAAGCAAGTATCAAATTATATTTGGAATACATTGTATTATTATTATTCATTTATTATTATTATTTATGTTTTTTTACCATTGACATAGGAATATCGAATTATCTATGACACATTCACACCCCATTCACACATCTTCCCTGTTGGCCTGGGACTTGCTCACACACTTAAATTTCTCTCTATTGGTACAGATAAACTTTCCTTGTCTGTGTGTAGATATCTAGTAGGTAAATCCGCATTACTGATGATGATGATGATGCTGGACTGGCCCTCTTTTTCCAGATGAACCTTCAAATGAAAGTAGAAACAAGTGTAGAAAACATGTGGCAATAGAAAAACAAGTTGAATGGTAATCGTAAACACATCCACACTCCAACCACACATCTTCCACACTGCGGGCCTGAGATTTCCTCACACGCTTGAACTTATTGAGTAAGCAAAGATAGTCTTTCCTTGTATGAAGTGTACATTTCACTGGTAGGTCCTCTTCAGTGATGGTACTCCTTGACTGGCCCTCTTCAGCGATGGTATTCCTTGACTGGCTGCCTTCTTGTCTGCTCCTCTGAGGATGGACTTGGAAATGAAAACAGAAACAAGTGTAGAAAACATGTGGCAATAGATAAGCAAGTATCAAATTATATTTGAAATATATTGTTTAATTATTATTCATTTGTAATCATTATTATTTTTTTTTTACCCTTGACATAGGAATATCGAATTAATTATGACACATTCACACTCCATTCACACGTCTTCCCTGTTGGCCTGGGACTTGCTCACACACTTAAATTTCTCTCTAATGGTACAGATAAACTTTCCTTGTCTGTGTGTAGATATCTCCTAGGTAAATCCTCTTTACTGATGATGATGATGCTGGACTGGCCCTCTTTTTTCCGGATGAACCTTCAAATGAAAGTAGAAACAAGTGTAGAAAACATGTGGCAATAGAGAAACAAGTTGAATGGTAATCGTAAACACATCCACACTCCAACCACACATCTTCCACACTGCAGGCCAGAGATTTCCTCTTACGCTTTAACTTATTGAGTAAGCAAAGATAGACTTTCCTTGTATGTCGTGTACATCTCACTGGCAGGTCCTCTTCACTGATGGTACTCCTTGACTGGCTGCCTTCTTGTCTGCTCCTCTGAGGATGGACCTGGAAATGAAAACAGAAACAAGTGTAGAAAACATGTGGCAATAGATAAGCAAGTATCAAATTATATTAGGAATATATTGTATAATTATTATTCATTTGTTATCAATATTTTTTTTTTTACCCTTGACATAGGAATATCGAATTATCTATGACACATTCACACTCCATTCACACGTCTTCCCTGTTGGCCTGGGACTTGCTCACACACTTAAATTTCTTTCTATTGGTACAGATAAACTTTCCTTGTCTGTGTGTAGATATCTCCTAGGTAAATCCGCATTACTGATGATGATGATGCTGGACTGGCCCTCTTTTTCCGGATGAACCTTCAAATGAAAGTTGAAACAAGTGTAGAAAACATGTGGCAATAGAGAAACAAGTTGAATGGTAATCGTAAACACATCCACACTCCAATCACACATCCTCCACACTGCAGGCCAGAGATTTCCTCACACGCTTGAACTTATTAAGTAAGCAAAGATAGACTTTCCTTGTATGAAGTGTACATCTCACTGGCAGGTCCTCTTCAGTGATGGTACTCCTTGACTGGCCCTCTTTAGCGATGGTATTCCTTGACTGGCTGCATTCTTGTCTGCTCCTCTGAGGATGGACCTGGAAATGAAAACAGAAACAAGTGTAGAAAACATGTGGCAATAGATAAGCAAGTATCAAATTATATTAGGAATATTTTGTATAATTATTATTCATTTGTTACCAATATTTTTTTTTTTACCCTTGACATAGGAATATCGAATTATATATGACACATTCACACTCCATTCACACGTCTTCCCTGTTGGCCTGGGACTTGCTCACACACTTAAATTTCTTTCTATTGGTACAGATAAACTTTCCTTGTCTGTGTGTAGATATCTCCTAGGTAAATCCGCATTACTGATGATGATGATGCTGGACTGGCCCTCTTTTTCCAGATGAACCTTCAAATGAAAGTAGAAACAAGTGTAGAAAACATGTGGCAATAGAGAAACAAGTTGAATGGTAATCGTAAACACATCCACACTCCAACCACACATCTTCCACACTGCAGGCCAGAGATTTCCTCACACGCTTGAACTTATTGAGTAAGCAAAGATAGACTTTCCTTGTATGAAGTGTACATCTCACTGGCAGGTCCCCTTCACTGATGGTACTCCTTGACTGGCCCTCTTTAGCGATGGTATTCCTTGACTGGCTGCCTTCTTGTCTGCTCCTCTGAGGATGGACCTGGAAATGAAAACAGAAACAATTGTGTAGAAAACATGTGGCAATAGATAAGCAAGTATCAAATTATATTTGGAATACATTGTATAATTATTATTCATTTGTAATCATTATTATTTTTTTTTTACTCTTGACATAGGAATATCGAATTATTTATGACACATTCACACCCCATTCACACATCTTCCCTGTTGGCCTGGGACTTGCTCACACACTTAAATTTCTCTCTATTGGTACAAATAAACTTTCCTTGTCTGTGTGTAGATATCTCCTAGGTAAATCCGCTTTACTGATGATGACGATGCTGGACTGGCCCTCTTTTTTCCGGATGAACCTTCAAATGAAAGTAGAAACAAGTGTAGAAAACATGTGGCAATAGATAAGCAAGTTGAATGGTAATCGTAAACACTTCCACACTATGGGCCTGAGATTTGCTCACACATTTATCTAAGAAGTAAAGATAGACTTTCCTTGTCTGGCAGGTCCTCTTCACTGATGATACTCCTTGACTGGCCCTCTTCTTGTCTGCTCCTTTTGAGGATGGACCTGAAATTGAAAGAAGGAACAAGTGTTAAGAAAACATATGGTGATTGATAAACAAGTATTAAATTTTATTTTGAATATTAGTTTTTTTTATTTTTATTCTTTACATTGAAAAATCGAATTATCATCAACATTAGAGCGATGGGAAAGGGGAGAGTTGTCAATTTACACAAAATACTTTGCACGAGTCTTTAATGTTTACATTTTCAATACCATGTCAGCACGAGGCCTTGACATTCTATTGTATTGATTACTTGCGTGTTTGTATTATGAAAGCGGTCTGATATTTACTGTCAGTAGGTAATGTAACCTCTTAAAATTAACTGTTGATAATAATGTGTAAAGCGGACGACATGAAAGAAATGTAAATGCATATTGTAAAATTCTTAAAAAGAAATTGTTTTAAGAGTCCCTTTTTGGGGCCCCTTGATCAAATCATGTGTGACTACTAATGTGACATAAAGCTTTAAAATGTTCGTTGTATATAGCCAAATTACTATTGACAGTACATGTATTACTAATAATATTTTTTCTTTTCTTCTGTGCATTTAGTAGGCACCTATATATCTTTGAGTTTACAAAGCTAGATAAAACATATTTTTACGAAGATATACTCAGCGACACACTTTAGTACATTGTTTTTATCACGTGATTTTCTGACCCGATCTACATACGTGTCAAATGTTGTGTAAATGGTGAATGTAACGGCCATTTTTCAATTTTTCCGGTTTATAAAAACATGTCGATGTCCTCAAAAGAGTTGACTTTCGATGTAGTATGACTTTGTTTTGTAGTTTGATTGTATGTAATTTCAGATAATTAAATAAAACATAACATTCTTGTTATACCAAGTTTGACAGCTAATGCAACTTTAAAATTTAGATTTCGCTGTAGGACTTGAACATTAACCCATGCATTGCTTTCGCGAAATATTTACTGAATTTCATGACGTCACAATACATTTTCAATGTTTGTGTAAGGTATGACGGAGGTGTACAGTACAGTATTGTAACATCATCTGGTATATGAATTTTTGGAGTGTACATGTAGGGGTCAGTTGTCTTCAATCATCAAGACTGATTATCCTGATAATTCAAAATTTAGGTTCTGAGATAAGACATTTGTTTAGTGTAAATTACTATCGGTGACCTCTGCTGACCACCCATCATCTCTGATGATGTAGATGATGACAGAATGCATTTTTAGTAAAAGAAAGAAAAAAAGCCCTTCATATTCAGGGATCGCTCCCAAGGATCATAGGTACTCGGAACGAAAACTTTGATACAACCCCTACCTTTTCAGTCTATACTCTGTAAATTTTATAATGTATAGGCTGAAAAGGTAGGGGTCATATCAAAGTTTTCGTTCCGAGTACCTATGGCAAGGATTACCTGACAACTGCTTTTTCATAACAAAAGATCTCCATCCTGTTTTGTGGAATCATTTTTTGGCCAAAAATTAATAATAACTTTACAAATTCCATGCCTATTGCTTTTAATGGTAGATGCTAAGTATTTTGTTTTTCTTCAAATCAGGTCCGTTATAAGGACCCTTCCCAATGGAAATTTCATTGATTTCATTGAATTTGTCTAAATTTTTCCCATTTATTGATGTTTTAGCATTATGCAAATGGAACAAATATTCCCAAATGTAAAGGTACAGGCACCTTTGAAAAAATGAAAAAAAAAAAACACTGATGCTTTTGATGAAAATTGAAGAGTTTAAGGTGAAGAGAACAAGGTTTAGTGCAGGATAGATAACCGTGCAATTTGATTTTGGAAAAAAAAAATGTATAATAAGTTGTATGTCTGGAAAAAGTTAACAGAAATTCTTTAGCAAGCAAAATGGAGATTTCAGTTTACTAAAATGGACAATCTGTACTACTCATATTTTATTTCAGAGATACCCATATGTAGAACATATGGCCATGCAACACTGACTGATGTAGAATATACCACCTTACAACGCTGACAGTGATACTGCTGTAGGATATACCACCGTACAACATTGAATACCGTCCTACAACACTGACAGTGATGGTGATGTAGGATATACCACCCTACAATATTGACAGTGATGGTGATGTAGGATATACCACCCTACAACACTGACAGGGATAGTGATGTAGAACGTACCACCCTACAACACTGACAGTGATAGTGATGTAGGACATACCACCTTACAATGTTAACAGTGATAGTGATGTAGAATATACCACCTTACAAAACTGACAGTGATAGTGATGTAGAATATACCACCCTACAATACTGACAGTGATAGTGATGTAGAATATACCACCCTACAATACTGACAGTGATGGTGATGTAGAATATACCACCTTACAATGCTGACAGTGATAGTGATGTAGGACATACCACCTTACAATGTTAACAGTGATAGTGATGTAGAATATACCACCTTACAATACTGACAGTGATGGTGATGTCGGATATACCACCCTACAATACTGACAGTGATAGTGATGAAGGACATACCACCTTACTGACAGTGATACTGATGAAGGATATACCACTCCACAACACTGTTATGTAGAATGTACTACCTTACAATGTTGACAGTGATACTGAAGTTGGATATGTAAAGATGATGGATAAATCCAAACCATAAGTCCGAATATCATGAAACCAGAGACATTCAAAATCAGTGAAAATGAAAACTAAGTGGAAAATAACAAAATATGTCTATTTGAAGAGCATATGTGAACCCCTATGATAGAGTGAGATCAGGTGCCCGGGGAGAGTGAGCATCTCCTGCTTGCTAGCAACACCCATTACATATATCCAGTAGAAAGAGTCAAATCGTGTAAATTCCATATATATTTATATATTGAGAAGTCAAAGTAGGTAACCTTCTAGTATAGAAGGTGTCATCCTACAACACTGACAGTGATGGTGATGTAGAATATACCACATTACAATGTTGACAGTGATACTGATGAAGGATATACCACCTTACAACACTGACAGTGATAGTGATGTAGGATATACCACCCTACAACACTTGACAGTGATAGTGATTTAGAATATACCACCTTACAATGCTGACAGTGATAGTGATGTAGTATATACACCCTACAACACTGACAGTGATAGTGATGTAGAATATACCACCCTACAATACTGACAGTGATGGTGATGTAGAATATACCACCTTACAATGCTGACAGTGATAGTGATGTAGAATATACCACCCTACAACACTGACAGTGATCTTGATGTAGAATATACCACCTTACAATACTGACAGTGATGGTGATGTAGAATATACCACCTTACAACACCGACAGTGATAGTGATGTAGAATATACCACCCTACAACACTGACAGTGATCTTGATGTAGAATATACCACCTTACAATACTGACAGTGATAGTGATGTAGAATATACCACCCTACAACACTGAGAGTCATAGTGATGCAGTGAATACCAGCCTACAACACTGACAGTGATAGTGATGCAGAGAATATCACCCTGCCACACTGACAGTGATCGTGATGTAGAAAACTTCACCCTGCCACACTGACAGTGATAATGATGTAGAACATATCACCCTACCACACTGAAAGTGATCCTAATGAAGAATATATTGTCTCACAATAAAAGAATGATGCATGACATAACACCAATGGAATGTATCAACAATGAGGACAATCTGCCGACCGATTTTCCTGTACTTTCAACTTGTCAAAGCCTGTAAAAGTGTTATTCCAGAAAATGGGGGCAAAGATTACTTCTATATTGCACCTGAAGTTCCAGTGTAGCTTATAAATACATACTAGAACTCTATATCATGAGTGGGAAACAATGATTAACATTATGCAGACCATCATTCATTGTATTCAGTGCTAAGATTAGGGGATATAGAAAACTGTACAAGACTACTAATACAACAGGAAACAAGGATTATGATCTGTTGCAAGTATCTTTTACTTTCATCTTTTTTTTTTAAATAGACAAACCTCTTCAAAATATAAGATCTTGCTCAAAATCCTACTTCCACCTCCCCGTGGTGAGTGAGGGGCAACAGGCTTATGTCTGGCTAACGGAAGAGGTACACACATGATGATAATCACGTATTTTACAAGATCATTTTCAGATGGTACAGTTGGTTCTCAGAATCAAATATTCAAGAACATTGATTGGTCTATGACAAGAAGCTTAACATTAGTCAGAACTTCTGAATAGTATGTAATGATTAGATTTTGGTATTTCCCATGATAGTGATAACTTGATTGTCCTATGGCACTTTTGATTGGTCAGAAAACTGCAATCTTTGAAGTTTTATTCCATATTTTGATGCCCCTGCCAGGTTTGGCAGGAACCATGAATTATTTGCTTTGTCAGTCCTTCCGTCTTTGTCCTTCCATCCTTGTCCTTCCATCTCACATATTTGGTTTCCCAATGATAACTCGAGTACCTTTCATCAAATTCATTTGGATGTATGCTTACTTATCAAGAGAGGAAGAACCCTATTCATTTTGGGATCAAAGGGTCAAAGGTCAAGGTCAAACCTAATGAAAACACTGATTGTTGGTTTCTGGATGAAAACTCAATTGCCTTTCATCATATTCAGACCAATTTTGGATATATGCTTACTTATCAAGAGAGAAAGGAAGCTAATTTGTTTGGGATCAAAAGGTCAAAGATCAAGGTCACAGCTGATAAAAATAGACTCTAATTATTGGTTTCTGGATAACAAGTACCTTTCATCATATTCAAACCAAATTTGGTTATGTGCTTATTTATCAATAGAGAAAAACTCCAATGTTTTGGGGGTCAAAGGTCAAGGTCACAGTTGATAGAAAGGTTTTTATACGCCCACATTTAAAAATGTGGTTGTATTATGCTATACCGCTGTCATCTGTCCGTCCGTCCTTGTCCGCGCTTCTCCTCCTTAACTAAAGGGGGAACAAAACTTTTGATGGTGTCATATGAAAAGATGTGGCTTGTAGTTGTGCATGTGGGTTTCAAAGTTGGGGTCAGGCCCCTGGGGTGAGGGAAAATGGGCAGGGTTTGAAAGGTTTTCCAGGCTTCTACTGAGGTGATTTTCATATATTGAAATATGTCATATATTTTGTTATATATTTTACAAACATGCTGTAGTTAAACTAATGTTAACTTTCAAACAAATACCAATACATTTGATACTTTTCAAGGGCATTTCTTGTGACAACATGCATAGAAATCTCACCTAAATCAAAATACTCATGTGAATTATAAGTCATAGCAAACTGTCATCCAGTGCTAAATAATTTTTCACATTCTGTGGCCCACATATAATGCGAGATGTATTATGGTATCATCAAAGATTCACACTGGAGCAGCCTTCCCCCACCCTTTCAAAAAAAAATTAATAATAAAACCCTAAATTATTGCAGTATTTCTTAAATTGGGTGTAAATCACTAAATGACAGTTTTCAACATTGATGTATAATATGTGTTGCATTTTTTAAAATTCTGTCACATTTTAGAATAAAATATTATGAAATGTGATAACCAATAGACCTCTTCATGATAGCTGCGAAGCTGTAACATTGGACATCAAAATCATTAACGTTCCCTCCAGTTGGATCAGAATGATGTCAAATTACATTATGACATAATAAATTTGGAGGGAATGTTAATCAATTTGCCGTCCAATGTTACAGCTCCGCATTTATCGTGAAGAGGTCTATTTATCCATCCTTATGAACTTGTCTGAGCTTCTCTTACTATGAAAGTGCACAAGTTATAGGTTAAGGTCTGACCCCTGGAGGAGAGGTATATAAAAGGAAAATCTCGTCCATACATATTCTAAACTATTCTGATATAAATGATCAATGTTGGTACATAGAAAGCTATCACTTGCAGTTTTGCATCTGGGTTTCATACTAGGGTCTGCACTTTAAGACACAAAGCAGTCATGCAACTCTCATTGTCATTTGACTTTGGTAGTTGTTTCAGCCAATATTTATATTTTAGGTAAAACAAAACTTAATGAAAAGAAGTTGTTTTACCTTGTACAGTTAGGGGTCAAATGTTGATATTCCATAGATGTTACATAAAAAAAACCCAACAGATAAATAGGTATCTTATGTATAATAAAACAGGAAAAAATCAAAGTGATGAGAAGCACTAAAGTAGGGTTGCTTCTCAAGTCTTTACAGAAGCCTGAAAGATCTCGGTGTAATGCACCCCTATATAGATCACAATAATCTATAACTGCTTTGATTATTTGCCAAAAAAGTTACTTATCTGACATTTAACTTGAGTATCTTCAAACTATTCATCCACTATTTTCATGCCCGCCATCTGAAATATCCAGGGGCTTCTAGCGTTTGGTCCGTCTGTCTGTTTGTTCGTCTGTTTGTAATTCGTCCAGTTGGAAAAAAGATGCAATAAGCAATAAGTTCTTATCAGGACATACCATTGTGCATGTGGATTTTGGACTTTCTCACATTTCAACAGTATTGATCCAGGGATGGGATGAGATGGGGGGATTCAATGTTTAGCACAGTGAAATTCTATACAAAAAGCTACAATGTCAATATTTGTTCCCCGCTTTTTCACGAAATCTCATTCGTCTGTCTGTCACAAAAACTTAAACCTTGGTCATAACTTTTTAACCGTAAGACATAGGGCCTTCATATTTGGCATGTGTATCCCTAATTGCAATACCTTTCTATTGGTACCAGAATTTTTATACGCCTGTCATTAGACGGGACGTATTATGTTATGGTTCTGTCCGTCCGTCAATGTGGGGTCATGTTTTACAGACTTTTTTTTGCCGTCTTTCAAGATACTGAGTTGAAATTTGGGATATAGCTTTATTTCAAGCGGCGTCAGTACCAGTTCGGATTTATGGCCCTTGGACTTATAAATTTCAAGATTTTTTCAGAAATTCATTAAAAATCTGTATTTTGTCAAAACATTATGAATTTTATCATGAAACAAGTAAAATGTACCAACTATCACATATATTACGGGTTTTAATATCTCTTTCTTCATTTTTGAGAAATTTATCATTTTAAGGGGGGGGGGAGAGTGACCATATGTCCTAGGTCATGTTTTCCGGACTTTTTTTACCGTCTTTCAAGATCTTGAATTGAAATTTGGTATTTGGCTTTATATCAAGCGGCGTCAGTATCAGTTCGAGTTTTGTTATGATTGATCACTTTTGACAGATTTATGGCCCTTGGACATAAATTTCAAGATTTTGTTTTGAAAATTCATTAAAAATCTAATTTTTGTAAAAACATTATGAAATTAATCATGAAACAAGTAAAATGTACCAACTTCCACATATTTTACAGGTTTTGTTTGTTTTTTTACATCTTCATTTTTGAGAAATTTATAATTTTAGGAAGGGGGGGGGGGGGGAGCTTGTATTAAAAAAATTCAAGTTTTTTTCGCAGGTTAAGTTCCAAGATGGGTTGGATAGGACCATTTCTGCAGGAGTTATTGCCCTTGGACTTATTCCTATGATAAAATGCCATGAAATGCAATTAACTTTAGTAAACGTCAGATGTTTTTCATGAAAATCATGCCAAATGCCAATTGATCCCGTCCGAATTAAGCGACGGGCGTATTATGCCACGCTAGGCATTGCTCTTGTTTATCAAGTGACCATGACCTTTGACTTACTTCAATGTAACTTTTTTATTGTAAGACGTAGGGCCTTCATATTTGGCATGTTTCTGTAGACATGCACAACCATAACAATTTGTCACAAATCATTGCACCCTTACTGATCGAACCCCCGAAAGCGGGGGACCACAATTTTCTTTAATTCTCAATATCATATTCAAACCAAATTTGGATATATGCTTACTTATCAAGAGAAGAAGAGGCCTTTTGATTTTGGGATCAAAGGTCCAGGACACAGCTGATAAAAATATTCTGTAATTATTGGTTTCCGGATGATAACTCAAGTACTTTTCAACATATTCTAACCAACTTAGAATGTATACATATCAACAGAGGAAGAATCCTTTTGATTTGGGGGTCCAAAGGTCAAGGTCACAACTGATGAAAATAGACTAATTATTGGTTTCCAGATAATAACTCGAATACCTTTCAACATATTCAAACGAAATTTGGGTTTATACTCACTTATCAACAGAGGAAAAGCCCTATTGATTTTTGGATTCAAAGGTCAAGGTCAAAGCTGATGAAAATAGACTAATTGTTGGTTTCCGAAAGGAAGCCAAAGGTTGAAGCCACAACTGATGAATATTGGTTTCTAGATGATAACTACAATGTACCTTTCATCATATTCAAACCAAGGTTGGATATATGTATATGCTTACTCATCAAGAGAGGAATAACCCTATTGATTTTATGGTCATAAGGTCAAAGATCAAGGTCTTATTTGATAGAAAAGGCTGAAATTATTGGGTGTCCAGGTAATTCTCATATATTATCATGTATTATTAAATCCTCATCAGAATTTGATCATATTTCTCATATTTTACAGGTCAAGTTTTTCTTAAACCGAGGTTATTTAATATCTTATCAAAAGGGAAGGATGCCTATAGATTTGAGGTTCAATGTGTCAAAAGGCAATACTACACTACTGGTAAAATTTATAAGAGTTAGGGCCCATGAAACTAATAATTTATGAAAGTTTGTTGCTGCTCTGAATTAAGCTCGCGCGGTGGCAAATGTTTTACAAACATGCTCTAGTTGGTATGAATTGTATGATTTGAAAAGGACTACATGTATTATTGTTCTCTTCTGATATGAACATCGTTGAAATTGAATATTTATATTATATTTTATTTATTTCGGTGCGAATCTGAAGTTCAGTTCTGCCTGTTGGTTCCGACATTTTTCATTTATTTATTATCTACTAGGACTGATTTTTGTATAAGACAGTATCAAGAGAAGCCTTGTGTCACGATATACTCTGGAAACAATTTCACTGCTTCGGGTAGGACAAAGTTATGAGGGCATGCACCAGACAGGTGCCGCCATCGTATGAAGTTACTTCCTTGTTAAGCCTTAAAATGCGTAAATATATTTTGATATATGCAACAAAGTGTCAAGAGCCGGATGTGCCCCTTTGGTTTGGTCGACTAAAACGCATGCATGCTTGCTACATGTATCTAAACTGAATTTCATTCCTCTTTTTTGGTATATTGTTTTATGTCATACCAAAGTTATAAAAGTAATGAGTGTACAAGTATTAATTTTTGTCTCGCTGTAATTTGGTTATTTAAAATTTATATCGTCATTTTACCTACATATAATTTTGATTTGTGTATATTTTGACATGTCACTTTAGTTTCGCAAGTGTAGTTTTATTAATTTCGTTCCGTTTGTACTTTACATGAAGGGTAAAACTTAGAATGCATGAAGTATGAGCTGTGGCGCTTGCAACTTAATTGTTAGAGTCGTATATTTCTATTTAGATCCACATCTCGTCCCAAAGGCTTTACATAAGATGGATAAAGAGTACACATTTCATTTTTCTTTGAGTGCGTACAAGTACAACATCACAGTGGCGGATCCAGGATTTCCGGAAAAAAAAAGAGTGGGCAAAGTCAAGTATTAGCCAAAATACTCTGCCACTTTGGGTGCCAAATCTGGAATTTAAATCATATTACATGTATTTGAGTGTTTTCGACATTATCTATATGTACTTTGTAAATTTGTGACGAAAGGGGGTGGGGGTGGGGCCGCCCCACCCCCTCTTAATCCGACACTGCATCAGTTTGCTGTTTTGTACATAAGGTTTCAAAATAATACACACGCTGACTCTAAAAGAGGATGGAGTATATTGAAACTTAATGGAGAATGTCAAATCAATCGTCAGAGGCAGAGTCTCTTACCAATAAAACAGATTCTGTGCATGGGAAGAAAAGTAGCACTTGTTCATAATTACAGCGCTAGTAAAAGTCATCGTCTTATTACAGAATTTGATCACGTGATGCACATTGTTTGCCTTTGACGTCACGTTGAGATTGCTTTATAAACCTATAGACTGTATCTGCATGACGAAATGCACAGGACTTTGTAACCTGTGCAATGTACCAAACCAAGGCAGCGAGGGATCTTTGACGTGCCTGCGAGTCGCTACTGGGTTTCGATCTCGAGACATCTGGACATGGAGCCAAATAAGTTCTCGACTGCGATAACCCAGCACCGGACACAGTCTGTTTCATCAGAGGTCTGGTGTGTGTTGTTAATAGGGTATCTCATCCCCAATATGACGTCAAAACATAGTAAATGTGCCATAAATATATTCTATAAACTGCAAATTTTTGATTGATTGATTGATTGATTGATTGATTATTGTTTTACATCACCCCATGATTATTTCCCGTATGGTGACGGCATCTGCCTGATGCATTACATAAAAAATTTACAACTGTGTACCTTTGCACGCGAGTAGATGTTTTTAAATGGGAGGAATTTTAATAGTGTGGAAAACATAAGTAGAGTCCTTGACGCACACGATTCGCTGTTACACTTAAAGATTAAAACATCTTCAGACTAAAGCTGATAAGTGTTTAAACTTTTAACGTAACATCGCTACGTACAGTGATCGAGAGATCCCGTGTTCGAGTCTTGTCCTAGGCACACCGGTGTTCTGTCTTTCAGATGAGACAGTAAAAACCGAGGTCTCGCGTCACGGTAGGCGTTGCACGTAAAGAACCCTCACTGCCTAAAAGGTCTAAAATTGTATGCAATGCATCAGGCAGATACCGTCAACATATACGTGAAAAAAAAATCGTGGAGTGACGTAAAAACAATATTCAATCAATCAATCCTGTTGAAAGATACATGTAGTGATCTTTAAGGTGCTAAGTATATCGATCTTTGCCGTCATTTCCGGCTTTACATAGAAATGGTTATTTCATGCTATGTTTTTTTCCAGTCATGAGTTGGGAAAAAAAAAGGTATATGTCTCATGAAACCTAGCGCCCGTGTTTCATATCCATCCATCAGGCTTGCGTGTAAATTTGAAAGATCGCGAGACGCAAAACATTCGTATCTATGACCTTCTGGTAGCGTACCAACGCGTTAACCACGTACATGTGAGACTTGATAAAGGCCGGTGAGAGGCTAGCCGCAAGTAGTGGTCCTATATATAGGGCCACTACTTGCGGCTAATGAGAGGCTAGAGAGTTCAGTGTTATCAGACTCGGTAGAGAGGGTAAGCTGAAAGGTGGTATGGGAAAATGATGGTACAAATTTTTATAATTAATCCATTCTGTGTAGTAAATTCCACCGTGATTTCAATAATGTTACTTATAAATATTCCACATACGTAGACATAAAATTATTTTAAAAAAAGGTGGGGGGAGGGCAAAACCTGTATTGTCATTATTTTTGATAACCAGAAAGGGTAATGGAACGTTTATTTATTTCTTTTCTATATCTTATTTGTATTATCTTACTATCTATTTCTTTGGCCAAAAAGTGGTTATTGAATATTTATTTTAGTTTTTCTTTTTCTTTTGTGTAAGATATTTAGCCAAAAACTAAACTCTAGGAGGTTACATGTACATCCTCAGATTTTGAAGACTTTCAAGGGGATGCAGAATATCCACTATATAATAGTAACTGCTGTAGTATACATTTACTTTGAACTTACTTGTAGTGTAATACATAGACTTACCAAGCAAATGCAGCGATGAAGTGGAAGATTTCAGCTTTATCAAACATGGCGCCGTCTTCTACCCGCGAAAATCACTGACTAAACGTACACCAAAGATCAAATACCGTGAACACGTACTCACCCAAAATCACAGGTGAGTACAAAATCACCCAGGTGTACAACAATGCTATAGATTTTACTACGCAAGTCGAGTGACTTCCGTATCAAATCAAAATGGGGAGGGTAGGGCATATTTAGTATCTATTTATGGTGACCAGAGCAAAGTCTGGTTTTTTTTTTATTTGCAATGTCGGTCAAAAAAGTATGAGAGGTCCCTAGCATATGATGAGGTTCATTTGACATAAATTAAAAAAAAGTTGGGGTGGGAGGAGATTGAGAAATTAATTTATTGTTAAAACTTGGTTGAAAGAGTCGATCCAGCTCAATTCCCTTGTCTTTATTTTGCCATTGATGCATGGTTATTTTTGTTTGTTTATTATGTTATGCCAAGTTTATTCAACTGATATAGTGGCGGCGCCTCTCTGGTGCATGGCCGAATAATGTTGACCCATCAAACGGTCCCATTCGAAGTAGTGAGGATTCGTTTATATTGTGACTTGGGGTCTTGGTTTACTTTATCTTCTCCGAAGAGTATATAATAAATAGGGCGATAGAAGTTGATGAATAACTTTTAAACTTTAATATATATACATAGATATAATTGATTATGTATATTATATAAGTGAATACCAAACGTGAAACTGTTGTCCCAGTACGAACGTCTACTTTAAAAAAGTGAAACTAATAAAATACACGTATGTATAAGGGAACGGGCTGGATGCAAAGAGATGGTACCACCTGTCCGCCTCCTTATGTATGCCATGATTAATATGGTCTATATGGAACTAAAAACTTCGCTTACTCATTTCATTTTCTCTATATTAGATATTGAAAAAGATCTTGTAAAACCATTGTGTTGTATATAGTTTCGGGGAGAATGTAAATTGTTTTGTGGTCTTATATAATGCCGAGAAGGATATTTTCTTTCCAAGGACAATAATGAAAATAATGATCTTCTTATGTGTCCTTTAAATAGCAGCTATTTGGCGTATCCAAAGCAGTTTTGTAAAAATTCTGTAAATGTTATTAAAATCTGACAAAGGAATTAATAATAAAAAAAAAAATAGGTAGTGATTTTTTTTAAGAAGTCAGTGAAAATCTTTTAAATATTTTTAATTTTCTCATTTAGCACGTGGTTAGGTGGGGGTTTGCAGTCATGCAAATCTTAAGATATATTGACAATTGTATTCCGTGCTCACTCGTGCATGATATTGGAGTTCGATCTCGAGCAGTGTTATAAACATTTTGGAGCCCAACTCCACTAGGCATGATTTTGAGCGGTACATACACAGTGCATGAGCTTGCTTTAGCAAACTTTTTTCGCACTCAATCTCAGGAACGGAAAAAAATTAAATAAATGTAATAATCTTCATGCTTCTTGTTCCATTCAAATTATTTCTATTTGTAAGGATTTGGCAAACGTTAGCCAGTTCCAATGCTCAAACCAAGGACTTATAAACAATGTTTATAAGTCCTTGCTTGCTCAAACTACAAACTTTTTCCGTTGTAGAGTCTATATTTGAAATTAAAAGTGATGTCTCTGACGCATCTACAGAAAACACTTTAAC
Organism: Pteria penguin; assembly: GCA_035048485.1. Classification (NCBI taxonomy): domain Eukaryota; kingdom Metazoa; phylum Mollusca; class Bivalvia; order Pterioida; family Pteriidae; genus Pteria; species Pteria penguin. Next base: position 56,391,219 of record CM068580.1, on the reverse strand, counting down.
AGTTCATGTAAAGGGAGAACCCGATGTAGCTAAGTGGATGGGGTGCTCTGCTCTTGACCGAGAGGCCTCTAGTTCGACTCCGGCTATTGGCACACTGGTTGTCAGATGTCTTCAGTTTTCTCTTTCCTATCGTTCAGATGAGACGATGAAAACCGAGGTCCTGTACTACGGTGAGTTTGCCCCCCCCCCCCCCCACACACACACACACAAACACCCCCCACAATAATCAATCAATCCCGTCAAAAATAATTCTGAAGGTTTTACTGTATTGCCTAGTCAGCGGGGGAAACTTACAGTTGGAATGCGCCAGATCCCGTCATTGTGTGATGATTTGTTTCACTTATGACTGCCTTATTTTAACTGCTTCCTAAGTATTTTTTGGATGCCCCTCGTAGTAATATGCGCCCGTTATAGGTTTCTGATTTAGAATCTGGCTAGATTAGGGAAGAGTGATAGCGGTTGGAGCAGAAAAGGTGCCGATTAAGAAATATTACATACTTCTTATTACAATATACATTTTAACGTTATTGTTATGCACATAAATGTACATTTGATGTAATTTGTACAGTATGGTATATTCACTATACTGACAGTTTACTGTATTGCAAATCAAATAAGTGTTTGACTTTGGCAATATTCTGTAGGCGGCCTGCATATGACCCGGAGTTAAACGACTGTACTGAGTACTGGCACTGTAACAGTTACCAGATAGTAACAGTTCCTGGACTCGTCGCTGGTATGAGCACAGGAGTTGGAAGATATGATCTAAAATAAATAAATCGAGAGTCAAACTTCGGTCGATGGGCGAACAGTAAGAAAATTCTTTTTTCTTACTGTTTGACTTTCGACTTGCTGTTTGACTCTCGATTTATGTTGTAGGTCCGATCTTCCCACTCCTGTGGTTTGAGCACAATGAAGCTACCCAAAATTTGTTATATATCGAAATATTTTTCTGTTGATTGTTTTTATATACTAATTATGCCTCTGATTTTTAGCTCACCTGAGCCAAAGGCTCAAGTGAGCTATTGTGATCAATCACCGTCCGTCGTCCGTCCGTCGTCCGTCGGCCGTCGTTAACTTTTCACATTTTCGACTTCTTCTCCAGAACCACTGAACAGAATTTGATGAAACTTGATAAGCATGTAGTACTCATGGTCCCCTACAAGTGTTGTTGTTTTTCGTCCGCATTCATCAACAGGTGGCGCCACCACAGGCAAAAGTAGGTCAAAGAGGGTACCCTCCTTTGACAAACTTCTTCTTCAGACCAGGGGCATACAGAGACAAACCGAATGCATAGGAATGATCTAGAGGGATGTGTGAAGAAGTGTTGTTATTTTTGGTTCCGTTCCGAAATCAAATTTTTGACGTTTTTTTGACGTTTTTTTGTACTTGGTAGTTTTAATGCAGAAAAGAGGTATTTTTTTCTTTTAGTAAACATTGATGCATTAATTTGGTTTAATTTGATCATTTTGATGGTAAGAAATACTACTGCGAAGAAAATTTTTCAATATTTTATGTTTTGGATTTTTTATGAATTTTTTAAGACTTTCAAGAAAAAGGGGGGTGGGATAATTGGTGTAAACATTTCACAGTTTGAACTTTTTCTTCGGAACCACTTGCTGGAATTCAATGAAACTTGGCATGCATCAAATACTCAAGGTCCCCGACAAATGTGGTCATCTTTGTCAGGATCCATGAACAGGTGGCACCACCACAGACAAAAGTAGGTCACAGAGGGTACCCTCCTTTGACAAACTTCTTATTCAGATCGGGTGCATACAGCGACAAACCGACTGCATAGGAATGATTTAGAGGCATATGGGAAGAAGTGTTGATATTTTTGGTTCCATTCCGAAATCAAATTTTTGACGTTTTTTCATTTTTATTTTGGACTTTGTTATTTTTATGCATTAAAGAGTAATTATTTTCTTTTAGTAAACATTGATGCATTCATTTGGTTTCATTTAATCATTTCTATGGTAAGGAATGCTGGTGCGAAGGAATTTTTTCAATATCTCGATTTTTGAATTTTTTATGAATTTTTTAAGACTTCCAAGAAAAGGGGGGGGGGGGGGGGGGGGAAAATTTTTAATATCTTCAACTTGATCTACAGAACAACTTGAAGGATTGTGATAAAACTGGGTAGGATGCAAGTACTCATAGTCCTTTTCAAAGGTTTTGTTTTTTGTGCGGATCATCCAAATTGGTTAACAGATAATGCCACCATGTCTAAAAGTAGGTCTCACAATGGTACATATACCACTTGGTAATTGAAATATGGAGAGTAGTGGTTCAAATCCAGCTGTGGTCAAAAAAATTTTTTTTTTTTTTACACATCTAAATAAGTTTTTAGATGTTTCTCAACACTCAACATATGAAATTAGGAATTTTACGTTTAAGACTTCCAAAAAAAAAAAAAGGGGGGGGGGTTTGGCCATTTTTCACATTTTCAACTTTTTCTACAAAACTGTTTGAAGGTTTTTAATAAATCTTGGTAGAAATAAGTCACTTATGATTCTCTTCAAATTCTGTTGTTTTCGTCCAGACCTCTTTACAGGTGGCGCCACCATAGTCAAGACTAGGTCACAAAAGAGTTCCCTCGTTTAACAATATTCTTTTTCATACGGGCTGTATACAGAGACAAACAGAATGCATAGAAATGATCTAGAGGGATGAGTGAAGATGTATTGTCATTTTGGTTCCCTTCCAAAATCAAATTTTAGAATTTTTTTTCGACATTTCTTTGGACTTGGTGATTCAATGCAGAAAAAAGTGTCATATTTCCTAGTTAATTGATAATGATGATTTCTTATGGACTATTGTGATCATAATTATGGTAAGGATTGTTACTTTGAAAGAATTTTGTCAATATCTCAATTTTTGGATTTTCTATGAAGTTTTTAAGACTTCCAAATGAGGGTGTATAGGAACAATTCAATCACATTTTTCACTTCTGCTGTTATACCACATGAAAGATTTTAATGAAACATGGAATACATGAAGTACTAAAAGTCCTCTATCAATTTGGTAAATTTCATCCAAATTGGTTAACAGATAATGCCACCATGTCTAAAAAGCAGTTCTCACAATAGTACATATACCACTTGGTAAATGAAATATGGAGAGTAGCGGTTCAAATCCAGCTGTGGTCAAATTTTTTTTTTCATTTCTTTACACATCTAAATAAGTTTTTAGATGTTTCTCAACACTCAACTAATGAAATTAGGCAATTTTAAGTTAGGTCTGGACAATATTTGAAACAATTGTTGTTCATGACCCAGACTTGAAATCAGTTAACAAAAGGCCCCACCTAAAGAAAATGACTAACTTGTTGCCCTGAATGACTTCTTGCAGAGACAAAGGAAATGCTTAATATCAAAATCACCAGAACTGATGTGCAAAAAAGTGTTGTTTTTTATTCTAGCCTGAAATAAAATTTGACATATTTTCAACATCTGTGTTGACTTAGTCACATTAATGCAAAAATAAATGAATTCTTCCTTCATGCTTGACTGATAATCTAGGTACTCAGGTGAGCGATATAGACCCACTTGGGCCTCTTGTTTATTTTTAACACTAGTCCGACTGGTCAGTCCCCTTAACTAGTGTTATTTTGTCTTTAACCAAAAAGACAAAATAACGCTAGATAAGGGGGTGGACTAGTCAGACTATTTTAACACTTTCTGCCATACTTTTGATATCCATGCTTGGGGTAAAGTTATCTGTTTTTATGTTCAAATTATTCTCAAAGTCAGCCTGATGTCAGTGGCGGATTTAGAGGGGGGCCTGGGCCCCTCACTTTCGCCACACATTTACAAGGAAAATCCAGATTTGGCACCAAAATGCCAAGTAGTTTGGCTACTACACATGTTGGCCCCCCCCCTTTTCGGAAATTCTGGATCTGCCACTAGATGTCATTGTCTACATACTATACCAGTAATAATATAGTAGCTGGTAACTGGTCCTCTACCAAGTTGCATTTTGTAAAGAAATTAGCATTGAATTAAATGTGAAATTTCATGTCTTTTTATCTGCTTATAATTTCAGTAGACTAAAATGTCCGGGAAATGTTACAGTAAATTTGGCTGAAAATGCAAGTCATAAAAAGGCCTGAAATTTTAGTTACAAATGATTTTTGTCATAAAGTTGACATTGGTGTTGGTATATGCATCAAGGGTCGGCCGTACTCTGTACCAATCATCATGCATTTGATCTACTGTAATCAAAGTTGTAACCAAAACATCAAAATCGTCTGCAAACTTTTACTTGACTAGTGCATTTGCCAGAAGTTTTGTTTAACTTAGTCTAGAAGACAAAACAAAATTTTTTTGTTGCAACTATGTACTCCACAACCTTCATATGTTATATATATAGAATATATAAATGTATATTATATTTAGTATTATTAATTTACTATCAACTAATGTTTATTTCATTAAAATAACGTTTGCAAATTTTAGTTGGCCGGAGTGCAAAGCAGTTCTGATATATAGATTTGCGATGCCCTTTTTTCCATCAACATTTTGGTTAAGATTCTTATTGAAGCAAATCACAACTAAAAAGGGTATTAACATAATACCTTACACATAAGTTCCTTATGACCAGAACTTTCAAATTATGTCATGACTTTCGACCTAATCACTAATGACCTTGATCTTAGACTTTGTCCTACTTTTGAAAAACTTTTATTTTGGCTATATCTTTTGAATAAAAATCATATATCAAATATGAAGTTTCTATCCCTCACGGTTCAAAAGTTATAGCCAAGGTTAAACTTGACAACAGACAAACAAACAGACAGTACAAAAACAATATGCCCCCTGATCTACATGTATAAATCCGGAGGCATAAAAAAATACAGGAAAACACTTCAGAACAGATATTGAATTGATAAGGTCACAGGGTATTTTAAAACAGATTCAGCCTACTCCTGTTTCTAGGATAGTATCTGAATAAGGAGAAAAATGGGGGGAATGAAATCACCATTTTCTTAACAAAAAGTCTAAAGGTTTAGTTATTTGAAACAGTTATTGATAGTAGGAATAATCTCAGTTCTATACAAATGTAAGAAATCATGACAGATTAGGACAGGGATTCTTGCTACCTGAAGCCAGTGTGACTCAATGGAGGAGGTGCTTTGCTCATGACCAAAAGGTCCCAGGTTAGACTCTTGCTGTGGGTACACCAATATCCTGTCTTTTGGATGAGACAGTAAAAACTGAGGTCCTGTGTCACAGTGGGTGTGGCATTTAAAAGATCTCTCACTGCTTCAAGTGGGTCCGTTGCAAAGGCATAAATTTCTGTGCAATACATTGGGCATGTGCCATTACAAGTATATTAAGTAATCGTGGAGTGACGTAAAACAATAAGCAATTAATCAATTTTGCTACCTTTTAGATCGTACAAAGCTCTGAATTTTTTTTTAAAGAAAATGATAATTTGATTTTATCCTCATCAGATAACTTATTTTCATCATGCATCATTATCATCCATTTTTGATTTCATACAGTCATTCTTATTTCATGGAAAGGAGAATCCTAACTGGATGCTAATCATTCTGATTAAAACCTTATCTTTATCCCGTTTCTCTATTTGTCCCATTGCAGATAAATATCTGTAGAAACCCCACAAGGGGTCATGTTCTGGTGAACTCTGATGACGTTTCAGTTACCAATACCGTTATTTCCCATAACCCATCAATGACTTGGCTAGACACGTGATGATGATGCAATATGTAACCAACACTTCAAAAACAACCTTATGGGTCACACACTCTTGGGATGTTGATTACATTCCTATGAATTTGTAGCCGATCCACTGATTGGCTGAAAATCAGAGTTCACCAGAACATGAACATTTGTAGAAATTATGTGTCAAATTTCTGTTAAATTAAATTCGACAGTAACCATGGGGATGATGACACTGTCATTAAATCATTTAAGGGATCTTGCACCATTTATTCCTCTTTGAATCATAGGTTCATCAAAAGACCACAATTAAACAGCTGTTTGATGAGCCATTTCTATATGACAATAACAAATGAATTTTCCAACAGGTGTTACATCTGAAAATTGACGATATATCAGTTTAATACTGCATGCTCTTCTTTGATTTGACAATATCAGTAATATATTTGGTATAACATGATTTTGTGTAAATGGATGATATTTGTCTGTTGCATAGTTTGAAATTATCCAAAAGTATTTCTATCTGATATTGAACAGGTCTAATGTGCAATCATGTAGGTCTAATATGCAAAGCTTGCTCATAATGTCAGTTAGTAGGTGGGCAGTGTTCTTTGTTTCAGTATGAGAGGTTATAGGCTCAAGTTCAGTGTGCATCTTGTTGGTGCCCTGTCTTATGGATTAGACAACAAAAGCCAGGGCTTAGTATCAAAGTAGATATAGAACTTGAAAAATCCCTCACTGCTTCATGTGCCTCCATTACATAGGTCAAATATCAGACAGATCCAGTCACCATAGAAGTGAAATGAACTTGGTGGACTTAAAAAAACAAGTAAACAAATGAATTGTTGGAAAATAGAGTGAAACACTAAATAAATGACATAAGAACTTAAACTTTGGTAATCACTAAGAGGTAAAGATCTTAAAAAATTTTTTCATCTTCCTCTTGGCATATTTAGCTCAGATACATTGTGGATAACAAGTTTTATCTTTCTTGCTATGTAAAGTTGATGTTTATGTCAGAGATGTTGATAACAACATCATATTCTGGGGAGTCACTATAATATCTTTGAAAGGAAATGAATTGTCAAATGAGTCTGAATGATAAAGTTTATTTGAATGTCTTGACATTTTGGAGTAACTACTTTGAAAGAACATACAAAATAAATATACTATGATGAAGAGTACAGAAACTTAAACCAAACCTTCAGCTTGCCAAAATGTCTATAAATAATATTTGCTAATTCTGACCTCTTGCTTTCTTGTACATATACATTACTAATGAAATCCTCCTTTCTAAATCCATGTTAGCAGTCTTCTTGAAAAACTTTTCAGACCAGTGGTCCGCTTCCCAAGATTTGGGGTCCTTGCTTTATAATGTAATCAATATTTTAGAAATTTTCAGTGGTCCTGCAAACATTTCATTGGCCTGGGTTTTCGGACAACTGGTTTTTCGGGAAGACTGTGATAACAATTATTATAAATGGTCTATTTACCACTGCTGTGGTCTAGTCAATTCACAAACATAATTTCGTTTTATTTCATACTTATGGAAACAAATGATACATAATTACTTTGGTGTATATGATATGGTGTATAACAGATTGAAGTGCGGAGTTTTATGCTTGATATAATCAGAATATGGACATTGTTATACTTCCCCTTCCAAAGTAGGTAGGGGAATTCACAATATGACACCTGGGATATCATGCTGAATTTGTGGCTCTTAGAAGACTTTATATTGAGTTAAAATGAAAAAGTGTGTATTATTTTATGACATTTACATTATAAAGAAAAAATGATGGGTACACACAGGAAACAACAGAGTTTAAAATTTCTGTTACTGCCATTTTGTTTGTTTTTTGTTTAATGTCTCATCAAAATTATTTCACTAATAAGGTGACAGCATCTGCCTGAAGCATTCCATGGAAATTCGACCTATCCAACAGATCCTCACAAAATTATAAGGGATCTTTTTCATGCCAAGGTCTACATTGAGATGGGGCCCTGATTTCTTTCTTCTGAGCCTTCTTGGCTCTGAGCCAAGAAAGTCACTAACTGCACTATGCCAGTATTCCAAATTTGTCAATTTTCCTGAAATACTGTACATTTCACATATCTCTTTAGACTCTGTTCAATATTATATATACATTATCAGTTTATGACAAATTTGTTTTTTTATTTACTTACAGATCATTACCTCTCCACCATGGTACTCAGACGCATAGCCTCCAATTTAAAACCAACCGCTACTCGCCACGAGGTACCACTTTTATTTCACGAACCTCATGTGGAGACTGGATTCCGTACTCCTCATCAACCGTGGAGTTATTATTTCTACAGTGTATTTCAGAAACATAACGAATGTCTGAACGTGTGGACACACCTTATAGGGTTCTTTCTAACTCTATCCAGAGTGTACTCCCTTTCACAGGAATTTTCCCTCATAGCCGACAGTAACATGTGGCCATTAACAGCAGGTCTGTTAACAATGGCCGTCATGTTTCTGTGCAGCACCTTTGCCCACTGCATCCAGAATAAATCGGAATTGATCCATTATACTGGTTTCATGACAGATTATGCAGGAATCGGTCTTTATGGTTCTGGTAGCGTTCTTCTTCACTACACCTACTGTATCGATCAGTCTCTCCTTAACTCCTGGATACGACATTATGCTATCCCAGTTGGCGTCATTTTAGGACTTCTAGTTTGTACTTGCTGCAGCGTGTCCAAGGTGATGTATAAAAAACCTTACCCTCCTCAGAGGAAATTGTGGCAGATAGGATCTGTGGTCGCTATCTACACTTGGCTTTCCATACCCATACTGCATCGTATAATCCTCAGCTTAGAGCATGGAAAGTGGGACGAAAGCTTGCAGGACCATCTCATGCAGATGTTTTGGTTCGCCATGGCAGGATTCTTCTTTGGATCTGATATTCCACAAAGATTTTTCCCCGGAAAATTTGATTTCCTTGGGCACAGTCATCAGCTTTTTCATATATGTATTGTTATTGTTACACAAAAACAGCTGGACGGTATTTATTTAGATATTATGAGACTTCAGCCACTCTTTCCAAGTCTAGAAATGCCTACTTTTATGGAATCAATAGGAGCTGTATTGATTGTTATTTTTGGAAATGCATTGATAGTATACATGTTTTACACTGTTGTGAAGGAGAAAATTACAGAGGAAGTAAAATCAAAGTGATGTTATTTTATTCCAAGATTGGGTCTGTTTTGATCTGATTGAATTATGATAAAAACCTAAATTCAGGTAGAAAACACAGGGTCCAGCAGTTTAGTATTTGCCTAAAGTGATATAGCATTCAACAACATAAAAGAAAAATTCTATGACAAATAGTAATCGTTTCCGTTTTGATTAGGGCTGGCTGTTCCAGATTTTTTTAATGCATATTTTCTTGCTTCTTATGATTTTACGGTTTGGTTAACTGTTTACATTTCAAAGTGAAAAGCTCTTTCTTTTTTGGAAACAATAATTTTTAAACGGTTGAGATATAATGAAATAATCTTTGATTGTTTTTGATCAGAAAAAGTTTGTAATGATATTTATTTTGAAATACACATCAATGATTGGAACTGGCTTTTTTGATGGAATGGTTGAAGAGCAGAGAAGCTATAAATTTTGATTTATGTTTTACATGTTTTATTTTATAGCTTTATGTTGGCAGATCTTTGGAAAATCTTTGTATATTATTTTCGAAGGTCTCGCCTCCAAAAATACTAACACCAAAATTATTTTCATAGAAATTTTTACAAAATTTATTCAAATTTTTTGTTTTGCATACTTTTATTTGTATGGTTTAAACTTGTATTTATGTTAAAATTTACTTTTTTCATACCCCTTTCCCAAGATTTACAGATCAAAAGTGTTTGCTTTCACTTTCATGATGTTTTTCAACGATGCTTTAATGATGTTTTTCATTACTGAATTTGATCAAGAAAAGTCCATGATCATTAATTCATTTTTAAAGCAAAAGTAGAGAAACAATGCTCTGTGTCACTATTGTAATCATTGTAATCTTGTCAATAATATTTTTGGGCTTATTATGAATACCTGGTACTCACAGTGTGAGGATTTGAATAACACATCAAAATTTGAATTTGCTCATCTAATATTTCTGCATCGAAATATTTTTCTTTTATTGTTTGATGCCACACATTTAGTTTTGAAACTTAATTGCACTCAGTGGACTTAGAGAATATATGTTGCGGCGCAGACGATCCAGGTTCGATTCCCGGGTTGCACCACTATGTTTAAGTGGTTGGTAACCTTCTGCTTCCATGTCGCGATATAACTGAAATATTGTTGAAAGCAACGTAAAACACCAATCAACCAACCAACCAAGAATATATGTTTCCGTGAAAAAAACAACTTTCTGCTGGTACGTTGACTTTTCCACTTGCCCATGTCAGAGACTGAACCCAGATTTTACAATGAAGAGAGGCCGCATTTTATCATTTCACTCTCCAGGCTCTCAATTTTGATAAAAGTCATTCAATATCGATTAATTTCCAGAAGTGGTTCCTTTGTATTAACATATTTATGGTTTTGTTATTGTTACATTAGTTTGGTTAACATCTATAATTGTTTTGATTACTAATATATTCTGTTCACAATACTGCTTTCTTATACTTTTAAATTTATTTTTGTGGAGTTTTTGGGGTTTTTTTTGTGTATGTTTGTTGGTTTTTTTTTGGGGGGGGGGGGGGGAGTTGTAAAGATATGTCTAACCTTTCAGATACATTGTATCTATACATGTATAAATTTTCTTTGGAGCTGTTGTATAATCTGTCTTTATTTCAATGAGTAAGATAAGTAGATAGAATATTACGAGAAACTTCACTTCTAATGGTAGTCCACATAGTAATTTATCATTTGAAAAATCACTATGTAGCAAATCTTTTGCAAAATATTCATGTACGTGTATAACAGATATTTGAAAAAAAAATATGTTAAATAAGAAAGAATTATTATGCCAACTTATTTAATACCTTTGAAATGTGATATGTGTTTACTTGCCAAATACATACTTTCTTGTTTTTAATTTTGCTTCCCATAATTCCAATATAGCATAATTGTTAAATGTGTTTTGTTTTTCCAATCAGAATGATTATGTTTGTTAATTTATTGTGTGTCCTCATATGTCTCAGTCTGTCCATAATTTTATTCCACCCTCTGAGAAGTAGCTCGTTAAATTTTTTTTATTGGGAAATTGCTGAATTTTCTTGCGTTTCTTGACAACACTTACCGGCATTGTTATATTTGCGGAAGGGTTTTGAAAAAGGGAGGGGGATGGAGTACTCTCTTCAAGCATGGAGTAAATCATGAGTGAGTGTGACTTTGTCTGCACTTTTTCTGGCTATTGAAGAAACTTGAATCTTAGTTGTAAACATAACCTGCATGTGTTTACAATGTGGAAAAAAACATTAACCTGAAATCATAAATGAGTAATATTTGGGGAAATGAAGACAATCATGGTTTTAAAATATTTTATATTCATTTCTGTAGAACAAAATTGTTTTACTTATTTTTTTTTTTTAGCTCACCTGAGCCGAAGGCTCAAGTGAACTATTGTGATCAATCACCGTCTATCGTCTGTCGTTAGCTTTTCTACATTTTCGACTTCTTCTCAAGAACCGCTGCACAGAATTTCACCAAACGTCATAGGAAGTAAGTACTCAAGGTCCTCTACAAAGTTTGTGTTTTTCGTGCCGATCTGTAATCCAAGATGGCTGCCATTGGCTCTGATTTGTTGACACATTTTGGATGACTGCACAAAATATCACCAAACCTTATAGAAAGTCTTGTAGAAAGAAAGCAAAATTTTCTACTGAAATGAGCTGTCATTTTATTTTAAATAAGCAATTTGTGCTCAGGTGAGCGATATAGGCCCATTTGGGCCTCTTGTTTTAAATTAGGTTCTGATTATCCTTACTTTTAATTTGTATTTGTTAAAACTTCAAATATTTATTATCTTAGTTATTCAACGTAAACTAAATATTAATGTGTATTAGATACTTCAATAATTTCTGTATTATGATCAGGGCATTGATTGTCTTCTGTTGTCTTCGTTTTTATTTTCACATTTTTCTAAAAAACCAAACAAAATGTGTTGAATAGACTATTTCCATGTATTTGTTTACTCTTTGAACTTTTGAAATATAATCTTCAAAGAAATGTGACAAATATTGACATTTCAAGCACAGAACTTCAATCATTACAAAATCAAAACATGAATTAGGTCTCTTACTCTATGAGAAAAAAATCACAGTTTTTCTTCTGTTTTTCTAACCTTAAATTCTTTTGTTTAAGCAGACATAACAAATTTTTAACATCACGTCTTTACTGCATTTTTTGTACCTCTTAGAATTTTCTGTAAAGAAATGAAATTTGTAAATAGTGTATCGCAACACATGCCGATGATGATATGAGGGAAGATAAACCATATATATCCATGCTCCATCTTATCGAAGATACTTAATGTCATTCCAAAACATTTTTACTTTCCGTTTTATTCTTTTTATAGTTCCCTTTTATTCATTATTTTCCTTGGAACAAATAACATTCATCGACATGTACTTGAATTTGTCTTGCTACAAAGTAAGTAAGTTTTGCTTTAATGCATGTAGATATGTAAAGCCCTTGATTACAATATGAATATAGATACATGTATTAAAATTGTATATACCAAAGAACTTCTTTTCAAATGAAATAATTTTTTGATATGTAGGTAGTAAAATGCCTCATATTGAAGCAGTCCCATGTCAGACAGTCTTCTTTATTCTTCTTGAAATTCAAATAATTACCGAAGTGTACAGGTATTATCTTAATTTGTTATGTCAATCAGAGTAAATCTGTTAGAGTTTGCTTTTGGTATGTACGTTGTAATTTCGTGTAAACTTTACTGGCTAAGAGCAATTAATCTTTTTTTATTCTTTCATGCTATTCAGCAAAAAAGTTGGATATTGCATTTCCTCTCAGATCTTACCTGTCACTATCTCAATAGAGTGTCTATGTAGTACCTGGTCTAGCATTACATGTGTACTTTTTGTTTTGGTCTTTTATTTTAAACCCCAAGGGGTAAAAAAAGTTATCATTTTTCCCCTCTCTAATGTCCAGTGGTGTTGTTAGTGTATTTCTCCTCTGGGTATTTTCATCACAGGTTACCATGTATAGATGACCAAAGCTAATCTAGTTAAGTACACTTTTAAGCTGCTCACACATGTTTTAATTATCTTTCGTAGCACATTAAAATGTCAGCAGCACCGAAAAATTTAAAGAGAGTAATCCAGTATGTGTAGAAAATTGTATTTGAGACTGACACCTAGTTTAATACTGTTATATGTTTGCTATACATGTATTTATTCACCATTTATAACTTGTGTCATCTAAAGACTAGACCAAAGAGATGTCTTGTTTAAAGCATAATATTTAACATCTTATACATCATTGTCTCGTATTGTCTTTAAGAGAGGATCTGATCTTTAGTAACACTATTGTGGAATTACTACGGATGAATTGTGGGGCTAAATATATATACACTACCCTCCATAAATAAGTACCCATCCCAGGAATTTTCTATAAAGACAACAAATAATAAGTCAATGTTTTAGGTTGTTAGATTTTAACCGATAGAATGTTGGGACAATTTGTCTGCCAGGAGATGCAGAACACTTTTTTTTCACAATTATTTGGTGAGATAGAAATGTGTGTAATAGTCACTATCACATGTATGTCAATTTTACACCCACATTTCATGGTACAGGTGTATGAATTCTGAAATAAATAAATAAATATATATATATATATATATATATATATATATATTTATATATTTATATATATATATATATATATATATATATATATATATATATATTTATATATATATATTTATATATATATATATATATACGTAAGATATATATAAGAAATATAGAATGTGAAAATATGTTTCAATTTAAAGCGCATCCTTTTAGATATGTTTGAAAATGTAATTTATCTACATTTATGATGTGTAAATTGTCAATATGGTATAGTAGAATGGATAAAACGTCATTTGTTGACTATCATTTCCCTGAGTTTTAGATTAGTTTCCATAGAATTTGATGATGTCATAATTGTTTTATGTCAGATACCGTCCCAAAAGGGAAGTGACTCTGTATAACGAAAAGACAGAATAGAGAGTTATTTTGGAATGAATATAGAATATATAAAAACACTTATTGACATCCATCATTATTGGCATTTAAATAACTTTTGTGCAATTTGATTTTCATAAATAAGTACACAAAATTGATAGCTGAAGTATAGCATCAGTGTTATCGAATGTTGTCACACATATTGCATGGTGATTCACTTAGAGTGTTAATTAAATGTGTGTGTGTGTGGACAAGATGTCTACACATTATTGTGTGATGTTTGTGTGTGTGTGTGTGTGTTATCAATCTATTGTTGATTTTATGGAATATGCAAAGTTATTGTCACACATTAAAAGAATTTAGAAAAGATAAGGAGTTACTGATTTTATAACACAAATGCTCTGTTGTAGCTTCCCTTGAAAGGGATGTATAATAATGGAGAGCGGCAGAATATAGTGGAACTTGAATTGGTTGAGTCATCCCTAATTCGATTCTTTTTCAGGCACTTTCAGTTTGATCACCTCATCCTTGTAGACCATGAAGTAAGGAAGGTGTTTAACAGACGAAAGTGCTATGATACAATGTTGAAGACTTGGTCATTATATATATCTATAAATAGCAGTGACTGTGACTCATATATATCTATAAATAGCAGTGACTTATTCCAGACTTTCTCTGCTCCATGATGCAATTCCTACCATACAACAACATTTGACTTGATGTATTGAAGATTTGCTATGTTTTCCATTGGCCTCTCTTCTGTAAAATTCTTTCTTTTTGTGACATTGTGCGAGTGTTATAGACATTATAATTTGTACTTGTTCTTTCAACATCATGGTGCAAGCTTGGATAGATAAGTAAATGAAACGAGTCATGATAGGAATGCGACCTGCTGGAATCCTGATGTATGTCAGAACATGTAGGGTACATATATAAATATACTTGTCACCAATAAATCCACTGAAGCTTACTTTAAAAAGAGTACATTCTGTGAATGAATATATTCCAATAGTAAATGAGGCATTAAACTGCTAAAAAAGAAAGCTTTAATATATCCAATCATAAAGTTGCAGGTAGTTTCTCAGAATGTACAGTTTTACTGAAGGGTTGCATAAAATCGTAACTTCTAATTATTTGACTTAATGGTATTCACTTTCTTCAAAAACACCTACAATACATGGTATGGCTTGATTCTAGTTTAATGATCATGTTCTTCGTTGTGTTACAGGCCTGTATTTGACAGGACATATCTAAGTATGGTAATGTCTCATCATATAATTGCCTGTAACATCTTGTCCATCTGATTTTTCTATATGATTCATTGAAACCATTTCATACTTAGTGCAAATGTTCCTCATACTATTGAGGTGTGTCATAACTTCCAAAAAGGGGTTAGTACAGTGTGGACTAAGGTGACAGTGAATGTCTTACCTCATTATTTTAAATTCATACTTGGAAGGAATGTTCCTACAGCTTAGGAAGTGTGCCATAACTTACTGTAGTAAAATATAGATAAAAAGATGTACGAGTTATAATTCTGTATTCCATTTTAAAGGAACACCAACATACACAGGATAGTTGTCCATTTTTGAATACATTAAGATTGTTCTCTGTTGCACACGGATGTGTCATTGTCTTCACATAATTGTCATTCATAGTTTACCATGGACAAAAGTAATTTCTTCAAGAGCAATGCCACATTGGACTATAAAGGCACTGCAATGATAACCAATAACGTTATTTTCCCTTTTTATCAAACTACAGTGTTGCATGGTTGTTGCCCAAGATTAAGAGATATGTCATGACCTCGAGTTGATGTCATTCCTCTAACCACCAATGCCGTAGTCAGTAATAACTGTAATAAGGGCATAGGAGAAGGAGCAGGGGAGACACATACCCCCCCCCCCCCCCGGACTTATGATTGATTGATTATTATTTTACGTCACTCCACGATTATTTCACGTATATGGTGACGGCATCCGCCTGATGCATTGCATAGAAATTTAGACCTTTGCAACGGGCCCGCCCAAAGCAGTGGGGGATCTTTTACGTGCAACGCTTACCGTTACGCGGGACCTCGGTTTTTACTGTCTCATCCGAAAGGCTTGAGTCGAACCCGGGACCTCTCGATCATGCCGTAGTCAGTTATAGCTGTAATAAGGGCATATGAGACGGGGCAGGGGAGAAACATGCCCCCCCCCCCCCCTTTCCGACATATGTCATTCTTCTAATCACCCATGCCATAGTAAGTTATAACTGTAATAAGGGCATAGGGGAAGGGGGCAGGGGAGACACATCCCCCCTCTCCCCGACGTATGTCATTTCTCTAATCACCAAAGCCGTAGTCAATAATAGCTGTAATAAGGGCATAGGAGAAGGGGGCAGGGGAGACACACGCCCCCTCCGACTTATGTCATTCCTCTAACCACCAATGCCGTAGTCAATTATAACTGTAATAATTGCATAGGAGAAGGGGGCAGGGGAGACACATGCCCCCCCCCCCCCCCCGACTTGTGTCATTCCTCTAATCACGAAAGCCATAGTCAATATTTATAACTATAATAAGGGCATAGGAGAAGGGGGCAGGGGAGACGCATGCTCCCCCTTCCCTACCCCTCCGACTTATGTCATTCCTCTAACCAGCAATGCTGTAGTCAGTAATAAATGTAATAAGGGCATAGAAGGGGGGCAGGCAAGACACATCCCCCCCCCCCTTTTTCAAAGGGGGAAGCACGGGTGGATTTGTGCCCCCACTTTTTGACATAACTGAATTTACCTATTATAATAGTATACATGAAATCGTGTTCATGATCGTCGTTTTGTTAATTTGTGGTGATGTTTTTTTTCAGTGTTAATTTGTTTGTTTGGTTTTGGTTGTTTGTTTGTTTGTTTGTTTGTTTTTTTTGGGGGGGGGGTTCAATATTCTGAAATATGCATCCCACTCCATGCACTTTTTACTCAGCTTTTTACTCGCCACTATGTAAGGATATGAAACAAAGCATTGAAATTAAGCATGATGGATATGACATATATGAAAGCATATAGCAATATACATATAGCAAAAACTAGGTTCCGGGCCGGGCAACGCATTGGCGGATTAAGAGGGGGTTGCAACCTCCCTTTGGTCGGAAAATTTAACCAAAAAAGGTCATTTTCGACAATTTTTAGGGCTGCAACCTCCCCCCCCCCCCCGCTCCTATCCAGACGATAGTGCAAAACATTTGTCATGGGAGACTGCAATACCCCCACCTTAAAAACTTTCTAGATCTGCCCATGCGACGTACAAGTAAACTTTTCAGACTGGGTGCATTAATTGATAAATTGAATACATGTAGATCTAAGTGATCTTAAAGAAGTGTTGTTTTGGATTCCATCCTTATTTGCTTCCAACGTCTTTTCATACTTTGCTATTTTTCACATTTTTGGGTAATGACTTCCATAAAGTAGAATGCTAATCAATGCATTATTTTTACACGTTTGTTATTGGCTTATGGAAATAAATGCATATGTATTCCGTCCACCTTCGTTATTGTGGCCCTGACGTTTTGGATGGCAAAATCTTCACTGTTTCCGACAAAATGACGTAAAAACCAATCAATATTCTATTATGACGTCAATTTTCTTTTACTGGAAATATTACAGTACTTTCTGCACACAAAACGTCACTTCAGCAGTAAACGCGAAGGGGTCTGTTTGATACAAATATGTCTCTGACAAAATCAATTGTTGGAATCAGAGTCTCTGTTGGAATACAATTTTTGAGATTAAAAAATAGACATTATGGTGGGTTATATTTAGTTCTATGAATATCCTTGTTTATTTACATGTATGGATTATCACGTAAGAAATTATGATATTTTACGTAGTCCCAACCAAGGAATGATCCTTGGTTGGGGCAAGGACTTTATAAACAAGATAAGAATGTCATACAAAGAAAGATAACTCTTTTACTATATCGGTAACCTTATACAATTACCTCCCGTGTTTACAGATGTCGCTTTGTAAAGAAACTTTACAAATACAGGTGCGCATCTGACTTCTGTTTACATGCAGGTAACAAGTAAGTTAAAGTAATGTAATTTGAGCAAACTTATTAAAAGTGCGTGAATAAAGATAATATGCTATTTTTAAAATTTGTTTTGGATGAGCAGTGTCAGTTATCGGTCAGATTCTTTGAATCGAATACAGTGATTCGAATGAACAGACTGAGACTGGCCCGAGTTCAGCCAGTGCTATGCAAACCCATGTAGGCCTGTAGATACAGTAATGTGCCCTACCTCAAATTCCCCAGTTTGAGGAAGCGGGTTACAAAGACATTAAATTAATGATTAATCCTTCCCTTTGACTTTCTACAGCACAAGGCTATCACGATTCATGTACATGTGTATGCATAAACTTTTATTTTTTTTTTAAGTTTTAAACCAAAATAATATATAGACTATATATAACCATGTGAGTTACATAGATCTAGCGATAAATCAACAAGATGTAGTGGCAAAGGGTGAAAATCAAAAGTTTGTGTGTGTGTTTGTTTCGTAAGGGGGGGGGGGGAGGAGGGGGGGGGGGGGGCGGATGAGGGGGAAACATACTAAAATCTAAGGAAGAATATGGCAAGTATAAATAAATGAATAATAAATCAATAAATAAAGTGAGGTCTAGATACCACCATTTAATGAAATACTTATTCAATTATAAAAATTTACTATTGGAAAGGCTGAAAGCTATTTAAGAATGTGTTGCTATACCAGTTTTAAAGATAATCTTTTGATAATCATGATTTACTCTCATATGAAAATATTATTTTCACATTTGTGGGGATATTTTTCAGTTGAACATTAATTTAAAAAGGGGGCTGACTTTCCTGGTCGCTATGCCTATGAATGTCAAGTAATATGTTTACCTATTCAAGTGGAATGCTATGTGGAAAAGGTTACAAGTTCAACAGATTGGTAATGATTCATTTTTACATGTGAGGCAGAAAAATTAGGGCCAAAAAGAAGGGTGGGAGTTGACTGGGTATTATCATTTTTTCATTGAGTTTGTTTTGAGTTATATATGTAATAACAACCATCTTCTAATGTATATGGTACCGGTACATGTAGCTATAAACCCTTCATTACATTTCTCTTGTGCAATGCTGAAATATCTTGTATGCCAGTGTTATTTTTTTCTTCAAATCAGATCCACTATAAGGACCCTTTCCCAATGGAAATTTCAATGATTTTTTCCCTAAATTTGTCTTAATTTTTCTTTTAGCAATATGCAAATGGGACAAAAAAAATTCCAAAATGAAAAGGTACAGACACCTTTAAAAAAACTATGTCTTTGAATTCTGTAGGATTTCAGACACCTGGGGCATGTACTGTTAGCCATGCAGGAGATGCTTACTCCTTGGCACATGGTCTCATGTCTGATGTTAAAGAGCCATCACTGTTTGTGTGGGATCGTTGCATAGGTATTGATTTCTGTGCAGTGTATGGGGCAGATGCCATTATACATGTAATACATAGAGAAGTGAAGTGATCTTCAAACTTCCCCCCTCTCTCCTCTTTCCCCCCGATGCAGGATTCTCTGTTGTATAGATGAGTGTTTCATACATGTATATATTAATTTCAAATTGCAAAGTTGATATGGACCTTTTGATTAAAAAGAAATCATTAATGGCAGACCCTAAATGAGATGCCGAGTGTATTTGTGCATGTACTTTATTTATACTGGTACATCTATAACTGTGAGCCATATTACCGTAAGCTGAACTGACTTTAGAAATTAAGTAAGATAAATCCTCAGTTTTATCTATTGCATCCTACGAACTTATGAAGTCAATGCATCCTACACTTTGTATCTGACAAAGACCAGGTATCCTACAGCTGACCACCTTGATTTATGACATGTACAATTGGTCAGCTGACTAATGCTAGTCCATACAGATTGATGTTTGACAGTCTGTATATAATTGTTTGAAAGAAAACATATTGAATTGTAATGAACTGTCCATTTATTTATATAAGATACATGTATATGCTTTAGTTGTGAATCTGTCATCTTGAACACCATATTTAGCTGTGAGTTTGAAAATTTCCAAAGTTGGCAAGACATCACTGTCTCTGTTGCTCAATGAAATCTGGTAAAGATGTTTGGGTAAAACTGAGGGTTTTTCCTATACATGTAAACCACAATACAATTTAAAGCTTTGTTGTACCAATTCTACATGGCTTTGCTAATGAAAAATGTTCAAAAATGTATATTTGTAAAACAAAAACTGAAATTTTAATTGTTTGAATTACCAAAACTGATCGGACAGAAATATGCATTGCTGTGTGTGAAAAAGTCTGATTCCTTACCCAAAATTTTCCGAATACCCAATGTTAACAAATTCTTGGATGTCTAACTTCAAGAATACATTTATGTATGTGTGATTACTGTTTCTTACGGAGCAGTTTTCTGAGATGTGTGCACATTTACTTGAATACTACTCCTCCCACTTTTCAATACAAAATTTTACAAATGAAAAGTCATTTTTGACAGTTTTCACTGTAGCAATCCCCTTTCCTTAACCTGATTTCCCCAGAAAGGTTATATTTGACTTTCTATAGTTGCTGTGTCCCCCCCCCCTTCTCAAGGAAAAGTTCTGTATCCACCACTGCACAGTCAAGGTGTCATATTTCAAGATTAAATGTAAAATACATATAGTCCCTGTTATTATTTCCAGGTTAATTATTCATATATGAGGGGAATGATAAACATATGAAAACTTAACATTTAAAATTCAAGATAATTATAATGAATGAATAATTAATGTTTATTCTAATTACTAGTTCCACATCAACTAAAAGATTTACTGTTTACAATTTACATGTAAATAAATGGGAGAGTTAAACACATAACAAAATGCACAATCTGTGCTGATGGTTATATCTTTAGATTAATACTGTAATGCTGTGCATTTTGATGTAAGAGAATAGTCATATCGTTGCAGATACTTGTTTTTTGTTTAACACCACTCCAAGATTATGTTACCTGTATGATAATAGTTATGAGTTTTTATTGGTATCGTGGAAACGAGAGAACTAGGAGTAAAATACAGTCGATTTGAAAAGTGTTGGTCCCAAGGTTTTGACTGACAAAATTTCATTTTGACTGACAAAATCCTTAAGTTGTTTCTATATATTTCTGTGTCCTGACTGACAAAATTTTCAACATCACTGAAAATGACTGACATGTTTGAAAACTTTTCAACACCTCTGAAAATACATGTACCAATTTCAATAGATACAGTTTTGCACGTTGGCAGGGATGATGAACTCCAAATTTACATAGCCAAAGAATTAGATCTGTGAACAGATAAGAAAAAAACCCTTAGATTTCTACACTTACTGATGCAAAAAAAGTATGAAAATATTCTTGTAAGTTAAAAGTGATGTCATCATTTACATGTAGGCTGCATTGTGATACAATGTAGTAGAAATTAGAAGTTTAAGACCTAATCATAAATAAGTTAAAGATATGATCATTTTCAAAAAAGGAAAATAAATGTATAGAAATGCTATTTGTATCTATAGAAATAAAAAAGCATTATGTTTGGATTTTGATACAGAGGAAATGCCGCATCTGTCAGTTGTTATGCTAATTCTTATCTGCTTCCTATAAAAAAAGAACTTTGTTTCAAGGTAGAAGTTTAAGGGCAGATTTTCATCATATTTTTGCAACAACTTTTTATTTTCTATAGGACAGTATTGGTTTAACTGAACTGTTTTGTTGCCTAATGTATACACAGGATGAAATACATGTAACATTTACATTAGGAACTGGTTGGTCCAGATTTATCACTCTCGATTTTTAGTCTGCTGAACTGGCTTCAATTCCAGGGAAAATTGAGATACCATCTTGACTATCATTTAAGACAGAGTCCCCATGCCCTGGTAAATGATGGCGCATAAGAGATCCCTCACTGCTTTGGATTGGTCTGTTGCCTAGGTAACAAGATGTGTTTATGAAACACTATGCCCCCGATGGCAACATGAATTTACCATAAAGGTCATGGTCAAGGTCATGTGGTCACTGGCTTTGGTGTGATTTGAAAGGGCTTTATTATTGGGATATGCATGCCAAAGATGAAGTTTCTATCTATCACAGTCGAAAAGTTATGAGGAAGGTTACACTTGACAGTAGACAGACAAACATACAAAGAGACAGACAGACAGGACAAAAACAATATGGCCTCGATCTATCGATCCGGGATATTAAAATGACGAGGCCATATACCAGACAGGTAATGCTAACATATCAATGAAATAACCGTGTTGTGGAATAAAGCAATAAACAAACAAACCTATAAACACTAGTACTTTCAGTATGATATCTGCTATATCTTGATGGTTATCTTCAATTGTAAGCTTATGTCCAAGGCATTTAAAATCGGCATTCTATCAGGTTTAAAAGTGTTTATTTAATGCTTTCCTTCAGTTACCCAGTATCAACCATAAGGATTAAGTTTTTTTGAAATACATGTATATTCAAGTAGAGATATATATTCTTGCCGTAGAATTTTTCTGTTTTTGTCATATGCAAAACACCAACCTGGTTATTGCTATGAGTGTCAAAACTAAGCATGGCAGGTCTGACCCAGACGCAAAGTTTCAAGTTATAGTGATGCTGACTTAGTGTCTTGCACAAGTACAGGAAATCAATCTGCTTAGGGCAGGATGTGTTGCAAACTTGCAGTGATGAATAATTTATCGTTATTGAAAAGTAAAAGTATAAATCAAATACCATTTTTTGAAGAAAAAAAAAAAAAAGAAAACCTTCAAAGTACGTTTGTAAAATTGATTTTTGCAATAATTTTGTACATATATACATTGAAGACGGAAGACTTTGAAGACGGAGAAATATCAAGAATCAAAAACTTTTAGCGTGGAAGCGTGAATTCAGTATCCCCTTTCCTATGTATACCACTTTGTATAAATGTATGACATGTAGATATAAGTCCAACTTAAACTTCAGCAATATAGAGGTAATTCTGCAAAAAGGAAACATGTTTGGCACCCCAGACTCAAGTCTAATCGCTTCCTGTTTTACATTGACACGGGTCAAGTGGTTTCCCTTTTAAATCTGTGCAACTTCGAGAAAAGCGTCCAATTAGCCTTACAGCCCTTCTGACCTGTTGATCTGATCTTTTAATTGATTTTATCGTGAATGTTACGATTTTTAACAAAGATTTGAATTCGGTTTTTAAACAGTCATTCAGTTTGATTGAATAAAACATTGAGTCGCGCAAGGCTGTAAGTAAGGTAGAGTGATGTTATTTTGCCGTTTATTAGCCATTCAGTCGTTGATGGCATAGTGGATTTCTTTAATCGTAGAAATAATATGCGGAGAAATGAAAATGACGATTTTCTGTCTGTGAAATGGATATTTTTCTGTTGTTGCGACAGGTGATATTTTCAGATTGTACACGAAGCAATACTTGGAGTGCTGAGTATTTGCGAATGTATACCAAGCCTTGAGTATACCTGTACTGAAAATGGTGAATGATTCTAGACATGATTTGACAGTTTGGTTAAGAACTGTTGGCCTCTTTCTTCAAATGTAGCCCTAAAATATTCGGACTATTATGTATAACGTATTTTAAATATTAGGTCACTTTACTCATACCTCTTTCCTATAGGTGAAATATCAAATTGTTGGTGACACATGCGGCTTTACCAATACCAGGACTCGCCACAACGCTATCGTGAATACGACCCCCCCCCCCCCCCCCTTTTTTTTTCGTCATTCCCCAAATTCATCTTCGCAAGCTCCGGGTCAGTTTCCGCGTTCGTTTGATCTTTCCGAGATAGAGGCGAGAGGAATGATCGGCGAAGCATGGCATAGGATGATGTCCCCATAATAGTAATATGCCATGTCTACGTTTTTCACATTGTGATCCGATCTATCATGACTCTGCAAGACACCCTCAAGTCTGGAATTTCCTTCATCGTGTCCTGATTTAGGACGAATAGCCATTATGTCGACGATGCCTACGTCGTAGCCTGGGCTGTTTTGACTGTGTAGGACGTATTCATGTCTCGTCATGTCCATGATAAACTCGCTTCATGTCCCCTCCCTCGTCCCAGGTATGAGCTTGAGACTGAGATATTATTCAGATCTGAAAAAATCTCAAATTTGAGCAAAAACTCAAAAGTGCGTCACAGCTGTGCACAATTATTTGAGTTTAAGCTAGAGTTTGAGCCTGAAAAAATCTCATTCGTAGGACGAAGGCCTGATTTCTTTTGACTCTCCAAGACGCCGTAAAATCAACGAAAGACACGTTGTGCCCCGATATATCGGCACTCTCCAAGACGCCGTAAAATTAACGAAAGCCACGTTGTGCACCGATATATCGGTACTCTCCAAGACGCCTTAAAATCAACGAAAGACACTTTGTGCCCTGATATATCGGCACTCTCCAAGACGCCGTAAAATCAACGAAAGCCACGTTGAGCCCTGATATATCGGCACTCTCCAAGACGCCGTAAAATTAACGAAAGCCACGTTGTGTCCCGATATATCGGTACTCTCCAAGACGCCGTTAAATCAACGAAAGCCACGTTGTGCCCCGATATATCGGTACTCTCAAAGACACCGTTAAATCAACGAAAGCCACGTTGTGCCCCGATATATCGGCACTCTCCAAGACACCGTTAAATCAACGAAAACCACGTTGAGCTCCGATATATCGGCACTCTCCAAGACGCCATAAAATCAACGAAAGCCACGTTGTGCCCCGATATATCGGCACTCTCCAAGACGCTGTCCTGTCTACAGTATCCCACGTCGTGTCCCGATCTATCGCAGGCATGAGTTCACGATGTCCCACGTCCTGACTCGATATATTCTAACTCTACAAGACAAGGCGACGTCTTATCTTCTATGCTTAACGTGCAGTACCGATCTGCCACGACTGTATACCGTCATGTTCACGATGCTTAATGTCCTGTTCCGATCTGCCACGAGTATATACCGTCATGTCCACGATGTTTTACGTCCTGTTCCATTCTGCCACGACTGTATACCGTCATTTTCTGTTCCGATCTGCTACAACATTTCAGGTATATATGGTCATCTCTACAATGCTGAACGTCCTATCCCGATTTTCCTTCACTAGATACCGTGAGGGAACTTTTGCGTGCCACGTATACCGTGACACGGAGCCTAAGTTTTATACCGTGACACGGTCCCTCAGTTTATAACGTGACATACGGGGCCACAGTTTATACTGCCTCATCTGAGGGAGACAGATTGGGAGACAGACGATGATAAATGATCTTAGTTTATCATCTTTGATAAATCAGTCATTTTTTTTTCTTCAGATCAGCCCCGCTATAAGGACCCTTCCCAATGGGAATTTCATTGATTTTCCCCAAAATTTGTCTAAATTTTTTCCAAACATTAATCTTTTAGCATTATGTAAATGGAACAAATAATTTCCAAATGGAAAGGCACTGGCACCCTTGAAAAAAAAAATGCAACCCAAGTGCCGGAATCGAACTCGGGTCGTCAAAATGCGGCTACAACTAGACAAACCTGCCCCATAATCGTGAATCGACACCGTGTGACAAAAACAACGTTCGAATTGAAACAAAGCTTTCTAACTACATTCAATCGTTGGCGTACATACATATATACAGTCATTCTTTATAGGATTTGGTCAAATGTTGCCACTTCCTAAGGCAAAAGTTGGAAGCTGTATACATGTACTCTTGTTAGTAAACTAGAGCAATTAAAGTACATGTATGAGAAGTTGATATTGAATAATAGATGTGGGAATTTATCACGTTGTGTATCTAGATAATTGCACGTTACATCACCTCGAAAGAATTTATATATATTTATAAACACTTGCACTAACTTTAGAAATAAAAATTTGTTTGCTATAACAGTGTCGAGTGAAGGATCTCTCTCTTACTTTCTCTCTCTCTCTCTCTCTCTCATATATCGTCCGTCATGGATGGCTATCAAATTAATGATGAACCATAACACCTACCAATAAAGTTCATTAAAAAGTTAACAAAAGAAGTAAACAAGTGAGTGATTTTAATTTAGGAGGTGAAAATTAAAAAAGAGTTTATATATTAAAGTATCTTGATATTATGAATTGAGGAGTTACGTCTCTTCAATTATGTAACCCCATATCAGAGCTTAATAGTAAGAATTTAGTTAATACAAAGGATCGTATATTAAAGAGCACACTGCAGTCCTTCATGTTACATTTTTTATAAAGCAATAAATTGGGAACCTATCAAGGTGTATTGACAGTTATTATACCGGATTATCAAAGGAGTGTTTTAATTCGTCGAGCGAAGCCGAAGAAATTATGTAGTAGGTGTTTTGTTTAGACCACAGCTTATATCTTGTGTGCTTGTAGGTAGTTATTTTCGGCGGAGGTAAGGCGCTTTGCAGCTTCTGATTCATGAGGTCGCTCAGTAGGAAAGGTCAAAGTTCAGATCAGTGGGCGGGGTCACATATGCCTTGTATGGCAGTGTAACAATATCCTCTCATACAACATGGAGGTTTTAGCTGGATAGAAAGGGAGATTATTGCTGTTTGGTTTATTGGGAAACTTTTGATACTGTGTTTTAACAATATTTTGGATTTTATTGAGGTAAGTTTTCTTTTGGAACGAAAGCTGTAAATGAAACGTAAGGATTCGCCATGATCAGTTTGAAACATTCAACAAGTGGAATCTTGGTGCTTCTGTTCACATGTTGAGCGTTCAAAAGAATCCAAAATGATAAAAATGAATGTTAAATAATGATGTTACGCTTGATATGATATGAACTAATCTGAATGGCATAAAATTTGCCACGAAGATTTTTTTTTGAAGTTTAACACATGCTGGCATGTAATGGTTTTTGATTGTTGAAAGTAATAGGCAGATGTCCATCTCACTTAAATTTATCGGAACACTAAGTACACTCTGTTTACCCTCAAGAAAAGGATAAATGTCTTAATGTAGCTATTGTTAAGCTAACCCAGTGAGATACATTATGCTGTTGTCGGTTGATATTGTAGGGGATATTTATGGTGTAGGTGGTCTCCCGTGGGATACTCCCTCGTAATGTGGTATCCCGTGGAGAATCTTGTCGGTGGCGATCCAGGGGTCAATAAAATCACAACAAAAGCATATGCTCAAAAGGTGCTTATTACAGAATCGGATTCACATGTTTGCATAGAAATTCTTCATGTCAGGTGTCTTTTGTGAAAATAATTCTTTTAGCAAAATGTGCCTACATGAACGTGTTTGCTATCATGTCATTAAACCCCCCTCTCCCCACTCCTCCTTTGGTTCTACCCAGTGTTATTATAAGGAATTATTGTGCATTTCTGTAAACCACTTTAGCCTTTGGATACATCATTACGTGTATGTGCAAGACTGTTTCTCCTTAGTTATAGCTCCGATTCAATTTTTTTGCAAGTGTTTACGACCTAGCATCCACATTCCTCAGAGTGAGCTACTGAAAGTCGTCAACTTGCTCTGGTATATATATGCATACATATAGTATGTTATGTAGGTAAAGCGACCGGGATTTAATATACCACACTCGATTGCACAAATGCTAATCACGATCATCTGTTAAAACGTATGTTTATTCTTATATAAATATATGTAAGACATGAAAGTAC
Source organism: Pteria penguin (assembly GCA_035048485.1). Classification (NCBI taxonomy): domain Eukaryota; kingdom Metazoa; phylum Mollusca; class Bivalvia; order Pterioida; family Pteriidae; genus Pteria; species Pteria penguin. The sequence continues at coordinate 56,363,707 of CM068580.1, read as the reverse complement.
ATGCATGCATTAGTTGTAGATGTTTTACATATAGAGGATGGGTGCAATGGTCTACAGACTCTACATTATATGTTGTATGTCATGTGTGTAGAAAGGGTGAAGGTAACAAAAGGAAGAAGGGGTGTCTTAAAAACTGTGTATATTTAAAACGTCAGTTATATAGACAAACGGCGCGGGTTGCAAGTAATAGTGTTGTAATTGACTCATCTCTGGAGTGGGTGTACTTTTATTTTAGGAAATGGGGATATTTACCGTTGACAAAACGAAACATCTTGCAAGAAAATCATCTGTCTTGAAACTGATTGATGTTCGTTGGTTTCGTTTTTCCTACTTTTAAAAAGTTGATAGGGAACGGAATGAAATTCGCTTACTCTGTTTTTCGTGATCGTGATTGTTTTCAGAGCACAGTAAAGAAGGGAGAAACGAATTGTGAATTGTTTGGAAGCGATAGAAATGGGAATGATCAAAGAAACGAATACAATGTATATTTCTTCGAGTATAGTTTAAACTATATTTATTCGTATAAAGCAAATATATAATATATGATAATAATAACTGCGAGATCTGGAAAAAAGCGGCAGTCGCTTATATAAATCCATCTGTCAAATATAAATCCATCTCTCTTCGAGTATAGAAAACATCCTTACACCTGTTCAAAGTTTCACAAAAGGGGGGATTACATTCATCTGTCTTGAATGTATTTTATTTCTCGGAGGGAAAGACATAACTGACCCACCTATTGTGATATCAGACTGTACAGTCAAGTGATAAATGAGCCTAAAGAGGCGTTGCCAAGTTTTTGTGCGGTGCCCAGGGGCATCTATCCTTTATTGATGCGGTTTTCTGTCGAGGTGTACAGTCGTTTGAACTACTGGTTGTGGCAGCTCGACTATATGTTTATCAAGCCATGTCTAGCATTGCCCAGGAGGAACTACGTAGATCAAGATGTATGCATATTTCATCACATAATAAGTTTATACTAATAGTTTCAGTCCATCAAATGAGCCGGCACAGGTACATACACACGTAGGCATGTGAGCCGATATAAGGTCATTTTTACTTTAAAACATTTTCTAGCACACAAGAAGGTACAAGAATATGCTTTTATTTCTTTTAATATCATCGTGGTGGCTAACATTCTCAAAGTCAGCATGACATCACACTAAGATCTAAATGAAGATAATCCCAGAAACATTCCGAGGATGACCTGGTGGATAAACTCGGTGTTTATCATAGACGTTATACAATTATATTTTATTGTAATTTGAGCACGAGCTATATGAGTCATAAAACTGCCGAAATTAATTGAGAATCGTATTAAGATTGGCCCTCTTTTCTTGTATGATATGATCGTAGTTTGAAATAATGATATTTCAAAATATCGGTTTCTTCGTATTAAGCGACGATAAATCTCGAGACATTCCCTAACTAATATGGCGCATATTGGGTCATGTGACCAACCCGACTTCGAGAATACATGTGCTCTTTTACATATTAAAAGGAAGCATATACATCTGACTCAGTCTTATGGCAAAAGTCATCGCAGACAGAAAAAGGCGAACAATAAAGACATAGAAAGACACCACAAAAGTAAATTGTAATGCAGTTGAAGCACTATTAATTTAGGACGGTCAATTTAGCGTAACGTGTGCAATAAACCCTTTCACTACCACCAAAAATCATCGCTGTGATTATGTAATACTGAGGTGGCGGCAGTAGTATGACCTATTTATACAGATATTTAATGTTGTTTCATCTCCAAATGAGGACTAATATTATCATTCATTACCGTTCCTAGACAACCAAACTTTCCAGATAGAGATACTGCCTGTTTACAATGTGTTTTGTCATAATTTTGTATGAAATAAATTGGCTCTGGATTCGAGTTGGAACATACGTTTAACGAAGTAGGACAACTACGTGTAAAGTTTAGCATGCACATTGACGGGTATGGCCTTCAAACTTTTTTCTGCTTGATTTACATCAGAAATTTGATACTGCACTGTGTGCATGCAAGCATTCGTTGTGTCTTTTGATTTGTCCTTAATAAACCAGAAAGACATAGTGGTTGATCTTGATTAGACGATGAGCTTTAAGTATGTGAGATAATACACATGCATGTGTATTCGAAAGAAGTTAAGTTTCTTCATTAACGAGCCGGACGTTTGATTGAAAGGTTACGAGTTTGATTTCCTCCGACTACCAGATCATACACGTTCGTTGAGTCTAGGGAAGACTGTTCATCCCATGGTCGTGTACAGAACTGTGCATATTCTTCCACCCCCGTAAGAGTGACTCACAGTTCTAGTGGTATTGCACATGGCGTATAACACAAAGTAAAATCTCAGAGGCCAAAACACCTACTTCTTTTTCTTCCCTTGAAGTGAAAGGCTGCATTTGCGGCATCATCTCACCATGAAGGGGGGTGAACCTGAATATTAATACTCGTCGCGGTTCAAGCGAGCTTTGGTCTCCACACAAACGCATGAATAACAAGAGAGGATCAAGATTTATACTGTCTTTTAAGTAGCGCAATTTGAAGAATACCAAGTTCGATTCCCGTTTTGGCAACTATGATTGATATGTTTGTGGCATCTTGCGTCCATGTCGTGATTTGACTGAAAATTAAATATGAATTTAAAAACCGTGTGAATAGAATTTTGAATTTCATGAAATAAAAGTATCGTCAATGTACGAGATCGTAATGAAACCGTGGTCTATAAATTCGTAAATCTACTGAGCACTAATGGTATATGTAATGGTATCAGAGAGCATATATAAAAGAAATAACCTTTTAACTTTATGTAATGATATCTAAGACATAGCCTTTTTTGATGAAGATGACTTTTTGTCTACATTCTGATAAACGATTAACCTTTCATCGAATCTGAAAGCGATAAAAGATTTTGATTGTCGAGTTCAATTCTGAGTAAATTCTGACAAGATTCAGGATGTGGATAGATACTGACGGATGAATAGGAGATTCTTAGGAAATTACCCTTGGTGTCCTGCCAGATCTTCTATTGATGCATCACTTACGTTCAGAGGTGATGTTACGTTCATCATAGATCTGTCATTGGTTCATCAACTTCGCCGATATCATGATCACATTCTGATCAGTCATTGGTTACGAAGTATGGCATGCGGCAGTTGAGTGAGATGGGATGGGATAGATGACAAGGATGGAGCCTCACGTCTTGAAATGACATCAGCAATTTATGGCGATAACGTAGTAAATGATAGAGAAATGAGAGAAGAGTCATTCCGATGCCAAAATATTATGTTTATTGTATTGTAGTACAAATTGTACATTGAACTTGTGCTTGGATTTCATCTACCTGTACGAAGTAGAGTTTTTTAGGTCACTCTGAACTGCTTTGTTCAAAAAGAGTGTTCGACTCTAGCTGGCAGGATATGCTTGACTGTTTTATAATCAACTGGGGTATAGATATATTTTATCTGTGTTATCAGATAGATTAGCATGTCAGATGGTTGTACCTACACAACATGCAGTGAAGAAGAAATACAGACATGTTTTGCTCCTTGATCTCCCACCTGTGTTATTCTCCATGTCATTCTGCCCTACAAATATTTGTTCTTTTGTTCACCCTATTCAGCATAAAGCCTGTTTATTTTCATACACTTTAGAAAAACTTTAGAATTTAGATGAAGAATCTTTTTAGAAAATCCTATATCGAATTTTTCATTTTGGAGAGCCTTCCATTTTGCCGGTATTTTAAAGTCTCATTTGAGGAAAATTTGTTTATATTGAAAACTAGTTTGCAAATTAGCGAATGGATATGAAATTGATAAATAATGACTCGTGTAGGATTTATTTTAGGAATATATTTTGCGGTTTGTTGTATATTGTTTGAAATCGTGTAGGGTAATGATACCATTTTGTGGCTAATAGTGGGAATGGTTGCATTTGTGTGTTCGAGTGTAGAGAAAAGCATATCTAGTCTGCTCTAACCGTCGCTTATATAATCACATTTAGAAAAATCTTCGTTCGTGAAATGTGATTTTAATCGGAAAATTGTCTGACCGTTTTCAGCAATTGGATCCCTCTCCGACTTCATTCACATCTATCTGATTTACATTTATCGCATGCATTCAACAGGCTGAATGTTCACTAACAATCTTTATATTATGACATGCACCAGTTAAGCTTATTGCGCCAGAACTCTATTATTTTTATTTTTCATTGTGGCATTTAATGTTAATTTCATGGATTAGTGTTCACCAGACATGTGGTTTGTGTTACTGAGTGTTTGCCTCGTGCCACTATAGTGTAGAGTCGAGGATTGCAGGGTTATCTCCTAGCCCTACTGAAGATTCTATGTATAACTTGACGCTCTTCCTTTCTGATTACGCAATGTTAAGTGTCTGTTTATGATGGGATACAAAGAATTAGTCTGGAAACTAAGGCAACACATTTCTGTGCAGTCGGTATGGTTGTACTATATTAAGAATTTATCTACCGACAATCCAGAAATCTTTTAAAGCGTCTATTTCTGTTTATTTTCTTATTCAGCGCCCTCCGTATTTATAGCATTGTGTGGTCGTTATCAGTTTTACTGGATAAAAGTATTATAATTTATATGCATGATGTATAAACAATTGGTGAAAGCAAAATTTTATTTGATTGTCAGATACTCCAAATATCCAAACACACGCACTCACAGACACACACGCACGCTCGCACGCACTCACAACTTACCAAATACCCATTGTTTCTCATCAAATGAACACATTTCCAGGTAAACATCATATAGATCTATTTGTTTATAATGTTGCGTATAACCAATAAATCTTTGTTTCGTATAGACAAACATGTATGTTTAGTTGGTATGAGAGTAAAGTAAGAGTTTTAACCATGTTATGTGAATATGATATATAAAAAGAAAAGGTACATTAAACCACCAGACTATGTATGTTCCAATATCCATGTCAGGCGTATGCTCGTATTTTCGTATCTGTGAAAATGGTATGTCAAAACGAATAACAATCCATCACGATATGTGAAATATCAACTGTTTTTGAGACAGCAATTCCACCAGAACTTGTTACAAATTGAAAGATAAATCATACATTTTTGTGGTACAATGGAAAATTAAAGTCCGATTCTAAGATCGCACAGTTATATATAAAGTTGACGCTCGTTTACTCGAACACCGATAACTCGAATTCCTTGTCAACTAAAACAAATTTTTAAGAGTCTTGATTCTATTTTTATAATGAATACCCCTTACTGGAACTCGAACCGATTTTCGTGCTCCCTTCGAGTATTCGAGGGTCGACTATACTCATGTCATGTTCTAATTTTTGACCGGATTGCAAAGCAAAGTCTATGAATTGGCGAAAACCGTCTGTCCGTCCGTCAGTCCGTCCGCCTGTCCGTACGGCGTCAACATTTTGGGTTTAACATTTGCGTTTAGCTTGGTTTCTCTCATACCCTAAAGGGTACTTATGTCAAAGTTGGTAGGTTTGTAGTTACTTGAATGTTCTATCCAACCAATACAAAAATTTAGTGACCTTGACCTTGACTTTACGCTTCAGTGAACACACACTGTTTTTGCCTTTACGGTGACCACTTGCATACATGTATTTTTAATGTTAATGCAAAGCAATTCTGGTCTATAAATTGGCAAAATCGGTCCGTCTGTCTGTCCGTGCGTCTGTTGTCAACTTTTTGCGTTTAGCATTTGCAATCCGGTCATACCGTCGTTGACGGTTTCTTGTTGAATTCACTTTTGGTAGAGACATAGACTACTTTATGTCTCTTACTTGGTGGTACCATCCCCAAGTAAATTTCAAAAATTAGAACATGACACTTATATAAGTATGCTTGTTTGATCATTACTCCTCTGTGTCGATTTATGACTGAATTAATTTATGATAACTAGGTAGTTATCTACTACAACTCAAGCAGCCAACCGACCATCAATATTTATACATAAGTCACAGAAATTCTATATTCGTATGTAAACATCCTCTGGTGATTCATAGATATAAAAGACGTTCTTCTTCCATCAAACTTCGTTGATATGAGTTATGTAAACAAGATAAAAAACGTTACTCCACAGACAAGCCTAAACATTTGGTTTGCATGAAAGTAGTTTCTAAATGGACAGATCCGGGATTTGCATTTTGAAAAGAAGGGGGGGGGGGGCATGAGAGAACAGTCTTGATGTAGTGGTTAAGCGCTTAGCTTGCGTTGCAGACGATCCGGGTTCGATTTCCGCTTTGCGCCACTATGTTTACCGTAAGAGGTTGGTTACCTCCTTCCAGGTCGCGATGTAGCTGAATAATTGTTGATAGCGACGTAAAACACCAAATCAACCAACGAACCTATTATTGAGAAGGAGTGAAATAAGGCGGGATGGGAAGAGCTAGGCGGGTCTAGAATGGTGTTTTAGCGGAGAAGGGCTATTCCGTTTAAATCTGCTATTTGATGGACCTAAAATTTGTGCACCCCTTTGAATCCGTTGCTGAACTGTCATGAAATGTAAACATGTATTTCCATCTTGTTTGCTTTCTGTTGACAGCATTCCTTAGTAAAGTTTTGGGCTGCGTGATTTTATTTTGACGGGATTTTTAGTTTTTGTTCGCGAGACATAATTTTGGCGAAAACCACATTCTACGTAGTATACATATCTAAGAATTTTACTTGTAAATTTGACTTATTATTCGCGAAGACTTGATTTTCACGACAAGCTATATTCTCAGAATTACAATAAATTAAAGTTCTCGATTGCCGGGTAAATGAATGAATATAAAAGGGCATGGGTGAGAAGAAGGGAGGATGGTGGAGCTCTAGTGTCCCTAAATTACCTTCGATCTATAACAAGATAACTGTTGTGTTTGCAAGATTGCAATTCACTTATGAACTTTGTCATAAACCATTTTATTCTGAAAGGTCTGATGCAAAAGTACAAAGAACTCTCAAATATGTACTTTACCTTATAAAAGCTACTTTATTTCAAAGGTTATCATAGAACCCTTTCGAGTATAATATACAGCTTTAGAAATTAATATTTCTTTATACATGTAGTTTGAAAAACGAGCTGTGATTTACGAGGATGTTTAACGAGGTAAATTATCATAATGTTCTTTGTATTTCAATTTTCTATCTTTTCATTACTCACTAATGTAGTTTGCATGACTATTTTCTCAAAGATTTTGTATAATCCAGAACAATATCCAGGGGAACTATTTCATATTTAGTATATATTTGAACATTTTCATCGTAATTGTAACTTGATATAAATGAATATTAATGAAAGCTTTAGTTTTGTGATCATATGAGTCGGTGAGAATATCACTATGATGCTCAGGGTCCAACTTTTAATCGGGATATGCATGTATACTAATAATGCATTTGGATCATCTCCTGTGGAACATAAATGCGACTAATTATCTTCTAGTTATATTTGCTTATAGCTTAATTAGAAGTATATGTGGTACGTTCATAAAACTAGACAGCAGTAAGCACTGCACTGTAACTCGTTGTACTCTTTCAACTCCAAAGAATCAGAATTCGACCCTTGGTTTGTGTCAGTGGGAAATGCCTTTCGGCACGTCTGATTGGTCGAAGGCCGGTCGTTTACTCTGGATTTTTATGGGGAGGGATTGATTTTAAATTCTATTTTTTTTATTTGGCCACTGAATACTGGTTGTCGTGAAGGCGTAAAACAATGAGTAAAGAATTAAAAAGTAGGAGTGCTTTGCATACAGGTAAAAGCATTACCGCTACATTAGTGCATTCCATTAGGGATGAACATCGAGTAATAAGATTTCTTTAGGATCCTAGTGCAGTATACATGTATGTAATTGAGCTTTCGGCATTCTACGAGGTGCTACGTGTATATCCAGAGCAGCGCCATCATTATGTAAATGTATACTCAAACATCATCATTGTTCAACATCAGACAACCGTGCTCTTTCCATGGATTATATTGATTAATTATTGTTTTACGTCACTCCACGATTATTTTATGTATATGGTGTCGGCATCTGTCTAATGCATTGCATAGAAATTTGTATCTTTGCAACAGACCCTTCCAGAGCAGAGAGAGAGAGATCTTTTACGTGCCATGCCTACCGTAACACGGGACCTAGGTTTTTACTGTCTCATTCCAAAGGCGATGTGTGTCCACGGTGGAAGTCGAACCTGGGACCTTTCGATCAGGAACCGAGCACCTCATTCACTAGGCCACACCGGCTTTCCATGGATTATAAGTTGATAAAGTGCACTGTATAAATTTAATTTAGCCCGTATGTATTGACACATTAAGCAACACATTAGTCAAAATACCGGCACCAGTAAGTTTCTTCAAAGTCTTGTGCTCGGTTATCCCTTGCATGATTTTGAGGAGGAATGCCAGCTATTTTATACAGACTTGACGGATGACGAGACATGTTGTGTGTACAGTGTGATAAGGATCATACAACCACTTGCAGGAAACACATGCTGGGGAAATCTGCAGTTAACTGGCTGTCATTTTTTTTCTTTGATAATTTTGTTTCTTCATTTTGTGTAGAAAGTGTCTTGGAATTGTAATTGCTCATCTTAAAATTCTTTCGTAAGCTATTTCTCTTTATGCCCCAGAATCGTGGATTAAGAGCATATTTCTTTTTTATTTTGTTCTTATTGCATACTTTAATACTTTAAAATTGTTTCCTAACATTTAAACAGTTAGAAATAATGCATTCATATTGTACATGGGTATTCCTTGTGTGAAGACCCTCCCATTGGTACATTAACTTTTTACCTGGTGACATTGACATGTACTGGCGTTGACTATTGTTACAGTCTGAGAGCATCAGTGTTCACAAACAGATCTTGTTTTAATCCTGGTTGTAGCTATAGCAATTAATATTATTTGATTAAATATTGTGGATTTATGCTTTAGTATTGTACACTACTAGTATATTAGGGAATATATTCGTTGAAAAATCTTAAACAGCTTTCTACGTGGATTTCTTTATATTTGTGTCTACCAGTAAAATATCCATTCAGGTAAATCTGTAGAGAATATGGTGGTAGAATGCCGGTTTGAGAACTAAAAGTCATGGTCTCAGGCACCACGTTTCACTCCTCATTTCCCTGACCTTTGGACGAGACTCCCCCTCCCCACCCCGAGGTACTGTGTCACTAGGCCACCTTGGCATGTTAAAGGTTCCTCGCTACTTAATATGGGTCTGTTTGCATAGGTATAGATATGAAATAATACATCAGACAGATGCCGTCATTAATATAAGTGCAGCAAGTTCGACGTGACAACAAACAAATGCATTCAAGTGATATGACACATTGCAATTTTGCACGCAAATTGTAAACATGTCACACGTCGTTGAAAATTACGAGAAAGGAAATTCCAGAGAATAATGTCCGTATTATGATCCAAATATGGAAATAATTATGAATGGCAGTATTAATTATGTTAAACTGTAAGCTTCCTATGCGCAAACTTCTAACACGGTGAGAAGTGCAGTCTGCTTAGAAAGCGCACTTCTTCGCGACGGAAACCAACGGATTGGGGGGCTATTACAAGTGGCCCCGGAAGTGCTTCTGCTCGCCTCGTTACTTATCAAGCTGCTTGTGGTGCGCGATCGGGAATATTATACATTCCTCTGATATGAGGAAAACATGTTGATTATATCAACTTTGTGAGTCTATTCTAGGTAGATTGGGAGCTTATAAACTATCTAGATATATAAACTAACATTGTGTTGAAATTACAAGTGTTATATACCAACGAAGATTTCTGATAAAGATGCAACGTGAGGAAGTTAAGGGGTAAGTTACACTGATCATAATTATTGATAGAATCATCAAACATTGCAATATTGCTGAATGGACACCGTTGCATATCGTTGGGTTTTACGTCTTCTCGCACATAGAGTAAAAAAGGGGACTTGTATAACCGTCATGCTTTGTGATGATGCTGAGAATGTTCAGCCTTTTTCACATTCACAATACACTATGATATCGAGGCATGTCCACATACTTCATAAAAATTCCAAATAATATGGCATGTCATAAACTTTACTAAAAGACATTCGAGTGTTTGGTGAATCATGAGATGAATACAGGATCATCAGCTAATGTTGTTATTACATAGTATTACTTAAATTTGTTGGCATCTTTAATCTATTGATGTTATTCTGTTGTTATTATTTCGTGCGGTACTTGTTACTCAGATACAGTGTTTGGACTCTACAACAAGTGGTTGTGTTGGACACTATAGTTAGTGTTGTTTGTACTCCCGGCTTCGTCAGGTAGTGTTGTTTTGACATTGTACCTGGTAACTAGCGGTGCTGTTTTGAATCTAACTAATGATGTTGCTTGGACAGTAACTGGTGATGTTGTTTGGGCACTTACAAATGGTGTTGTTTGGACACTAACTAGTGGTGCTGTTTTGACCCTATAATTAATCGTGTTGTTTGGACACTATAAGGAGTGGTGTTGTTTTGACAATATAGCCAGTGGTGTTTGGACACTAGTTGGCCTTTGGGAATGATGACTGGTGGTGTTATTTGGACACTGTACAGTAAGTAGTGTTGTCTGATAATACTAGTACTAGTAGTTGTGTATTTGGAGAATAGCTACATGTAGTGGTGGTTTGGTATTATAACTAGTGGTGTTGTTATGGCGCTATCATGAGTGATGTTTGAACACTATAACTAGTGTTGTTGTTTTGGCGCTATCATGAGTGATGTTTGAACACTATAACTAGTGGTGTTGTTTTCGCGCTATCATGCGTGATGTTTGAACACTATAACTAGTGGTGTTGTTTTGGCGTTATCATGAGTGATGTTTGAACACTATAACTAGTGGTGTTGTTTTGGCGTTATCATGAGTGATGTTTGAACACTTTAACTAGTGGTGTTGTTTTGACGCGATCATGAGTGATGTTTAGAGACTATAAATACTGGCGTTGTTTTGACACTTTAAATAGTTGGGTTGTTCGAATAATATTGTTGGTGATTTTCTGAAATAAGACAAATTTGTACGATCTTGCAGAATCACACTCATACCATGCCTTCTCCATTTGACAAAACCTTCACACCTTTTAATGAATCTTCCGGTTTTGAGAATTGTATGGTTAACTCTCTGAGTAGTTCTTGATAATTATGGCATTCTATTTTGGCGCTAAGCAGAATCATAGACTGGAATTAGTCAGCTGCCAAGGAATGTCGGTGTGTTCCTATATCACCATACATCTTGTGAAAGATGAAGCAACGCAATCACTTTTATCTTATCTGATGATTTTTTTCTTTTGAATGAATCATGATCACAGATGGGGGATGAAGGAATGGGCAACTTCTTGAAAAAAGTAAAAGATGGAAAGGTTTATGATAACAGGGCAAAGTTTTTGAATGTTTGATTCAATATTTCTGTTCTTGAAAAAAGAAATGGTGAAAAAAATGTGATTTTATAGATCCAAATAGAATTTCATAATTTATATTAGAGGTTGATCGGGGAAGAAAGGGGACGTTAAAATGATTCCGAGATATAAAAACACTCTGGCTTTTCAAGTTAAAAAACTTTTACATTAATTTTTCTAGCAACTCAGTCAGTTTGATAAATTTGTTACAGTTTTGTAATGCTACAGTGGAAGATTAAGAAAACAAAAATCAAAACAAAACCATTTTCCTTTCACACAGTACATTAGTCTGTTTTATGTGTTACACATGCCTCTTACATATATATATATATATATATATATATATATATATATATATATATATATATATATATATATATATATATATATATATATAATATATATATATATATATATATATATAAAGCCGGTGTGGCCTAGTGGATAAGGTGCTCGGCTCGTGATCGAGAGGTCGCGGGTTCGACTCCCGCCCGGGGCACACCGGTGTTCTGTCTTTCGGATGAGACAGTAAAAACCGAGGTCCCGTGTCACGGTAGGCGTGGCACGTAAAAGATCCCTCACTGCTTCGGGTGGGTCCGTTGCAAAGGTCCAAATTTGTATGCAATGCATCAGGCAGATGCCGTCACCATATACGTGAAATATTCGTGGAGTGACGTAAAACAATAATCAAACAAACAAACAAACAATATATATATATATATATATATATATATATATATATATATATATATATATAATGTTTTGTAGTTGTACACTGTAGAGTACGTCAGTTTTTATTTTACTTTGGAGAATATTGCAGAGAACAGAGAGCTCTTGATACACATGTATTTTTATGTCAAAGGTACTTGTGAATGTTTCATGCTCTTCATATCCCCCATTTCCTCTCTTTCACTTCCACCCAGCTCCCAGCAATGATGCCCCCTACACAAAGAATCCTTTTCAAACATTTATTTCCAGCCTTTAATATATAGAATTAAAAATACGAATTATATTTTCCTTTTCAGAACAAGAAATTCTAAAAAGATGGGATATCTACATTCTATATTAGTGCTAGTGACGTTATTATATTTCTGTGATATAAGCCAGGGGGCGCCACCAGCAACAGAGTGTTGTAATTGTGAGACTCTACAACTGACAACAAAATTACCCGGCACAAGCCCTCAGGTTCTGCCTTCGCCATTCCATATAGTAGTCAATAAAACAGCTTACAGGTACAATGATGAAATCAATGGTAAGTTCAGATTGCAGTTTCTTCTTATTTACATGAACTTGGGGAATTCCAACATTTAATGAAGAGAAACTGATTTCTTCAACAAGAATTGAAGTACACTACAATTTGATTGAATGTCCAACTGCTGATGATTCAAAATAAAGCCGGCGTGGCCTAGTGGTATCGCGTCGGACTCCTGATCGGGAGGCCGGGGTTCGAGTTCCGCTCTGGTCATGCCAGAGAAGAAGATGCCGGTGTCATGTCTTTCGGATGAGACAATAAAAACCGAGGCCCCGTGTCGTGGTATGCATGGCACGTTAAAGATCCCTCACTGCTTCGGGTGGGTCCGTTGCAAAGGTCAAAATTTGTATGCCCCGCATCAGGCAGATGCCGTCACCATGTAGGTGAAATATTCGTGGTGTGACGTAAAACAAAAATCAATCAATGATTCAAAATATGCATCGAGAGTGTGAGGGAGAATTGTATGTATGAGACAGATGACTCGACACAAACTCCAAGTTTTTCATTCTTTTGAATTAGATATGCAATGTTAAAATTTTGCTGAATACACTGTTTGTTTGCTGAATACACTGTTTGTTTGGTGGCAGACTGAGATATCAGATAACAGTTAGTAGGAGATCTACACATTTGGCAATGATTCTTCAAGTTAGTTCAAATGCCAGTTTGCCATCCATTTTTCACCCCACATACATAGTATCGCGGTTCATTTCAAAGGGAAATTTTTTTTTCTATGATTAAAGGATAAACATTATTGAATATTGTAGTTGCTTTTTCAGCAGTTTATCCTCCTTTGTAGTGCATTGAATTCTAGTAATTATGTCAGGATTTAAGATATCAGATTTTGGTAGATTCAGTTGACATATCAATGTATAATAGACAGTTGTTAAGTTTACAGATGTATTACAATCAAATCATTATATGAATTGGAAAAGGTAGTGTTATCATTATGTACATGCAGATAAAAGTAATATTATTGAAGGCTAAAACATAAAAAAAAATTGAATTAGAAGGAAGGTGAAAGAAAAATATTTGACTGGTTCTTACAGGTAAACTGAGGTGCTGCTATGGGAGACCACTGTTTTCTTGACTTTAATAATGTCTCACAAGGAGTACTGTTTTTCCAGTAGGATATTAATGGTGTTTCTGTTGGAACCAATCAAATGTTGTACATTTATTTCTCCTGAATGTGTTTTATCCATTATTACTGGAAGAATTGTAACAACAATGATATAAGAACAGAATACTTTTCTAATTACAGTGAATTTAACAGTTATTCCTGTGGAAAAGGGGAAAAGGACATTTACTCAGTTCATGTTACAGGCTGCACCTGTTGATTCCAAAGGCAATATCATATATCCCATCAGACCCATGGGACATTTTGAACCCATTGATCAAAATATTCCAGTAGATACGAACTGTCGAAGATCAGTAAGTACATTTTGGGGAAGCAGTTCCTTAGGCTTACTAAGTTTATGCTAAGGAACATCTGAAACATATGATTTTACTGGCAACAACTGTTGTAATAAGTCAAGGAAAATATGAGCATATTGATTTAGGTATCTGGAGTATTGTCTTTTTCTTTGTAGAGTATATGGTACACATGTTAAGTACATGTATTAATCTGCGTGGATGATTAAAGGATTGTGAAGAAATTCATGGTAGTCTTTCATATGCTTGAGTCCCTTTATTTGGTATCTGATCAGTGCAAGAGTAAAGAGAACCACCAAACATGTTGTCTGTTTGGTAGTTTAATTGGAAGCTGGCGTGGCCTAGTGGTATCGCGCTGGACTCCTGATTGGGAGGCCGGGGTTCGAGTCCCACTCTGGTCATGCCGGTGATCTGTCTTTTGGATGAGACAGTAGGTGGGTCCGTTGCAAAGGTCAAAATTTGTATGCCCCGCATCAGGCAGATGCCGCCACCATATACGTGAAATATTCATGGTGTGACGTTAAACAAAAATAAATCAGTCAATAGTTTAATTGGCCCAGGACTGAAGTACCTAGGTTCAGGTCTGACTGTTGATGGCCTGTTTTTTGGACGAGACAGTAAAAGTTCGTTTATGTCTCATGTTGGCATATAAAAAATTCCTTTACTGCTTTGGTTGGGTCCATTTTGAAGGACAGATTTTCTTTACAATGGATAGTGCAGATGTAGTCACCAGGTAATTAAAACAGTCTTTTATGGGAAATTTAACAAGGAACAGCAAGATGAAAGGTCTATACTGCTGTATTGATTTTCTCTGATAGCATTTTCGTGTTATGTACACTGTACTTTGATATTTTTGCAGACCATCATCAGGAGTAATGATTATTCACCCAAGTCACATATAAAAATATCTTGGCAGTCCAGAAACAATGCCACAGGTCCATTCAAATTCAGGTAAAACCATTACCACTTTAGGTCATGTTGTATTGAGTAATTGTGATGCAGTGAGGTTTTAGGAACATTTTGTAAGCATATAGGTAATAAAGAGTTGAAAGATTGTTTAGTTGCCCAAAAGTACTTAATTAAAAAAAAACACTACATGATTAAAATGTTGATGGTTAGTATTATGACATAGGTAAAAAATTTATGGACATTGCAATAACAACCAACAGACAAAGTCCACCCTGTAGATTTGTTTTAGTGCATGAAACATTGATTTTTACAAATGCTTTGTTTTTTAAATTCCTTGAAATTCACATCGATTTGGGAGAATGTACAAGAAAGTTCCTTGATTTTAAACATATCTCTGAAACTTGAATAATGCTCATGAAGTTAATTCTTGTTTATTCCAACACATAGATATTTTATAAGTTTTCAGTTCATCAGGTTCATTAAATGTTATACTCCTGATGTCTTTTAATTGTCTATCTTGGTCTCTGGAAGTATAACGTATTGAGAGTGAACTGTATATCTGTCAGTATTGTTTAACATTGAATTTACTTTACAGAGCGACTTTTGTTGAAAATGACAATAACTACTGGATACAAGAAGTGTCTGAACCAATTACCCAAGTAGGAGGTCCTCCATTGGATATAAGCTTAGTAAAACAAAACGTAAGTGAAAAAAGGTCCAGAATGGAGCTTTAGCATAGCCTCACACCTATGTCAGGTTTTATTAGACTATTAGCATAGTAAGTTGTAGAGTGTGTTAGTGTGTCTGCTGAAGGTGGCCAGTAAACCGGTTTCCTTCATCATGTGGCACTGGCATTCATCACTGAGGGGAGATAATCCTGATGTGGCAAAGAAGTATTTCTTTTCTTAGTGTAATGACCGAAATCTTTTCAGGTTATAATTTGTTGAGAAATGTGCATTATTCATTCATATTTGATCATAGTATTCGAAGAAATTTAGTGTAGACTAGCGTGATCTTAAGTGTCCTTCTATATGTGATAAGTAATATATCATTTTGATATGTTAATATAGAATATTAATATATAAGATATAAATCTATAAACAACATATTCTGATTTATAGATTTCTTTAGATCTATTTATAACCTTATTAATCTATAAACAGCATTCTGATTTATAGATTTCTTTAGATCTATTTATAACCTTATTAAAATCTAGTAGTAACTAAAAATAATCATCACCTGTAATAAAAAAAAAAGATGACGAGTTTGATTACTAATCCTCTTCCTTCTTTGCATTAGTAATAAATGAATATTCCAAAAAGTACTTAACACCAAGTCTACAAGTATTTATAAAGAAAAGACATCAGTAAAGAAAGCATAGCAATTGTAGATTTTAATGACTACTCATTAGACTGTGTCATCATTATGTTTCTGTTTCTTACAGGCATTTCCTTTGATTGATCCCATCCATACCGATACATGTGGAAGTGACAAGGGATGTTTCCGTATTCCAGAGGGATGCTGGGAACCCTACTGTGAATACATTGCAACATGGAAAATTGTTCGTCAAGGATCATACCTGATAGAAATGGGAGGATATGTGGATGGAGTGACGGATAAATTCGTCTCTCTAGCTCTCTCTGAGGACACTCGCTGGGTGAGTATTTGAACAAACGAAATTCTTTCCTTTCATGCATTCCTACATTTGCTGCAAGTCTAAAACTGAAAGCAATTTGAGAAATATTAAAATTTAATTTTGTTGATTGGTGAGGTTTATTACAGGAATTGACCAGATAATAATGATGATTAATGAAACTTATAGCATAGTGGTAATGGTTTATTTTACCAGTAGACGGTTAGGTAAATCATAGATTTCTCAAATTTCCTACTTGATCATTTAATCTTACATATGTAATATGGTGATATGCCTGCATGATAAAGAGACCAACATTCCTGATGAAAATCGTTTTATGGTTTCAGGGTGGAGATAGGGTGTTTGAGTGTGTACATAATGGGGGTACAGGGGTAACAGAGGTATTTCAAGCTAAAAGTGTAGGAGCTGGCACAGAGAGATTTGCTAAGGTATGATTATTCTTCTTTCAGTATTTTGCTATACATCTACTTTTATATTGTATCAATATAAGAATATTATCTCTATACATGTAATAATATTATTTCTATATTGAATTTGTGTTAAAAAAAAATAACACATTTTTAAATCATTTTGATTATTTGCAGTTTATTCTTAAGCCTTCGTATCAATAGATCGGGGGCATATTTTTTTGGTCATGTCTGTCTGTTTGTTTGTGTTGTCAACTTTCACCTTGTCAGCTTTCACCTTGGCCATAACTTTTGAACTATGAGGGATATAAACTTTATATTTCACATGCATACTGAACTAATGAAGCCCTTTCAAATGACACCAAGGTAGATGACCTTTTGACCTTGACAATGACCTTCAAGCTAAAAATGACTTTCTATGTGATTGTCTGTTGTCAACTTTATCCTTGGCCACAACTCTTGAACCATGAGGGATAGAGACTTCATATTACACACACATACTCTACTAATGAAGCTCTTTCAAATGACACCAAGGTTGATGACCTTTTAACCTGGACAATGACCTTCATGCTAAAAATAACGATTTGGACTTAGTTGCCGCTGGCGGCATTAGTGTTTCAGAAACACAGCTTGTGGTTTTATGTCAATATACTAACAAGAAATTTTTTTAAATACTGATACTCTCGTTATATTTTTTATAATGAAGGAACTGTATCTTATGTAATATAAAAGTAACTACATTTTTGATATCAGCCCCAAGTTGGAATTCAGCACAGCTGTCCTGGAATGGACCTAGAATGTGGTGGTCAGTTTTACCAGCAGAGAATTCGGTGTCGATTCCTGGTTTCAGAAAATAAACAGATCGAGTCCCTACCACTTTCAGGAGATTATCATCTCCTCATGACCAGAGGGCCAGCTGCCAACAGTATGTATCTCATTACGCTAAGCCAAGATTTAGTAAAGTGCCATGCAGTCATTACAATGTTATTTAGATGTACATGTTTTTGTATTAGAAGCCTAGTTGGTTGATTGAGATATTGCCCAGGATTGAAACTCATTTTAGTTTTTTGTCTCTGATTAGCCTGCATCATGTAAGTAATTGCCACAGGATATAAATGTATCTGCCAAAAATTAGTGGTTTATTTTAGATTCTTGATTTTTTTTTAGCCTTAAGTTAAAGATAAACCTGTCATATTGGTCAAATGTGTCATGTAGGCACCAAGCAACAGTATACAGAACAACTTTCGTTTTTATAAGAATCTTTTATTATTTTCATTCCCATAGTTTGTTATGTCGATGGGTTAAGTGAATATGTATATATTTTTGTTTATCTAAATATTCTTTTTATTCACATATTAGATTTTATCTCTTACTTTTGGTTCACAAATGGTACATATATTTATAGGTATCACAGCTCCACACAGATTTGGTCACAATGATTATCCTAAATCATCCAGAGAAATGGTCAATCTGGCTGACTCCTCCATGAACATTGGTGACTTTGCTCGGTACCCCTTAGTCAAAGCTCACGGTAAGTATCCACCTATAGTATATATACTTACAACTACCAAATATTTCTTCTCAAGTGCAGCAATCTGACTGGAACAATGAGTAAAAAGCTGAAAAACACTTCAGCATGTAGCAGAACTATGATCAAATTCTCAGCCTTTTTATCTTATTAAATTTAAAAGAGGGAAAACACGGCTTATCAATACTCAAATGTTGGATTTGAGATTTTTCCAAATCAGTGTCAAAAGACAGCATTATTTTTACTCACACATACTATATTTGAATTAGAAAGATGGAATAAAATAAAAATGTTTGGGTTTGAAGTATGTAACAGGAAACTTTTTAATGTATTCAGATTTTTTTTAGGAATCCTGATGATTCTGGGCTGGTGCTTCTTTGGAACAATTGGACTACTCTTGACAAAATATTACAAACCCATGTGGCCTAATAAAAGATTTTATGGACAGAAATACTGGTTTATTGTGAGTATATATTTCAAATGTCATACGGTGATGTCGAAAAATGTCAGTCTAGGGTTTTTACTGGCAAAATTTCCTTTGGACTGACATAATTCTGAATTTGTCTCATTGTAATTCATTGTTCTGATGGACAATGTTACATGTATCAAAATCACTGAAAATGACTGAAATCTCTTAATATAGGTCAGATTTTTTAAATGTATGTTGCAACCTGGTATGGATCACATAGTAATTTATAGTATGTAAAGAACCAATGGAATACAATGTATTAAATACCAGTGGTACTTAATGTAGATACACAGTTGTACATTTTGGTTCACATAGTTAAAGATTTAAAAAAGTTTCCTTAGCAAAAATGATCTAGGGGCATATAATGTTTGGACTGTCCATTTGTCATTATCTGTCTTTGTGTTTGTCTGTCCAGCTTCAGAGATGTTTCCTGATTTAGGCAAATTCTTTTTACCGCAGGGGACATTACTTTCAAAAATGCCTAGTTTATTAAAGTAAAATATGAAATAAAAAAAATAAAAGCAAATGAGTTTTGTCAAGTTTCAAAACAGTTTCATTGGGGTTTATAAAGACAAGAAACAAGTATTTAAGTCTTGTTTTCTTGTTTTTCTTTGAAACTTGACACTTTAACTGTATGGCTAATGTAATAAATATGACATGATTTCAGGATCACTTTAACTGTATTGCCGGTGTAACTTTCATATATGATTTCGGGGTCACTTTAACTGTATGAAGCCGGAATGGCCTAGTGGTATCGCTCTCGCCTCCTGATTGGAAGGCCAGGGTTTGAGTCCCACTCTGGTCATGCTGGATGCCGATGTCCTGTCTTTCGGATAAGACCGTAAAAACCGAGGCCCCATGTCGTGGTATGCATGGCACGTTAAAGATCCCTCACTTTTTTGGGTGGGTCTGTTGCAAAGGTCAAAATTTGTATGCCCCGCATCAGGCAGTTGCCGTCACCATATACGTGAAATATTCATGGTGTGACGTTAAACGAAAATCAATCAATAAACTGTATGGCCAGTGTAACTTTCATATATGATTTCAGGGTCACTTTACCTGTATGGCCAATGTAACTATTATATTACATGTGTATAATTTCAGGGTCCCTTTAACGGTATGGCCAAAGTAACTATTACATGTATATAATTTCAGGGTCACTTTAACTGTATGGCCATGGTGTTCCTGTTGATCGTTATCTCTTGTATTCTGATTTTTGTGGAAGTAGGAGGATATAGCTTGGTAAGTACATAACTGTATGACCCCATGTGATAGGTATTAATATATTGATATATTACTATAATTTGGAAGATAAATTTAGCTCTTTGGGCCATTATATAAAACGTTATACTCATCATTTAGATTCTTTGCTACGAATAAATTTTTCTATACTTCTTTCATGCAGTTTTCTAAAATGAACACAGTTTTTCAAGTCCTTTCACAATGTTGTGATTGGGACACACTATTTAATTTGTTGATTTATATATCCCAATGTACCCCTGACTTCAGTAGTTACCAAAGGTGCACTATTTGCGAGCTGTTAACGATAAATTTTGATCAGTAAAGCATCTGTATCTTTCTCTTCCAGGCTAACCATCTCCCTTATGAAGCCCATCCAATCCTGGGAATCATCATCCTATGCTGTGTTATTATCAATGTAAGGAAACATTACACTTTATTTTCCAAAAGATATCATACTTAGCATATTTTGATTTGTATTCAGAGAATTACAGGTTCAGATATAGCAAAGCCTGTAACCCAGTGGATGGCAGTCATTATTTTGCTCGGCTCAAGGCCGGGGGCCCTGGGTTCGTGTCTCACTGGCAGATCTTTGGTGACCCGTCTTTAAGATGGGACAAATATTAGTGTGGTCCTCCTGCTCACTTCTGCTATACATAGGTCTAAATTTCTCTGCGCTGCATCAGACAGATGCCATCACCATATAAACCAAACGATCATGGCATGATGTAAACAAAGAAACACACAAAACCAGCTGAGCATGTGGTGGTACATGTATCAATTTTACATCTGCACATTTCAATGCTGGAGCTTGTGTAAAGGAAAGCCGTGTTTAAAATCCCCCTAGCAGTGTGTTATCTAGGGTCATGGCAGCAAGGAAGAATCTGATGCTGGAACTAAAAGCATTTTCATAATAAAGCTTTGAGGTTACAGCAGCTGGTGTAAAACAAACACCTTACTCCTTATATGTTTGGAAATTAAAGAAATGAAAGCAAGAACAGAATGTAAATCAAGAACCTCAACTGTAGAAAAGTAACAGGGTAATGTTACAAGAACATTTTTCGATCAAATTGACTAATTGTATTCAGTTCATACTCAGACAAAATAAAAAATTTCTGTTGAAAATATTATGTGTACCATTTTTTACAGTATGACATTAAGCATTATGTCATAGAAAATACCGATTAAACATTGCAACCTTCATTTTCAGCCTATCATTGCTCTTCTACGACCCCCAGATGAACATACTTGTAGGCCCTGTGTTAATTGGATACACTGGGCTTTTGGTACCATTGCTTGGTGTCTTGCCAGTAAGTACAATTTAAAAATTCTAAATTTTAAAAATATCTGTAAATTCTTGTTTGTTAAAAGTCAATCTTTAATATTAATGAACCATTTTCCTTAGATTGTGATGATACTGAAAGCATATCTTCATGGTATTATATTACATGTAATTTATTTTCTTTCCAGTCCCAAATATGTTTATTGGAATGGATTTTGGAAAGTCTCATGTACCATGGTGGGCCACCTGGATTCTCTTTATCTACATCCTCTTCCATATCATCGTGGAGATCACTCTAGAAGTTCACCAGTGCTGTACTCATAAGAAAAATAAAGGTAGGTGGATAGCAGAGGCCAAAGGTTGCTGTAGCTCTATTAATTAATGTAAAGAAAGTAGATTTACTGTGGCAAGTAAAAAACCCCTTACTGCTTCAGATGGGTCTGTTGCAAAGGTATAAATTTCTGTGCAGTGCATCAGGCAGATGCCATCATCATATACATGTACATGAAAGAATCATGGAGTGACGTAAAACAATAATAAATCAGTTATTGGATGCATATAAAGCTCTCAAGGAGAGTAGTGCATTGGAAATACCAAATGCTTTTTATGAAGGTAATCATACATGTAAGTGGCATCAATTTTATTTTGTTTGAAACAAAATAATATAACTTGATACAATTTGACTTAAAATAAAGGGTATCATGCATATCAAAAGTGAAAAAAAGAGCAAGTTTAAAATCTGCTTTCGGTTCAAAGTTTTGAAAATTTTATGGAGAATATGATTTTGATATCAATCATTGAAAGTTTATGTCTAGATTTTATTGAGGTAAACATGTACGATCTTGATTACAGAGAGGAGGAAGAAGTATGAGTTTCAGAAGCGAGAGAATCCTAAAGCGTATATTCCTGAACCTGAACCAGCAGTATGTATCGTAGTATTTTTCATATCATTTCGTATTGTGTTTTTGTTTGGATTAATGATGGAATCCAATTATTTACAATGCTATACTATATGTTTTTTGCTTTCATGTTGTCAATTGTAAAAGGGTTAGTTGATTGTTTATTCCAGCTTAGCATACAATATGTGTATGTTTGGGGAAGGGGGGAATGTTAACAGTAAAATGAAGTCCTGATATTTGTTGTAATTTATTCAGATTGAAAAACAGGAGCTGTCTATTGATTTACAATGACAGTGTAGCAATAGACTATTTCCGAGTTATGTTCAAACTACGGACATAGCATACTTCGGCTTTATTTTACTTATGACGCAATAATCTAATCTTTGGATACATAACGTCGATGCTTCGGCCAAGTGTGACTTGACAATCAGTCGTCTGTAGTCTGACTTGTAAAATCTATGTTTTTAATGGTCCTTTCTGATTACATGAAAATGGCCTATTGTAATAAACTCTGTTAAGGAAGAACTATGTTGCCGATTATGTTTTAACTTCACATGTAAATAAAGCATGATGATCTTTTAATTTTTCCATCTTCAAGTTTGACCTTGAAATTTTTATGAGATTGAAACATAATATTGATATTATGAGTATTATGATAATTTTGTTGTATTTTCAGGGTCGCATCTTCAAGAGGAATATGTTTATTGCCCACTTTATCGTGACTTGTATCGTAGCCTTGATTATGCTGATCAGTATTGCGGCTTCTTAAGTGACAACTTTCGATCCTCAGTCATAGAGACTTATTTTGCCTCTTATTATGGAGAATTTATTTTGCCCTCTGTAATGGAGCATGTTTGCTTTCTATCATGAAGGCTAACTTCTATGGTGCTATTAACAATTGTATCAAAAGGAAAGGATGTGATAAACTGTGTAAAGGGAGACTACTTACTTTGTTCAGTGCAACGATAAGGTTTCAGTTTATGTGGATGTAATTTGATTTCAACAGCTATTATTATTATCTATGTATAAAAGCAAAAAACAAAAAATCAGAAATTTTTAAAAGAAAATATTTTGATTACTTTGTATATTGATTTTTTTTTGTGGTAATTATACTTAAGCATTTAAATTTTAACCATTATCAAAATCTGAAGATCAAAATGCTACAGTGAAATACAGATCCTTATAAGTTATTAATAATGATTTTGAAACCAGAATTGTAAGATTCTGATTGGTTGATATATATGTAACTGATTAATTATTGGTTGTTGTTGTATATGACTGCTGATGTTTCATCATGAATGATTGGTTGTGTATTGAGAGGTCGCCCCTCTCTATTTATATCGAAGTATATTTAACTGTTGAATATTTGTTGATTGCTTGTGTAAATATGTAGATAGTTGTCAAGTATACTCCATGATCCAGCGATACTCACATAAACACCGCCTGTGTTGTAATCTGTTGTAAAGGGCCAGTAGGAAGGGAATGGTTGTATATAGTATAAGGTGGTAAACCATTGAAGTGGTTTTACACGGAAGAGACAAACATTGACGTATCATTCCATTTTGCCATTTGACCAATCTATGTATACAATACTGCATCAGCAAAATGTGTCAAGGGAGACAAATGGACTTCTAGTACATAAATATGATTTTCACACAAAAATATTCTAACAACTTTATTTTCAATGGAAATGAAGATTCGAGGTGTAGCTGTTCTTTTTGATACAGCCTTAACAATAGAGTATGAAGATTCTCTTAAAATGATGGGTTGTGAACAATTTTCTCTCTTCAACAACTTTCTCGGTAAAATTTGTCAAATGGGTATGAACCTGAATTGGTACTGGTATTTAGTGAATCTAGTGGATGTCCTGTAAGACAGTGAAGTTATATCATAAGAATTCATATTTATGTTTATAATTAAGAGTTTTGTAACTTCTTTGCTACATTTTGCAATAGTGAATTATTCTGGTGCATTTTGTATATAATGAACAAATGAGCATCAATACATGGGTTATAGATGATACGAGAGGATAGGACCTAGAACAATATACAGTGTAGTGCTGAAAGACATGTTTATACAAGTAAATGGAATTCCCTTGATCCCTTGCCAAAGCTTGTTAATTCTAGTTCTAAATTCATGCTCATTTTGATACATAGTGTTGTATCTATTGTGTTGATATAATTCTATTATTTTGTAAAAAAAAATAGTATTATATTAATTTGAAATTTAAACAGTTTTGCCACTTTAAATAAATGGAAACAAAATTAAATATTTGTAATAGTTTTTTCAGACATGTAATTTTGTAATGCTTGTCATTAAGTATTGTTTATAACTCTTTCATTATGGGAGTTATTTAGATTTTGTTTTTTGTGCATTTTAATGGTGCTCTTGGGAATAAGATCTGTTTAGTTCATATACGTGTCACAAAAATATCATGAAATTTATTTGAAATACATGTTTTATGCTTTTATTTGCTTTGTAAATTTGAATTTACTTGCAATTTTATAAATATATATATTTTAGATATGTAATTAAATTCCTTGTGTGTGCATTAATTTGGCTGTAGTGTATCGTAGATGATAAAGCTGTCTGTAGAGAATATTCAAAGCGTGTAGTTTTGCTGATTTTTATATTTCTTATGATTATTAATGTGATATAAGTATGATTTATGATATATGATTCAGTGTATTGTAATCATGTTAATCAAAATTTCTTAACTTGAGTACACACAAAAAATATTCGGTTAAAATTGTATAAGATTTAAAATGGAAATAGAGAATTACAATTATTTGAATATAATTTTTTTTTCTGTAGTGCATTTCATAAAAACAATGCTACATAATGTCAAGGTCTTTGTTTTATAGTTTTCAATTTAGCATTTATAGTTTATTCTATAATTTTTGGTGTACAATATATTTGTGTGTACTTGAGGAATCTACCAACACTCGAAAGGTCAATCAGGGTCAATCTGTCGAAAATGAACAGATCCAGTGCTCGGTCTAATGGGTTAATCAAATAATGAGTTTGAAAGATTCATTGAAAATAGTATAATCACTGAATGAAATTATTTGTTTCTCATAAACCTATATAGACATTTTGTTAATGATTTCTTCAGAATTTTTATTTTTTGATATTGTAATAGTATAGGGGCCCATAAGTATAAACTTAGGAAAATTATAATTCATAACATGAAATAAAGAGGCAAAAATAGATTTAGATGTTGACATTGAATAAAAACAGCAGATGCTTTCATACAGTGATACATATCTGATTTCAAAGAAGTCTTTCATGATTTAGTTTGGCTTTTATTCTATGCAATATAGGTAGACCTTCATATACTCAGAGTGTTGTATTGTGAATAAAGCATATATAACTGTATACATAATATTGATAAATTTGTTACTGTACATATAAAAGCATGAACTTATTTATATGAAAAACGTAGGATTGTGATGAAATTATTTTACATGTGTATGTGGTATGGATTTTAGATGTTGCTTGCTTTATTGTTTATTTTGAAAATTTTTATCATATTTTATTGTTTTCAGTATCTGTTATACCCATGAGTAATACTTACATGTATTCTTACCACATATTTACAACAAATGCCTATTCTTCCATGTATTTGTATCCTATTAAAATTGTAATCTTCCTTTTACTGCCTAGTTGAATGAGCAATTCATCTATGTATATTGATATGTTTACATCTGTGCCCATAGTTAAGATAGGTATAATTATTATGATTCATGCAGAAGAGTTATAGATACTATGCCATGTCATAGTAAAATTGTGATTTTTTTTAAGTTGGAAATGAATTAAATTTGGAATACATATTAATATTTTAGTATGTAAAATTCACACAGGTGTTATAATTCTTTTTTTTTTTAAGAGTTTGTATATGAAAGGTTTCAAAGACATTGTGAATACATTTTTATACATAGGTTTATGTAGGTGCATTATGTGTACTGTATGTTTACCAGTATTGTGAGTAGTTTTGATGAGAAAGTACCCATCTTTGTTGTATAATATGGAAGTTTATACACAGCGTTAAGGTGAAGTAGATGATTTGAAAAATAATGTTCTTGTATGAAGTGAAAAGTAATTTTGCAATATAGCTGTGGAAGAACTAGATCAGAGCTAAAGTGACTAATTCTCATTATTAAACCAAAATCTTTTTAAAGAAATAAAACAATATTTATGTAATCAGGATTTTAGTGAAATTAATATGATTTGAAATATATTTTTATCTTTGTACATCAAAATCTCAGATTTATATGTCTTTTGACAATATCAGCAGATAGCTCTGTAGTTTTTGAGAAATAACAGTTTGCAGTTTACAATGTCCTTACGTATAATGTCATTCTGCATTTTATGAAATGCATCTGCTTTATATTTATAATAAAGAATCTGATATTGTATTTTTGTTCGTTTATTTGATGTATGCAAGATTACGGGGAAAAATGCTGAGAACAAGGGTCTTGTATTTGAATATTCTTAACATTTTGCCAGTTCATTTCTTTTTTTTAAATTACCGCCTTCTTGCAGTATATTGAAGCAAGTAAAATGTAATGTGACATTTTAATATGCTATTACAATGGAATGGGAACAAAGATAATAAATATTGCTTTAACTATCTATGTGTTACCTTTAAAGCCTAGTAACACTTTAAAAATCTGTTTGCCACTTTTGTTTTTACAGGTGACACCTGTTCTTAGGAACATTATAGTCATAATTACTATACTTTGCCTAGTTAACGTATTCAACCAGCACTCCACTCAGTGAAGTTCAACGAGAGTTATCTCCCGTAGATAATTAAGTCGAAAATGTTTTCAAAACAATTACACATTTCTTTGTAATTCTGTAACTCCAGGTAAATAGAGAAAATAGATGTAATCAGACGCCCGAAGGTATTTCTCTAATCTACGAACGAGAACACAAGTTAAATCTCCTTCACTGAGCGAGATTGATTTTCCCGAACACTGCCCATCGCACTGCTATCATTAAGCAGCAGACGCTATTTCTACACCGGTATGAAACCCGAGAGGATTCAATGGAGGGATGTCTGAAACAAGAAAGGTCGGAGTGTATCGGGTCATATCATAGATGCTGAGGACGCAGGAATGTGATATGAAAAAATGTGGAAACCGGGTAGTTTGGAATTTGGAATTTTAGTGTGGTCCATCGCTTTCTCTGCAAGGATCGTAGTGACGTATGACAGTAACATTGCCTTCTTTGATGGTAAGTGTTCATTGTTTTTCGAGAGAAATCTGATATTGTCCGCAAATTCAAGCTGAAGATCCACACATCGTGTTGAATTGAATGGACATGAGCAACATAAGGGATTTAAACAATTTTCAAGTATTGCGAGATTAACTTAACTTCCCTCAGATTTGGGCAGTGTTGTTATTAGCTATTACATGTATTAGAAAATTAATACAATTTTTGATAGAAATAAATGTTTGATTTCATTCTATTTTATTAACAGTCATAATTGTGAATTGATGTATTTGCATGAATAAATCATAGTTGAAAATAGTTACAACGAGGCAGACGGCACATGTTTTTATACTCAGAAAGAACTCTTGCCCGTGTTTACGCAAAAAAGGAAACTAACCAGGTGTAATGTTTCAGACACATTCACTGTCAAAAACTAGTTTCTTATTGTAAGATTGTTTTACGCCAAATTCAGTGTATTTTTATGCGTGAACAAAAACAAGTTTTGCCCTTTATGCTATATTTGTGACGTCCGCAGTAACAATACACATAAAACTATTCTTGGTATTAAGACATTTATGTATGCCATTCTAAATTACAAGTTTAAACCAACCTGCCGAGCTGTGTTCCGCTAAGAATCTCGCCCATTGGAGAGTGAGAATGCCAGGAACACTAAGTAAGCCTTATCGGCAAACGGACCCAAGGGTATGACCGGATACTGTGAAACCTTGCCGAAAACACCCTAAACCTTCGGAACCGATGAGCAATTAGAGGGGAAGTTGGGTGGATTTTTTTTTTCCAAAAGGGGCATTTTCGACCATTTTTAAGGCTGCAAATCCACTTTCCAGACCGAATAGTGCAAAACATTAGTTATGGGAGACTGCAACCCCTTTTCGAAAATTTCTAGATCCGTCTATGATGAGCCTAAATGGATTCCGGGTTTTGACCAATCATCGAACATCGATCCTCGCATGGGACATGTGTCCTTTAGTCCTATAAAATATCAGGTTTTCACTTCCTACTTAGCATCCTCTTCTCAGTGGACAGTATAGGATCTTAGTGCCTATTCATCCCAACTGACTGCATGATTGGAGTGGCTGATGAACATCCTCGACCTAAGGACAGCCAGAAAAAAATTTAGATACCATTAAGCGAATCAGACAACATACCTTACAATATCACAACCTCATATCCTATGCAAGCGGAATAGGGACAACTTGATATTCTGGTGAACTTTATAGCAGTTAATGGTATGTTCGATCCCATAGCTGTGCCAATGAATATGTTAGACATGAATGACCTTATTCCAAAATGTTTTCATGTTACCATCTGACCGCAAGAATAGTCTTTTTGTAACTTGAAAATTTTGACTAGATTGAATGTGAGAAAAGTCATGCGCCCAGTCTAATTAAATTGATCAAAACTTGAAAGACAAAAAGAGGTGATTATTGAAAACAGCCATACTTTACCTAAGCCATACAAAGTATTGAGCCTTAAGGCCGTCACGACGGTTTTACATTACAAAGAATTCACTAATAGCTGATCTGGTTAGATGTTTTATAGATTATAGGAGAAAAACGGCGATTTAACGTGCTCAGATTTTTATCCGATCGTGATTTTCAGAAATAATCAAAGCTATCTTATTCCTCGGAGCTGTTGCATTCAGCGAAATTGAACATTCACGAATAAATATAGGGAATAGTAATCACCCACAAAAATCTTCCTTGTTTCAGATTTTACATCAGGATCGTCATTGTCATTGGTCTATATAGATGCTCGCCCGGCCGTCAGGCAGTTATTGATTTTGAATTAAGGTTTCTCGACAGGACCCCGATGAGGCTGAGATTAATATCTACCCTTTACCAGTAATTTCCGTAGCAGAAACGACATTAATGGTTACATTTATATTATAACAAGGGCAGATAATGTCTTGATAACATGTTATATATATTGTATTAAGCGGCGATTGACATCATGTCGTATATAATGATATCTTGGCAACATCGCCTTGTAGCATGGGAATAGAAGAACTTATTATGGCCTTGTCAATATAAAATTCAGAATCGACTCTGTAGAAAAACGAAAATTAAATTAGCTTGAAAATAAGCTGAAAATTTGATCATTTCAGCAATTGACTGCAGAATGGACTTATTCTTAAAATTCATATGGTTCGTTTCCAAGACTTAAGAGAAATGTCAAGTAAAGCGGATGGACACTTTCTGTTTTTGTTGTTACAACCGCAATCTCCCAAGTATGACCTTGATTTTCAAAATGATGACTCCTAAGTTTGTGTGAAAATAACCTTGAACTTTGCGATAACGACTTTGATTGAAAATTCAGTGTCATTCATTTACATGCGTTGGTTAAGGAAACATTACCCGTGGACAAAACGGCAGACAACCTATATACGCACGGCTTGACAAATGGCACCTTCACGAGTCAAGGGGATGCGCTACGTAAACTTCTCTATAGTTTGCATAGCGCATCCCCTTGACTCGTAAAGATGGACAAATGGAAGAAAAGGACTAAATGTACATACACCTGAATGCCTACCCCTCCCCCTTTCTGATTCGTTTCTGTCTAGAGTTGCATATGAATCGTTTAGCAATTCAGTATTCCAAATGAAGGTCTTGAGGAAAGGATTTGATACGTTTTTCTTACAATTTCTATTTTACTTCTGCACATAATATTATTCTAAGATTTTTTTCATCTCCACAGGAAAGTGTTTCTGTCATCATGAATGTATCCAGATCGACAACGGCTTCATGTGCAAATGTCACCATGGATACCGGCTGGCTAGAGATGGATTCTCATGTATAGGTAAACACCTAAATAAAAAAGATAAAAGGAAGGGTTGTATCTTTGATTTCCTTCTCAACCACTTTCTCACGTTTCTTTCCTTTTTTTTTTTAAATTCCTGTATTCCTGTGGTCTCTCTTTCTAACGTTGATTTTATCAGCCCCGCTTCTTTCTCCGTTTCTTTTCAATCACTGGACAAATACTGAAAATTATGATAAATAGTCATCTCTATATTTAGAATAAACTCAAGACGACAATCAAGGTAGAGTAATCATCACTGCCTTTCCTTTATCCCATTGTACAATTTCATACAACTGGGTAAACGGCATTTTCGCTGATTTCAGAACGCTAATTCAAGAGTGTCTCCAAGGAAGTGTTTAAATAAAGTAAAGCCTAAACATGCGTTTTGTGATAAGTTTAGATCCCTTTTCTTAAGACTGCCCTACATCAGCTTTATTTCGCACAACCAAGTCGAAGATTTCATTTAGCGCGTCGTCAATTTTCATTTCGGGCTTTTGCATGAAACGAGATTATGATAAAAGAGAATGTGAACACAGTTCAGTCTTATTAACAGCGGCGTTGTTCACGTTTCTCCTTAACAACAAGTGCCATTTGTTTTCAGTATTGCAATTCTTATAAAATCAATAAACATAACCCCGGAGAAAGAAGTTGGTAATATGTGAAAGCAACCTTATGTCGCCGACAAGAAGCATCACAGTCATCGCTTACCGCTAATGAAACTCATTGACAAATCACTATCAGAGCGTAAAACTTGTGTACATTAAGTAGAAAGCTTAAAAAGGTGAAATGTTAAGCCAACAATGAAGAAATTCTGTTATTGTTCTTCGATAGAGAATGGGTGTAGTAAAAAATTGACCTCGTCTCTAATTACATGGATTTCGTTCGATTGCTTGTATGAAATGCAGATTCTTGATAAAGACTCGTGTAACTGCTTTATTCAATGCAAATACAATCAAACCTGCTTTAAGCGACCATCATAGAGAAGGTGGAGCAGTGGTCACTGATGATAGGTGGTCTCTTAATGCAGGTTGATCTTATATATACTTCAAATTTTCAGTAATCAAATTAAGTAAATCACTCTAAAACTAAGGAGTATCTCCCTCATGCATAGCTCTGTCCTTAGATAGATTCTTTGGTTCACTTTTTGGTCATTTTGGTTTCAAAACTGCTCTGCAAATGTTTATATATTTGAGAATTCCAATCATTTGGCCACGAGCATCACTGAAGAGACATAAGTTGTCGAAATGCGCATATGGTGCACTAAATTCTAAGGTATATATTTTCTATATTTATTGTATAGATGATTTATAGTGAGGAACATAGAAAGGTGGATGTTTTAGACAGGTGGTCTCTTAAGACAGGTGGTCTTTAAAGCAACTGTAACTTTTTAGTCAGACCTGCTTTAAGCGACCATCAAAGGGAATGCGGAAAGTGGTCACTGCAAACAGGTCGTCTCGTTATACAGGTTGACCTTATATAGAAAATTAGTAGTTAGAAGCAAAGATGGTTGTATTAGGTAGGTGGTCGCTTAATACAAGTGGTATTAAAAACAGGTTTGAATATAAAGTGAAAAATTTGTTTGTTTCCGGTTTTACACGGCACTAGGATCATTTCACCTATATGGCGACCATGATTAAAACTTGAGCTCCAACGACTTTCAGTAGATACACAGGCTTTACCATGTACGATGGCTGGGTATCGAACCCATTTTGACAGAAATTTGAGGGTTCAATAGTTGCGCTTTAATCTGTTCAGTAGATAACGTGCCAGATAGATGAATCTACGAATGAATTATTGAAACCCTTGTATTATTTACTTCTGTTTAGAATGAATTTCTCAGCTAAATATCGGTTTACAAAATCTGGTTGAAGGTAACAATAATGTATTTGCTATATGAAACACTCGACAGGGTTTTTCAAAACGCATTAAATCAGTAAGTAATTAAGGTTGTATTCCTCTATCCGTGGAAACAGACCGGTTGCGTAAGGGGGCAAAAATGAATATATTGGACAAAGATATGTAATGACGCAGTTTTAGATGAAAAGGCCATAAAATGTGTAAATTGCACTTGAAAGTGGTAGTTCAAAAGTATATCTTTAAGCTGAAATATCCCCATGCTTATTAATGAACAGGAAATTCTATATCTACTTCAATTGAAATTATTGATTAAAATGTATTGCATTATTTAAGAATTGATATTACATTTTGTCAGTTTAAAGGAAAAAGATTCTACATTTGGAAATATATGCATAACCGTACTGTATGTAAAACACACCGAACTAAGTAAAGTTCTATGATATTGCTTTTAAATGTGCAATACATTTCAAATACACATAATTATCTGCCAATGTTTATCAGAAGTGGTAATGTTCTTATAAAAATTAGAAGTTCGACATCAGTTCATTCGAGTCTAGCATATAAACAGAAGTCCGATTAAATAGAGAGTTCGAGTTCAGCGTGTTCGAAAAGACGAATATCAACAGCATTTTCACAACGTACAGATTTTCATATATAACTCAGACAAGTTTACGATGACTATTCTCTTGGCTACTACAAATGTACAATAATGTCATTTAATGTTGACCATCAAGGTAATCAAATTAATGCGTAAAAGGCTGTGCGCATGCTGCAATGACTTGGTTAATAGTACGCTCGCGTGCGGGAAAGCTATCCTCGTTCTCGATCGTTATTGATTACTATCTTTGTCTATCAAATGCACGATAAGCCATCATTAGGTCTGCGAAAATACAAGTGGTCTAGCGAACGAAATGTTTAATTGATCTAGTACTCATAATAATTTTATTGCAGAGTACTCTATGCATCATATGCCTCCCTAGATTTACAGAATGAACTTTATTATCAATTCATATAGATATATTCGATGGCAGGCTTCATGTGCACAAAATTATTCATTCGTCGATAATTCAAGGTAGATTAACACTATGCTCCAAGTTCTGAAATGGTTCTGCTGAGACAGACATTATTTACATTTTCTAATTGCGGAAATAAAGACAGTTCGCATGTCGCAGACAATGTATTTTATCTATATACCACCTCCCCAGACAACGCAGTTAAATCTTAATCAAAAAGAAGGTTTAAAACGACGAGAGGTTTGTCATTCTCATGAATGGGATACCTTAAATACCTTCTCGATTTTATAATGAAGTATCCATATAAAATGTAAAAGTTGTTAAAGAGAGTGTTCGCATTTTTTGGTATTTAACTGGAATTTTACTTTATTTTCACTATGAATCATCTTTCTTCGGTTCTGATGCTGTGTGGTTCTGTTTAACACTTTTTATATAATAGCAGTTCGCATTCACATCATGTACTGTTGTTTTTTAATCAGTTTATGTTTTTGGCATTAATGGTCAGTACTTTTGGCCAACAGGAGATGCCTTCTCCTCTGAGACATCAGGTTTGACCTCTGATAATCATGATCCACGGATACCCCCAGTCATACTAAATAGAAAGTGTTCTGATTAGATAACACACCTTACTTCCTTTTAAGCCGGTGTGGCCTAGTGGTATCGCGCTGGACTCCTGATCTGGAGGCCGGGGTTCGAGTCCCGCTCTGGTCATGCCAGTGTCCTGTCTTTCGGATGAGACAGTAAAAACCGAGGCCCCGTGTCGTGGTATGCATGGCACGTTAAAGATCCCTCACTGCTTTGGGTGGGTACGTTGCAAAGGTCAAAATTGGTATGCCCCGCATCAGGCAGACGCCGACACCATATACGTGAAATATTCGTGGTGTGACGTTAAACAAAAAATCAACCAATCAACCACTTACTCCCTATTTTGCATAATATTCATGCATAATCTTGGAATTCATTATGGGTGTGGCAAATACCTGGGTCCAGCTGTCAAAACTTCAACCACTCAGTCTGTATAAGCTAACCAGTGGTAAAACTTTGATAAACTATAGACTTATGTTAAATTTGATGTATACTGCTTAGATTACATTAATTTACCGATTACATATGCTACACGGACTTTTCATTTCAATGAAATAGTGTCCACTCCTAATTTTCAATTTCGAATAATCGAAAGTGAACACATGACTAGTAGTCAAGAGCTCATCATGGATTATTCAAAACTGAAAGTTAGAAAATGAGAACAGTAAGATGAAATTTGACCACTGGTCAACTAAATCAGTGCTTGAAATTTTGAGCTGCCCCTGGTCTTACCTCTCATTTTCGAAAATTTGTGAACCACGGTGGCAATCGCATATTCTCGGGCCTTTCAGGCAAGCTCCGAGTATGCGACGGAAATGCCCAAGAAAGTGTGATTTCACAACAGCGTCATATTTTTCATTATAATCAGCTATTCGTATACTATAGAATGATAAAATCGCCTATGTGTATGTTTCACTTTCTCTGTTCTACCAAGCAATTACAACAGTACATTGTCAATGCAATATATACTGTGAGATATGATCCCTTGTGACGTAAAGTTGACGAGACTGTCATCGTCTGCGAGATTGATTATCAGTCGCATTTGACGTCTGCTCCGAGAATGCGACACCTGCCGTCCAATGGGAAATGAATAATGTAGAAGTCAGCGGTAATGAAACGTTTGCTCGTCTCATTCGTCGTTTTCAATTCCTTAGTACAGCGGAAGGTAAAGGCATTGTTTCCGTGATCGTTATGGGTTTTGCTCTTAGTCATCTTCCGAAAGCTGAAAAAGTAGATCATTTTTGTCAAATGAGTCACATAAGACCAAGACTTTTTGCAGCTGTCTGCTGTGAAATGTTAATTCCAGTCGCAGATTATGTTGTGTGGTTTTTTTTTCATATTTCAACACACGAATGTTTGTCAGGCTTGAAGTGTATTTTCCTTCATAAAATATTTTCTGCACGACCCAGAAATGATGTCAAAACTATCCAACGTATGTATGTTTACATAGCTTAAATGTTCAAGCACATACTACATCAAATGCATGTACTTGTAAAGCATATGCAACTATCAAGTAAAATTTGTTTGTGGTTAAATGTGAAGTGAAATTTTGCACAAATTGAATTTGATCTTAGTATGCACGAAATCATCGTAGCATTGGCAAAGTCACTAAGCCAAAGTATTTCAATCTAAATGGATAAGGCTAAAATATTTAACAAATTATTTTTTTCTGTGAGAAGGCGATAAAGATTATATTTAGAAAGTAATGACACTTTATTCACATCTTATCGATCAACTGGACTTTGTCCGGACAAGATCGAACGGTGGTATCAATCAAAATTTTACCAGCGGCGGATCCAGGATTTCGAAAAAGGGGTTCATTTAAAAGTCAAGTATTAGCTAAAATACACAACCATTTTGGGTGCCAAATCTTGAGTTTTAATCATTATCTGAGTGTTTTCAACCCTATCATCTATATATGCCTTGCAACCGATCCCCCTTCTCTAAATTCGCCACTGATTACATAATATGCATGTTGTAAATTACACTGAAACTCTATCATCAACATGGATTTTACGTAATATTTGTATATCCACCGCTGCTCTTCACTTGGTAAAGGCCACATGGCCGAACATCTGTGAATAGAGCGTCATGTTTTATTATAAAAATACAGGGGACAGAACTGATGTATGGTTCAGCGCTTGATTTGTGGCACAGATGATCCGAGTTCGATTCCTGGCTTGCGCCACTATGTTTAAGAGGTTGGTTACCTTCTGCTTCCATGGAGCCAATATGACTTGAAAATTATTGAAATGCGACGTAAACGCCAATCAACTAATCATTATCCAGATATTCTAATTTTGTCTAAATCAATATAAGCCAAGATCAATCTTATTAAAACGCGACTTGTACTCCGTTCCTCTACGATACTCTCCGTGTACAAGATCTTACAACTGCCGATTCGAGGTCATCTCAGGATGACCTTTCAGAACAGCCAATCAGAATTGGCGTTAGAGATCTTTCGGTGCTATATTACATACAAACAATACCGAAAGATCTCTAACTCAAATTCTGACTGGCTGTACTGAAAGGTCATCCTGAGATGACCTCGAATCGGCAGTTGTAAGATCTTGTACATGGAGAGTATCGTAGAGGAACGGAGTACAAGTCGCGTTTTAATAAGATTGAGCCAAGATAATTATCAACCCACCAAAGAGCTGGAAAGCAGTATATTATATATTCCTGTAACAGTAACGTTCTTTCGTCAGATTATATTTTGATGAACCGAAAAATATCAGATCTGTCTCTCGTATTATGATTTCATAGGCGGGCTTAGAAATTTTTGAAAGGAGGGTCTCCCATGACAAATGTTTTGCACTATTCGGTCTGGAAAGGGGGGCGGGGGAGGTTGCAGCCCTAAAAATGGTCGAAAATCAGTGGCGGATTTAGAGGGGGCTGGGGGGGGGGGCCTTTCTCCACATATTTATATATTACTAGTAAAAATCCAGATTTGGCACCAAAACGACTGAGTAGTTTGGCTAAAACATATGTGCCCCCCCTTTTCGGAAATCCTGGATCCGCCACTGAGAATGATCTTTTTTGGTAAAATTTTCCGACCAAAAGGGGGTGGGGGTTGCAACCCCTGCAATACCCCCCCCCCCCCCCCCCCCACACACACACACACACCTGTAAATCCGCCAATATGTTTTATACAATAACTTTGTATAAATAAATGTAAGAATATGTATTAATTTAGTGGACCATATGCTCATTTCGACAATCATTGTCTCTTCAGTGATACCCAAGATCGAAACTGATAATCTAAAGTATAAATATTTGAAGATCAAACTAATTACCCGAAAGACACAAAATAAAAGCCAAAGTTAGCAATATAAGGACAGGGTTATGCATAAAGGAGACACTCTTTAGGTTTAAGATAAATGTACAAACTGTTGTCACCATAAATCTGAAGTATATACATTTTGGGTTAATACAGAAGCACCAAAATTGAGCTTGTAATTATCCTCGGGAACTAACAGTCCACCAGCAGCGGTATCGACCCGATGTTAATAATATATATAAGAAGATTTAATCTAGTGCACTACTTAGTATATGTCCAATCAATAAATCGGCGTATTTTCACTTTCGTTTCAGAATCTGAACCAGATAAACAAGTTCTTATGAAAGAATCATTAATGATAAAACGAAAGTCATCCTCAAATGAAATTAAGCAAGATACCACCAGTCCAGCATCAAAAGACTTACATCGAGATGTCGGTTGGACAAAACCTAACTCGGCACATCCAACGTACATATCAAATCATTTGAACTCCGGGCGCGGCAACCCCATAGTTAGTTCACAGAGTTCAAGCTTCCTCCGACCAAAGGAACAAGCATCGGTTGTGAACCTCACCTCTGGTTCCTCTAGTCTCTCTCACGATGAATTGTCTCATGAATCCAGGAAGATGGAGACAGCGAGTGAACCAATGGTTTCTGGAGGGGATGCGCTCGCTCCCATGCTCCTCATTCAGAATCCGACTTGCCTTGATACAGGTTGTGATAATAACGGTACATGTGTACGGCATGGACATAGAGTGAAATGTTTCTGCCCTTTAGGCACAGACGGTGAAAAGTGCAACAAAGGTAAATAATTATTTTCATAATATTCAGTCGATTACCATTTTCCTTCTCTGCTAAAAATGGTAATGGTGTTTCCTCGGATGTATCTTCTTTTTTCTTATCCTTCATCACTCAATGAAATAGATAGTTCCTTTTGAAATCCCCATAAAACCTAAAAAATTACTAACACGGAAGGAGAAGATGATAGACTCAACATAGTGTGAACTGCGAGTCAGCAGAAGACGTCTATGCTCTTTAAAATTTGTCTCGTCAGCGGTGAATGCTTGCTGTGTATGATACAAGAACTTCAGACCTGAATTCATTCATTCATTCATTTATTCATTCATTCGAGTATGTATCTTTAAATTTTCAAGCTCGAAAGTTGCCAACATATTCAGCATAATATGCATATAAGTTTAATTTGTAGTGAATTGTACATTAACGTTCATTCTCAAGGGGAGTTAAAACACGAAATACATTTTCAAAACATTAATATTACATGTAGTTCTCGTACATAGAATAAATAAAACTCATCTCTAAGCCATCCTATGAAATATCAGGCGTTGAAATTGAATATTAGAACCAACAAAATGACTAGTTTATCTCTGTAATCAATAACAAAAAATTGATTATTCAAATTCCAGCCACTTTGCACCATACAATATTATTGTTACATTTAGCAGCATTGTTTTTTCCATCCTGTTCTTTGCATCATTTTGTCTGCAGAATCGGATTTGTTCATTGATTTCGAACAATCCAATGGACCCAGTTGTAGTGTCCGAGACGATGCTTATACAATCGAACACTCTATTTAATCTAGAGAAACTAATGCCGTCTTGATTGAGACAATTTCAGATAATGGAATTACTAATGAAAACAAGGACCTTTATCTGATTGTTTTGTGATTGCATGTTATTGGTTTGATGGTCCTTGATATTGTCGGGCTGAAATTTGTCACAGCAGACGACTAATTTTGATATGATACCCACACGACGACAAAACCATTAGTATTAAGATTAACTGATCTGTCCGTTATTTCATATATAAAATCAACAAACTTATCCTTAATTAAACTGTTAATGTTTTTTTTTTTTCTCTCAAGGTATATATTCACCTGAAGTTTCTTGTAAATGATATAGAAATATCTTTACCTTTTCGTGCAAATTTTCTGTCACGACCCTGTTTAATAATCTAATAGACGTTTTACTAGCTTTGTTGCAAAATTTGATTATTACATTGATGTAAAATGGGACCGGATGGGTTGAACATCGCATTCCGGAGTCTTGCACATATATTTGTGTACTTCGTAAATCAAATTGAATACTCAGATTCCACAGAAGTCTCGGAAGTTCTTTGCCGAGTTTTGGTCGAGTGTCATCCTAATGCCACATTTCGATGCCCAGTGACATTGACCTTTTGAATCTATGACCACAAAATGGCGATTATTATTGACTTGTAAAGGTGGATGTGTGCCGAAACGTCAGAGAGCAATGCATCATTAAAGCTCAAAATAAAGCATATGGACCTGCATCAGAAACCCTTGATGTCAAATGGGATGTTATTCCCATGATGGATACTAGTAATAAATGATTTATCGAGACAATGGGAACATGCGTGGTATATTGTATATAACGACTAATAATATTAAAAAATCAATATCTTTTTTTTTTCTTCTGGATTGATTTACTGTATTCACTAAACCTCAAGTATCTTTCCACTCGTAGACAGGTAAATTCATAACCTGCTCGCTTCTCAGTTTCAATTTTCTACGTCCTTTCTCCCGCTGCCTTCATGATGCCCTTACCCCCAATTATACATCGTCTCGTGCTTTAGTTCTTTACTATGATGTGTAATCTCTCTATAGTTAGGAGATTTAAATGGCGCTTTGAATATTTAATGCAATAGATGAGAATCAACATGTTGCATTCTTGATTTTCTTGTACTAAAAATTAGATAGTCATAGAAAACCCATAGAATATTGTTTTAAGTATCATTGAATTGGTTTCATTATCTTATACAAAAATACCTAGTACATTGGTTCTATAGTTTATGTTGTCTGAGAAATAAAAAACAAATCTACATGTAAATACCAATAAACATAACTGTCATGAATTTGACATACAGACACAGTCTACGAGATTAGATCAGTTTGACAAATAGACTTCACATTTACTGATGTTGACATTTAAGTTGATTTACTAAAGTATATAATGCAGTATGAAAACTCTGACAGATTTTGACATCTTTGACCTTGACTCCGGGTTTTTTGGCTAGCATTTTCAAAGTTCAACACAAGCAGTACATGTACCTCCATTTTGTAGACCTACGGAGTACAGTAGTGTGCAAGTTATCGTTTTTAATTGTGTTGCAGTAAAGCCAGCATAATCAATGTTTTTACATTATATTAATCGACACACATATTAGATACTATCATCAGGTCAACTGTCTTTATACCATTATGGTCAGGGACAGATATAATAAAAACAAAATATAGAAAAACCGTTAAAAATGTGATTTGCTGCATTATGATATTTCAGAAATAAGGGAGACATTGTAACTCGAATTTCAAGTTTCCTATGATGAGAATGGACGTCACGACACACTCGAGACTTTCATAGCCGGTCTTCAGCTAATTGTACGATCATGATTTAACCAAATGGGGAAAAACGTGTTACGCTGATGTTTTATACACATGCCGGCGTTACTGCATCAGTCAATACGTATCATAATTTGGCCAGTATGGAGAATGCTTAATGCTTTGTATTTTTTCATTCTCTGCTTAATGCTTTGTATTTTTCTTTTGAGATATTTTCATTCTCATTGACTATACTAATTCATTTTTAAAATAACTTGTTAAATCTTTCTCTCGACCAAAAAAAAAAAAATGTTCACGCAGCACGGTTTTAATGGAATCTTAAAACGGATCTACAAAACACAATTGCTTTAATCGTTTCTCAGCGTTGCATTGCCTACAGGTTTCGCCCTATAAGTACAAGAGAATTCTCAATATTTCGCCACATCAAGAAATTTATATTGCTCCCCCCTCCCATCTCTCTCTCATCAGTAAAAACAACAGCGGCTCACGTAGAGCGACTTTAATTGAATAATGAATTGAGTCTCCATAGCACCGTTGCTTTAATCCTTTCTCAATGTCTCGCTGCACTGCCTCAGATTCCGTGCGATAAGTACAAGAAAATGCTCGATATTTCATCACACGAGGAGTATTTGTAGAGCCACTGTGTTCTGCAATCAGTAACAAATTTCCGATACGTTCCAAATTAATTCCTCCATCAACACAGAAAATGTGATTTTCTTAATGAGTGGTGTGCAACATTGCAACTGAGAATGTAACAATCCGAAGAGACGCATGAGGCTTCATTTAACGTAATGATATGCGATAGGGTCGATGGCCTGCATTTTCTATGTTCTTCTGACACCTAGATTGTTTCCAGATTGGTACGTTCTGGGTTCGATACCATAATTATAACCGATGTTGTGGTTTTCTCCAGCGATTGATTGATTTTTGTTTTACGTCACTCTGCCATTATTTAACGTATATGGTGACGGCATCTGTCTGATGCATTGCATAGATATTTATACCATTGCAACAGATCCATCCGAAGCAGTGAGGGATCTTTTACTTGCCGCTTCTTCAGCGAAAATGGGATTGTTTGTAAACAAAGAGCTCGAGCGGTCAAATTCAGTCTTTTTTCCTAACTTTCAGCAATAGTACATGCCCTTATTTAAAAATTTGAAAACTACAAAAAGAGAATACAAAACAGTCAGTTTCTTTATTAGATTAGAAGTGAGTGGAAGTAATGGAAATGACAAAACATGTCACGGAAACTCTGAAAGTCTTCTGAATGAATGCCTCTTCTAGAATCGATAACAAACTGAATTGTCCTTGTATCAATGAACGACACGGTTAATTTTGATACAGTGTAAATATGTCTTCATGTGGAACACTAGTCCGAAATGTCCGACCCAGACTTGATGCTTGGCTCTGGCTATTTGGACTAGTGGAACATGGTACAGTATTTCTGTAATGCAGTATGTTTGTTTATGGGAAAATTTCTATTTTCAATTTGCGATTCAAGAAACAAAACTAAATTTAGTGTCGAGATTGAATTATCATTTTGTATAGGTAACATCATGACGTAGTGTGATGCAGGTTACTCATTTCTTTTATTACCTTCTGTTTACGAACCCTAAGAAGCAATTCTTTAATATGTAAAATGAGATGTCGTGTTTGGACGAGAAGCGAAATTCATATTTCTTCACATGAGTGGGTTCTTCAGGAGATGTGAATCTTTACGTTTGAATAAGAGGCATCGACAAGATAATGATTTGACCTATCCATCAAATTTTCCTATAGTTGATCACTGACGTGTGATTTCCATGCAAAATTAATAATCTCGCAGAAACCTTGCCGCCATACTGAGCCATAAAAAAGAGAGCATTTTACAGATAATCGATGCGGTAATCAAATAATTCCACTGATAGAAATAGTAAAGGAGGCAGAATTTATAATGATTTTCACAGCGTTTTCCTAGAAAAACGTCCATCGTATGAGTCTATACATGTCAAAACTCCGTGAAACTTTAAATTGCTTCCGCAGCATTTTATTTTAGTTTGCTGTATAAAATACATGTTTAAATGTTCGTTTGACATTATTGAATGTTTACTTTTGCATTATTGAAGCGCATCAAGGATTGAAAGGCGAATCGACGGAGTCTACCAAGTTAATTTCGTTTTTATCGGCGCGGTGTTGTATTTCTGTGTGAAGAGGCTTTGTGAAATCTATAAAGTGCAATAATATTCGTAAAATCAAATAATTCGAGTTCTTTCTTAGAAGGATATTTTGATTATATGGCATCTATTTCCATGTAATCTAAGGGCATTGATTTAAGATAGGCTACCCTGATCTACACGGGGCCTCCTTGGTTAATAGGAAGGAATTCAAAGTACTGCACTGGTACTGTAGCCTTTCACTTCTGTCAAGTGTGGGTTTGAGTACTGGTGGGAACAAGTGGTAAGGTCAGCCTGTGATTTCACATCAGTATAACTTTCCAGTATCTCCTACAGATATGACAGAGTATGTTTTGTTCATTCCTGTCTTCACTTTGAAGTTCGACACACCTGTACAAGTAATATGCACAAGATCGGACGTTTTCGCACAAATAGGTGGGAGTAAATTATGACTTTGCACTTACATTCATTTAAACAGCAGACGCCCTTAGAACTACAGCATCTTTTATTACATGCAGGTGTTTTGTATGCTTAAACCAACCATCGATGCTAATGATATATATTATGAAACTTGTGTTGGCTGACGTGGCTGAATAATTATTGGTTCCGTTTGTAATCGAAAGGTCACAAGTTCGAACATCACGTAAGCTATATCGGTTGTATGCACGATGACTGAAACGTAAAGCTGCAGTCTGCACCAATTCAAAAATCCTTAGCCAAGGTGCCCGGCAGCCTGTAAATACAGTGGTGTCGCAATTATGCCGTTTGAGCGATACATCAAGATGAAGGATACCGAAAGTTGCCGAGGTGTACCAATCTGCAGCAGTGAAATACACAGATACTCGCAAGAGACATGAAGCAGGAAAAAAGAACTGGTCTAGCAGAGTCGGTTGCATGCTTGACTGGAGGGTACCGAGTCTCAGCGGGACCGAGTCTCACCGGAATCGGATCTCACCGGGATCGAGTCTCACGGGGTTCGTGTATCACCGGGATCGAGTCTTACAGGGATCGAATCTCACCGGGATCGTATCTCAAAGGGGTCGAGTTTCACCAGGATAGAGTCTCACTGGCGGACCGTCGGTGTATTGTCTCTTCCAATGAGACAGTAAAATCAAGATGAGGCGCTTTATCTCGTTAGACATTGGCTCTCTCCTATGACATATTTGTATTTTGGGAAAATAATAGTCATTTATGCATGGTTTAATTTCCAAAATTACAAATACGTCATAGGACAGCACGTAAAATCCCTCACTGCTTCGGGTGGGTCACTGACATAGGTAAACATTTCTAGGCAACGCATCAGGCAGCTGCCATCACCATATATGTGGAATGATCTTGACATAAAACCAGAAACAGCAAATAAAAAAGTATTTTGTAAGATTTGATATAATATTTGTGAACGACTGATGCACTAAATATTCATGACTGTATGATTTTGATTCTCTTTTATTATTATTTATTTGTTGCTTTTGTTTGTTTGTTTGGTTTTAGCCGAGTTGCAAAACTCGGCTTTTAATTTGATGTGAGGCGAGCGGGCGTCCGTAAACAATTTGAGTTCCGGACCATAAGTTCAATATGTTAAGTGCTATTATTATGAAACTTCGTGCACCATGAGTAGAAGATGGGCCCTATTGTTTCCGGGGTCAAAAGGTCAAAGGTCAAGGTCATAGGAGTGGGGTATCAAAATTGGTTTCCTGGATATAAGACTAATACTTTTAGTGTTATTGCAATGAAACGTCATACACTTACTCACCATGAGTGGAATATGTACCCTATTGTATCTGGGGTCAAAAAGTCAAAAGTCAAGGTCATAGGAGTGGAATATAAAAAAATTGGTTTCCGGACCGGAAGTCCAATACGTTTAGTGCTATTGCAATGACACTTACCATGGGCGGAATTTGTGCCCAGTTGTTCCTGGGGTCAAAAGGTCAAAGGTCAAGGTTATAGGAATGGCTATCAAAACTTGGTTTCCGTACCATAAGTCCAATACTTTTAGTGCCTATTGCAATCAAACTTCATACATTTACCCATCATGAGTGGAATATGTGACCTATTATTTCTGAGGTTAGCAACTCGGCACATTGCATCTGTGATGC
Organism: Pteria penguin; assembly: GCA_035048485.1. Taxonomy (NCBI): domain Eukaryota; kingdom Metazoa; phylum Mollusca; class Bivalvia; order Pterioida; family Pteriidae; genus Pteria; species Pteria penguin. Next base: position 56,318,854 of record CM068580.1, on the reverse strand, counting down.
AAATCTCTGGTTTTTTCTTTGAACGGAAGGGTGTTATTTACATGGTATTTTTAGATTAAGTAATTTTCAAAATTTTCTGTAATTACTTTACTCTTGAATCCTTTTTATTGATAGTCGTAACAGTAAAATACCCGAAATTTACCGGTGACGGATACTTGGCGCTGCCTGTTCTCAGGGATGGCTACAAAGCCTTCGAAATAGACATTGAGTTCAAGCCTTCAGTCGACGACGGACTTCTCTTGTTCAGCGCAGAGAAAGTGGAAAGCATGATAGATTTTTTCTCTCTGGCACTAGTCGACAAATTCTTGGAGTTCAGGTGCGTGTGTGTGTTGAACTATATCGCTTATCTATTGGAATGAAAGATAAGAATTATTAAGAACATTATAATATATGTCAAATGAACTATAAGAACTTGTGTGTCAAATTTAAATCCTATACGCGTATCCAGGGAGATAGAGAGCTTCGAACACCTTTTTTGTTAAAATAGAAAGCGTTTTAATATAACCATCGGAAATAAAAATGGAAATAAAAATTGTCCATTGATTTATCATTTATAATTTCACTCGTTAAAATTTTGTGCCATAATGTCGGGTTGAATTATAATGTCCAGTTTAAACGTGTTGGTCAAGTTTGTGTTATTTTCATGTATTAGGAATGAACAAAATTATGAAAGAGACCAAGCTGTTCAAAAGGGTCAAGCTATTCGTACAAATGTGAGAACGCTGAAACTTTTATTTTTAATACGGGAGATCTTCATTTTTAAAGAACAAAGAAATACATTTAATTTGAAAATCCTATTTGTTTCATCTCATGCAGTGAATGTCAGGAATGAAATTTGTACCAAAATTTGACTCGAATCAGATCACGAGTATATATCATGCTTGTAAATTTTATGATGCAATTTAAATTATTCTGATGAAATGCTGACGAGACTGTTCCTCTGTCTTAAGATTCGATTGTGGAACTGGTCATGCCATCATTAGAAGCAAGCAAACGGTTCAGTTTGGGCAGTGGAACAGAGTGAGGGCTAAGCGGGAGGACAATCAAGGTTTTCTATGGCTGAATGGCAAGGGACCGGTGTCGGGATATTCTAAAGTAAAATATCCGAATATGTTTGTTTAATAATAAAATTTACCCACAGATAATTAAGTTTGAAATATACGTACATCTAGAAAAATGAACTTTTATTATCGAAAATATTTAGCATAGAGATACAAATCAAAATAGAGGATTTTCATTGTTTTTTGACTGAATTTATACAAACCAAGAAGGATAACTCTAATTAAATTTGTCGTTTTCCTTTTCAGGGTGCTTATTCAAGAATAACTCTGCGACTTAACCTTTATCTTGGTGGATACTCCAATATAACTGCAATCTCTCAGAGAGTGGGCACCACCTCAGGATATGTGGGTTGTGTACAGGAGATCAAGGTCAATGGATATAAGTATGACTTGAGAAAGTCATTAGGCGACAGTGAGCATGGAATGAACGTAGGCAAGTGTAATATTATTTCCATTATATTGAGTTCTACAGATCATGTGTAAGGACTCGCACAAGGGGACATAAATATTTATTGTTGCTTTGGTAATAAATAAAGAACAATGTTCACAAATTTTAGACCATTTTGCCTTTTTCAAGTGGAAACAAAAAATAAAATCTCTTTACTTAACCAGTAAAATTCATGTCTGCTGGTTAAATCAGTCCAGCTTTGGTCATAATTCATGTTGTATATGTAAGTGTTGAAACATTCCTTTTATCATAACGTCTTTATGAAATTAAAAAATGACCGTCTTGCTCTGATATTGATTGAGAATTTTCAGTGTTCATTTCACAGTACTTGGCGGTCACTTCTTCAAACTTCGAAATGAGTACAGATGTTTTTAATTAGTTCAATAATTTTGATTAAGTTTTGATGCTTCTTTTCCTCTTTATTATAAACACTCAACTAATCAATTTAAAAAATCCCACCTTCATACGTATATATTAAACTGAAGAAAATTTAATGGATAAATATATTTGGCATATTACCTCTTGTATACCCCTTTTGTCTCTGTGTAGATTTGCCTCCTGAAGATTGTTTTGTTAAGCCAGTAAACAAAGTTTAAATGTAGGGCTTTCCCAAGTTATTAGAGGTGTTTCTTATGTTTGATATTGCCATACAGTTACTAACGCAATATGGCAATTCCCAATGACGGTTTATTTATCTACCCAAGATACATGAAATTTAACCGTTTTTTTCTAAGTTGTGGGGGTGTTATCAGATAAACAAGCATGACGATAGATAAATAAAAATATTAATAATTTGCTTTGCATTCTTTGATTGATAGGTCCACGCTCATCCAATTTCGCGCTGTATTTTCACAATATCCCTGTACATTAATTTCTCTGCGACAGTGGGAAAAACAGTATTTGAATTTTATGGGGATATACACGGAACATTTAGGAAATAGTTAGTAGAATAAATTCCGATGAGATTTTCTTGGTATTTTATTTGTTTGTTTGTTTTATTTTGTTTTTTGGGGGTTTTTTTTGTTTTTTGTTTTTTGAAGGTATGTCTTTTATTGGAAATGTACATAATAGTTATTTTTCAATATTTATTCAGGTGAATGCAGTGATAGGGTATGTGACAATGTGGAGTGTGAAAATGAAGGAATCTGTCAAGCCAAATCTGCTGATTCTCATATATGTATGTGCCCCCTCGGTACTGGAGGGAAGTTCTGTCAGACAGGTGAGTTGTATAAACTTATGCCCCTTGGTTCACGGCAGGTTCTGGTACTTCGTATGTTGGAATTTTTTTAAAACCAACATTAAATTATGGAAATTTTAGAGGGTTTTTTCTTGAAAAAGTAAATTAAATTTTCAAATGTATTTTGTAATATTAGAATTGAATCTTGGAGCCTTTAAACATTTCTCAGTATTGTATGTTTATTTTATTTTCATAAAATAAAGTTTAACACTGCATGCATATTGTATGACTTCAACATAATTATTCCAGTAGTACTAAAATGCCATAGACGCTGGCCATATTTATTATTTTATCTTCTCAATTTATTTATTTATTTTTACAACAAGCGCTCTATAATTCTATTATTCCAGTAGTACTAAAATGCCATAGACACTGGCCATATTTATAATTTTATCTTCTCAATTTATTTATTTATTTTTACAACAAGCGCTCTATAATTCTATTATTCCAGTAGTACTAAAATGCCATAGACACTGGCCGTATTTATAATTTTATCTTCTCAATTTATTTATTTATTTTTACAACAAGCGCTGTATAATTCTATTATTCCAGTAGTACTAAAATGCCATAGACACTGGCCATATTTATTATCTTATCTTCTCAATTTATTTATTTATTTTTACAACAAGCGCTCTGTGATTTTATTATTCCAGTAGTACTAAAATGCCATAGACACTGGCCATATTTATTATTTTATCTTCTCAATTTATTTATCTATTTTCACAACAAGCGCTCTGTAATTCTATTATTCCAGTAATACTAAAATGCCATAGACACTGGCCATATTTATTATTTTATCTTCCCATATTTATTATTTTATCTTCCCATATTTATTATTTTATCTTCTCAATTTATTTATTTATTTTCACAAGCGCTCTATAATTCTATTATTCGAGTAGTACTAAAATGCCATAGACACTGGCCATATTTATTATTTTATCTTCTCAATTTATTTATTTATTTTCACAACAAGCGCTCTATAATAATCATCTAATTTGCATAATATTCCACAAGGTTAATATGTTTAACTGAGGACACCTCTTTTTACAGCCAACAAAGTTCATATCCCTCAATTTGGAGGACATTCCCATCTTATCTATCCTGGATTGGGCAGAAGTAGCTTGTCGTTCACGGAGATCAAGATGATGTTTAAACCAAGTCATCCTGAGGGTTTGATCATCTATAATGGATACACCACAGACAGGAAGGGGGACTTCATCTCCATTGCCATGCGACAAGGGCATCTGGAATTCCAGTTTGATCTCGGATCGGGACCCGCCGTTTTAAGGTGTAGTTTACCTTATCTCAGTACAGTCGATCCTTTTCACCCATCCTTCTCTTCTTGCATGTAAGGGAAGTAATCGCAAATTCATCTGCACTCGTTTGACGTACTATAATAATTGTACCAGGGTCCGAGGCGATAAACTGAGAAAATACTTAAGTCATATTTTCAGATTCGCCTCTTTACAAATAATTGACAGCTTGCTTTTTATTTGATTAAGTTTTATTTTGTTCACAGATTAAGCTATTATGCATATCAATTTATCTGAATTTTTGACAATGGAATACAAATAAAATAACTGACTTAGGTATTTTCTCAGTGTATGGCCACTGGCCCAGGATGGACAGCAGGTACGTGCGACACCAATGGAGCGATTTTTCAATTCAATTCAATTCATTTATTTCTTTATTCCAGAGACAGATTAGATATATATTTACAGTACATACAAATTTATACAGAAACTTACTCAACAGAGAGTGAATGAGTACAAATATTTTGATACATACAAAGCAGTGTTCATATCTATTCGGTTATAGTATATTGATACATGTATGTAAATATAAGTACGCACTATTAAGATACTTATAAACATTTCACATATTTCATATAAATATATATTACTACACATCCATGTCATATATAAATTATGAACATTGATAAAGCATACGCGATAATCCAATAAACATCGAGACACATTAAAGATACGTATGAACATTTCATACCACTTCCGTCCTTCTTTTTAAAACAATAGAAATATATCTTCCGAGTTTTGTAAGTTCTGTAACATTGTTAACACTTGGGAGTTGCACGAGCTTGAATACACATGGTTTTATGAAATAATATCTTTTAATATATTGAACTCTAATATCGTGATAGAGTGGACATTTGATATAAAGTTAAATTCATCCTCAGTATACATCCTAAATATTACAAAAAGGACAAATAAGTTGGTGTCTATCAATATTGAGATATCTACTACGCTCAATAGCTAAATCATGAGAAGACATTCGAAATTTTGCAGTGAGTTTTTGATAATGAGGATTGATAGGTCTACAAAGGTAATACTGAAGACAGAAATTATCGATAAGGTGTTGATATGATTCACCTCTAGAAGTCCTTTGTATGTTACAGAGCATATCTTGTTTATATAAATCTAAAAATCTTTGTTTTATAACAACAGTTATTTTAGTTCTTTTTAGATTTTAATTCTACTTGAGGTACTGCCCTACACCCACAATTGTAGAAGAGGTGGGGGAGGGGAAGAGAAAAAAAATGCACAGAAGTTAATTTTGAGACAAAATTGTATAAATTGGATCCTGCTCTTTATTTACATTTAAATGATATATTACAACGTCCAAATGTAAATTCAGTACGCTAGCAGAATCAATATTGTGGTAATTGCATTAATTACATTAGTATCAATACACTCTGAGCTGGCCTAGTTCATTCGGTTGTTGGGTTCATAGCCAAAAGTCTCAGAGTCCGAGTCCCCACAAGTGACTCGTCGTTTTCCCATCTTTGGACGAGGTGACTCATGAAACATATGAAAGATTCCTCGTTGCTTCACCGAGGCCTTGTGTCTCTTTGACACGTGATACATGTGAAAGATTTCTCATTTGCTTCACCGAGGTCTTGTGTCTCTTTGACACGTGATACATGTGAAAGATTTCTCATTGCTTCACTGAGGTCTTGTGTCTTTTTGACACGTGATGCATGTGAAAAAATTCCTCAATGCTTCACCGAGGTCCTGTGTCTTTTTGACACATTATACATGTAAAAGATTCCTCTTTGCTTCACCGAGGTCTTGTGTCGCTTTGACACGTGACACATATAAAAGATTCCTCGTTGCTTCACCGATGTCTTGTGTCTCTTTGACACGTGATAACTTTATGGCTTCACTGAAGTTTTGTGTCTCTTTGACATGTGATACCCCTCGTTGCTTCACCGACTCGGAAATCTTGTGTCTCTTTGATACGTGATACCCTTTGTTGCTTCACCGAATCGGAAGTTTTGTGTCTCTGACACGTGATACCCTTTGTTGCTTCACCGAGGTCTTGTGTCTCTTTGACACGTGATACCCCTCGTTGCTTCACCGACTCGGAAGTCTTGTGTCTCTTTGACACGTGATACCCTTTGTTGCTTCACCGAGGTCTTGTGTCTCTTTGACACGTGATACCCCTCGTTGCTTCACCGACTCGGAAGTCTTGTGTCTCTTTGACACGTGATACCCTTTGTTGCTTTACCGAGAACTTTCACATGTATTACGTGTCAAAGATTCCTCATTGCTTCACCGAGGTCTTGTGTCTCTTTGACACGTGATACATATTAAAGATTCGTCATCGCGTCATCGCCGCTATCCAAGGGTTTCTGATAAGCTACTCTACAAAGAGTTGCTTCTGGGGGTCCGTTGCACAAGTCTGAATTTCTGTGTAATGCATCAAGCAGAACACGGTGTCACGTTTAACAATCAGCAAAACAAAACAAAATAAATGATTATACAGTCAATGGTCTTTAAACGTGTGTTTTATAACATTTAATTCACGTGTCTATTTTAACTTTATCTAAGTCATCTCTTGCTGAATGTAGGTGTCCGTGAACTGAATATATGTATAGTACGAGTGAGGCATTGTAACCTATCAGAAAAACGTGAGGAAATCAAATGAATTAATAATAAATTATATTTAAGAAAATTCAGTGATGTAAGCGATAGGATATAAATACATGTATCTGTTTTTCTAAGTGAACAAAATTTCAAACAGACTATAAACTTGAAATACAATGTTACAAACACTAAAATAAAGCAAAAACAAAAACACACCCTCCAAAAGATAATAAATATATAAAAATAAAATAAATAAATAAGGGACAAATAAAAATAAAACCACCCTATAACTTCTAACGAACAAACAACAAGCCTCTACCCACAAATAATACTAGTAAAATAAAACAGAATAAAATAATATTTATCGGGAAAAAAAAAGAAAAGAGGAAAAAGGTTGCCACCCACATATTTAATGGACAAGAAAGAGTAAACTATCCGGTATTTTGTGTAATACGAACACTGCATTACCATACCCTGGATACTAACATTTTGGTATAATCCAGTCCACACGTGTCATTCTGCTCACGTGAGAGAACAATCAGAATCAATTTCATAACAAATGACGTAGAGTAAACTATTTAAATCTAAAATTTATCACCTTGAGAGATTGGCAGATGTTCATGGTGTCACGGAGAACATTCGTTTTGTAGGACATCGTAAATATGTAGAACAGCACTTTCCAGAATATCATCTGAAAAAGTAGTGCCCCTAGGTCAAAATGTTCGCTACGGCGAAGAAACATAACTGCTCAAAGAATTGGATTGAAAAACGGTGCCCCATTTAGATTTGTGAAGTATTTTGAGAGGGGGAGGGGTATTAATTAAACAAACAAACAAACAACCATTAGAAATGTGTATAGTATTTGGTATTGCCATGATCACTAATGTAGATTTTATACTATAGATAGGACATAGCTAGAACAAAAGTAACATGTAGGTATATAAAACCACGGCGAGGGTTTTGAGTCGCTAAAGTCATCACGTGGTACGATGAAACGGTTTAAAAATTGCTTGGTGGAAAGGGGAGGAGGGTTCAATGGGCAATGGGATACAACACCCGAGATGATTTAAATTTTCGATTTAATATTTGAGCTCTGGTTGGTTTCATTTCTTTTTAACGCCATCCATGATTCCATATTTTTTCTAACATGCCTATAAGTTCCCTTCGTACGTTGCAACGCGACTGGTCAATTGTGGTCAAATATTTTTTCCCATATACATATCACTGTCATTATCACTATATTGATTCGCACATCTTCCCACTTGATCCAAAAGGGCATCAAACCCCTGATTTAAACACAGAAAAACTAGTTACAGTGAGTTCGAACTCAGCACTCCAGCGCAGTCGGTCACCTGTAAACTTCTGTTATGTACTACGTATTCGTATTTTAAAATACCTGCATCTTTAATGTATAGCTTACGCAAATATCGTTTATTTACGTAAATTTAAACGTGGCATTTTTAAATGTGCATGCTTAGTATTGTCATTTCGTAAAACTTTTTATTTTGACTAATCAAAGCGAGCACTCAGCCTTGAAAGTTAGGAAATGACACTATGTTTTTATGCCCCAGATCCATATTTCGGTGGCATATTGTTTTTGTCCTGTCTGTTTGTCTGTCTGTGGTTGCCTTTAAACTTCGCAATTACTTTTAAACCAGTAGAGATAGAGGCTTCATATTTGGTAGGCATTCTCCACTAATAAAGCCCTTTCAAATTACACCAAGATCAAGGTTAATTAATACTTTCATACCAAACATTCACCAGAGTTTGTTTACACTCCAATCAGTTTTTCCACTCAGGGCAGTATGGGCCATTGGGCCGTTTCTTAAAGAATCATACGTACGATATTTTACGTACGTACAAAAAATTCCTTTAGACTTAAGGGATTTTTTTTTGTACGTACGTAAAATATCGTACGTATGATTCTTTGTGAAACGGCCCACAGGGGTTTTCGAGAAATACAGATGTGGATTTTTTTCAATATAATGCACATGAATGAAAATGACATTGAAACAGATATTGGAAACATCAAGGCATTGATAATACATGTACATGTAATGATAAAGAAATATGATATTGATGAAAGTTTTTAGGGGAACGGAAAAGTACATTTTTGCATCTAATGTTGACAGTTTAAAAAGTGAAAGAATAATTTGAAATATATATCTGTAATTTCAGCATTATGCACGTTTTTTTCACATTTACATTATTCTCCGTTAATATCATATCTAATACAAATACTGTTTGCCTAAATTTACATCATATGTAAATATGTGCTGCAAACGTCTTTTATATACAAATTGTTGCATGTCCTTCATCCGCATAGATCGCACAGGGACCTGAACTTTTGTAAAAGTTTTTCGTGGTATCAAAAATTAATAGTAAAAAAAATTCACGGACAGTGAGGCTCTGCTTGCTCACAAACCTGTCATTTCCAATATGTTCTTTTTTATAGAACTGGGACACACAGAGGAAACGGCAGGCTTGTGAGCAAGTAAAGCCCTTTTAAAAATAAATAAACAACAAAACACTCGAAAGTCCACAAATTTTCGGCCGCGTGGTCTTTATCAAGTGGGAAATATTGAAAACAGAATATCAAGTTACGTCCATATTTCATACTCCAGCAATATGGACGTAACTTGATATCCTGTTTTCAATATTTCCCACATGACAAAGGCCACGCGGCCGAAAATTTGTGGACATTCGAGTGTTTTGTTGTTTATTTTTTAAGAAACATTTTTGTCCCCGATTTTCGAAAGGGTGGGGACATTAAATCTCATTCGTCTGTCAGTCCGTCTGTCACAAAAACTTTAACCTTGGTCATAACTTAAATCGTAAGACGAAGGGTCTGCATATTTGGCATATGTGTCCCTTTCCGCTGGTACCCGAATTTTTTATCATGTGACTTTGACCGTGACCTTTGACCTACTTCAATGTAATTTTTTAACCATAAGACGTAGGGCCTTCATATTTAGCATGTGTGTCTGTAGACATGCACAACCATGACAATGTCACAGATCACTGCACCCTTATTGATAGAACCCTAAAACGGGGGAACAAAATTCTGTAAATTTGCTTGTTTAATATTATGTTCTTCGTCTTCTACGTGTATTACTAAGTTTATGCATAAATTGAATATTACACATCCCTTGGAAATGGTCCTTTTTTGAGGATTTTATGGTGCGACCTTCTGTTACCTTTTTTTTGGGGGGGGGGGGGGGTGTTAAATTCTGGATCGTCCTTTTTCGAAATTGTAGATTGCCACGGATTTGTCTAGATGCCATTTCTTTTCTTCTTCTTCTTTTTTTTTTGAACAATTGACATTGTTATTGGAGATGGTACTTTCATATCTTACATGATTATTCCTTGCGGTAAACAAAGTTTATTTTTATGCTCCCCGAAAACTTTCGGGGGAGCATATAGTCGCTGTCATGTCCGTGTGTCTGTCCGTCCGAGCTCATATTTCCTGTACCTTTCATCAGAATTTGATCATATTTCACCAAAATATTATTTAGGTTGAGGGCCTTGGGACAAGGGTCATTTATGAAAGGTCAAGGTCACTTATAAACTATGACTTGAAATACCATGAAGCACTTATACCTCCTATATGTTTCATCAGAATTTGATCATACTTCACCAAAATGTTATTTAGGTTAAGGGCTTTCGGACAAAGGTCAGTCAAGGTCATTTCTGAAAGGTCAAGGTCACTTATTAACTATGACTTAAGTACCATGAAGTACTTGTATCTCCTACACTTTTCATCAGAGTTTGATCATACTACACCAAAATATTATTTAGGTTAAGGGCTTTGGGACAAAGGTCACTCAGTCATTTCTGAAAGGTTAGGGTCACTTATTAACAATGACTTAAAATATCATGAAGTACTTATATCTCATACACCTTTCATCAGAATTTGATCATACTTCAAAATATTATTCAGATTAAGGGCTTTGGGACAAAGGTCACTCAAGGTCATTTCTGAAAGGTCAAGGTCACGATAAAAAGTTTTATTTCATAACTAATCAAAGTCAAACTTACTAATTTTAATTTAAGATACTGTGATCACTTGTTCTACAGTTGACTCAATATAGGTATCCATATGATACATTGAGATTTGAAATCGTCATCAATTAATACAATGGTTTCCTATATATGTAGTCATTCATTTTCTTCATTATTGTTGTGATTCTTGGAGCATCAATCAGTTTTACTGATTTTTTTTGTATATGAATTGAGTTATCAATTTCCTGCACTATAGCTGCCGTTCGGAGGTCATCCATCAGTTTTACGGATTCTCTTGTTTTCACATTGATTTTGACGTCCATCTGAAGTTGTTGAGTTTTGAAAATATTTATGGTCATTGTGGCTGTGTGAGCTCCGAATTTTTCACAAACACGTCTTGGTCTACAGTGTGACAAGAAGTACATGTACTAGAGCGAAGGTATCACTGTGTTGAATACTGAACTTGTTTTAGGAGTTTCGAACCTGTCAAGCTGCACCAATGGCATTGGGTCCATATTACACGGACGGGGATGCAGGGCGTCATGGAAATCAACAATCTATCCAAGGTAGAGGGCATGTCACAAGGAGCCTTCACACAACTGACCTTGACACAAGATCTGATTGTTGGAGGTCATCGTAATTTTGACGAGACATCAAAGGTTGCAAATTTATCAACAGGTTTTCAAGGATGTATCCAAAAGGTAATTACGAAAATGTACACATAATGAAGAAACAAACAAAAACGAAAATGAAATAATCGCAAACAAACAAGGAAACATAAAAAGTAAAGAAGCACAAACAATGTCTTTGAAATGTAAACATGGATTGTACATAGCTTTATATTTGTCATCTCTTAAATTGCTTGATAAAGGTCGTGAGGCCGAAAATTTGCAATATACAGTGTTTGTGTTCCTTTACTACTTTTACGAATCTTTATTACTTAAACAAGGAAACGTCAAAACAATTACATTTTGATAACATATTATTTTATTGATTTACTTGCAACGATGTATTAAGTAAAGAAATCATTGATAATTTCAGATTCTATACTTGATCTTTTAAAATATCCTCGAATTCTTGCTTACATTTTGGTATTTTGTTTAAATTCAGTTAATTTTGAATGGACGCCATCTGAATCTATTAGGAGATGCCGTGACAGGCATGAACATCGATAATTGTAAACACCCATGTGCTGGACAACCCTGTATGAATTTAGGGGAGTGTGTCCCTTACAAGGGGGATTATACATGCTCTTGTCCACTAGGTTTTACTGATACAAATTGTGAAACAGGTAATAATTTTGCATGTATTTCGATCATTTTTTTTCCTTTTCATTCAATGAATAAATAGCATGCCAGGATAAGTAATTAAGCTCCTTTACTAGAAATATTACTAGGACAAATCGTAAAGTGTGTTATTCGCGATCAATTTATTTTAGCGAGAATGGTTTCTTGCGAAAAAAAAATCGTCGCAAAGAAGTGCTTATATTAGATATTACTTTTATGCAGCTTTGTAGAAATTTGTTTAGAAAGTATGTTCTTGTTCGATGTTATTATTTTTCGAGTTCTAAACAGCTATAGTATAATGTTTAAGCACATTGTTTTTTATTTACAGTTGTTAAGGAAGAGATCATTGTACCACACTTTAATGGAAATAGTTTCCTGATGTTTCACGATAAGGAAATAGGTAAAAGGTAAATTGAACTTTGAAACTTGATTTCCGTTCCAAAGGTCGCTCTTATCAACTACCTTATCAATTTCATTTCAATGTGTATGTAAGTTTTTGTAGTAAATGATTAAAGATTCAAATCCCTCTTCCTAAAAATGAAAGTAAGAAACCTATCTTAAATGAAAAAATCCATTTGATATGTGTTTTCAAAACCCTACATACACAAGGTTCGATTTTATTGCATATCTTATTTTCGTTTATTGATCAAAAGCAATTTTGATATTACAATACATGTTATAATACAATTTAAGAAACTATTATAATACATGGTCAGAAAAAAAGATGTCTGTTAATCATACACAGATGTACATAAATATACTCAGAGACTTTGAAATCGCCTATGTTTTTTTTTCATGAAAAAACATAAATGTTTTAAAAAATAAATCGATTTGAATATCTGCTTGATATTGTGTGATTGCGGTAACTTTCATGCTATCGGCGAGACAATCACTCAACCATAACGTAATACTGCTCACCCGTGCGCTTTTCAAAAAGTACTCGACCACGTGCTCTACATTGAGTCATTTTCTTCAGAAATAACGTATACTGGTACCTAGTACCTTTATCTATTCTGATTTCAAACTTTGCTTCATTAAAACTAACGCGTGAAATGCCGAGACTGTCTGAGCAACAGAGATACGCTGTTCTTGGCCTTGTAGACGTCGGCGTAAATCAAGGTATCATCGCAGGGCGCTTCAACGTCCATTTGTCTACAATCACGAGACTTGTACGGAAGTATCGGACCACAGAAAGTGTTAAGGATCGTCTTCGAAGTGGTCAGCCACGCGTAACGACAAGACGTCAAGATGTTTTCATAAGGCAACGTCATCTACGTGACAGGTTTGCGACAGCCGTAAGTACATCAAGAGATATGATAGGTCGTCACGGTAGGCAAATCCACCCCAGGACAGTACGGCGACGATTGAAAGAGCAAGGTTTGCTATGCCGTCGCCCATTGAAAGGCTTGATCCTAACTCCTCGCCACCGAAGACATCGTCTGACCTGGTCCCGGAACATGCTTGCTAATCGACGTGATTGGCATGACGTAGTGTTCAGCGACAAATCAAGATTCAATTTGTCCATGGCTGTCGGAAAACAGCGCATTTATAGGAGACGCAATAAACGTTTTGCCGCAAACTACATAATTGAGCGTGACAGATTTGGCGGTGGTGGCGTCATGGTTTGGGGAGCATTCAATCAACATTTCAAGTCATCACTGGTTATTTTGAGGAACACTCTTACCGCAAGGCGCTACATAGATGACGTTTTACAGCCTGAGCTCCTTCCATTAATTTAACGTCGTCAAACTGTCAACAATCCGTTGAAGTTTCAACAAGACAACGCATGTCCGCACACGGCTAGAGTCAACTTAAACTTTCTAAACATCCAGAGAATTAATATAATGAATTTCCCAGCACGTTCACCCGACCTCAATCCTATAGAGCACATGTGGGATGAGTTAGGGAGACGCTTACGTAAACGTCACCGTCAACCAAGAACTGTGGATGAGTTGGCACGTGCTCTTCAAGAAGAGTGGAATAATATTCCTATGAGAAAAATTCGAACTTTATGTCAATCTATGCGGTCCAGATTGCGTGCATGCGTTAAAACAAATGGGGGCCATACTCGTTACTAAAATAAACACATGAAATTTTAGACGTGGTATACATAACTGATGAAATCAAATCATTTTTAAAAGAAACGTGTGATAGTATCAATCATATTGTCAAATATAATTCAAATTTTCGAAATAAATCAAGTTTGATGCAATTATTTACCCTAGTTGTTGATTAAACTATAATTATATTAGATAGGCGTTTTTAAAGTCCCTGAGTATAATTCTGTCTTAATTATACATACATAAATAATTCTATACAACTTGCGTTCTTATATTAAAAGCATACTTGATATATTTATCGAGTGAACAAAATATTCGAGTTGAAAATAATTGTATTTATCTAAAGACAGAGGGTCTTGCAGATATCATTTTAGGTTTCCCTTAAATCAATATAAAAAGGACATTTCAAAACAAAATAGAACTCCTCTTCTATATCTACTTTACACGACGGACATAATCGTCTATCTAGAAGAACATTTTTGTATTTTAAAGCATGAACAAAATGTCACCGAAAACAAGCAAGTGCAGACAGACAAGACGAAATCTGATGTCCTTTTCGATATTATCGCAGTTTGCAGGGGAGGGGGAAGGGTTATACACGGTTCCATTGCAAAGCATTTCATTTGAAACATTATTTGTTTTTTTGTGAATTAGAAAAGTTGTAAACACATATTAGTGATTTATCTGTCACGTGCCATTGTTACAAAAAAATTTAATAAGATTGTTATAATAAAGTTTAAATATAATAAATGTTTTAAACTTTTAGTGTAACACTATTACAAAAATCTCTACCTCAGTCTTAAACACATATAACGTTATTTTATAAACATGTATATCCTGCATTGTGTTATAATTTTTTCAACATTTGTAGGATTAATGGACGTGCTATAGACGTACAGTTGAAGTTCAGGACCAACAGTCCAAATGGATTAATATTCTGGACCGGTCATCAACCTATGATGTCATCCAGGGACTATTTGGCCCTTGGTTTCTATAATGGTGCCCTGCAGTTTAGATATAACCTGGGCGGTGGGGATGCCATAATCTCGTATAATGAAAGCGTGCTGTACGATGGAAGATGGCATAGTCTCAGAGCTCAAAGGTAAGAGGCTAAATTTAATGAAATAGTCAGGTCTGCATACCAATATTAAGCTAATGCGACTTTTTTCAGCGGTACAAAATCAGTACAGTCTATACTGTATTAAATTTCGGTTCAGGAAAATTTTCTAGGTTTTAGAGCACACTTTTCCAACTGCTATGCTCAAATATAATGCACTATGTTGTATCTGTGGCCTTTTTTTAGGCCAGGGGAAAAGTCTGTGAGTATACAGGAACATGTTATCAGCTAACCTGTCGATTGTCAGTATACCTTAGTTTCTTGGGTGTCGTCTAACCTACCTACTATTAAAAAGAAAAGGCTAAGTGGGAACTGGGCATCGGGAATCACAGTTCTTTAATATTCATGCCCTATGGCACATCAGTCACAATTTTTACTATATATAAAATACAATAACAATATGATAATGATTTGAGAGTGATCATGTAGTATAAATATAAAGTACATATAGTATATAGTAAATCGGAGTATAGAAAACATACATCAAATGATATATTCAGGTGAGAATATAATCAAAATAGGTATAGATGTAGGTATCATTTAGCTATTTACAGCTTGTCACTTTTTATTTTAGATGCTAAATATAGAATTTTCCTCATTTGCGAACATTATGAACACTTAACAATTGAACAAGTTTCCAGACACTAGGTCATGTAAAATAATATCGCTTTATGAACTATATTCTTAAATCGTGATAACGGGGACGTTTTCCTACAGAGTGAAATTCTTCGATGTCAAATTGAACAATAGATGATAATTTACGTATGGGATATGGTCTGTTTTATTAATTTCAATTATGTACAGATACGATATATGAAGAATATGATATTTATCCTATTGTCCTATGACAGAATACTATTATCAATAATGTGATATCTAGAATAGTCATTCATTTGGTAAACGTTGCATTTTGATGAATATAATATAGATTGAATATTGTTTTACGTCACTCCACGATTATTTCACGTATATGGTGACGGTATCTGCTTGATGCATTGCATAGAAATTTAGACCTTTGCAATGGTCCCGCCCGAAGCAGTGAGGGATCTTTTACGTGCCACGCCTACCGTGACACGGGACCTCGGTTTTTACTGTCTCATCTGAAAGACAGAACACCGGTGTACCCAGGGCGGGAGTCGAACCCGGGACCTCTCGATCACGAGCCGAGCACCTTATCCACTAGGCCACACCGGCTCAATGAATATAATGAGATATTGTATATCATATGTATATGTATATTGTGTCGCTTTTTCCCCATCCGTCATTGCCAAATTTAATCAACATGGTTGCCTTGTGTTTAGGATATTTTCGATCAATGCGGCTATAGTAATCGTATCTTTTTAGCACGCCGGGACAAATGTCCGGGGAGCTAATGTCATCCCCTCGGCGTCTGCCGTCCGAAAAACTTTAACATGGGCCATAACTTTTGAACCACATGACTTTGATATTTCATAAGTGGATTCCTCATGATCAGAGCTTTCATTTAGTGCGGTCAGTTTTGGCCTCATGACCTTGACCTTGGATTTTTATATACTTTACAAAAGTTTTAACCTTGGTTGTATGTTTTGAACCAGTGGGAATAGGACTTTGATATTTGACATGTAGATTCCTCATGACCGTATTTTTATTTGGTACTGTCACTTTTGACATTGTGACCTTGACCTTGAAAATTGACCTACTTTTCAGAAACTTTAGCCTTGGCTATATCTTTTGAACCGTTAGAGAAAAAAAATGATATTCTACAAGTAGATTCCTTATAACCAGAATTTTCATTTCTTGCCATGTTTTTACCTTCTGACCTTGACCTTAGACTTTGACTTATTTTTCAAAGCTTTAACCTGGGTTATATCTTTTGAATCTTTGAAGATAGGACTTTGATATTTCACATGTATATTTTTATGACCAAAACGTTCATTTTTTGCCATCAATTTTGACTTGTCAGTTTGACCTTAGACTTCGACTTACTTTTCAAAAACTTTAACTTTTGCTATATTTTTTCGACCATTACAGATAGGGCATTCATATTTCACATGTAGATTCCTTTTAATCAGGACTTTCATTCAGTGTCATCACTTTTTATACGCCCGTCATTCGACGGGACGTATTATGTTATGGCGCTGTCCGTCCGTCCGTCTGGGGTCATGTTTTCCGGACTGTTTTTGCCGTCTTTTAAGATATTGAGTTGAAATTTGGTATATAGCTTTATTTCAAGCGGCGTCAGTACCAGTTCGAGTTTTGTTACAATTGACCTACTTTTGACGGATTTATGGCCCCTGAACTTATGAATTTCAAGATTTTTTTTTTCAGAAATTCATTAAAAGTCTATTTTTTTTTTTGGTCAAAACATTATGAAATTTAACATGAAACAAGTAAAATGTACCAACTATCACATATATTACGGGTTTTAATATCTTATTTTCATCTTTGAGAAATTTATAATTTTAAGGGTGGGGGTTGACCATCTGTCCAAGGTCATGTTTTCAGGACTTTATTGAATTGAAATTTGGTATATTGCTTTACATCAAGCTGCGTCAGTACCAGTTCGAGTTTTGTTACGATTGATGACTTTTGACGGATTTATGGCCCTTGGACTTATAAATTTCAAGATTTTTTTTTTTGAAAATTCATTAAAAATCTAATTTTTGTAAAAAAAAAATTGTGAAATTTAGCATGAAACAAGTAAAATGTACCAACTATCACATATTTTACAAGTATTGATATCTTTTTCTTCATTTTTGAGAAATTTATAATTTTTTTTTTGGGGGGGGGGGGGGGGCTTGGGCTAAAAAAATTAAAGATTTTTTTGCAGGTCAAGTTCGAAGATGGGTTTGATAGGACCATTTCTGCAGGAGTTATTGCCCTTGGACTTATTCCTATTATAAAATGCTATGAAACGCAATTAACTTTAGTAAACGTCAGATGTTTTTCGTGAAACTCATGCCAAATGCGAATTCATCCCATCCGAATTAAGCGACGGGCGTATTATGCCACGCTAGGCGTTGCTCTTGTTAGCTCATGACCTTGACCTTGACCTACTTTTCATAAACTCTGACTCTGGCTATACCTTTTCAACTATTAGAAATGGATCTTTGATATTTCACTTGTCGATTCCTTATGACAAGAACTTTCATTTGGTGCCATTATCTTTGACATTTCAAAAACTTTATTCTGGGTTTTTGATCGCTAGAACCGTTAGAGATAGGGATTAGATATTTCCTGTGTAAATTCCTTATGACCAAAATTTTCATCTGGTGCCATCTCTTTTCACCTCGTGACCTTGACCTTGACTTACGTTTCAAAACACATTACAGAATTATAAATCTGTGCTTTTAATGTGCAGGAGATCATTATGACCCCCATCGACGAGCTATGTGGTCTTCTGACAACTCTTGTTAGTAATAATCATAGTCATACTGTTCTTAATTGTTAAATGTTAAATTTTAAAATAATGCAATCAAACAATGAACCCGGATGATAACATTGTCCTGGGCATACTCTGTGAATTTATTAAATACGTGTACATGTGTATTTTCTGCAGCGTAGCTCCTCCTACTTGCGTCTTTTCTGTCTTTGTAATGTATTTGTATCTGTTTATGTATGCATGTTTTCAAGTATGTGTTCGGACCCATTTCCCTTGTCCTCTCTGACTTGTCGGATCCAGCAAAAACGGACAGGTTTGTCCGCATCATAGATATGACGTCTTCATATGTCGGAAAAGTGATTGTCGGCCTACCTGTAACGAAAGCATATTGCTCGTCTAAAGTCGGTATATTGAGAGATATTTGGAGGAACTATATATAATCTGAAATAAAAGTTTAACGTACCCCTCATTGGACGCCGCTTTTCAAGCAATGATAGAACACCCACGGGACATTCTCGAATTATATGGTTGGTTGATTGATTGGTGTTTTACGTCGCTTTCAACAATATTTCAGTTATATCGCGACATGAAAGCAGGAGGTTACCAACCTCTTAAACATAGTGGCGCAACCCGGGAATCGAACCCGGATCGTCGGCGCCGCAAGCCAAGCGCTTAACCACTATACCAAATCCTGCCCCGAATTACATGTATATGGAGAAGAAGGGTCGATTCCATGTGTAATATGAAAAAAACCCCAAAAACCCACAAAAACCCCCAAAACCAACAAACTATATTAGTAGAAATATAACAGTGAAGAAAAATAGGATATGCAGTTTGGAATTAACTTAAAATACTTATACTTTATAAGAATTAGCATGTTTGGATTTGTTTGAATTAGGGACCGACGAGATGGATTTCTGGAAATTGATCAGCAAAATATCGTAGAGGGAAGTTCTGATGGACCATATACTGTGTTAAATACAAACACCATATTATATATAGGCAAGTACCAGTAGATCTTTTAAATATGTAATTCTATATACCATTTATAATTTTCACTTCGGCAAAGGCCATATTTGGAAAACGATAAAGAGAGTATGGTTCTGGTAGAATTATTGTTTAAAGTCTAAGTAAGATTGGCAATATTGATGTAGAAAGTGTGTGTTAATATTCTCTATATACATGTAATATTCATAATATTTAAAATGAATGAAATTTTGTGGCGAATTTTGGAGGGCCCCCCTTTTTCTCCACAAATTTACAAAGTATATATAGATAAGGTTGAAATACTCAAATAATACAAGTAAAACTCCAGTTTTGGCACCCATAATGGCTGAGTGTTTTGGCTAATACTTGCCTTTCACATATGTCCCCCATTTTCGGAAATCTTGGATCCACCACTGAAAATCATGGATTTTCATCGAAATCTGTTAGTTATTAGTAAGAACCCATTGTATTTTCTTTGACATTATACCACAGTAATACTAGTGGCGAATTTAGAGCCCCCCCCCCTTTTTCGCCACATATGTACAAGTAAAAATGCAAATTTGGCACCAAAAATGACTGAGTAGTTTGGCTATTATACATATGCCCCCCTTTTCGGAAATCCTGGATCCGCCACTGAATACAGCGTATAACTCGTGACTTTGGGATACTAAACTGGAGATATTCTCGGTAAGGCGATCATACAGAGCACGATAAATATCAGTGTTTTCTACAATCAGGCACGTTTAAGAAAAATATACGACGAATCCCAGTATTCATTTTATATAATATATGGGTTAGCATACTTTAAAACTTTCTTTACCATAACGATAACTATACGGAAGTTTATAAAATGAGGGTATAATGAGGGTATAAAATTGGGTCATAGCCCCTCCAGATTTTTCTACTTTAACTTTTTGTCCCGCATTTGTTTTGTAATATGCACTGATTACGTAAATATTTTTCTCCAGGAAGTAAAAGTACAAGATATAATATCTAAAATAGTGTTTGTTTTGTGTATGCTATATTGATTTATTGTAGTGCCAATGACGTCATGGTCTTGGGGGATAGTAAAATTAAGGCCATTGCAACCTAGAGATGAACCTTTTCCATGCGAAGGACATGGAATCAATGTTAAAAACCAGTACCAAGTGTTTTATGAGATATGATAATCATGCATGTAATTTTATAAATGGAACATCGGTCTGATCCCAAAACCCTCTCTTTATCTCGGGGAAGATCCCATATTCTGTTCTGGATTATCCACATAAAGAACAAGTAATGATATATTGAAGTGAACATAATACTAGTAACAGTGGTGGATTTAGAGGAGCCCCCCCTTTCCGCCACATATTTACAGGAAAAAAATCCAGATTTGGCACAAAAAATGGCTAAGTAGTTTGACTAATACACATGTCCCACCCCTCTTTTTCGGAAATCCTGGATCCGCCACTGAATCTCTTAATCTCTTAAAATGCCATTAAATAACCAAAGTCAATTTCACCGAAATATCTAAACCCACCCACCCCCCGAAAAGAACTTGTCAAACTTACATATTTTAACAATGCCTTCCATTAATATATTTAGGCATCATAGTTATAATTTATTGTATGGCGTTTTGACACGTAACAAAGACATATGCATCTTCGCAAGCCAAGGCTCCGTTTCGTTCTCCTGCACTTTGTATTGCAGTAGAACGAAGTGGAGGCTTGGCTTCCGGAGATGAGACATCTGATACATTTACAATATCCAGTATTTCTATTTTTGTATTACAGGTGATATTCCGTATATGTCCAAAAATACACTACAAAAGTACACGTCTGGATTTAGAGGATGTATCAGTGATTTGAAATTATCAGAAAACTATCCAATCTCATTGATGAAAAGGGTTCAGCGCGGGATTAATATTAAATCATGTTCTGTCACGTGACCATAAATTGACCGACCATAACCTCAATCCTGCATGTATTGTTTACTTAATATTGATTTACCATTGGTTAGACCTGCGTTCAATACCATCATTAACATGATGTAGATAAAAAAATGTTTACCGAATAAAGGGTCACGTGTTAATCATTGATATAACTCGACCATTATAGTTACCATTCTACATATATAACGTTGTAATGGGTAAGAGCATTAATTTTGCAGATTTGACAGGTCCCTCTATTACTCGTGCTCTCTAGTGATACTTTTCTTTTGAATCAGATAAAACAATGATTATATAATAATAACAGAGGGATTTGAGAAAGTCTATGCTCGTTTGTGAAAACTCGGTTCTAACTTCCCCCACCCCTATCCAATCATTAGCTAGACCCACTCAAGCTTTTGAAGTCACGACACATTTATTAAGAAATTTGATTTATTCATAATATGTAAGTAATACGTGATATTTCAAGGATTCATTATATTAAATTAATAAACTACACTATATGGCCAATAAATTGGAAATCTGAAGAATCTGAATGAAACCGTTCAGTCGTTTAAAATATTAACACGTAAATAAGCGCGGTAATGTAGAAACGTGTTGAACAGGTAGTGTAGATCTTCTGAATAATAAACTCTTTGGAAATTACATCGATGTCAAGGTTATTTCAAAGAAAGTAACGACTTATCTTTATCGCAACTACTTAAGGGTTTCGGTACTTTAGAAATTGTTATTTATACATATGTGTATATAGGTATCAAGTAAATATAAGGTACTTATCGATCGATTGGAGCGATGAATGAAATGAGCAAACTTTAAAAGAGTAGAACACTAAGGGGATTCTTGATCAAAAATACATATCTTTGGCGCCCGATATGATGTAGTAAATCTCGTACTTAAATTTTGCAGGATGAAATTCACTTTCCCACTTCTTCAAAAACAATGTTTATTGAGGTGATCTTTAAATGTGTATCATATCGATATGGCATTGTTGGGCATGGAATATATTATGACATTATGATTGTTAGATGAAACAAACACATTGAGTATTGCTGAAGCAGTACATGTCCCCCACCGGTTTCCATAAATTTACTAAGTCCAAGGGCCGTAACTCTTACAAAAATAGGTCAGTCATGACCAAACTCGAACTTGATCTGTAACTAACTCATTTATACGAAGCTATATACCAAATGTCATGTCAATAACTTTAGTGGTTGTAAAGGAAGTCCGGAAACCTGAGTGTCTTAGACAGACGGAATGGAAACTTGTAGTACCCTCTGCTTTTACAGGTGGGGGACTAATAAACTGAATGCCCATCGTAGCATTTACTGAGATGAAATATTATATATGAATGTTTTAATGTATACACATGCATTCTTGGCAATGTTAGTGAGATATGTTCGTAACTTCAGTGCTAGCATTCATCTGTTTATGTTAATTTAATGTTGTTTATATCAATGATATACATGTAATAATAATTATTATCTTATTTTTATTGCTATTAATCTCAGTTTAAGTATCATTAATTTCAACTGAATATATTATTCTAATCTAAATGGTAAAAGCAGTATGACATTTGTTATAATAACGTGAAAACATTTACTATGCTTAAACTTTATTTTAACAATCAAAGTTTTTAGCATAATAAAGGTTTTAAACGTTACATGTATTTCATTAATTTTCGTATTTCTTTTGATTTTTTCCAATAAAAAGACATGTTAAATATTTTCTCTTCCTCTTCACTCCCTTGTACTATTATGTAAGAATCTACAAATCGACTCTTCTTCTAATGCGTGTAATGTACGTGCATTTGCAACATCGTTTTAATGCCCCGGATCGATAAATCGTGGGCATTTTTTTTTTGTATTTCAGACGGATTAAAATATAGAACATTTACAATCCTTCTTTCTTTGCATTGGTCTATAGCTCTCTATGTCCGAGAGTCATTCCAGATATAATCATCAAAAGGCGCGTGGTTCATGAAATAGAACAAGTGTAGATCTACATGACCGAATTTACTGTTGATACATTCATGAGGTTCTCAATCACATGCATGACAAGTTCTTCTTGATTACTCCCGCGCATTACCATATATCGCATTTATATGCTTTAAAGTGCAATGTATTCCGTGCGAACTGCGCATATTGTTTATTAATGTACTAATTTTTATGCGATGTAAGACGAAAATTAAAAAAAATCGTATTACGCAAATGTCCTGGAATTCATCTCTAGATAAAATGAATTTTAACACGCAAGAAAATAAATAAATAAATACAGAAAAAAAAGCATTCCCCGGTCTGTACGTCTATGTTACGTATTGAAAAAAGATTTATTATGAACAAATATATAATATTATGATATATGATTATATATAAACGTATACAAACAAGTGTGTAAAATGCCACATGGTTCCCATTTTCTAAACCTAAACATACCATCATCGGGACATCATTAGAATAATATATATATGTGTATGAAGTCTGTTTTCCTTTCGAAAAGTGCCATGACCACTTCCGTTCTGTGTGTTGAATCAAAATATATCTAACTTTAACTTTAACCTTGTCAGTCCGGTCAAAGTCTGAAGTCTCAGGATTATCTCTGAAAGTATATTTCTTTTAAGATAATTCTTAATATTGTAATAAAACTTAGCATACATGATGCACATTGGGCGAGAAATGTAAGAAGCATATCGACAATGTCACGTGTAACAGTATGTATAGGTTTAATCATTTTGTGTTCAATTGCCATGAATTAGTTTTTTGTAAGTACTTTAACTTAAAAGTAAAAGATAATGCGTGGGTTCAGATAAAATTCCTTCTGATCATTTATTATTGTTATTATTATTATTATTATTATTATTATTATTATTTTAGATCGACTTCTCCAAGTGCACGAATCCACAGGCATTGTTACTGGTTTGTAATGGTGACGTGTCAACATCTTTTGGCATCAAAAAGAGTAAATAAATTTTTACCATGGTCGATGTTTTTGAAATTTCATCTTGGTCAGTAATGAATATCGTTTTCACGGTTTTCTAAATTAATACATAAAAAGAATCATTCAGTAGTCACAAGGGTTTTTTTCTACAAGAACCACAAGTAAATTCGCTTTCTTGAAAATATTTCGGCAGTCTGGTCATTTTTTCGCTTAATAAAGTAAACTAGTAATAAAAAAGATCCAAAAGGAGTGTGTCGTATTGATATTTCTTTTATAAGATACTAGTAGAATTTTTCATAGAATTTTTTTTGGAATTCTGAAAAAAAGCCTGTCATTGATGAGGCTTATCAGTGACAATTTGGTATATCATTGCAATATTATACCATTGGGAAGAACCATTTGCTTTAAACATGAAATGATATAGAACATTCATCCCTTTACTCGATCGTCATATAAAAAATACTCATAGGCGTTACGCCGCGTATTAAGAGTGTCGCGCCCCCTTTTTTTGTCTTTTGCTGATCATAAAAATGTCAAATTTTAAGCTCTACGTTCATTAAAAAGAGAAAATGTTAGCTCCTCTTTTCTTTTTTCGTTTTTATACCTCTGGTTTATTGCTATTATAAAAAAGCTGTTTCAATCGGAGCGTCAGTACGAAAGGATATATACCAAAAAAAAAATCACTCTCTATTCTTGCAGTACAGCTTCTGTAACTGCGACTTGGTAGGTCTTTTCAGACTAATGTGCGGGTCACGTGTCCACAATTATATCCACGGTTGTCGTTCCTTACTTCCGCTGGTAGGGACAGAGTATGGTCACACTTATGACGTCATAATGAGAATTGCGTCGTATTTAGCGAAATGGAGCAACGTTAACGATGCCGAAATATTCGTCGAAAACCTTTGGCAAACCAAAGCGTAAAACTCTTCACATAGCTAAAGTTGGTCTGTCATACGATGGAAATGGATTGAATCTGTCTGTTCAGAGTATAGGTAAAAAATGTGTCTACGGTGGCCTCTTGATTCATATAGCTATCCAGCAAGTAAAAGGTACGATCTGCCGGGTATTAAGGGACATCGCTGTCCAACTACGACCTCTGCAATTCTGGGGCTTATTCTTCATTCTATGCATATTCTACATAATTCTGGACAATAAAGCTGTTCGCTGGTTTGAGCGAAAATTCTTCCATCGTAACACAAAGAAGAGGCTGATAACAAAACCTATCATGCCAAAAGCGAAAGCATCTCTCGTGAAGGAGGAATTCGGCAAGAGGAATGTCATCTTTGTGAACAAAATGACCCGGAGCGGCAAAATATATGGTGTTTGAGTGTGCTTTTATAAAGGAAAATTGTGTAAGAATCAGTAAATCTATGAATGCATATAGAAGTTTACTGACATTTTATATATATATATATATGTATAGATTGCAATTAGAAGGTGCATGTACCAGTTCAATTAACTTGTGATTAAAATGATCAAATATCGATAATGATAGTAATTGTTTTTCACACATGCCCACATTTAATTTTTCATTTTTTCCCTGAATATCACATTTTTTTATGTTCTTGTTATGTGCACAGTGACGCATACGAGATAGTTGTCACCATATGAGATATTTGTTAAGCATACGTGATATATGTCACACATACGAAATATTTGTCGCGCATATGAGATACTTGTCACCAGCCAGATCAATGCGCCTCAAGCGGACATATTGTTACAGAAAATACGAGGATTTAGATTGAAAGGACGACGTAGTGTTATATATAGGTAAAATATGTTGGATTATCATAAAGATTAAAAAAAACCCCAGAGTTTTAACATATAAAATTGCTTTACAATATGAACATTCCAATCCATCTGAATGTAACATGCTATTTTGGAGAGCATTTTCGTATCACCGACTAAAAAGAAACGATCGCACTGTGCTGACTCCGAAGAAGGCTGTATCACTAGAGAGAAAACTTACCAGCACGTCGCCTACAACTTCATACACCAGATATTGCAACAACGATATTGTATGTAAGTCGAACACTTTGTATTACATTTATGACAACCTTAACAAACAGACAAAAATAAAAAATAAATGTAGCAACAACTATTGTATCCATCATTATTGTCAAGGGTGTTTCTTTTTCTTATCCTATTGCCATGATGCGTTTTACTTTGAGCGCAAGTTTTTCAGTTTATTGTTATATATTCCTAATTAAAAATGATGATGATTATGGTGATAATGAAAATGATGGTGGTGATGATAATGAAAATGATGGTGATGGTGATGGTGATAATGGTGGTGGTGGTGATGATGGTGATAATGAAAATGATGCTGGTGGTGGTGATGATAATGAAGATGATGATGATCTTTGAAACTGATTTATTCATCATGTGACAGCATTGCCAGAACGGTGGCATTGGTATAAACATGGACTGGAGTTTGAACTTGAAATAATACCTGCACAAGTAATTGTAATAATTGTCGACACGTGCATATTCGAATTTTTATGTACTGTTGTTTGGGAGTGAAATTCTACTTTTTGGAAAATGAATCAACATGCACAACTCTGTTTGAAAAGGCTACGCTGTCTGTAATTTTCCCTTTAAAATAGCAGCCGCTGTCTATTTATAGACGGTATTCCCTGGCGGATTTAAGGACACAACCCACCCACCCCCTTTTCTTTAAGGAAGGTTAATGCATGTGATTTATTTACGTTCTTTTCAGAATAAAAATTATTAAGTTTTATGGGTACATCCCATGTTGTCATAGTGTGAATATGTATTTCTTACGGCTATTTAGGTCTGACTATACTTTTATACGCCCGTCATTAGACGGGACGTATTATGTTATGGCACTGTCCGTCCGTCCGGGGTCATGTTTTCCGGACTTTTTTTGCTGTCTTTCAAGATATTGAGTTGACATTTGGTATATAACTTTATATCAAGCGGCGTCAGTACTAGTTCGAGTTTTGCTACGATTGACCTACTTTTGACGGATTTATGGCCCTTGGGCTTATAAATTTCAAGATTTTTCAGAAATTCATTAAAAATATATTTTTTGTTAAAACATTATGAAATTTCTCTTGAAACAAGTAAAATGTACCAACTATCACATATGTTACGGTTTTAATATGTTTTTCATTTTTGAGAAATTTATAATTTTAGGGGGATGGGGTTGACCATATGTCCTAGGTCAAGTTTTCCGGACTTTTTTGCCGTCTTTCAAGATATTGAGTTGAAATTTGGTAAATAGCTTTATTGCAAGCGGCGTCAGTACCAGTTCGAGTTTTGTTACGATTGACTCACTTTTGACGGATTTATGGCCCTTGGACTTATAAATTTCAAGATTTTTTCAGAAATTCATTAAAAATCTATTTTGTATCAAACATTATGAAATTTCTCATGAAACAAGTAAAATGTACCAACTATCACATATGTTACGGTTTTTAATATGTTTTTCTTCATTTTTGAGAAATTTATAATTTTAGGGGGATGGGGTTGACCATATGTCCAAGGTCATGTTTTCCGGACTTTTTTGCCGTCTTTCAAGATATTGAGTTGAAATTTGGTAAATAGCTTTATTGCAAGCGGTGTCAGTTCCAGTTCGAGTTTTGTTACGATTGACCTACTTTTGACGGATTTATGGCCCTTGGACTTATAAATTTCAAGATTTTTTCTGAAATTCATTAAAAATCTATTTTATATCAAAACATTATGAAATTTATAATGAAACAAGTAAAATGTGCCAACTATCACATATATTTCGTGTTTTAATATGTTTTCCTTCATTTTTGAGAAATTTATAATTTTAGGGGGGGGGGAGGGGTGGGTGGGTGGGTGGGTTGATATGTCCTAGGTCAAGTTTTCCGGATTTTTTTTTGCCGTCTTTTAAGACCTTGAATTGAAATTTGGTATATAGCTTTATATCAAGCGGAGTTAGTACCAGTTCGAGTTTTGTTACGATTGATCACTTTTGACAGATTTATGGCCCTTGGACTTATAAATTTCAAGATTTTGTTTTGAAAATTCATTTAAAATCTAATTTTTGTAGAAACATTATGAAATTTATCATGAAACAAGTAAAATGTACTGACTTCCACATATTTTACAGGTATTGATATCTTTTTCTTCATTTTTGAGAAATTTATAATTTTAGGAGGGGGGGGGGGGGGGGCTTGTACTAAAAGAATTTCAAGGGTTTTTTTTGCAGGTCAAGTTCCAAGATGGGTTGGATAGGACCATTTCTGCAGTAGTTATTGCCCTTGGACTTATTCCTATGATAAAATGCTATGAAACGCAATTAACTTCAGTAAACGTCAGATGTTTTTCATGAAAATCATGCCAAATGCGAATTGATCCTGTCCAAATTAAGCGACGGGCGTATTATGCCACGCTAGGCGTTGCTCTTGTTCAATTATGTTGTGTGTTTTATTTTTGGTATCTACACAATTCAGTTTTTCAACTAATGATGATGATGATGATGCACCAAGATACGATATTCACTATTACTGAATACAAAACACTCATGAGGACTAAAAATGTGTTTTTTCACCAGATTGTATTAAAATGCACGAAAACTCGTGAGTTTTATGGGGCTATGTCCCCTAGGCTTCCACAAAGGCTTAGCCCTTGACCTACTTGTACATGCTACCTGAAGGCGACCCCAAAAGACCTGCATTTCTATTATATTTTAACACCCCCCCCCCCCCCCCCCGTAAATCCAGCATCCGCCCCTGGTATTTGTCTTATCTTATGTGCACTAACGTGCAATTTGTTCAGTCATAATAAATACCTTATCTTTGTGCATTCAGGTATTTAAATCCCACTGAACACGGAAGCATGTGTTGTTAAACGATATGAAAGTAAATGCAGTAGTCGTAAAAACTGACAAAGTAACCCCCCCCCCCCCCCCCCCCCCCCCCCCAAAGACAAATCACCTTAAAGAGGATTTTTTTCCATTAACGATTGATCTTAACGTCTTTGGTAGAATATGCCCAAGAAGTGACACCACCTTAAATTAGTAGTCCGTTGAATATGGAGCTCTTTGGTCTAGTGACTGGAATAAACTGTGTGAAGATGACCTATTTTATCAATTTTCATATAGATTTTGCTCTTTACTACAGAAGACAATATAGCTCGCCTGCAGGGTATTGTCAGAGGGTAAGCACATGCTTTCAAGATTTTCTTTATTCAATGTCAAGGTCGTAGGGCCAAAAATTTTGGGAAGGATATATAGATTTAGTCATAATGAACACAAAGGTGAAACATAAAAACTCTACCTCCAGCAGTTGAAGAGTTATGGACAAGGTTGAAGTTTTTGGAAAGTAGGTCAAACGTTGAGGTGAAGGTTGCAGGGTAAAAAATGATGGTACCCATGACACCCATGACAAGGTCTTCTCACAAAGAATGTATATGTGAAATAGGCAAGCCCTAAGTTTAATAGTTTTGAAGGTATAGCCAAGGTTACAGTTTTTGTCTACGCCGCCGACGCGACGCCGACACTTGGGCTATGACATAGCTCTCCGGACATTCGTCACGGCGAGCTAAAAGGAAGATGAGCTTTGTTTGGTTGAAATTGTATGTATAAATTCTCTCCTAGTATTTTCGTCATTGGTATATTATTTCTTCAAAGTTTCAGGAAAATAAATAAGAAAATGAGAGAGAAATTATTCATGTTTTGATTTTATTCCATATTTTCACATACATTCATCGGGTATCTTGTGTAGATAATTCCCGAAAAATTTCTACATTGCTATGTAAACGAGAGAGAAGATCCGGTTTTAAGGTTTTCATGATGGCCACCAAAATTGGGTTACGTTACACTATTTTTCAAAACTCTACGTTTCGTATCTTGCATTAATCATTCTTTTAGTTGGTTGGTAGATTGGTGTTTTATGTCGCTTTCAACAATTTATCAGTTATATAGCGACATGGAAGCAGGAGGTAACCAACCTCTTAAACATAGTGGCGCAATCCGGGAATCGAACCCGGAACGTCGGCGCCGGAAGCCAAGCGCTTAACCACTACACCTAGTCTGCCCCTAATCATTCTTTTAAGATTTCGGCAATATCATATATATATATATATATATATATATATATATATATATATATATATATATATATATATATATATACTTACTTACTTTACTTGATTATTGTTTTACGTCACTCCACGATTATTTCACGTATATGGTGACGGCATCTGCTTGATGCATTGCATACAAATTTAGACCTTTGCAACGGACCCACCCGAAGCAGTGAGGGATCTTTTACGTGCCACGCCTACCGTGACACGGGACCTCGGTTTTTACTGTCTCATCCGAAAGACAGAACACCGGTGTGCCCCGGGCGGGAGTCGAACCCGCGACCTCTCGATCACGATATGTATATATATATATATATATATATATATATATATATATATATATATATATATATATATATATATATATATATATATATATATATAGAGAGAGAGAGAGAGAGAGAGAGAGAGAGAGAGAGAGAGCCTTTATTTTACTGTTTAATGTGACAACAACAATGGGTAGTATAAAAACAGTTTCCTAGTCGGTATACTCTGTAGAATTAACAGAAAGTGACCAGTCGGGTCTTGTCATTACCAAGTCTGACTTACGGGTAAATACAGACAGGACGTAAACACGGATTATCGATATAACCGAGTAAACATAAAGAATGATTTGTATAGAGGATTTACAGAACAAGAGTCAAAGACAAAGAAAGTGTCTTAAGGACATTAAACGTAATTAATTTTGTATTCTCACTTTCGGTTATGATGTCTAGCCATTGTGAAATATGGAGTTTTGAATGTGTCACTTGTTTTATTACAGGTAAATTAAACTGTTGGAGTTAAACGTTGGACTTCAATATTTCAGAGAACATAAGGCCAAATACAAGCTCCGTGGCCACATGCCTTTCACAAATTAAGCCATCTTCACAACGGCAAAACTTTTCAAAGGCGCAAGTTACCGTGAAATACAATCCAAAATATATGAAATAAGATTAAGATGTAATAGAATTTTCATAACTAATGGAAGGATTTTGATAAAACTTGACAAGAATGAAGTACATAAGGTCTTCTACAAGTGTTGATGTTTGTAGCTTGATTGTTGCTCCAGGATGAATCCGGTGATAAAGTACGTTCAGATAAGGTACTCTCTTTGATGAAGAGAAAATTCAGATAAACTGCATTGAATGAAAATC
Organism: Pteria penguin; assembly: GCA_035048485.1. Lineage (NCBI taxonomy): Eukaryota > Metazoa > Mollusca > Bivalvia > Pterioida > Pteriidae > Pteria > Pteria penguin. The sequence goes on along the minus strand of CM068580.1, from coordinate 56,287,333 downwards.
AAAACAAAGCATTCCAGAAGGATGTGGTGTTATATCTAGTTTTAATTATGAAGTGAATTTGTTTATATATTTTGACTTATACTCTTACAAGAGGAAATTCGGAAGCTTTCTAAGTTTGTTGGATTCTTAAGGTGTTGAGGTGCACGATAAAGTAAAAATTCATAAATCAAACCGTGATTTCTGTAGTAGGTGTATCTGTTGGTAATAAATACAAACATAAAGGGGTTAATATTTTGATATACACATGTACACTGTCACATGAATTCAAGTGATAGATATAAAATTCAATAGATAGATAGATAGATAGATATAAAGATTCGAAGAAGTCCTCCAAAGGGAAGTCCGGTACATAAAAAGTAAAGGAACACAAACAATCTGTATTGCAAATTTTCGGCCTCACGACCTTTATCAAGCAATTTTTCAGATGACAGATACAATACAATACAATACACTTTATTGCCAAAAATTGGGCCCGGAAGGGCATACATAACATACAGACTATAAACATAAGAAGCAAGTTAATACAGTTATATGAATGATCATATATAGAAAATATGAACATATAGGTGAATTTTGTGTATATAAAATTGAATCTGCTACAAAGCGAAGTAAAATCCATGTTTACGTTTCTAAGATATGTCATTTGATAACTTTTGATTTTTTCTGATCAAAAGTGATCTGTGATCAGAAAAATCAAAAGTTATCAAATGACAGATACATAAGGTCGTGAGGTCGAAAATTTGCAATACAGAGTGTTTGTGTTCCTTTACTTGATAGGTAGATAGATGGACTGACGGGGAGGGAGATATAAATGACTTGATAAATAAATAAAGTAATAAATAGAAAAATAAAAACAGATTTGAAGTCTTAATATTCTTTGTTTGTATGGGTTTTTTAGTCCGCCACACTTACTACTTAGTACCAGTGAAAAACTATGGAAGGTTTTAAAACTTGTATTTTTCCTTATGGCAAGACTCCTTCACAATGAAAACGCTTTTGTGTTCTTCTTGTTGAGAGAATGGTCAGTTTGTAGAGAAATGTAATCGTGCAGGTCATGGTAAACAGGATTTAGTATTTCATATAGCGACTGGCTTAAAAATACTTATCGACACAATACGTGTAACACCGTGACTCACTATGTTCTATTTCATTACCTTTAAAGTATTATTTTAGTAACAATAGTTTTTATTTATGTACTGTTCATAAAATATAGCCTATGCAATTGATCTATATCTGAAATTCAGTGTCGAATCTAGGCTTATACGAGGAAGGGATGATTCGGATAGTTATTGCGATGCTAAATATAAATCAAAAAGTTTTTTCTACATTAAAAAATAAAAAAGGAAACCGGGTGGGGGTGGGGCCTGGAGGAGGAGGGAAGGGAGGGTGATTGTTCCCTATACACATGACCTCAAAATGGCCAAATCCCCTGATTGCGGTCGTATATCATATCGTATTTCTATCACCATCTTTGTTCTCCATTCCAAATTGAGCTTTAGAGGATTCAACAAAATTGATGGTAAAATATTTCATTTTATCAGTTTACGAATATGTATGGTCTACTGTTCATTCGATCCCGCCCTTCTCCAAGTGTATATCTATATCCGCCACTGTCAATCACCAATGGCGAATTTAGAGGGGGACGGGCCCCCTTTTTCGCCGCATATTCATCAGTAAAAATCCAGATTTGGCACCAAAAATGGCTGAGTAGTTTGTCGAATACACATGTGGGCCCCCCTTTTCGGAAATCCTGGATCCGCCACTGATCACCACGGAAAGAAACGAGTAGTTACGTTCAAATGTCTCTGGGTCTCAGAGGTTGGTGATTCTCTTCGACCTCTCCCATCTTTGAACCCAAGGTTATAATATACCACAAAACATCAAAAGTAAAAAATCATATTTTCTCACCTCTAGTCCATGTGCCTTCTCAGCCACCCTTCATCTTTCTTCAAAAGTCAGGAATCTGACATTTATTACCGGTGGCAGATTCAAAATGGGATGGGGTGGCTAGATGCATACAACCCCGGAAAATTGCCAAATTATAGGTGACACGTGTACAGAGTGTAATAAAAGTAAAATCGCGATGATCACGCTATTCATATCAAATCAAATATAGTCTCAGTAGTTTTTTTGGCGGACGTGGATCCAGAAATTTTGACAAGAGGGGGTTACACCCCAGTGACTTTCCAACATGTTTTTGGTTTGTAAAATTTACTTATCTTACATCGGAAAATAATAGGAAAAGTAATTTTCGCCAAAATCAGGGTGGGTCTAGATCTCTGTTCCACCCCTCTGGATCCGCGTAGAATGTAGCGCATTCCGGAAATTCTGGTCATTTCGGATGTTATCGTTGCGCAACAAAATGGATACCACTTAAAACAATCAAGCCTCCATGTCGTATCTTCGAGTAATGGACTATGCTTAATCTTCTTCTATATTCACTTTAACCTACCTTCAATTTCCGTCAGTTATCATAGCACCCCCCCCCCCCCGACTCCAACCTGGGCCTGCTGGGACCTAGGCGGTCGCTAGACCCCTCTCCAGTATCACGCTCGCGCTCCCAACTCAAATCATGGACCCATCCCTGATAACGGATATATATATATTCATTTATTGTCCATGGAAGAAAAAGCCATCGCCCAAGTATAAAAACCCTTACTTTCAATATCGTGGATGCATCTCCCCATTTCAAATGGCATTTGTCGGCAGGTCATTAGGCATATCAGAATAATTTCAATCATCAGAACAGATTGATATCCAATGTTTTCAATTAAAATTTTTGGACACTACTCAGGGTGGGGCCTTCCCACAATTCTGAAACCATCACTGCACAGTAATGGTACTTTTAATCGCCATTTCTTACGCTGTAACAATTTTGAATGTACAGAGCCTTATTGACGTGGAAATTTTCCATTCACTTGTCAACACTGTCCCGTTTCCTAACCAGCGCGGAAAGCCGACTGACCAATCGTGTAAGCTCCTAGTCAGGGGTGTGTCACTAACTGAACCACATGTTTAGAAAGCTATACTTAAGAGAATTCGGTGTTTTCCACTCAGTCTTGCTAAGGCAACACTTGCTGGCTGGTACCGGCGTCGACAAGTAAGTTTCTTTTTTTTCTAATGGGTTTTTGATGTGTGCATTTATAGTCTATAGTATTCTTGCAATTGCAAAATACAATTATTTCCAACGTGCACGCATGAGCCGATGATTAATTGTGAAATAAGTACATTTATTTTTAAAAACGATGAAATAACCGAATGATATCTATGAAGTGGTTTAAATTCAAACCTTGTGACTCACAATGAGATAAGTTGAATGCATGCATTATTTGATTAAAATGAGGAGCAAATTATGAACAATTATCGGTAACATAAGTTGAGTGCATTATACAAAAGAACAGGAGAAGCACGATTTAATGAGGAACAAAAAGAAGGGTTGTTAATATGGTATAACAGTTTTTAATAAAAGAAATTGGATGAAAGAAAAAAGAAAGGTGGGTGGGTGGTTGCAGCTCACTACAAGTGCAGCTGCCATTGAAGTGTATTCACATCGACATGTAGCAGTGCATCTAGGATTTTCGAGAGAAAAAGTTAATCTGGTGGTAATAAAAAGAAGAAAATAAAAAACGGAACATATTTGTAAAATATTATAATTTAAGATGGAAATGGTTGGAGGGAGGGGGTATGAAGATGAATTAAAAGACCCTAAGATTTCTGCACTGATGTTTGCATATACTTGATTAGGCTAAAGATGGTCTACTTTTTTGATACAATAAAACATCATCATTTCATCCAAAAGAAAATTATAAAATTGTTATTGATTTTTTTTGTGCATAATGACATTTGAGGACTTATTCTGTTGTATATTATAAGCTGTAGGTATATTTAGTGCTGTGTCCTGAATCACAGATCATGTTTTCCAAAGTCTTGACTGGAGATTTGACATTCATATCCATAAAACCACCAGATCTCTCTAGCTGTACTAAACAGTAAGTACACGAGAATAAGCTTTACATAAAATAAGGTTATATACCGCTTGTACTTTGCTCAAATTTCATAAAAAGTCTGTTAGTTTATATACATGTATGAACCTGTTTGTAACCATTGTATTATTTAAGCAAATATTATTATATTCTAATCACTATTTATGTCAATTGCCTGTTTTTTTTTATATAAAACAACATGAAATAAAGATAAAAAGAAAATTAAGTATATATGTTCTACCATAGACTTTTTATTTATAGGTCTATGGTTCTACTGTATCATTTAAACATGTTACAAAAGAGAGGTAACTCTTATATGTAGTTTAGAGAACTTATGATTACCTCCCCCTAAGAGAAAATTTATCTTCATTTCAGAGAGCTGAGAGAATATTTTGAGAACAGTTATGACTTAAATGAGAGTCTTTTTACTGCACTGAAAGGTAAACATAACTTAATTCCTACTCATTCTGCAAATCAATAAGACCACATCAAATTAATTTGTAGATTCTCTTCCATTTGTAAAGAAAATTGGTACTGGTTGATTGCAGGCCTTTGTTCTTTGCTTATTAAGAGCCTTGAATTTAGCTCTACATAAAAAGTTTTACTACTGGAGCATTACTGCTTGAAGGATATTAAATTCTGTTAACTAGTCAATTTGGTATGTATATGTATATAAAATAAAACATGCTCTCAAAACATTTTCTATTTTGAATAGGACAGTAATCACAATTGAAAAGAATATTGATATTTTCTTAGGAATTAAAAAAAATTTGGAATGGGTTGTGGGAAGAGAATACTAAGGGATGAAAATCTACAAATTAAGGTTTTTTTTGTTTACTTTATAAAAGCTCAACGGCCAAAAATGCATTGACCTTAAGTGTTCTATTGTGTATTTTATTTTTTTTATTTTACAGATGACTCTGTTTTTTACAAGTGTCCTGATAGATTGAGACTGCCCCTCATTTTTTATTTTTGTCATACCGCTGTTGTGTATGTCAACAAATTATTCCTGGCAGGACTGATAAAGGTTCGTAAGATTCCTTACTTAGTGTATTTGGTCATTCAAATTAAGTAGAAAAAAATGTTGTTGAAATTTGATGTATTGTACAACTGAACTGAGATATATATTATTTGAAAATATTACAAAATAGTGAGATTTCTTATGTTTGTGTTTGTATTTGTTTGAATCAGGCATGAAAAAAAAAATATGGAATAAAATGTTTTATAGAATATTTAAACACAGAAAGGAATCTTAGAATTCCAAAGGGAAGCAGACTGGTTATAATAAAGGCAGAAAACATTCAATATCAGAAATTTTCAGCCTTTTGGCCCTTTTCAAGTGGTCAGAATGGTTTGAATAGAAGCATACATGGCATAGTGATGGATTTTACATAGCTCTTTATTTGTATAGTTTTAATGAAATTGGTAAAGTTTAAGAAGCAGAAAATTTGTGATACCGAGTGTTTCTGCTTTTAAAGATATTTACTTTAGTACTATCATTTATTGTTTTATGGGAGTGTGTAGATTGATATTTGGAAACTATCTTTGAGCATGGAGTCTTTGGAGGTGGAAAGTTTGTGATATAGATTGAATATTTCTGTTTTTATAGATGTTTATTTTATTTGTATCATTTACCGTTTTATAGGAGCGTGTAGATCGAGATTTGGAAACTATCTTTGAGACTGGAGTGGACGAGATGTCCTGGGACGATACGGTATGGCTTATTCTAATGACACAACTCGTCAACTGAATACATATTAAATTAAGAAATTTTTCTTTATCAGTCTTATTGCATGAATTTCTTTTTCAAGTGAATCCTTAAAGGAAATAAAAGGAAATTCAGGTGAGCAAATATTCTTAAGCTGCATTTTATATACATTTCTTTCCTTCTACTTCAAATGAAACATTTTGAATATAAGACAATTTTTTTTTTTTGGTCTTTGACCTTGTTAGACTTAAGACATGGGTAATAACAACCCTCTTTATTATTACATTTAATTTAATGATAATGTTTCAGTGGGTAAGATTTATGATTTGGCTACAATTGTTGAGTCACTTGTGAAGCATAGCCGCGATAAATGATCACATCCCTCAGTACCTGTCAATCTGACAGCCAGCTGTATTAACTACCGGTATATTCGCAGACAGCAAAACTGTTCTTTGGAACACCCTTGTTTCTACTTTTTATATCGTTTAACATGCTTTCTATACCCTCTTATAAAATATGGCCATCTCCTGTACTATCTTGCAGCAGACACCTACGACATATAGGTAATAATTTCAGGAGAATTATCGTATGGGTGGCAGCTATCAGTGGCCGTCAGTGGAACAGACGGTGGAGTATCGCAGAATAGTGAGAAACCTGGTCCTGAAGTTGATTCAGGACACACCACTACAATTGCCTATCAACATGGAATCACCATGGGTAATTGGAGTTACTTTATATATATATATATATATTGTAATTCAACAATTGTGCTGATTATTTAGTTAATATGCAGGGTAGATAATGATTATATTAAAAAGATTGAGAATAAATTGTAGCACATTTTGTTGATCAATTTTGCTGAGAAATTTCTTGAATATTCTTTGCAAGAAATTAAAGGTCATAGCAATCACTATCTAAATGTTGTGGTTAAAAGCATGTAAGGTTAGATTTTATGTTACTTATATTAAATACATTATAGAAAGTAAAATAAAACAGAAAGGATATATTACCTTTACATTGTTTTAAAATCAATTTCATAGAGTTAACAGATTGAGTACCATGACTTATAAATTTCCTTCTTACATCATTTATTTATAGAATTTAGATTCATAACAAGGTAAAACAAAAGCTTTGCCAAGATAATATTAAACTGTCAGTATCATATTTCACATGATGTGATTCCAGGGCCTTAACTGGTGCAGAAACAAGTAAAATGTATTAATGATTCAGTTTTTTCAGGTCGTAGTGAGTCTAAATACTAGGTTTCATAAGCATAGTATGATGTTCTTGGACTTGCGACATAATCAGCAACTCGTATAACACAATACAAATATTGAAAAATCATTTACCCGTGATATTTAGTACGAAATCGAAAAGAAAAATGACATATACATCCTATTATATAACAGATATCTCGAAGAATGCATATACATCATAAATATATGAAGAATTTAAAAAAAAAACATCTTTAAGAATAAATGCCTTTGTATCACTGTTTTATATTGGGTGTTAATTTGTTTTTGTGTTTTTAAAATGTTGAGCTTTTCTTTCAAAACTGTTTTTAAGAATTTAGTGCCGTAGAATGATTGTATCAAATTTTTCTTTCAAGTGGGGCTTACTTATGGGCATAGAGCACGAGAGAATTCACATAGAGACATCCTCTGTTCTGATTCGTCAGTTGCCGGTGGAGATGCTTTGTAAACCACAAGGATGGGTTTATGCTCCACTCAAAGCAGGTAGGAAAGCCATTATGAGCCGTGTATGTACAGATGTCAATTTTGTTTATGTATCTTGAAATCAAAAGATTTTTTATACTTTGATTTTGTAATTACTGAAGACGAAATATACTTTGTTTCAGGGGAACCAGTTACTTCTAATCCTTTGATTCAGTTGGAGGAAAGGGAGATCACTTTTGGTAAACCGACCAATTTTCCATCTTATGGTTGGGACAATGAGTATGGGCAAGTGTCATGCAAGTAAGTTGTGGAATACAGCAAGAGTTATCTTTCCTGGTTTCCTTTGAAGTATTTTTTATAATTAAATCTTTTATTAAAAAGTATTGAAAATTCTAAAATTAAAATAATGAAATGAAATTTTATCAATTTTAAATATATACATAGTATAATAAGGTTCAGTAGTTTTGGAAAATAAAAAAAAAATCATTTGATTTTATTAAAATTAAAATTTATAAGTACTGTAAAAGTAAAAGAAACAAATGTTTAAAATGTATTTCTAGTTTGAATAGACAGGAATCAAATACTGCAAAATTAAGTATGAGTTTACCACTTTATGAAATATAAGCTTCTTCTGTATATTATAGGGTACCAAGCTTTGAAGCATCGAAGTACATGGTTACCAACAGAGAATTCCTGGAATTTGTGTTAGATGGAGGATATGACAATGAAAACTTCTGGTCAGAAGAGGGATGGAAATGGAAGCAGTTCAGACAAGCAAAACATCCAGTTTTCTGGGTCTGCAATGAAGGTACTGGTTTTTGAAATTTTCATATTTGAACGTAAATATGCAGGGAAATATTTGATAAAGTGTAAAGTGAAAATTCACCAATAAAATTCATGTTTGTTAGATTTGTGCATCATAAGCAATGTGTCCATACTCTTATCCTCTCCAAGATTTTGTGCTCAACATTGAAGTTTTATGGTCATTCTCAAGGAAAAACGGTCAGAGTGAGGTTTGTTTCTCTAACAAAGGGAGCCAGCATAGCTCAGTAGGTAGTGGCTTAGCTTGTTGCTGAGAGGTCCCAAGTTTAAGTTCCCACGTTGGCACATCATTGTCCTGCATTTTGGATGAGATCGTAAACCGAGGTCTAGTGTCAAGACATATTGGCACACAAAAGATCTCAGAATGCTTCAGTTTGTTTCATTACATAGTTCTAAACTTCTGTGCGATGCTATCATGGATAATTAAAATTATCTTGCCATGAAGTAAATCAAGCAAGAAAAAAATGATCAAAGTTTTATACAAAAATAAGGTAAAGCTATTAAAACAGAAAGCTGTAACTTACTTATCTATTCTTTATTTCTCGATTAGAAAGTAGATATACATGATTTGTTTAGTGCCTAATACAATTTTCTAAGTGGAACAGCTGTTATAGTGATGGAAGAGTTAAATCCCTTTATAGCATTGTAAATGTTTATAGATACATGTATATATTCTGAATATATTTTTCCTAGGTTGTAAAGGGGGTTGTGGATCTGACCTCTCTAACTATTCCCACTGTCACTTCCCAGAGGGAGCCACTCATGAGGCAGATGTCATCAATGGCAATATGAATGGTCACAGTAATGGCCAACAGAATGGACAGCAAAATGGCTTTACTACAAAATTCATGTAAATAAATATTTACATTACAATTTATTATTTCAATATGCTCTCTGTGGTGAGTATTTAATATTCCAATAATTTTATGTTATGCTCAACAACAAAATACAAATTACCCTTCAGCTTTTAAATTAAAGTTCCTGGGTTTGAATCCCCATAAAAGCTAGTGGTAATGTTGGCCAGCTGAAAGTCATAATTCTTCCCAATTTAATTTACCAAAATTTCTTATTCCCAAACATGAAAAATACTTGAGTAAATGTGTTATCAAGCAGAGAAAATACAGTTCAAGTAATATTTACTCTGTTATACTAAATTTGAGTAACTATTGAGAATATAAAACAGAAAAACACAAAATATATAAAATTTGTAGAAATTTTATCGTTTATATTTTGCTTAGAATTTTCAATTTGAGTTAAAACATTGCACAATTCTTCATTTTGTTAACTTGGGCCATGTGACCAAAAAGTGGGAAAAGGGTCTAGAATACATTGGCAGTGAATATCTTCTTTTGGCATTCAACATCATCAAACAAGAATGTAGTCCAATAATTTAGCTTTAATGAAGGACATTTTGTAGAATGGTAAGAGAAAATTGACCATACGGTTAGATACATGTGATGTTGATGATTTTCAGGTATCGCGCCATGTTTGATGTAATACCTCTATCTGGAGACTGGCCTGTGGAGGCTAATTACTTGGAAGCCCAAGCATTCTGTAAATGGAAAGGGCCAGACTATCGTCTTCCCATTGAAGCTGAAATGAACATTATCAGAGGACCAATGGTAAGTATTTATAATACAGTTAAACTTTGATATAACTCAAACTTTAAGGGACTTCCAAAATCGCTTCAAGTTTCAATAGGTTTCAGCTTCAGAAGTTTCCCTTTTTATCAACAGAATTAATAAAGAGGATGTTGTTACTGCATGATTACTTTGAATATTCAGGGTTTTTCAAGTTTTTGACTTTTTAATTATGGAAGTGTGACTATTTTATCATTATCTACTGTTTTTCATTGTCTATGGCTATTTATCACTGGATAAAAGGATTCTGCAAAACCAATGTACTGCTTTATGAAATATTTTGTAAAAAAGTAGACACCAAGTGTACTGCTTTTAAAAATTATAGTTAAGAAGACACATTGTACATGTAGTTAAATTTAATTGTATTGTTCTGAGCATTAATAAGGTTTATATACCTATTTGGTAGTCAATCAAAACTTTTAAAATCAGCATATAACAAAGAAAAGAGTCATTTTCTTTATATAGCCATCACCAGCTGTGGGTGTGAAATGTGACATAATCTACCAGAATAACATAGAGGCTAACCTTAACATGCAGTATGGATCATCCACTGTAAGTCTAGCAGTGTTTTTATAAAATCAGCCCATAAAGAGTAAAGAACAACTACTGTATGCATCGTTTCAGAACAAGTTTATTGTTTAGTTTATCATTAAGTTAAAAGTGATATCAGTCAGAAAGTAGTTTTCCAAACTATAAATAAACCAGCCAAACAGGTGCTGTTTAATCCTCCATCACCTCTGATTTCCAGAGGACTAGTAATGTCCCTTTTTGTATGCTTTTTGTATGAGTGACACTGTGGTATAGCATTAGTTTCTTTTGAATTTTACATACTTTACATAATAGATAAAAAGTGCCTATTGTAACATAGTTTTCTGTATCATTTGTCATGCTCTTCGCACTGTTATGGAAAACACTGCCTTTCTGTTCAACTTTTTATTTTAAATTATAACAATTCGACTACATATATGCATGTGCAACAAAACAATGCTACAGATAAGTTACAGTGACAGGCAAACTGTGGGAACACAATGAGCTTCACCATCCGTTATTATCCGTTAGGCAGTGCTTGTGTATTATGAGTTAGAAACGACGTTGAACATTGGCAACCTTATAACGTCAAAAGAATGTTTCATTGTTTTCGTTACATCGTTTTTGTAGGAATTTGTTTTATTTCCTCTCTTAACATTAGGACCGCAGTTAATGGAGGCGAAGTCCATTCTTGTTTGGAGGGGGGCATATAAAAATCATCTTGTCCATCTGTCTGTTGATCTGTCTGTTTCAGAAGTTTAATTAACACAGTAGATTTTTCAGAACGTACAAGCGGGACATCCATAACACTTATACCAGTGATGTATCTTGGGATGATCAATTATTGTAACCTATGTTGCCACAAGTGTAGGGAGGAGGGGGGTATTTGTCCCGTTAGGACAGCTCTAGTTAAATAAAAATAAACTTGGTCAAGCCTTACCATGGTTTTCATGTAGCTGTTATTATCAGTTAGATTGGGAATGTCCTCATATTAAACCAGTACGCCATTATGTACTCAAGCAGTTTAAAAACATTTAATATTAAGCATTTTTTGAAGAAGTAATTGACGATTTCTTTTTATTTTTCAGCCTGTGAATATGTATCCTAGCAACAAACTTGGTTTCTATGACACTTTTGGAAATGTTTGGGAATGGACTGAGGACCATTTTAATGGACTCATCAATTTTGACACCCATTGGCTGTACGATGATTTCTCGTCACCGTGTTTTGATGGAAGACACAATATAATCTTGGTAAATATTTACAAATCTTTCATCAAACTTTTCTACATGTGTGATAAGATACACCACAAACACATAATAAGGATGATTATTTCTTCACCAGACTGAAATGTACCATATTTTCTCTATGCATATGAGGATTTCTTGGAATCGAAGTTTTACATTTCACTCCCACTTCACCTTCTTCATGAATCGTACAAAAGTGAAAACTTATATGAAAAAATATATTCCAAATTTTTAGGGAGGATCCTGGATTTCTACTGGAGATGAAGCTTCTAGATTTGCTCGCTTTGCATTCCGTAGACATTTTATTCAGCATGCTGGCTTCAGAGTAGTACGTACCATCAAGGCACATGAAGAGAAAGTGGAATTACCTGCCAGATTTGTGAAGTCAGAAGTCTTTGTACTTGGTGTGGGAGTTGAAGGTATGAAAATAAAAAAGATCAAAAAGCTGATTATTTCTACACTACATAACAATTAATTTATACTATCTGTAGTGCCAGTAATGTTGTATCTATTCAGTAGATTTTTAAAAGTTTTTTGAAAAATATATTGTTAATGTAGAGTGAATTATAATTCATTTGTTTCAAATCATACATCATACCAAGTAAATTTCACATATGGGCATTTGCCTGATACATTTAACAAAAATATAATCTTTTGCAATGGACCAACCTGAGGAAAGCTGGTGTGGCTCATTGGATAATATTCTCAGCTCTTAAAGGTCCTGGGTTTGACTCCCGCTGTGGGCACCAAGTGTCCTGTCTTTCAGATATGACAATAACACGTGTCACGGTAGGCTTGGCTTGTAAAAAATCCCTCACTGCATCAGGAGGGTCCGTTGCAAAGGTATAAATTTCTTTGCAAATGCATCAGGCAGATGCCGTCACGATATACATGAAATATTTGTAGAGGTACATAAAACAATAATCAATCAACCTACCTGAAGACGTTTGGGATTTTTACATGCTGAGGTTACACAGGACCTGGCTTGCATTGATCATGTTATCCAGAAAACAGAACACCACCAGTAGGATTCAAACCCAAAACTTTTTTGGCCTTGAGCTGAGCATGTTATCAACCCAGCTATCAGTGTTTTTTTTTCTTCAAATCAGGTGTTTTAAGATTCCTAATCCCAATTGAAACTTCATTGATTTTTCCCAAAGTGTGTCTAAATTTTTCCCAGACATTGATTTTTTACCATTATGAAAATGAAAAGGTGCAGGCACCTTTGAAAAAAAAAAGAAAAAAAACCATTGGCTATGTCAATACTTAAAAAATGTAATGTTTAAATACACTCTGAATGCATACACATATTAATATGATGATAGGCAATGTCACACCATTTCCACATATAAAAGATTAAAAGTTTTGTAACTGTTTGATGTATTGTTTTATTTCAGATAACCCTTCATTCTTGGATTCACAGAAATTTGCTTGCCATGAAGTGGAGACCACCAACAAACATTACCGATTCGACACAGAATCGTTGTTATATGGAATTCTAGAGCAGGAATTCGGTTTCCGGGATTCATTTCCTGCCTCGGTAGCACACCATTGCATTCATCTAAGAAATACATATCAAACCGGCACCAAATCAGCTCTTTGGATTGGTGCTGGCACTGGACGGGGACCTTTTGAACTTTCCAGTGCATTTACAAATGTAAGTGGTTTATGGTCTAGAATTTAGACGATAAGAACTTCATATCCTTGTCAGGGGTTCACTTCAAAGAATTTTGTAAGTGAACTCTATTTCAAGACAAACTTATTCTTCCGTAGTTAAGGGATACTTTCAAAATACAATCCTTGTTGACCATTTCAATAAAGTGAGTTATCTGCCCATGTTGATAAGGTAGTCAGCAGAAATTGAAAAGGTTAACAGTATAAAATTCGTGCAACGACTTGTAATTAAATTTATTTATATGGTCAGTTGACCATGGTGAGATGTGGTCAGTCAAGTAGCAATCACGGTTGTATACCTCACCATGATTTGCAGAGAATAGGAGAGTTCTTAACAAGGGGAAATAAATCACCTTATTGAAATAGCCTATAAAAGGTATTTTCTTTGACCGATATATATTGTGGATTTTGTTGGCATTTGTTTCGTGTTTTGCAGGTTTTGGGTATTGATTTTGGTGGTCGTTTTATTGACACTGCCATTAAGATTCAGAAAGGGGAAGAGGTGCAATTTAAATGCTCAAATGGGGAGATTATGCAGGCTCAAGTTAATGGCAATACAAAAATTCAAAGAGTGGATTTCAAACAGGTAGTACAATGCTGCTATAATATGTATCTCACTTTTATTTATTTAATTTGTATTCACCGATTCTATCTATGGACATGACTGAAATGACATAGCCAAATTTGTATCATAAAGCTGCTTCCATACCCAAACTTAAGATAGTCTGCGTTATGGATTAACGATTTTGTGCTTTGTTTTTACAGTGTATCTATAAACAGAAGAGTAACATTTCTTGTAATTTAAAGGAGTAATTTGTTTAAGATATAATAAAAAACATTTTCAGGAAAAGGTAATTTAAAATAGTACATGTATATGTTTTTCAATAGAGTTGTTTTATGACCAGAATTGTCACATTGAGGACTTCTTGTTTTTGCTCTGTTTTTCACAAGCTTCTGTAGTAAACCTAAACTATAAACTAGAAGTGAAAGAGAATGTAAAGTTTACATGAACGTTCCACAATTGAAGTTCTTACATACCAAAAATAAAGCTGCCACAGGGCTGAGTGTTTCATATACACAATTTGTCTTTTTAAACTTTATTGCTTACTCCTCCACTTCATTCTTTTATAGTTGACATGGATTCCAAATGAAATCTATGACCAGGACATGACTATTGTTACTTTCCTGGACAGAACCATGAATCCTAAAGGTAAAAAATCCTCCAGACATAGGTAAAGGATATAATGTATGAAACGAAAATAGTGCAGAAGATATAAACTTTATCTATGAGTATTCAAACTTTTTTCTCCCTCTCAGTTTGAAATTACAAAATTATCAGCAATTATAGAAATTGTAATCATGAACATAACTTCATATAGAACTTTATCAGTATTTGTTATATTTTCAGCATGGTTGATTAGTCTTTGAGAGATAACTTCAATTAGGCTTTTATTTTTTATGCGACAGAGGGTGATAACTTCATGTAGCACTTCATCAGTATTTATCATATTTTCAGCATGGTTGATGCGACTTTGGGAGATAACTTTACCCACTGGCCTGATTATCATTGCTTCAGAAAGCAACAGATGGAACAAGGACTCCTTGATGCCATATTTCAGCAAAAAGTAAGATTTTATATATGATTAACTTGATGAGAAAGTTTCTTCAATTGAATCAGAGATAGATTTGTCAATGTCAAGAGTGTATCACAAATTGCTATGTACCTATTCATTTACTTTATTTCATTTATTTTGAAACATCACGTTGATATTGTAGTTGAAATTGTGTAAAATGGCTTTATTTGATTGACTTTTTATTTTTGAGAATCTCTTTATATTTACACTCAAGACATTATTTTTGAGAGAAGTAACGTGTTATATATTGATAGTCAAATTAAAAGTAGTGAGAACTTTATTTTTCTGTGGAGTTGTACATGTGAAATAACTTCAAATTTTAGTTCTTGAGTATGATTTCTCTGAAAAATGTCAATGCTTTGTAATAGATTATCAGATAATCCAAGCTGGTATGGCTCAGCGAATGAGGTGCTCAGTTCATGACTAGAGGTCCTGGGTTTGATATCAACCATGGACACATTGGTGCCCTGTCTTTCTGATGACACAGTAATTTCAATATCCCATGCCACAATAGGCGTAGCACATGAAAAAATTCTCACTGCTTCAGGTGGGTCTGTTGCAAAGGTATAAACTTCTATGCAGTGCATCAGGCGTCACTATATGCATAAAATATTCGTAAAGTCAAGTAAACCAAAAGTCACTCATCAGTTAATCCAGTATTAGATACACCGAGATGTAAATCTATATTTCTTATTTTTTCAGACTGAAATTGGTGGATGCATCCGACGTGGCCTATCAATCTGCAAATGGAAACAATATTGCCATGGTAACTGTGTGGGCCCACCAGTAATATCTGGGACTTTGCTATTTTTACATCTTTTATTGTAATGGTGTTGTTGATTTTTATCCAGCTTTTGAAAAACTTTACACTTATCAAGTAGATCTTGATCATATATTAATGTTAACAGATGTACTTTTGTGTTGTTTATATCATTGTTTGAAATATCTTGGATGTCTATTTTAATTACATGTATATGTAGATTGATAGAAAATGATTTTGATAGGAAATAGAATATTTTTGTTATTTTTCCTAATATTAATACATAACTGTCTCCACGTAGTAACTAACAAGTTACTGACTTGACTGATTTACATTCCTTACTGAAGAATGGACATATTCTACATATACATATATCAGTACATAATGTAAATATTGTTGAATGTTTTATATTTGGTGATATTCATCATGTTAGATTCACCCAAAATGTTTCTGCCTTTTCTTTACATTTATGCATATATTTTGAGCATTGCAGGGTATTTGTTGCTTTCCTTCAATAAAATTATCACAAATATTATTTTGTTATTCATATATGTAAACCCAAATATGTCGTGATTTATGCCTGAACATGCCACATGGTAAAAGATTTAAAAGACTTGAACAGACGACTTTGAGTATAAGCCAGCTCAGTAACTTATCAAGGAGTATCTTATTGTTATCAAGTTCAAAGGTCAGATTTATGTCCACCCAACTACAACCTTTGAAGAAACAGTGCGATGTCTGTGTCAATGTTAGTCTATTTTAGCGAGGACAGCTGTAATGATTTAATCGATTCGGTGTAAGAGTGTTTCTTAAAGATAAGTTTTGACCAGAATCATGTGAATTCTTTTAGAAAACGTCCCTACCCGCCAAGGCAAAATTTATGTTCATCAGTCTATTCCTACGATCAACATTCGTAGTGACCAACACTCGTACATCTTTCGGTTTCCTTGTCTCTTTCCTTTCCCCTAATTTTCACACTTTGAAAATGAATTTTTTTGCACATTTCATATAATAATAAAGATAAAACATTTCAAACTAGAAATGTATAACGATGTGTTATATGAACTGATTTTTATTTGCACTATCTTTACCCGAACTACGGTCAAATAGAGTTGTCTAGGAACAACTTTACAGTTTTCATTGTAGTCGGAGATTCTCTGCCCTTCTCCAACTTTTGATACCGGCAGTTTGTGAAAGAGGGTCAGAGAGACTTTGTTCATCAAAAGTTGCAATTTCCACAACTTGCCAATGTCAACAGTGGGAGAAAGGCAGAGAACCTCGGACTATTTTCTTTGCGATACACTGTGACAGTGTATTGCAATCAAAATAGTCCTTAATTCTCAGTAACGACAGTGATTGTCGTTACTGAGAATTAAGGACGTATAGGGAAAATATCATAACCCAGCATGTAGCCTCACGTGTGTAGCCTTCACGAAAGTGATAACGTGTTGCAAGGAACACTGTTGCCTTTAGCTTCAATATTTCGCCACACCAAACGTTATTTATCAATAGCCGGTAATAAACAATGTTTGGTGTGGCGAAATATTGAAGCTTTGTTGCTTTAAGTTCATCGTTCTCATCGCATAATTTGAGTAACTAATCTAGCCTTTAGATATGCAAATCAGTATAATTAAAAAAAAGAAAATAAAAACGCCTAATTAGAAAAGATGGACACTCCATGCAGTGGTGGATCTAAGATTTCGAAGGGGGAGGGCACATGTGTATTAGCCAAATTACTCGGCCATTTTTGGTGCCAAATATGGATTTTTACTTGTATATATGTGGTGGAAGCCACACACACCTCTTGCCATTGAATCACTTGATTGGATAAACTTATGAGCAGGTTTCTCTGTGCACTACCTTATAATCATTCGTTTGTAATAACAAAACTAATTTCAATCAACTTCATACAAAATGAGGCCGAGGTGTCCTTAGTGTGGTACATATAGGTCTCTACTCACAACAAGATGTGAGTATGAGTATCTTCCAGGACCTTAGGTCCTCTGATTTTATATCTCCCATAAAACAAATATGATGTCGTAAATTTCCGATAAAAACATCATTTTTGTACCATCATTTCCCTCAGTCTTAAGCCAATTTCCAAAGAATTTGAGGATGTAACAATTAATTTGTCAGATACAATCCTGAATGAGAAGTAACTCTGTGTAGTGAAAAGACCAAATTATCACATGCCGTTATGGGTCTGTCCACACTATGTAAACAAGACAAAGACCATACCATTTAGGCTAAGACTTTCAAACTTAGTACACTTGTTTCTTACGACATGTGAAAGACGCCTATTGATTTTCACTATAAAGGTCAATGTTGTTTTGGGGGCAAAAATAGCAAATTTTTGTGAAAGCACCTTGTAAACAAGATACAGATCAAACTGTTTATGCTAGAGCTTTTCAACTTTGTAAACTTATTATGACATAAGGGTGAAGTTTTTCAATGTCAAGGTCAAAGGTCAAGGTCATTTTGAGGTAAAAAGTGATTTTTCTTTTTTATAGAAAAATAACCGAAGGTACATATTTTTACTGCCTTTATGGATTTGACTAGCATTTCACAGAATTGTTGCCCATGACTCGAGGGTGTGTCATGACCTTTCTGTTTCAAAGTGAATAAGAAAATATTAATGAAATCAACCAAACTTCAATAACAAGAAAAAATTACCCAACGATAGAAAATGTGAACAAGAACAACGTCATTTAACATAATACATATATTATTTCAACTGCAGCAGGTATCTTGATGTGCGTATCTTAAAAAGATTAAATAATTTATATGGCTTATTACCTTGACGGTATAACCTTGAGTAAAGGGTCATGATACATTTTTGAGTCGTGGGTAATAATTTTGAAGAAATATAAATCCATGTTTGGTTGATTTCATTAATATTTTCTTATTCACTTTGAAACAGAAATTTTGATAGAAATGGAGCTGTGCCAAGAGGGGCATTCTTGCTCAAAATAAATACATGTACCATCTTCTGACCCAATTTTGAAAGAATTTCTCCATATAACCAAGACAAAAATTGTGTGAAGTCTGATGTCAGTATGATGATAACCAAGCTCTGTATTGCACATACAAGAAAAAAATACACACATGAACGGTAGTATTAGCCTGAAAAGCAGTGCATTGTACAATGTAAAATCAAGTACATTGACCAAGAAAACTTTGTTTCCAGTTCACATGGGTTCAGAGTATAGAAAACAGTACGCTTGCTGTTAAATCTCAAATTATGGTTTGTTTGCTTAATTTATAATTTACACAGTCCCATGTTCAGATTTTAGTCAAATGTTGGACCCAAGCACAGAACTTTGGGTCAGAATTCTTAACACAGTCAGAATCAACAGGAATTGGAAAAACAATATCAAAAGTTTTCATTACTCATTTTGTGATTCACTTGTTTATATGTAATGCTAGTGTTCCATATCAGAAAGTTTGATACAAATCCATTCATAAATGATTTTTAGCATTCTTTTTCCTAAGTTCCTCTTTTTTTTTATTAAAATTGTAATTAACCATAATCTGAAAAAAAAAATGTTGTGGAAAAATCTGGTGAAAAAAGTTTAAAATCACTTGCTGCTGGCCTTATAGCAAACTTTATTATATGGAAGTTTGGATGTAAACAAATGAATCATGAAGCAAATTGTCAAAAACACACCCTGCTAAATCCCTTCAGTTTTCTTAGAATAAAGATTTACATGTAGTAAAAGACCTAAAACTTAAATTTACAATCATATTAATCATGCACCCATAATATTTGTCAACAATACCATAAACAGAAAAGAAATTATCACATATCAGTTTTATTTGCCACTTTGTACATAGGAAAACAAAACCATACATACATATTTCTAACTGGAAATAGGATTCACGATATATAATATCCATATCATTATTCAGCTGAAAAAAAAAATCACACAACACAAGCTTAAGGATTATAAAGCTTCTAAGAAGTACCAGAATTTTCGAAAAAAAAAAATCACTTTTTATATATTCATCTTTTTAAAATCATTTAGAGAAGCTTTAATCTACAGGTAAAACTCGGCAAACTGTAAGTGATATAATAAACAGAACTTAAAAGTATGCTTTCACCGAGTTATTTACACTCCCAACTGTTTTTACAGAGTTTACAAAGTTTTGATAATACTACTTTTTTCTTCCACATGTTCTTTGATAACCTGTCTTCAATCTGCAAGAAATGTTTTGATCTCCTTTCTTCATATTAAATTCATGCATTATAGAGTAGAAATAACTCTACCTACATGCATTTCAATTCCACTCAAAAAGAACAAATCCTCCAAAATGGAGGAAACAAAAGTTTGTGACAAAAATATGGTAACTAGAAGCACTCAAATTCAACAAATTTTTGACGACCTGGCCTTTTTCGAATGGTAAATTTAATGGTAAACTAGATTTATCTAAGTACAGTCCATGTTAGCACATGAGAATGTTTCTAAGAACTAACATAGATTGTACTTGGATAGATTTAGTTTATCATTAAACCACTTGAAATAGAACCAGGTGGACGAAAATTTGTAAAATATGAGTGCTTCTAGTTATTTTTGTCATAGACTTTCCATTTTGGAGGATTTCAATCTACTATCTTTGTTATTTTACGATAATAAATGTAGAAGTATTGAATTCTGTTTCTTCTTTAGAAAATGAATCTCATTTAGCAATATAAACAAAACATAGTTGTCCTCATTGCCTAAATAAGGCAAAATCTTTGACAATGAGATATACAGACAAGATGAAAAGAAAAAGAACAATATTCCTCTTAATTTTTCTTACAGGGAATAAAAATGCATAAAAGTTTAGTGATTTAAAAGAAAAGTAAGAAAGAATACAAGACCAAATAAAGATATATATACTACAACAATACCGCCAACAGAGCAACAGGTTTGAAATGTGATTTATTTATGATTTCAACATCATTATAAAAGTCAGAAGATGCGAATGTTCCATAAATATAAATACAAGTACATTGTACTTACAACTTGACTTTTGTCAAGTGATATCATTTTTCTGAGAAAAAAAAAAATTGAAAAACTAAAGTGTCAAACAAAATATACCTCTAACAAGTCAAATAAAAATGGAAAATATTTTGTTAAACCATAAGTACTCCTGAAGTATGTGCATGTAACATAAACAATATGGCATGCATGACAGTTGTAAAATGACACAAATGACATGGTGAAATCACATTGATGACTTACACAAAATTGGAGAGAGTGAACTGTGATCAATTTTTACAATGAAATGATAATGGTAAGACATAGCCAGATGAAGTGAACAGACTCGCATAGTTAGCAAGTCAGTATACATATGAAAATATAGAGATGACGCTACCATCTTCATGAATTCGGCATGAAATCAAATCTGTGACTGACAGTATCTGATACACACTAGTTGGGGGAGTTTTTGATAAAGCTTTAGTCAAGTTGATAAACAAAGGAATCCATGCATGACGATTGGGATGCCAGGTTACTCCTCCATTCTTCTTGACTTGACTTGACGCCAAGGTAAGATGAAATCCATCATGTATTTACCAGAGAGGGATGATCGCAACTTGCTTTAACAGAACTGAAAGTAGAAGAATATGGCATGTATCATTTAACTTGACAACTAGTTTATGCTCAGGGAGTATATGTGATAAGGTACATCACTACATATATATGTAGTCAAAGGTATCCTTAATCAAAGTACTGAGAATACATATAGGTAGGACCACTTCATCAACATTGGTCATCTGCTTATTGCATGAGAACATGAAGATGTTGCTATTTTTCCGGTTGAATTTTATTGTACACATCATCAAATCTGTAGTAGAATATCAGGCTTCCTGAGTGATTTGTTGAGCACATGGTATCTCAGACCCATCAATCTGTGAAAAAGCATTCTAGCAAAACTAGCTGATAGATTGATAGAACTAGATCATATCCTGAAGTATGAAAATCAGCATACTTCAAGTAGCATAATCCCACTATTTACAGTTGACGCAATCCAGAAATAACTATCATATTTCAGTCTTTGCTTTGTGCATGCAAGATTACAATGACAATTTGGGCAATAAAATCTACATAATATGATATAGGAAGAACAAGCTGTGTATGTAAAACACTTATGCCCCCAGCAGCACCAAAGTCCTAAAAGTTATTTTTAGTGTGAAGGTCATTGTCAAGGTCAAAAGGTCATTGACCTTGGTGTCACTTGAGAGGGCTGCATTAGTTTAGCATGTATGTCAAATATGAAGTCTCTATTCCTTATGGTTCAAAAGTTATAGCCAAGGTTAAAGTTGACAACAGACAGACATTATTATGCTCTTGATCTATTGATTCGCGGGCATAAAAACAACAATGATTTACTTACTTAACTATAAAATGATGATTAAAGCCAGAAAACAAAATACTAAAGATACTTTTACTTAAAATTATATTTTTTCCTATATGATCAAAGCGAACTGGCTAGAATCGCCCAATGGTTAATCACATGAATAAACACTTTATTGTAAGTACATAAAACATGCGAATGAAAATTTTGTTACTAAATTTCAACGAAATTTATCAAAACATACATGATTTTGTCACTGAATATTTAGTATTTGTATTTCCATTTCCCTTAATCACAGAATTTTTACAACAGCTTCTTGGGGGAAAACTCGAAGCTTATTTTCTGTACTATATTTCTGCATATATTTCAAGTCAGATATCATCAGGTCAACAATTAAAGTGTACAGCAGATAATAAATGGTCATTGCTTTGCAACAGACCCATCCCAAAACCATTTGGGTAATCCAGTCACAAAATGAGGTCAGTCACACAAGATTTCAGTTGCTTTGATAAAACACAATATTTGGCCCCCTAAGACATGTTTACAACTTTCAATCAAGTTCAATAAATCAAAATTGTTTAATATAAAGGTCACTGTGTGTCATAATGTTATATTGTACATTAATTTTATAACACATGTGTAATAACACTTTACATGATGTTTCATATATAATGATGGCTATGACGTCACAATGACAAACATTATGATGTAGCAGAAACCAGGAGAAAGTGAAGCTTACACCTCTGGGCAACCTAATGTCATCAATATTTTGAAAAAAAGTACTTTAAATGCCTAAATATCCTGTGATAAAAAACTGTCACATGAACTATTTTAAATAATGCTTTATGACACTCAAATGTTTCATATCACACAACATAAAACATTGTTGAAAGTTTACTAGAATTTTTCTTTTCACAAGTCACATGACAAGACTAGCTGGCCTTAATAAAATGTTATTTTGATATGGATAATCCAAGATATTTTTAGAATTAATATCTAATGTGAAATTGTAAAGGTAAATTGTTCTTACCTTCCATCTGTTTCCACATTCATTACAAAACACAAAGGTCGTCATAGGTTCATCTGAACTTCTAGTTTGTAACTGAAATACACAGAAAAAAGGGTACAAAGTACATAATACAAGAAGACATTAAATTATATTTTACATGCAAAATATTTTTGAATAGTTTGTATCTTTCTTGGTTATTTTTCAGTACCAACAAACATTTCTTACACATATATGTCTTGTCTGAAATGACCCCAGAAATCAACTTGAAGGTAGATATTTTTAGAGTGGAAAAATTATGTAAGATGCCATATATTTCACTGAAATGAAAGTCATTGTAATAACATAAGTAGAAATGCAGGACTAAAATATTTCTCCTAAAAAGGAAAAAAAAAAGCAACCCCTAGCATGGCATAATACATTTGTCCCTTAGTTTGAAGGGATGAATTTGAAAGTATGAAAACATTTCCCCTTTTCAAACAATTCTGTGAAATATTATTCAAATCTGTGCAATGGGTAAAAAATTATGGACCGGACAAAGATTTATCCTTAATATGTATTGCGACCTTGACCTTGCAGATATAACCTTGGTTCAATGTCAAGGCACACCCTTGGCTCCTAGGCAACAATTCTGTGAAATATTACAGAAATCTATGTAAGGGTAAAAAGTTATGGCACAGACAAATATTTACCCATCATATGCATTGTGACCTTGACCTTGCAGATATGACCTTTGAGTCAGGTCATGACACACTCTTGGGTCCTGGGCAAAAATTTGGTGAAATATTATTTAAATCCATGCACCATGTAAAAAGTTAAGGCCTGGACAAGAATCTGACATAAGCACTGTGACCTTGACCTTACAGGTATGACCTTAAAAATCAATAGGATTTATCCTCTAGTCATAGAAATAAGTATGCAAAGTTTAAAAGTTCTAGTATTAACATTTTGTTTACAAGTTGCATTCTCAAAAACTTGACATTTTTTAATTCTTTTTTCTTTCAAGTGAAAAAATCCTAAAATACAATATTTCCAGTTTTTATTATCAAATTAGTTCTTGAGGGATAAATTCACTACCAGTCTATGTTTTACTTCTTAAAGCATTTTACACAAATGGAAGACTTTAAGTTTCATCTATAAAAATGAAAACAAAATATCTTAAAAGGACCTAAAATAAATAAAATTCCATACCTCCCAAACCTCAATAAGGTAGAAAGCAAGTGGACATTTTAGATATCTACGACAGGCTGTCCGAAAAACAGTATAGTGTTTTCTTATCTAATTCTTGAGAGTGTAAGCAAGACTTAAATTTTCAAGGAGTAATTCCTTAAAACATACACTCAAAAGATTGGACTAATGGTCTGGAAACCAATTTTGATACCCCACTCCTATGACCTTGACCTTTTAACCCCAGAAACAATAGGGCACATCTTCCACTCATGATGAGTAAGTGTATGAAGTTTCATTGCAATAGCCCTAAACGTATTGGACTAATGGTCTGGAAACCTATTTTGATACCACACTCCTATGACCTTGACCTTTTAACCCCCAGAAACAATAGGGCACATCTTCCACTCATGATGAGTAAGTGTATGAAGTTTCATTGCAATTGCACTAAACGTATTGATAACACTGAATGTATTGGACTCAAGGTCCAGAAACCAAGTTTTGATATCCCACTCCTAAGACCTTGACCTTTGGACCCCAGAAACAGTAGGGCACATCTTCCACTCATGAGTAAGTGTATGATGTTTCACTGCAACAGCACTAAACTTATTGATTACACTAAATGTATTGTACTTATGGTTCAGGAAACCAATTTTTGACCTATGCAATAGAACTACCCAAAACAATGACAGATCTTTAAAGTGCCAGACCTACCATGAGCCACCGAAGCACCGAGGGATCTTTCACATGCCAAAGTCTACCACGACATAAGACTTAAACTATAATCTAGTAATGAACCTGTAATCACATCTCCATAAGTCAATACTTCTACCCAAAAAATGTTGATATCAAGCAAGAAGCTAACACATACATGCCATATTTTTCAGGAGCCATACTGAGATTATTTAAGGGACAAAGTGACATTATTCTGGGACAAATACCATGCTACATACAAAAATAAAAGGCTGGCAAGACACCATAATCCCCTATATATTAGTAGCTATGCCTACAATCATTATGGAGCATTTAGGGATCATCAACTACTTAAGGAAAGTTTACCTGATTATATGTGCAGTTTTTCTTTCCACATTTGCCACACTTAAAGAGGTCAGTAGTAGTTCCAGTATTTTTAGCCATTTGATGGTCATCAATGGCTTCCTTGGTCAATTTGGCACGTAATTCTTTCAATGCATCACTGGCCATTTCCTGGGTGAAATAAAAATCACAATAATGTATGTTTTTGATACAGTAAAACATATTTTGAGCAGTCAGCAAAGGGAAGACAGAACAGTGGTCACTTAAGAAGGTGGTCTCTCTATACAGGTTGATTTGGTATAATCAGTGAAGACATACTTTGAGCAGTCACAAAAGGGAAGATAGAAACATGGTCACTTAACAGGATGGTCTCTCTATACAGGTTGATATGGTATAAACAGTGTGTAGAAAGCAATAAAGGATGGTGGTATTTAAAGACAGGTGACTGCTTAATAAAGGTGGCTTCTATAGCAGGTTTGGCTGTGTATATATAATTTGAAATGATCAAAATTCAAATATGTTATTAACAATAAATTTTCTAATACAATACATATATTGTTTAGAAATTTTTTCTCTAAGTTTATTTATACTGGCATTCTAAAGAATAAATATTTTTATTGATTGATTTTTGTTTTATGTCACACCACGAATATTTCACGTATATGGTGACGACATCTGCCTGATGCGGGGAATACAAATTTTGACCTTTGCAACGGACCCACCCGAAGCAGTGAAGGATCTTTAACGTGCCATGCATACCATGACATGGGGCCTCGGTTTTTACTGTCTCGTCCGAAAGACAGGACACCGGCATGACCAGAGCGGGACTCGAAGCCCGGTCTCCCGATCAGGAGTACGGCGCGATACCACTAGGCCGCCGGCTTAGAATAAATATCTATCAACAAATGATCATCCACATATATGCTGTATTTCAATGACCTTCAATGTAAACATGTATATGCAAAATTTTATCAAATTGAGTATCATGTAATCTAATGGTAACATTCATATCATATATACATGTACAATAATACTCTTTCAATCATATTTTTTGAAGAAATACATACCTCTGCTGTCATAGAGGCAATTTTTTCGACAGATATTAATCCGAGAAGTACATGCTCTCTGAGTTGCGGATTTTTCTTGTCCTTCAAATTGGAGACTCTACTTCTCACCCTTGTTTTATATTTGGTTTCTGTGTTTTTAAATTCTTCATAAATAGCTGATGTATTAAGGAAATGTAACTCAGAAATCAAGAAAAGATAAACATGAACTTACTACCTCTTTTTTTTTCCTTTTCATTTTGCTCTTAAGAGTTGATGTGTAAGAAAACAAGGAGATGTTTGCTACTAATTCAATTATAAAAGACAAGGTTCTTTACCCTGTAATACTTCTAACTTACATAAATAACTTATCAGAATATGCAGTCAATGTATAAATTTGACATTTTCTTAAGAAAACAGGTTAAAAAAAAAAAGAAACAAAACCCTCCCAATCTGTCTTTTCTGGCAAAATCCATTTAAAGTAGGAAAATGTTCTTAAATTTGGATATGAACACATGCAAGACCTAATGTGATATTTATGTCACAAGTAGCATTAAAAAAGTCCAGCATAGAATAAAATTGAGTTGAATGTGCACTCTATCTGAAATTGGTATAGAAAAATTCAAATTTTAGCATTTCTTGGACAATTATTCACATCTATGCCAATTCAGTGCATTATTAATATTTTACACAGATGTTGGGCGACATTAGCATATATAAAAAACTTCTTCATTTCATTTTCATTTTTCAAATTGAGTTTGCAGGATATAATAAATACAGTACTTTAACAGATTCCCTTTTCATTCTACCATTCCTTAATATTGTGGAAAAGTTGATAAGCTGATCATTAAATTTTTTGAGAGCACAAATATATATTTGAAATAACGGGCATAAATACATGTGTATCATCAGATATTGTTAACAGATACAGTACCACTAACTTATAGTAAACAAACATCACACATATACAATGTATATGGTATCTTGCCATCCCAAATTTCAATCAAACTCTCTGGTGACAGGCAATCAGCGAATGTCTTCTACACGAATTTGTATTACAGATCTAATGCATCCTGGGTATGAAGTTGAGATGATGAATTGTTTTTTGTCCATTTAAAGAAGATATTCCATGAATCATGCATGATTGAATAAATTGAAGAGGTCAGAAGATACATCTTATGTATATCTTTTTGACGGAGTACTTCAATATGTGATTAATTAAGAGCTACGGACCAGTAGCAAAGGGTGTCCTACATGTGTTGGCAATATGTGGACCTCCACTGATGGCATTGTTAATCTATATTCATGAAGTCATGTCTCTGGGTTTGTATGGGGGTATGAAGTTAACATTATAAAAATTATTTACCTAAACGACAGCAATTCATCATATCAGTGTTTAGAGAACTTTCTACTGTTTATTCGTGTTTGAAGCAAGACACTTCTGTTGACATGACTTGTGAAGTTCGATCCCTTTCTATAATAATGGTAACATGGGCTACCAAGCAGGCTTGGCATGGATTTGTGTTCCCAGTCCTTTTGTATATCAAATACTTTTTCGAAGATGTAATTGTTAAAGCAGAAACGACAGTAAATTTACCAGTGAGTCTGAGCTTAACTGCTCTGTATACAAGTAAAGTCATTTCAACCAAAAAGGATACCATCTTCTATCTTTGGTCCTATATCATCTGGAGAACCACCCCCCTCTACTTCAGCTACATAATACAAATTATAACATATCACAATGTGCTACATGTACATATAAATACATCATTTTCATATAAATCTGGAAGGACTGTCGAAACAAAATCAATTACATCAACATGGTACAAAGACACTGGATTTTTGTTAGAATGTTGTTTCAAGACACTTTTAAGAATATTTTTTCATTTTTTATGAAGGCACTACCTATGTATAGATTAAATTTTGATCTGTTGCTGAGTAACCTTGATATGGGTAGTAAAGGATTTTTAACACACCTGACCTACCCTAGTTCCCTTGTTACAGGGCTTGCAAGATACAACTATGCAACCTTTCTAATACACAGATCAAGTGAATCCACAGGGAAGTTGTTCACTTGATAAAGGCTAAGTGGCTGAAAATTTGTGAAACAAGTATTTTTATTCACTTTCCATTATACAATGCAGGCTGAAATCACCCTTCATTTGATCACTGTGTGCCTTCTTTTACTAGCAGAACACTTCCAATAATTATATTTAATGCACTGGCAGAATACTTCCAATACATTGTATTTAATACAAAGACAGCTAAGGCCAAAAGAAAAAATATGCATGTTTTCTGTAACCCAACCAACACTAATTTTTAGCCCAGACTCAAAACTCTTTTATTGCTTTTTCAGTAGAAGATTATTCCAATACTGACTTTGAACATTTGCCTTAAAATGTAGTTTTTTATATCCACAGGATTTGTTTGGGCAAAAATTTAAGCAATTGTCACTTGTGAGTGGTGCAAATGCATTCTAGATGACTTCAAACACCGATTCAGTAATAATTAAAATACTGAAAAAAATAATGATAAATACTGACCTACAGACCCTACTCTTTTTCAGCATGTTACAGGAAACATGCATATTTTTTTTGTTTGGCCTAAAACATTCAGAAACCTTGAACTGAAATGTGTAATCGTTATTGTCTAAGTGTGTGTAAGAAAATACACAGTTGTACTTCAATAACTTTTAGCATAACGTAGCATTTCAGTAGATTCAAGTTTTCAATGTTTTGTTGTTGTTCATAAAATAAATAGAAAAGTTTTGCAATAAGTTTCCGGGAGGATTTGAGGTTTTGATGTTAGAATTATTGAAGTCTGACTGTACTTTAATTCAGTACTGAGCTCATTTGTGAAAATGTCAAAAGCATTAAAGATGTTTACTAGCCTTATTCAAGAAAGTAAATTATATATGATACTTGCACATAATCAAATGAGTATAGTTTAAATAGCTTAACTTAGGGTGTAGCATTAAATATGAAGACAAAATTAATCTTAAACCCAAATAATATCTCACATACCATCTGATTTTAGTGCATTTGTTAGCAATTCTCTGCATTTGAGTCGCACTGGATCGTTTGTAATACTAGCCACCGAGTTCTGACGGGATAAATTCTTTCCGTCTTCTGATTGGCTATTCTGACTGTCACCTGCTTCTGAATCCATGGACTGTTCAGGCGATCCATTTTGAGACTCTTTCACTTTTTCCTTTTTCTCTTTGTCCTTTTCAGGTTTACTATTACCACCAGAGTCTATAAAATGAAAATATCACAATGAAATTGATAAACAGCTAACAAAATTTGGAGGTAAATTTTTAACCAACAAATGTTTAGATTCATAGATTCATAAACTGGTCCTTAACCAAAGTCAAATAATTTAAAAAGGTTAAATTTTTCAGAAAGGAAGCCTACTAAATATGAAGACCATAACTCACGACATAACAAAGTTTGGAGATTTGAAAAATTTTCACCTGCTGACTGTGAACAACACAGCTGACTAACAATGCTGGATGAATTGCAGTTGGAATGTCCAAAAATATCATGTGTTTGTTATGAAAATTACTATTTAGCCCATATTTAATGCCCTGCTCAAGAATACTTCACCATATCACATAGGGCGAGTAGAAGAAGCAGAGCTTTAATACCACGTCACATGTGTAATCTACTGCATCCTCAATATTTATGGTAGCATTATCACAGTACATTTCAGGCTTGTAATTAGAAGATTGATATTGTATTCACCACGGCTAGTAAATTTCCAGGTGTCCAGAGAAAAGGTTCTTGCTTATAATTATTTATCATCAAATGAGTACAATTAATCAGCTGAAGTTGAGAAGCAATCCTAATATGGTCGTGCATTCATCCATAGGGAGTATGACTCGTCACCATAGCACTGCAGAAACCTTTCACGGTTCGGAGGAGGCAGGCTCGGTGTAGTAGTGAAGTGCTTGGCTTGTGGTACAGACGATTCCAATTGGATTCCCAAATGGTGCCACTTTGTTTAAGAGGTTGGTTACCTCCTGCTTCCATGTCGCAATATAACTTCAAATTTTTTGAAAGCAACATAAAAGTCCAATAAAACACCAATGTATGTAGTTCGAAGGATTTATACTGACCCTTTCGAGAATATCAAACAGCAAGGAACTTCAGACTGTTGCGCAAGTCCTTGACTTATATGACGACATGATATTAATATTAACCCATGAAGAGTTATACTCATCTTGAGTAAATGTGCTTCAAAATCTTATCAAATTTTGCTGACAAATTATGTGTTACAGTACAGTCCAGGTATTTTGTAATTTTTCCACCCACCACTGTGGGCCACATCCAGATGAAAATTTAAGAATTACACAATACTGTGTATTCTACATAGGTGTGAATGAGCACAGGTAAATCTTCCCACTGTGATTTCAGGTGTTTTCCCCACTGTGTTTTGTGCAATTTTTCAAAAACATTTTAACATGTATTCACAAAGAAACTTAAGTTTATGTGAAAAACTTGAGACTTATAATAGTGTGTGTCGTAATTCTAAGAATGAGTTGAATGTTCCTCTGTGAATGATATGCCGGATATACTATTTACAGAGAAACTGTTGGCTTATTCTTAGAATTAAGACACACACTATTATAGGTCTCAAGTCTGACACTTAGACTTAAGTTTCTTTATGAATAATACGTCTGGACTGTACTGTACATGTACATTTGTACCTTTCTGAATTATACGTATACATGTATTACCTGCTGGTAGAAGTTTCTTCCAACTTTTGATTAGACCCTTGGCCAATGTGATTACTTCTTCTTTACTAGCTGCTTTCCTGAAATTGTTTACTGTCATTCCTATGCGAGTTTTCTGAAATCCAAATATATATTTCATATAATTATAAAGCAAGATATTCATGTCAATTAAACATAAAACACTGAAAATGATGGGCCAAACTCCTCAATATGATGAATATCATCACATGTATAATTCAGTATTAATGTTTACTATTACTGTTTTATTACTGTTATAAAGTTTATGCAAAAAACCTGCACATTAAACCTCTCAGCCATAATCTCTATTATGTTTTCAAGACAGATGTCAGGGTGAGCACTGAACAATACGCTTGGGGGCCAGGTAGCGCAGTTGGTAGCACGCTTGCTTCTCACCAATGCGACCCAGGTTCGATTCCCGGTGTGGTATGTGAGATGGTGGGGCTGTCACCAACCTGGCTTCGTGGGTTTTCTCTGGGTACTCTGGTTTCCTCCCACACAAACGACACCCTTACGCCAAGATCCGTGCCAACGAGCAAGATTTATATAAGTTGTTAACTTGTTTCTTAATCGTTGTAAAATAAATAAAGTTTATATTTAATATGCTTGTAATATAGACTACTCTTCAGTCCCTTCTCTGGACATAATTAGATGTAGAAACATCTAAACATATGGAATTTATTATATAAAAAATATCTAAGTCATGATGACATTTAATGTTTAAACTTTGCATCATACAGTACAGTCTTCTGTAATTTTTACATCTGCCACAGTGGGCGACAATCAGATGTACATGTAAATTCAAGAATTACACTATACACTGTGTATTTTACAAAGTGTGAATGAGCACAGGTAAATTTCCACCTGGATTCCCACTGTGATTTTGAGTGTTTTTCTCACTGAGTTTTGTGCAATTTCTCCAAAACACCTGGACTGTACTGTATATGAAAGCAATTTATATCCTTAGATTACAATGTACTGAGAAAGGATTTATTTGATAAACTGTAAAGCAATGTCACATGATATCAAATGGCTGTTAGAACTTAGATCATCAATGACTTGTATACACTTTTTGAATGACTATAAAGATCATACTTTTAGTTTGAGACTATAAACTCTTTTGTGACGTTATTTATGGTCTGCAAAAATGCATATTAAATCTAAAAATCCTTCTGTAATTGGCATATATTTCATATAGTAATTAGTATATATGTATATATCAATATGGTATGCGAGTGTGTAATAAATACATATTTCTCAGTGGCGGATCCAGAATTTTTTAAAAGGGGGGGGGGGGGGGGGGGGGGGGGGGGGGGGGCCACATGTATATTAGCCAAACTAATCAGTCATTTTTGGTGCCAAATCTGGATTTTAACAGGTTAATATGTGGCGAGAAGGGGGGGGGGGCCTTTTAAATCTGCCAGTGTTTCTGGGATAACACCAAAATGTGCAAATAATCTGAATTGAGTCTGGTTTTTTACTGACACTTGTGCTGTATCTTCTATTACATACAAACACATACAATGAATATTAATCAAACTAGATCAGTAGAAGGTAATGTTTATAGAATCATAATGTCATCTGAAAAATATTAAAACAGGTGCAGCACTGACTGTCACATACGGCAGAAGACAGCTGATGGACAGAGTAATCCGTAATGTAGCTATATTTAGTAGGTAAGCGATGTGACACTGGCATACATGTAAACATCATTTATTTATATTAATATTTAATTCACTGAAATACCTGTAAGACATTTAGTGTCATTGGTAGATCTTGCAGCTTTTTCAATAAATCAGCAGAACTGCCATGGTCCTAGAAAATAACAAAAGAAAATTAGAATACTTACAATAAAACATTATTCACAAAGCATTCGCCAATCGCATAGTCCTACAATCTACTAACACATGTATTCAATTTATTTCTATTACGTTTTCAATATTTGAGCAACACTGAAAAAGAAAGACAACTCTTGCTAGTGAAAATGTCAAGGCCGAAAAACCACATTTAATAGAAGAAAAGTTTGCGAAAAACGTGATATCAACTCAGTTTAATGCCATATTTTGCGTGCATACATATCTTTGATGTAAATGGCTAACATCTATAATCTGATTTCACTTACCTGCATCGCTGTTAACGAAATAAAACCAAAAGTGAAAAACGAGTAAAACGGAGGGTACTCACTACGCTGTTGCTGGAAATCATCTTTTCCAACTTCTTCCCTATCTTCAACACGTCATCCTCGCAGCTCATTTTGAATTAATGTTTATAATGGCAGACCAAATTGGACAATCTTTTATTGTTTGGACCTAGTTCTGGGGACTTTTGTTTTGGAGTGTTTGTTTCTTGAACGCGCTTGTCTTCGACCCGGAAAGGTATTTTTAGATGAAAATTATATGTTGGTTTGGAAACGGTATTCTATATCCGATAACTATTCATGAAAATTCTGACGATATGTCTTGTATAGGTGGAAACTGTCTAATCATATAAATAATAATGTCGGTATTTTCTATTTAGATACGTTAAATGCCTGAATTACGATTCAATGTTTCTCGTTTTGTCTGATATAGGTAAGCTATCTTAATATATCTATCATTATCAATAATTATTATTAAAATTACACCGCTCTAATCGATATTCAAACCCCCAACTATGTTATATATACTCATAAAGTAACATTTTTGACTAAACTGAGAAAGAATATCATATCATGGGTGCAGTAAATTAATGATTAAATAGGGCTTCGGTCTAATACGCTTTTAGTTATATTTCGGATATGTAATAACCGAAACGATTTCTGTATATTTATACGCGTTTCAGATTCCTGCTTGATTTTTAGATTTTTTTTCTTCGAAGATTGACTTCATTAGTTATAAACGTTGCATCTACAAATGACGTCATGTTTAATAGAAGACAAAAATCAAAATCCTCATTGCAAAGTGGAAGCAAGGAATCCATAGTAAGATTTATATTTCGGTCGAATCTGTTATGATAAGTTTTGTTTACAATAAATCGAATGATGTAACAAGATCTACATTCGTATTTTGCATCTGTCACACTTATTGTGTTTGGAATGTGGCACTCTTGTTACGGATTTTACTTTCATATCAATAGCAATGTTAGACCACATTCATTTGTTTGAAATGTTTAGGGCATTTATGGCAGGCGTACTAACTAAACAGGAGATTCTCCCTTCTGGAACTGGGATTTCAGCCGTGATTTCAAGGATTTATTGAATATTTAAAACCCTGTTCTAACATTTTTAAACAAATTCTGTTAACATTCATCCAGTGTATGCAGTGCAGCAATATTTGTGTTTTGTCTGTATGTGTCATTGAAGAGGGTGTGGCTACTTAACCAGGAGATGCCTCTCATTTAGCACACAGTATTTCCTCTGGTTCCCAAAGATTTCTGACTGTCCTCCATGGTACATTGATGTGAGTGCCATAGTTACACAACATAACTTAATTTTCAGTTTTGTTTTTTGTCAATGTTGGTAGCTTTAACTTTAGACATACCTTATGCATCTTAGTTTTTGTAATCACTGAAAATAGATAATTTTCGTTTTTATCAGGTCAGCACAAGTACAGAAAATATTGCGATGCAGCAAACAACAACAAATAATAAAGATCAAGTTTTGATGCAAAAAAATATGTTCAGTATATATTTCTTGGGAATGATTCAGAATGTTAATATGGGAAATTCTTGGAAGAGAGATTCAGAGGCTAAACTTATAGACCAAGTAGAAGAGGCTCAGGTTGGTGTACAGTTGAACACATTTCATATGATATTTGATGATACATAGGCCAAGGAAAATATATGTGTGTTAAAGTGAACAAAGCAAAATAAAGTAGACTTGGTTGAAAGTAATGTTGTTTTATTTTGCAAAATATCTTTCAATAGAAAAACAGCCTTTTGTAATGCTTTAAAAAAATGTTTTTTAAAAAATTCAGAGTCAGCACTGAAAGTCAGGAATGGTTCATGCATGATAAACAAGCGATCATGTATTTTTTCATGGCCTTGGCAAAATTACATGTTAAGGTGAAACTATAAGACTATATTACTAAAGAATTGCATAATGTTAATAGAAAGTTTTAGTTTTCAGAGGATGTAAATGAAATGTTGATATAGATATTCAATTTCATTTGACTGTTAGTTTTAAATATTTTGTTTGATATAGTATTTTTATTTGTCTTACTCAAGACCTTATAACGGACAATGCAGTTTCTGTTAACTTATTACACATAAGTTTTTGAGTCCTTTGTCACAATGATCCTGGGCATTTGTTTTGTTCATGATCCCTTACTGTTAAATCTATTTTAGATTGAAGGAAAACTAGCAGCTACAGTTGGAGAAGAGGGTTTGGTGAATTTAGTTGTATCAAGACATGGTTTAGAAGTTGTAGATTCTAATAATAAGGTATTCAAGTTTTACATTTATTGAAATGATAACAAATTTCTGGTTAAATCATAAATCACTTAAATTTTCAAAGATGTAAAACTATATAATGGTGATTCAGTTTACAGCTGACATAGCTCAATGAGTTAGGTGTTTGGCATGTGACCAAGAGGTCCGAGGTAAAATCTGACTGGAGGTTCATCAGAGTCCTGTTTTAGGGGTGAGACAATAAAAAGCCAAGGTTCTCTGTCACTGCTTTGGGTAGGTCCATTGCAGAGGTATAAATATCTGTGCATTGCATCAGCAGATGACATCACCATATATGTGCAATAATCTTGTTGTAACATAATTCAAGAATCCAAAAAACCATTAATATATTTGAGGAAAAAATTTTCACATTTTTTTTTCATACAAAATATAATAAATATATATTGGATACCGGTAATTTAACAATTTGTCAGACAATAATGTCATATGTATGTCATCTACACGTAAACAAGTAAGTGAGTAAATGAAAATAATGTTGACGTAGAGATTTGAGGTACAAATTGGAATTTGTATTTTGAAGAGGTTAGAATTTTCTGTCGCTAGTGAATGTATCCAACTCAAAATTGCATTTCTACAATCAAGATACTTGCATGTTAGATACTGTATTAATTTGAATATTGTTTGAATTTGTTTTATGAGGAAATTTTTCATTTCATCTACTTCATGACTTATCAATTGTATTGTTATTCTTTTCATTAAATGACATCTTTGTATTGAAATTTGTCATAAAAATCACCTGTAAGAAAACAGATACATCATACCGGGTACTTTCCAAATCAAGCACTTTTTATATTTTCTGGTAAAGATGCATACTTTTTATGTATCAAGGAAGATTTTATGACTTGTAATTTACATAACAGGAAGTCTTACAGAGGCATCCACTTCATACCATAGCCCAAGTAATTCAGTATGAAGATGGTTTTGGTAAATCAAATATTGCAATGAAGATTGGCCAACTCCAGGTGTCCAAAGGAATATTTCATTGTTATGTATTCCAGTGTAATAAAGAGGTGAGAAAATCTAGGGTTTGAAGAATGGAAAATAAGTCAATCACACCTTGGTAAAACTTTCCTCTAGGATATATTTCATATTCTGTAGTAATTTTAATATCAAGAAATTGACATTGGTTTCTTAAAGTCTTAAAGAATGAATTTAAATTTGTGAGAAAATTCAGATCAAGTGATGTTTCATTGTTGCTGTTTAATGTTGGACAAGAATCATTTAACCTGTGTGATTGTGACCAGAGTCAGGTGATTGGAGAAACTGGTGTATTGTGAAAAAATGCTATAAGCTTTGGTAGGTAAACTGATGGTCCTTCCCTCTCACTTGGCACAACAGTGTCCAGTCTTTCGGATGAGACAGTAAAAACCAAGGTCCTGTGTCAGGTTAAGCATGGAACTTAAAAAATCCCACACTGCTTCGGGTGGGTCAGTTGCAAAGGTATAAATTTCTTTGCATCAAGCAGATGCGGTCACTATATACATAAAATAATTGTGGGGTGACCTAAAATAATAATCAATCAATCACTCCTTCCCACACATCTCGCTTGAGATTTACAACAAATTTGACAAAGATAAGATACTGTATTGATATTTAGTGTAATACTTTAGCATGCTGTGCCACCAAGGCAATTTAAAAGACCAATGCATATTTGAAACAATGTGAATTGTGAATCACTATATGATATATAAGGTTCATAGCTCTGACCTTTTCATGTATTTCACTATTTGTTTTGATTTCAGGATCATGCCTTGGCTATTTGTCAGAGCATCTCTAGAATATTTGATGCTATAACTGGGAAAACCTGAGAGAGTCTGAATATAAAGTGACAAAAAATCTGTGATAAATTTATTTGTGATGAAGAAGATCAAGGAAATAGAGGGCAGGTTTAGATCTCATTTACCTTTGGTAACTGCATCCTACCCAATTGTATTTGAAACATACAAAATACATTATTATTACTGGTGCTTTGCATTTTAACAGAAAATTCAACGTTGGCAAGGAAATTGTGCCTGTATTGGTGTGTAGATTTGAATTTGACTCCTTGAATATGGTGCGTGTTTAGTAGTGCTTTGGTTATGAAGCATACAATCTGGATTCAGTATCTGGACCTTACCATTATTGTATATCATGGGTTGTTGTACATTTTCATTATTCTTTTTGTACATGAAGTGTAAAGACATACTTGAGTGTAGTTGTTTAATGCTTTGCTTGTGGTGCACGTGGTCAGAGATTGCTCCATTTTGTTAGTATCATTTGTCTGAAAAATCATGATTGTTATTTGTTGAAATCAACAATTAAATAATACAAACAGAAGACAATACAACAATTGTTTAGTTATCTGTTCTTGTCATTTTTATTTTTTGGAGTAAAATATTGTGTCACTAATTTCCTATCATTGTATGGGTAATTTAACCATTGAGTTATTGTCTGAGCTTTCATTGAATCTCATTCTGAAATTTCACAAAAATATGTAATACCTACCAGAAAAACAAGGATTAAAAGCATGTTATATTTTCAATTTCATTGTATTATTTCTAACATGTGAAGAATATATGAAAGGTATTTCTAAAAACATAGCCATGAGAAACCAATAATGAAAATGACACAATTAATTTTGTCTTAGAAAGGCATGCACTTGTCAGAGTTGTTATACCTTTAAACAGAAGTGTGAAACCAGTGTAATTTATGAAAGAGGAGGAAATTGGAAACACCTATATAGATATATAAGATGAATATGTGTTTAATAGATCTTTAACAACACTACTGACGAATTGAAAAATCATATTTTTACACGTTTGAAGTACTGTTGTTTAAGATGCCTATAGATATATACATGTATTTTATCATGCCATCTGTATGGATCTAAAAACAATAATGAGTCTTTAAAGTAATATTTTCATAAAGGACAGGGTTAAACTTGACCTAAACTGTAATCTTGTAACCTTTTAGGTGTAGGCCTTTCATACCCTGTACGGCAGGCTGGGATATCAGTTTACAAAGCTCAATTTGTAGAGCATTTAGACAGAAGACAGAGGGTTCAGCATTTCATGTATAAGGTACCAGATTTCACCCTGCCTATTACACCTGTATGGTGTGGGACAGTGATGTAAAATGTTACCAAGATTATTTCATGGTTTGAGGATGAAGGGCAGGTACACAGAAACTTGTTGGAATTCCATCAGACTCTGACTTTAAGACAGTCACTATAAGGTTTTAGAACAGAAGTCCCACGCTCCAACAGCGAGAGCACCAAAAACATAGCTTACTGTTCTTACAAAAACACCCTTTAAATTTGCGGCATTTTTGTGACCTTGATCACAACAGGGTATGATCTGAACTTCTGGTCAAGATTTACCTCTGAAATATGAAAACTAATTCTGCAAAGAATGAAGCAGGTCATTTGAAAAGTGTTATTGACGGGAAGAGATTTTTGACCAGATTACAAAGCAAGTCCGGTCTATAAACTGGTGAAGTCTGTCTGTCTGCCCATCTGTTTGTCTGGCATCAACAATTTGCATTTAGCTTAGTTTCTTGAATACCATTAATGATACTTAAGTCAAACTTGGTGGGTTTGTAGGCATTGATGAGTTCTTTCCGACTGATGCAAAATTTGGTGACTTTGACCTTGATTTCATACTTCAGTGAACACAGATTGATTTTGGATTTCGCTTGATCTTTTGCACATTATTAGTGATACTTAAGTCAAACTTGGTTGGTTTATAGACATTGATGAGTTCTTCCAAACTGTTGTGAAATCTGGTGACCTTGACCTTGATTTCACACTTCAGTGAACTGATTTTTGAAATCTTTTAAACTCCCACAGGTTTCTGGAAACCTTTAAATTAGACATGTACCTGAACAATATTTTTGCAGGTGAGCTCATAATATTAATGGTTTTTGCTTTGCAGTTCAGTCATACTGGTTACAAATTAGAAAGGAAACATCTAGCATCAAAATAAATAACTCTGCAAAAATAATAATCAAGCATTGTTGGTAAGGATTACCTTATTGTAGCTTTTGAATATTGATTTAAACTTGTCACATGTTAACTTTGATCTTTTTTGACCAAATGTCAATGGGCTGAGACATAATATGATTGTACTTGTTAAAGTAAAAATAAAACTGAAATCTATAAAAATTTTGGCATTTATTTAAATATTGCATAAAATATGTATTAAGATATGAAACATCAAGTTGGTATAAAAAATATGAATCTGAATAACACAAAGTGCAAAACAAATATTACCACCACAATAACAAAGTACAACACAGCTCATAGTGTTAAACAATGAAACATCATATTCTGTAAAATGTTAGTCTTTATAAAATGCATGACTAAACACAAAAACAGAAAATTTCAACTATGATAATACAGCAGTAAAATGAAGCACCCTATGATTTATCATGTTGGATCACTCACTTGTCAATGGTCACAAAATACTGAAGAATTTAACATCAGGAAAGTAAATGTTTGTGAAGTTTGCACTCATTATTTACACATTATATCTGTGGACTTTTTGAAATTACATGTTAGCTTTAACAATC
The DNA here is from genome assembly GCA_035048485.1 of Pteria penguin. Lineage (NCBI taxonomy): Eukaryota > Metazoa > Mollusca > Bivalvia > Pterioida > Pteriidae > Pteria > Pteria penguin. Next base: position 56,247,324 of record CM068580.1, on the reverse strand, counting down.
ATGATAATTCATGATGAACAATTGTGATAAGTCGGTCGAAATGGAACCTTCAAGGAGGGGGGTTGGGGGGGTTGGTTGATGTCGTGATACATTAAATGATTAGCGTCATTTCTCCATATTACTGACAAAAAGCAGTGTTAAGTCTTTGTTAAAATAACAAAGATTGATATTTTGAAATCAGATACTTTAAACAAATAAATGAAACAGATTATAGTGAACATGGATGATATATTTATGCAACTGAGCTTGGCATGAAGTTCAGACGATCCCAGTTCAATTCCCAGATTGCATGATAATTAATCAGAGGTTGATTACTTCTTGCTTCCATATCGAAACATAACTGAAAATTGTTGAATGCGGCATACAACACCAATCAACCTACCAAGCCAAAAGTGTACATGCTGTAATATTCTTCCATCCGAATGCTGTCATCATGGATGATCATATTAATTGAGCTAAGGCGCAAGGTCACATTTTCTCAACTCGGACAATACATACATCCAACAGTTGTTCAATAATTCAAGACATACATTTTCAATGATGAAATAACAGTGACCGGTGTAAATGGAACATTTAGTTATTAATCCTGAAAGATTGATTTAATATCTGACTTCCTTAAGGTACCTACCTTTATGAAGCAAAAATGTAATACATTGAAAAATATGGTCTAATTTCATGTAACATAATATCATGTACTTGGGTGACCTTATACAATGTCTAAGATGTAGAGAAATTAATAATATCAAGTACCACAAGCTACAAGTGAAGTAGTAAACATATAATAAGATATGAGACAGAAAATGTATGAGGTACATGTATATTCATATATGACAAACACATTGATAAAATATTCTACCCTTGACATACTGACAAATCTATTATCAGCAAAAGGAAAGATGAATTATCTGCCCTTGCTTAATAAGGTAGTTCACAAAAGTGAGAAAGAAACATGTAACAGTTATGTAATACACTGTAACCGTTAATTCAAGTTAACTTTTTTTCTTTGTATGATCAATTGACTATAATGAGGTATGAGGTATGGTCAAGCAGAAGTTCCCTTAATATACCTTATACTGATATGCAGAAATGAGAGAGCTCTGATCAAGGGCAGACAATTCACTTTAATGAAGGCCTTTATCAGATTTTACATGATATAGGGGGCAATATCGGACAAATGATGTTTTGCCGCTTAGACTTGCATCATATTCCTGTGACATCGCAATCCAAGCATTAACGTCATAATGAAAATTCCAGGAAAATGTGTTTGCTCCGATACAAGGCCCCCTATCTTATTCAACCGTCACCATATACGAAAAATATTCATGGTGTGACGTTAAACAAAAATCAATCAATCAATCAATATATTATTCAAAATGAGAAAACGGTCTATTCTCTCTTACCCTCACTAGATGTTTAAACAGGTCTTTTCATTTCTAATATAAGATTTAATATACAACTCATTTAAACTTACACAAAAAATGTACCATACCTAAGCAGTTTTCTGGCATTTAATTAGTTAAAAACATGATGTCCTTCGGACATTCATAAATACATATTTGATATAAAGTACATTCGAAAATGAAAGGTTAGCTGTAAAACTACAGTTACATGTTGGCTCTTTGGAGATGACTTGAAAAATGACATGGAGTTATAAATTTGTAGCTAGCCAAAGACAAGTTATAAATGATAATAAGCCAAGAGATCATATGTATATACCAACCCTACTAATATTAAACGGAACAATCTACATGAGAATAACCTAAATTTTGATACTACATTTTTACTGCTTTGTATTAACGACTACTGCAGAAGAGTACATAATTCCTAACTGATTTCAAACATTTTGCCGTTGTTCATTTTGATACCATATAATGTTTTAATTCTATACATGATATGTTTTGTTTTCAGATATCAATAATTGTAGACAGAGACGTGCCAGAAACCTGTTTTATTGTTGGTTGGTTTTTGGCCTGTCTCGGTCTACAATAAATACTTCGCAGACAGCATAAAATCCACATATGATTATACTATCTTAATCTATACACCAGCATTTTGAGGTACAACATGATCATGCATGAAAGATGCTGGGTATCTGACCTTGACATTCATGTCAAACAGAAGCATTTCATATCTGCATGGAAACATGAACATCTTCCATTATGCATTTTTTTCCCACATTGCCGGCACTATGCTTTAGATATCAGATCTTCACATCCTTCACATTGATGATAATCCAATTCCAAAAGACATTTGACTATTCAAAAATTGAATCAAATCCTTATCCTCTTTGTTTGGTGGTATGCATTTTGCACTATGGATCCCAATCAGAGGATGCTGATCCCTATCACAGGCACTATGCATTCAGCACTATGCAACCCAATACAGCACTGCATTATGAGCTGGCACTATGCATCCCAATCAGGCATTTAGCAGTATTATCCCGGCAACTATAAATTGCTATTATTGGTAAATATAAGGTTTGACATCAATGTTATTGTCTATCTGAGCCAGCTGTGTTGAAATATTGTCCAGTACACTGTCTAAATCACTCTGGTCGATGGTTGTTGATATATCACTAATTGAGCGTCTGAAAAAGAGGAAGTGATCAGAATTAAAACCTACTTATTTTTACTTTATATTTTATTTCTATTTTTTCAAACTCAATATTTGAACTGTGGCATCAAAATGCACTAAGTCAAATACATGTACAATTTGAAGAGTGGACTAAAAGGGTAGAAAGAGGAGGGAGAACAGATTAGATGGGGAAGGGAGGAAGAAAATAAGAGGGTAGGAAGGGGAAGAAAGGAGTGGGAAGGGAGACATAGGGTGAGATGAAGGAGAAAGGTCAAGATATACTGTAGAATGATGAAGGATGAGTCATATCCCTCTGGTTTCCCCCTCATGAAACAATTTACTTGACATAGGACAATACTCAATGCTACAAAGATAACAACAATTGAATATCAACATCATAAAATAATATATATATATATATATATATATATATATATATATACACCCCACCCTATGTACAAGTATGACTAGTAAGTACATGTTTTTTCATAAGTTTAAATATGTAAACACCTTTTTATGTTAATTGCATTATATCTACAAGTTTTACATAAAGTCATAATTTTCAACACTTTGATGAAATTTACACAAGTCTTCTTGTAAAAGCTTTCTGGCATCAAATAATCAGAATAGTAATAAGTATGTGATAAAAGTGTTTATGAAAAATTTAAACAGAACATTTATCATATTATCATGTACAAAATCCAAACAATGACTTCCTTTCTGTGTTATTTTCCATACCATGTACATGTATGTTAAATTTTCAAAATCTTCAATGTCTCAACACTCGTTCTCTATCGACCTCTAAGTGCTACTCTGTTGTTTAGTAAATACACAAGTACATTTACACAAATAAGATCCAGTATACAGCTGCATTACATCATTAGTACCAGGACATTAAATTAAGCAAAACAGCAGCAAAAAGCGAAAGTTTACAAAGTGCTGATTTACCAAGAGTCAGTTCATGTAGTCAAGTTGACTGACGCTATCCAAATCAGAGAGATCAACCACAGTTGATGAATCACTTATCGAATGGCTGGAAATGCAAAGACATAAGCATGCTCATTCTAAAATATCTTGATATTAATAGCAATATACCTTATAGTATTATGAGTATAAGTGGAGATAACTCTACCAAAACTGCATGCTTTTTTGTCAGTAAAACATCAATCATTTTTCCATCTAAATATCTAAGACTTGAAATATTGATACACTTATATAAACAAGATAATGAAGCCTAAATTTATACTCAAATGTAGCTGAAAGAATTTTAATTCAATTTCTAGTTGAGCATTCTGCCATTTTGGTCCTCTAACCAAGCTTTCAAAGAGTAATTAGCAAAGCCGGTATCAGGTAGGGATCTTTATATTAGCTTCAGTAGCAGCAGATCGAAGTTTTACCCCTAATCAATACCTTACTTCATTTATAACTTATTTTCAAAGTTCAAACTAATCAACTAAGGAGGTACAATCAAAAAAGGAAAACCTTTCTCTGGCAATTTACTGAATCATGAAAATCAACTTCTCAAATACATGTATTTCAACATTTAAGTTTTCCATAAATGTTTATAATCTATTATCCGGAATAATTTACTTCATGGATGCAACCATTGCTTAATAAAATGACAAAATCAGAGCATCCCGAAAAGCTGATGATCGTTTACAGATACAATACTTGAATATTCATACATGATAGTTTGTGCTGTCATACATTGTATTTTATTCATTTATTTTTGTTTCATTTAGTTCTCTTCACACACCTAGCATAATTCTTTAACATCTTCATTCTGAATCAATCTGCCAAATTGTGCAATTTTCTTAGGGTTTTTTCATGAGCATTGATATGTTGGGATAAGAATATCAATAAAGTATGGAAACAACTACAACATCAGTAAGTCTGGCTCGGCAAGATTTAATCCATAATAAGCCTCAATTGACGAAATAAGACATTAAAATAAATACTATACATTATGGTTGGTTGTTATAGCAATATCTACGTCATCCTAGATGGTACTGATATTCATGATTGTAAATTCAGGATTGTACAATATCAAGGCCCTTAAAGGAGTAATCTCCCCTTGTTCAAATCAAAATCTGAAAAACTTAAATGCAGAAGTTCTGATGAGTTAAGTTTAATTTTGTTTATGAAACGACAAATCAAAATATTACAGAACTTTTCACCATGAGTTTTTCCTAAATTTTGTCTTATCAATGTGCAAAAAATATAACCAAAACTCTGATAATTCTCATTACATCCGATATATATATTACTTTATCATAGGTACATAAGCGATAAAACTGTTTTACAGGTTTGTGTCTAATTTTAGGATTTTAATCATTTGATGTAATTTGTCATGTATTTGTCAGCTTTATGGTGATATGTATGCAATTAATACATGCTTTTTTTGTTTCTATGCTCTCCCACCCATCCACTCTTTATTTTATGTTTAAATAACAATGGATGCTAATTTGTAAACAAATGTTTATCATTCATGCATATGATTAGGCAGAATTTGATATTTAAGTGCTTATTGTAGTATATATACATGTATGTATATTTATTGTAGAGTTATGAAAACATAGATATTCAAAAATATATATCTATATTATATACATGTATTTACATATTGTAGAATATATTTCATGGATCATAAACATGATGATTATCATTTCAGTAATTTTACGGTTTGAAGTATTATGACTATGTAAAAATTGTAATAAATGCACTCACATGAGTGCTTCATTCCTAATGAGTCTTATATTATAAAATATTATTTTCATTTGTGTGGAATGAATTAGAATATAATTCACAATTTTTTCATCATGTGTCATGTTGCTTTCTCTTTCTGTTATAGTGATGCTGTATAAACAACAAAACCTTTTTTCCTTTTTGCCCATCTCAGTATGACAATTAAAAAATTTCTTGGCCTTAAATCCTTCCCCTTGCATTCATACGGTCCCAAATATATGTTTTGAAATGACCGAGCCCTCCATTTTTGGACTGAGACATTTTGAATTAAAGAGAGCAAAGCATGAACTGATTTCAAATTGAAGTGTCTGTTATTCTGTGTTGAACTAGAAGATATCACTTAAAACATAAGAAAAGTGCTTGAAGTGGTGTATACAGAAAAGCCACACAAACTCTAGGTGAATATCTTACTTCGGATCATGGCATCATAAAGAACACATCTAAGTGTAGAGATCATGCATTTTATACAGTATAATATTTCTCTCTATGTATAATACATTTAGTCAAGAAGGTTTATATGAAAACTATGAAGATAAAACACTTACGTATATATTCTTGGAAAGCTATGTCGACTTGGTATCGTTCCATGGCCATTTTCTGGTAATGCATGAATTCCGTTTTTCTTCAAAAATTCAGCAAAATATGGATATTTTGACTCGGGAATGAATGGTGACAGACCTATAAAATAAAATTTTAAATAACTTGTAAAGTCATATGATATAAAATTATTTGTGACTAGCCTGTGTTGTCTTTCTGGACAACATCTATAAATACCTTATGAAGCACAATATACAATATGTGGGTGTGTTGACTGGCTTGTTTGTGCCATCCTTCAGTACTATACAGTCTATTAATATTTCATAAAGCACAAAATATACTATCAGTGAATGTGCTTACCAACAAGTTTGTGCTGCTTTTCAGAACCATAAAGTAAATAAATACTTCCTGATGCACAATATACTATATACAATACTTGAATGTGTTTACCAATATATTATATACAATACTTGAATGTGTTTACCAATTCATGTATATTATATACAATACTTGAATGTGTTTACCAGCTAGCTTGTGCTGTCTTTCGGGACCATAAAGTCTATAAACATTTTCACAAAACTCATGGAATTGCTGCATAGTGGGATCATTTATGTTCTTTAGTAGTGCAGAAAACTGAGTCAGTTCGTCAAAGCTGAAAATGGCAGGCAGCTGAAAATAATTATACAATATTCAGCTTTTGCAAGCACACAACAAAATATTAAGACACATAAGAGATTAAGAAATCAAAATTACATATTTGTCGCCCTAAAGTGCAATTTATATTTCATTTCTTTTTTTTTTTAATCAGTAATGTTAACAAGCTTTTTGAGGGTATTGCTAGAGCAATACAATATTGCTAGAGCAATATGTCTACCTAAATGGCTGCACTAGGAATCCATTTTAAATTTCATAAAATCATGACAACCAGTACACACAATGAACAGATCTAGTTACCATAACAAAGCTACATACTAATTTGCATTTGAATATCCAAGTGTATCACAGAAAAAAATCTGGGAAACCCTTTTGTGGTTGAATGACTGGGCATATATGTACAGACAGACAAACAGATGTCCAGAGACCTATAGTGCCCTCTGGTTATGCCAATAGGGGGCATATGATCTGAAATGCTTGTACATGTATTAGACTAACAATTTTCAGTCTAAAGTATGGTAAGTCAGTAGAATGAGAAATACAAAACTTAGTTTTAATAAAGAACTTAACCTTTGCAATGAAAAATATTTATATGCAGCATAAAAAGATTCTACAAAATGAACCCCCTGAATTCTATGAGTATATAAACACACAATATTTAAGAAGTATCTTGTATATTTACCTCACTGAGGTATGCCTTGACCAGTTCTGCTTGACTACTGTGAAAACTAGCTTCGCTATTGGCTACACTACGAGATCGTGCCCCTCTCTGATGATGATACATTCCCACTCTTATATCTGGCTGAGACTGTGATATGCTGAACAAAGAAAAAAGAAAGGTTCAGATACTCAATTCACATATACAATGCACAAACAGCTTACTTCAGGATGTAAAATCCAGTTTCACAGAGAATACCTCATATATGGAAGCTTTATCGTAAGTTTGTGCGTTTGATTCTTGTTTTGTTTCACACCAAGATTATTGGTACTGCACTTATATGGTGACGACATCTGCCTGATGCAGCGCAGAGAAATTTACACTTATGTGATGGATCCACTTGAAGCAGTCAGGGATCTTTTACACACCATGTCTATCATGAAATGAAGGTTTTACTTTTTTACTGTGTCATCTGAAAGATGAACCACCGGTGGGATTCAAACCTGGGACGTCTTGGTAACCAACTAAGCACTTGACTGATTGAGCAAGTTGATAAGAGAGGAGAGATACTTTTGTAACCTGTATTGCAACCACAAGACGAACAAGTAAATTATAGTAGTGAAGATCATATTATCAACCGTTCACTGTGAAAGCAAATCCATTTTTACTAGAAACAGAAGTAATAGATATGACTTCAAGAGTGTCATGAATGTATATTGTACACCAGTAGTTTTGTTCTTATTCCTTCAAAACTGAAATTCGAATGTAAGTCAAATCTGAAAATTTTCACAATTTATCAATTATTTTCACATTCTGATACCATAATTTTAGTAATTACATTTAATTTATCACATTCTCTGGTTACGCATTCAATACCTAAAGTAAACATGAGTCCTAATCTATTTGACAGATGTCATAATTACCATTATTTAATTAAATAAGATAAAAAAAAAATTATTTTAAAAACTATTATTTTCAAGCATGAGGACAAAGATTCCAAGTGGACCTTTCCTTTTATAGATAGACATTACATGAAATATGGATGTTGTAAAGATGTACCAACACTTCAAATATGGAAACATTTTCCTCTTTTAAAAACTTATATTTAGTGTCATAAGAATGCTATTGTAATACTTGTAATATATCATTTGGAATATGGATATGAGATTAAATTCAAATAACTATAAGTTTGATATTAACATTCACTGAAATTTTGTATAACTTAAATAGTATATTTTGCAATGTGCAAATCTATGGAATTGTACAAAAATATAGTTTTGATGAATTTTGATATTAGAGCATGAAACTGGTGCATTATAAAGAACTTGAATATATAACATCTAACTAATTTTGTATATTAAAAGAAATATATGTATACATGTATATTATTCTTTCTATACATACATGAATACATACTGTAGGATATACAAGATAAATTATGTCTGATTACCTACATCTATCTATTATGTAAATGGGGAACAAGTACTGAGATACTGAACAATGTGCTAGTGCCATATTATAGCTTGTGAATTTCCCTAAACCCCAGCTCTGAAAACAATATTTCAAAGCACAATTTATGCAGACTGACTTCTAATTATTTCTAGTTGTGAATTAAAATTTCTACATTAATATTTCATAATGAAAAAAATAATTTTAGTTAAAAAAGATGTATTTAATTAACTAAATTATTCTAGTTTAATCAATAAACAAGACAACAGAACAAACCTTTGAAATTAGATAATTTGGTAAATTGATAAAAATATCTAGTCCAAAAAAAATGTAAAAATGTATGCCACTGAAAAAAAGTGTTATTAATAAAGCAATATCAATCATTTTTCAATAAATTTCATTTTAAAAATCATAATTTCAGACTATTCTTTACTGAAAAGTAGATAACAAATCTACTACTAGTAAATTCTGATTTAAAATTTAAGAATTTACAAATTACATTTCAAATATCTCCAGTTTTAGATTTGTACTGAAGAACATGAGACAACAAAATTCATTACGTGTGCATAGATATTTACAAATACAGAATACCATGAACTGTGCAACATAGACTACATGAAGGTGTATGAAAAATGTATATATATAGTGAGTTTTCCCGACTATCTCATTACATCACCTTTCTGGAATATCATCACTGATCCTGTAAATAATTTATGATGCAGATACAAAATCAAACCCAACTAACAAACAAGCTGTGTTTGTGAAACACTAATGCCCCTGGTGGAACCAAAGTCCAAAAAGTTATTTTTAGTGTGAAGGTCATTGTCAAAGTTAAAAGATCATCGACCTTGGTGTCATTTGAAAGGGTTTCATTAGTTGAGTATGCATGTCAAATATGAAGTCTCTATCCCTCACGGTTCAAAAGTTATAGCCAAGGTTAAAGTTGAAAACAGACAGACAAACAAACAGACAAGACAAAAACAATATACCCCTGATCATTTGATCTGGGGGCATAAAAATACTTGAACTTGCATCAACAAATGAAGCCCCTCATTGCAATACTATGAGTGGGTCAGACATATAACTGAAAGTAGTTGGGTTAATCCTGAAGTCCCCTGTTTAATTTGCTTCTTGTATTTATGTTACAGTCAGCTTGGCTCAGTTTAAGATCTCTAGCTGCTGATGGCAAGGTTGCTAGGTAGCAGGTCAAAGAGTTGAAGCTTGCAATAGCAATATTGTTGTTACATAGAGTCCAAGCTGAATCTATTCCCATCATCTATTTTGAGTATTGAAGGTATAGCAGAAAAAAGGTCATATTTAATGAAATAGTCACTTGTTTGATTTTGTTAAGACTGATATTGTTCAGTCTATTTTAACTTTATAAACAGAAGATTTACCAATCCATGAAAACAATGTACAACATGTGAATATAGACTTTTGAAACCAAATATTGGGGTTTTTTTTATTAAATTATTTTTTTTCCAATAAACTATTCTTTTGGATACCATATATACTCGCATATAAGTCGGTTTTTTGGGAGTAAAAAATCGTGGTCGAAAAGCACTACCGACTTATATGCGAGATACTGACGGAGAGTAAAAAATCCGACCTTAGACTGAAGCCAAACTTTCCTGTTTATTATCAGATAATGAAGACATTAGATATGATAGATAACGTAGGTGAAATTCCCGGTCCATACTACTTTAAAATACGATTCTATGACAATAATATGTATATTTTGTGACAAACAGATTCTGTACTAAAAAGTCGTAATATATCGCTTATTTGTTGTTGAAATATCCATTACAAAAGGTAAAACAAATCCGCTACAGTGCGTCTACAGGTTTAGTGAGTTGTGACGTGATTGAATAACGGTCTGACACTAGAAGTATGTTAAGGATACTGGTAGGTTTGTCGGTGTGGTAAAGAGTCTTTGTCGATTATCATTCACCGATTCATAGTAGGGTTTCACTGCGTTATAATGAATTAATAACTTAATAGTTAAATAAACAAGCAATGAAGCCACGATCGTTTTCACGGCCAAAAAAAAAATAAAAAAAAAAAAAAAAAAACATCCGTTTTCACGGCTACCAAATTATTCGAAAAGTAGTCAAGCTATGAAGTAATATCAGGTAGATCATATTATCATCTTTTATATGTCACCTATTAAATACCCCTCTATTGAATATGCCAATTAAATTCCCGTAGTGTGATTACGCACGATCATCAGAGCGGAAAAAATCTCCCAAACCTTTGTATACATTTCTATGAATGAACGTCGGTTAACATGTACAGGCTTTGTTCACTCAAAAATTCCACCCGACTTATACGCAGGTTGACTTATATGCGAGTATATACGGTAGTTTGATCAAAATCTCAGTTTAGTATTATTTATAGGTGAAGAATTTTTTTGCCAAGAATTTCAAAAATATTTCACAAATACTAATCTAGTATACTTCTCTCGACATTCATGAAGTAGTACATCTGCATTTTATCTTATAATTATTGTGATTGAAATACAATAAATATCAGAAACAAGCATGCCTATATATGTACAATATGCAGGACATAATTGATAAAAATTGCTACTTACAAGGAGGGGGTTGGATTCCGGTTCATGGTGGCTGGTGGAGAACCTGTAAAGAAATTAAGTATATTTATTTCTTTTGCTTTCATCTTCAATTTGCTATTAATTATTATATTATATAAAACACCATCTCCCCTATGCATAGCCACATGTAATGGTCAGATATATTCAATTTGGTCAGTAGACATATCTGCCTTTTCTTAAATGATAATTTCTTATTCAAATCTCAAGACTGGATTCAACAGCATATCATATACTCTAATGTATTATCTAAAGTATGGTAGAAATGTCATAAATCGTTTTTGTGTGTTTTGTGAACAGAATTCTAACTGCAACTGTTGAATTCAGAATTTTACACGCAATTTTGTGCCCAACAAACTGCGTTTAAAACTGACTCAAAAATTAAAAAGCAATAGAAGACTCTTGTCTGCAGCTCTACATTAAGTAAATCATTTATGTGAAGCATAAGGAATTATCTTAGAGGAAGAGTGATCATATATACAATTGTTGATTCATTGGTAAAGAGTGAACACTTGACAGGGTCTGCATAATCTGAACTGGTTGACCACTACATCTTATACTTATATCATCCATCTTTAGCTGTGATATGAGTTTATCACCTGTGGAATTATTGCTGGTAGATGTTTCCTCTTTTGCTTTCTCGATGGTTTCCTCCAGAAGCTGTATTGTGGCATCTGTGTAAACAAGCTGGAAACACTGTCCCACCAGAGAACAAATGCACTCTGCTGACATCTGGTTTTCGCAGTATAGGACGACTAAATCACATTTGTCTGGGTTTCCTAAGTGAAAAAAAAACCAAGATGCATTTATGAAATATTAATGTACACAGCACTCTAAATGAGACACAATTCTGACAGACAGACAGAAAAACAGTCTGACAAAATCCTACTTGCTTCTCCAGTGTTTTGACCAAGGACATCAAAAACACTTTAAAATAAGATATTTTGCTGGGACTGAAATACAGTTGAAACTCGTTAAGTCGAAGTTGACGGAACCAAAGTAAATATTTCAACTTAACCTGAAATTTGATTGATTGATTGAAGGATTTTTGTTTTATGACACACCACGAATATTTCACATATGTGGTGACGGCATCTGCCAGATGCGGGGCATACAAATTTTGACCTTTGCAACTGACCCACCCAAAGCAGTGAGGGATCTTTAACGTGCCATGCATACCATGACACAGGGCCTCGGTTTTTACTGTCTCATCCGAAAGACATGACACCAGCATGACCAGAGCGGGAGTCGAACCCCGGCCTCCCGATCAGGAGTTCGACGCGATACCACTAGGCCACGCTGGCTTACCTGAAATTTGAGATAGACATCATCTGTTCATACAACTATTTCGATCTTTCTTATTAACATTTTAATGTATGTGTATATGTTTACCTGGTATACTTTCATATTTCAACGTCTATTGTGATATATAAAAAAGAGTTTGGGGATTGCAAAATGCCTTCAACATAAGGGGAATTTCAACTTAACTGAATTAGACTTGACTGAGGTAAAATTACAAAGAAATTCAAGGAAAAAATCTCTAACTCCAACATGACTTGGAGACAAATAGAGTTTCAACTGTAGTATGAACAAGCTGTGTTTGTGAAACACTAATGCCCCTGGTAGCAACAAAGTGCAAAAAGTTATTTTTAGCATGAAAGTCATTGTCAAGGTCAAAAGGTCATCATCCTTGGTGTCAACTGAAAGGGCTTCATTAGTTGAGTACGCATGTATATTCAGTATCACTTTTCATTACTGAACAAAACAATTATTTCAGAATTTCGTCAAATCATTTTGAATACATGTAATATGGATTTTCTCCGCTAGGAAAGAGATTTGTTTACTCTGCAATTTTTACACACTACAATAAACAATTTGTTACATCCTGATAAATGGTGTTACACTGTACATAGTATCCAACATCTCTATCAAGTAGAAAGCATTTTAAAATATGGCCAGTGAAATCCTTAATCTACAGTACAATACTAGCACCGGCCTAGATGAACCTGAACAGTAGATCTCAAATTTTGTTTCTAATGGAAACAAGAGGCCCAAGTGGGCCTATATCGCTCACCTGAGTACCTAGATTATCAGTCATGGATGAAGGAGGAATTCATTTATTTTTGCATTAATGTGACTAAGTCAACACAGATGTTGAAAATATATCAAATTTTATTTCAGGCTAGAATAAAAAACAACACTTTTTTGCACATCCATTCAGGTGATTTTGATATTAAGCATTTCCTTTGTCTCTGCAAGAAGTCATTCAGGGCAACAAGTTAGTCATTTTCTTTAGGTGGGGCCTTTTGTTGACTGATTTCAAGTCTGGGTCATGAACAACAATTGTTTCAAATATTGTCCAGATCTAACTTAAAATTGCCTAATTTCATATGTTGAGTGTTGAGAAACATCTAAAAACTTATTTAGATGTGTAAAGAAATGAAAAAAAAATTTTGACCACAGCTGGATTTGAACCGCTACTCTCCATATTTCAATTACCAAGTGGTATATGTACTATTGTGAGAACTGCTTTTTAGACATGGTGGCATTATCTGTTAACCAATTTGGATGAAATTTACCAAATTGATAGCAGACTTTTAGTACTTCATGTATTCCATGTTTCATTAAAATCTTTCATGTGGTATAACAGCAGAAGTGAAAAATGTGATTGAATTGTTCCTACACACCCTCATTTGGAAGTCTTAAAAAATTCATAGAAAATCCAAAAATTGAGATATTGACAAAATTCTTTCAAGGTAACAATCCTTACCATAATTATGATCACAATAGTCCATAAGAAATCATCATTATCAATTAACTAGAAAATATGACACTTTTTTCTGCATTGAATCACCAAGTCCAAAGAAATGTCGAAAAAAATTCTAAAATTTGATTTTGGAAGGGAACCAAAATGACAATACATCTTCACTCATCCCTCTAGATCATTTCTATGCATTCTGTTTGTCTCTGTATACAGCCCGTATGAAAAAGAATATTGTTAAACGAGGGAACTCTTTTGTGACCTACTCTTGACTATGGTGGCGCCACCTGTAAAGAGGTCTGGACGAAAACAACAGAATTTGAAGAGGTATATAAGTGACCTATTTCTACCAAGATTTATTAAAATCCTTCAAACAGTTTTGTAGAAAAAGTTGAAAATGTGAAAAATGGCCAAACCCCCCCCCCCCCCCCCTTTTTTTTTTGGAAGTCTTAAACGTAAAATTCCTAATTTCATATGTTGAGTGTTGAGAAACATCTAAAAACTTATTTAGATGTGTAAAAAAAAAAAAAAAATTTTTTGACCACAGCTGGATTTGAACCGCTACTCTCCATATTTCAATTACCAAGTGGTATATGTACCATTGTGAGACCTACTTTTAGACATGGTGGCATTATCTGTTAACCAATTTGGATGATCCGCACAAAAACCAAAACCTTTGAAAAGGACTATGAGTACTTGCATCCTACCCAGTTTTATCACAATCCTTCAAGTTATTCTGTAGATCAAGTTGAAGATATGAAAAATTGTCCCCCCCCCTTTTCTTGGAAGTCTTAAAAAATTCATAAAAAATTCAAAAATCGAGATATTGAAAAAATTCCTTCGCACCAGCATTCCTTACCATAGAAATGATTAAATGAAACCAAATGAATGCATCAATGTTTACTAAAAGAAAATAATAACTCTTTAATGCATTAAAATAACAAAGTCCAAAATAAAAATGAAAAAACGTCAAAAATTTGATTTCAGAATGGAACCAAAAATATCAACACTTCTTCCTATATTCCTCTAAATCATTCCTATGCAGTCGGTTTGTCGCTGTATGCACCCGATCTGAATAAGAAGTTTGTCAAAGGAGGGTACCCTCTGTGACTTACTTTTGTCTGTGGTGGTGCCACCTGTTCATGGATCCTGACAAAGATGACCACATTTGTCGGGGACCTTGAGTATTTGATGCATGCCAAGTTTCATTGAATTCCAGCAAGTGGTTCCGAAGAAAAAGTTCAAACTGTGAAATGTTTACACCAATTATCCCACCCCCCTTTTTCTTGAAAGTCTTAAAAAATTCATAAAAAATCCAAAACATAAAATATTGAAAAATTTTCTTCGCAGTAGTATTTCTTACCATCAAAATGATCAAATTAAACCAAATTAATGCATCAATGTTTACTAAAAGAAAAAAATACCTCTTTTCTGCATTAAAACTACCAAGTACAAAAAAACGTCAAAAAAACGTCAAAAATTTGATTTCGGAATGGAACCAAAAATAACAACACTTCTTCACACATCCCTCTAGATCATTCCTATGCATTCGGTTTGTCTCTGTATGCCCCTGGTGTGAAGAAGAAGTTTGTCAAAGGAGGGTACCCTCTTTGACCTACTTTTGCCTGTGATGGCGCCACCTGTTGATGAATCCGGACGAAAAACAACAACACTTGTAGGGGACCATGAGTACTACATCCTTATCAAGTTTCATCAAATTCTGTTCAGTGGTTCTGGAGAAGAAGTCGAAAATGTGAAAAGTTAACGACGGACGACGGACGGACGACGGACGGTGATTGATCACAATAGCTCACTTGAGCCTTTGGCTCAGGTGAGCTAAAAATAGATAGTAAATAAGTTACTGGATGGACTTAAACTGATGAACTTCTAACCTAGATCAAAGAATTACAATTCTCTTGATTAGTTTTCATTGTTAAAACATTTTACAAACCATGTTTTATGGAGAGTGTGTGGAGTCCATCATCTTTAATGTAGCATATAGCAGCTATCTCATGGATGGGCACTCTGATGATCAAAGTCTGAAAAAAAAAATTCAAAATCAGACAAATTTAACATTAATACCTATTTATTTATTTATTTAGTTATACATCAAACATTATCAACTTAAGTAGAGGTCCATATAAGAATGAGATAAAGCCTGTTATCTAAGTCTTATATCAAAAAAGATTTGCAGAACTTATCATTTATCCTTTGAGGTAGAAACATACCATTTTTTTAGAAAAAAAAAAAGTTATCATTTGTGAAAGACTGGAAAGTGAAAAAAAAATTTTTGAAGTGTAATATTGATTGAAATGTATGGGAAAAGCTTTTCACCATTTTCATCTATTCTTCAGTTTGGATTTTTAACGTTGTAATCTTTGTTCTGTGCTTCACCCACTGTCTTATTTTTATGGGAACCTCTAATTACAAAAGTATGAAGTTTAGATGTGAAATATACAGTTTTATCATTATTCAATGCCACACCAAGTTTCTTTGTATTACTGTATTCCTTTTTGTCCCCTAATTTTCGCGAAAGTGTGGGGACATTAAATCTCATTCGTCTGTCCGTTCATCCGTCTGTTAGTCACAAAAACTTTAACCTTGGTCATAACTTTTTAACCGTAAGACGTAGGGCCTTCATATTTGGTGTGTGCCTAATCGTAATACCTTTCCGTTGGTACCAAAATTTTTTATCATGTGACCTCGACCATGACCTTTGACCTACTTCAAAGTAACTTTTAACCATGAGACATAGCCAAAAGCAGGGGCCACAATTATCTGAATTCATCCAAGTAAAATCGTAATGCAAATCATACCAGATTATGAGTTTTACTTACCTCCCCATTATCTCTCCGTGATAGTTTGATGTTACTTTTACACAAACTTAAAATAGCATCTTGATTTGGGCCAACATTTGGGGATATCCGATTTTCTTTCTGAAAACATTTATTTACACTAACTTTTACATATATTATATGCTTTTACATGTATAATGATTATCAATGTATCAAAAACATTCATAAGCAAATTAGCAAAACTTATATCCCATATTATAGTTCGCATATAAGACGAATAAGTAAAGCGAGACATTATAATTTTTCTCTGGACATCAAGTCCTATGATTTGTTTATATCATTAACGACAGAAGCTATCAGCATGATTCTGACCTAAAAAGGATTGATGAACTTGGAGTATGATCTAAACATAGTCTTTACTGAAAATTTCTTAATTAGGACAAACTGTAATTAATTATTTAAGATATACTAATGTAAAAGAGAACAAACTTCTCTATATAACAATGACCAACACCATAACATTAATTAAAAAGGCATCTCCAAGGTTTCTTTCCTATTCACAATACAATTTAAAATTTTCATCTCTTATTATCAATTCAAGTTTGTTTTTTATAAATAAAAACCATTTTAGTTGCAGAGACCTTCATCTTGAACACTCTAAATGCGATGATTTGGTGAATCAATGTCTATACTGAATTCTTTTATCTTACTGCATATTCAGTCCCAAATGTATTTATCCCAAACAATGACCTTGACACTAATGGTAATGATAGACAATACTGTATCCACTATATATAAGGTACCATATGATGGAATAATGAACAAAAAACAAATATCCTGCTGCACAAAAATTCAGATTTATATTTACTTAAAATTTTAAAACATAATCTAGGTACGTTTGAACACTGTTTTAGTAATTAGTATCATTGTTGTTTTCTGTGCAAATAATCAAACACATTTTGCATTTTACTACATATATTGGTACACAGTGTTTTTTTTTTCAATTTTTCGAACGTGCCTGTACCTTTTCATTTGAGAATTTTTTGTCCCTTTTGCATAATGCGAAAAGATCAATGTTCGGAAAAATTTAGACAAATTTTGGGAAAAATCAAAGAAATTTACATTGGGAAGGGTCCTGATAACGGACCTGATTTGAAGGGGAAAAACCCCACTGGTGTAAGTGTTTTAGGGTATTCTTACTTTGCCTCTGTCAATAAATCGTAGGACTTCAGTTCTGTTTGTAACATCTATATCACCTGGTATGTCAGGAATTTGACCTGCAAACTAAAATAATATTCAAAAATAATAAAAAAAAAAATACCTTTTGATATCAATGTACCGGTATATAATGATGTATTTGTTGTTTAACACCACACTTGGGTTATTTCCCTTTTACTGTTGTGGTCAGTGATCATTTGTGGAGGATAACACCACATCAAGGTTATTTCTCCTTTATGGTAGTGGCCAATGATTTGTGGTGAAGGATAACCACACACCTGGGTTATTTCCCCTTTATGGTGGTGGCCAGTGATCAGTGGTGGAGGATAACCCCACACCAGGATTATTTCCCCTTTATGGTGGTGGCCAATGATCAGTGAGGAGGAAATAGAATTGGTTGGTTGATTGTGTTTTACCTTTTTTCAATGATTTTCAGTCATTTTTGAGATATGGAAGTAAGAGGTATCCATTCTCTAAAACATACAGTCGCAATCCAGAAATCAAACCACATTGTCTGCACTGCAACCAAACTGCTTGACCACTACAACAAACCTAACCCTGCAGAAAACTTGAGTTCCATACAAAATCATATCAAGACTGGACATAGGTGAGAGACTATTGTGAGTTCAAGTCATTTTAGATTGACTGGCCAATGAGACCCCAAATATGGTATTCAATTACGATATACATGTACTTACAATAATTATGCCTTAATGAAATAAAGTATTTCACTCTATCAATAACTCAGTAACTTTATAATAAATATAATAAAATTGTTCTCTTTAAAACAAACTACAAGAATTACGTTCCTTAAGAAATATTTCTTTAGGAAAGAAAAATTCATTTCTATAGTACACATTACAGATAATACAAATTTGATTGTTTTATTTTTGTTTTGGGGTTTTTTTGGGGGTTTTTTTGTTGTGGTCAGGCCGAGACTATTTCACATTTCAGTTGGTGACAGCATCTAGCTCATGCAATGCACAGAAATTTAGATCTATGCAATGGACCCATCGAAACCAATAAGAAATCTTTTTTTATATGCCAAAGTCTATTGTGAAATGGGACCTCGATTTTCATTTAAAAGACGAGATACTGACCAGCAGCCAGTGGGACTTCAACCTGGAACCTCATGGCCAATGGCCAAGCATACTACCAAATGAGCAAACCCTGCTCAGATTATCAAGTAACATGATATAAAGTCAGTGACATATGTACACATATATGTGTATATATGTCTCTGCTAAAGTCAATGATAAAACAAAAGTCATAAATAAATAATTATCTTTTAAAGATTGATTTATAATTAGAACAATGACATACTCTAACTTCATATTCCACAAACTGGTGCATTAATATCTCTGTATCAATGTGATATTCAGGGGGGCGTAGCTGGTATGTATGTAATGGCCGTCTCATTTCACCATACCTTGAGCCTCGAAACATATTCTGAAAAAAAAAACCCATAAGGCCATTAATAATGATGGGTTTTGCAACAAACAAAATTTGATACAGTAGACCAAAACACATGAAGTTTGGTTCTATTGGTACATGTATTGACCCTGTATACATTACAAATACCAATATACCAATGTAAAACTCATGACAAAAAATCATGCAGGAAACCAAAGCCTTTTTACAACTCATGTTATCAGTCATTTTTGCCAACTACAATACAGTCCAGATGTCTTGTAATTTTTCCACCGGCCACAGTAGGTCACATCCAGGTGTAATTTCAAGAATTACACAATACACAGTGTATTTCACCAAGGTGTTATTAAGCACAGGTAAACTTACACCTGTATTCTCACTGTTATTTTGAGTGTTTTTTCCACTGAGTTTTATGCAATTTCTCCAAAACATCTGGTCTGTACAGTATACTGTGATTGTTCCCTGACATGTCTTTACTGACATTATTAACTAGTGAAAAGACATAAAATTTGGTGAAATCAATGGTCAATCTCTCACAGAAACGCTAATAATGAAAAACTAATTTTACACTCATTGATAAAGACCATTTCCCAAGTGTGTCAATATTAAAATATGGACAGAATGACAAAATATACCAGATAAAAAAAAGATCAAAGGCATAAATGAAAATTTCTACCAGAAAAATCTGGTACATGTATATATACCAGCAACAGCAACAAATTCTAATTTTTGGAACCACTAAAGAATAACTGAAATGGCTCCTTAAACTTTATAATTTTGCATGCTTCTGATAAACAGACAAACAACAATAACTTCCTTCACATAAAACATATTACAATGTGTTTTTCACTATATTGTACTGTGACACCCTATTCCCCAAGAACAAGATACTAATACATATCACAGTGAAATAGCATTACTGTGACAGGGGATATAATAGGAATATTGAAACTACAACAGATATTATGACAGTCCCAAATATTTCGGAGATTAAAAATAATTATCTTTATCAAAAATTAAAACAAAATTTGAATATTTACGTTAAGTGACCAAACTTTGGAACCCGTTTCACTAAAGAACTACCGACAAATGGTAAATATTTGATGACACAATATTAAAAACTAATATTTAAAAAGATGGCTAGTTTTTGTCGGAGGTTTGTTTATTTCTGTTAGTTTTTCATCGAATTTCACATGTGTCTGAAGTTCTTTAATAAAACAATTGACAACACTTATTTTGGTTACAATGTAACTTACATAGGAGAATCTTATTTCTCCATTAAAAATCATTTAATTCTAATAATGAAAATATTAAAATATAACAAAATTTCTGCAGATGACTGCTTCTTCATCATGCTATTACAAATAGAGTGTCTGATAACTATCACTGACCTGGCGGTCCATAGAATTACAGAAATCACCGAAATCCCCGTGTGTTTACAGAAATCCCCGCAAAAAAACAGAAATCCCCATTACTTTATCAAAAATCACCGATATGTAAATAGATATGACCATCATTTACCCTTATAGGAAGTTTCAGATATATTAAACAACAATTGATAGACTTATAACCATTTTATTTTTTTAACTTTAATGATCCACTACTGGCGGCCATGTTGGATTGGAAGTATACATAACAGAGTCAGATTTTGTTATACTTTATAATATAAACTATATAAAATGTTCATACTTGTAAATTAACATAAACCGATCATAAGGTTAAAATCTAGTAAAGACCGTTAAGTACAACTTTATCTAAGTCATTTAATTATATACGTTTGAAATTAACAAACACCGCAACAAGCGACACCAATAAATAATACATACAAGTACATTTACTGAATTCAACAATAACAAGCCTCTTTGTGAAATATATTTGCCATTTATTGAAAGTATTTTGAAAATAGACTGCGTAACTGTTATGTATACTTCCAATCCAACATGGCCGCCAGTAATGGATCATTAAAATTAAAAAAATAAAATGGTTATAAGTGTATCAATTGTTGTTTAATATATCCAAAACTTGCTATAAGGGTGAATGATGGTCCTATCTATTAACATATCGGTGATTTTTGACAAAGTAATGGGGATTTCTGTGTTTTTTACGGGGATTTCTGTAAATACACGGGGATTTCGGTGATTTCTGTAATTCTATGGACCCCTGACCTGGAACTGTTACAGTGCCAATGGGCATAACACTTTGTATTTTAGAACAGCTTACGATGATTGGTTGACCTACCTGAAGGCATCACTTTCAATTTGGATTTCACCTAGTCAGTATGAGCAAAGAAAACAGGTAGAAAAGACACTTTTGGGACATAATTTGACAAGAAGTAAGTAGTTGTTCTGGTTGATCGGTAGCCTCAGTATTTCGCAACGTTTGAGTGGTGAAATATTGAAGCTAGCTATAATTTGTGGCAGAAATGTGTGAAAATTGACCGACATTCAGGGCATCTAAATTGGCTGAGATCAAAAGTTAAGTGAGGTAATTTGACTAAGTCTCTGGTGCATGACATATCAGTAACGAGAGTCACCAGAGATGGGATTATTCAGTCTGTGGAGCTGTGATTTTGGATGGCAAAATGAAAACGTTTCTGCCAAATCAATCAGAATGATATCAAATTACATTTTGAAGTGTAAAATTTGGAGGGAACATTAACCACTTTGCCATCCACTGTTACAAATCTGCAGTTACTGTAATGTGAATAGGTTTATTATAACCAACCTGAACACTTTACCAACGTCCAAATATTGACGCTGTATTTTGGATTCAGATGGTAAGGTCTGCAACTATTTAGAGATTGTTTGTACTTGTTTAGTTGGCGCGCAAGATAATACTAATTTCCAACATCTTACTGAGCTGCACATTATGATTATACAACTTTTAAAAAGCAGCACATCTCCTGAAATACTGTTTGCATACTTTGACAACTAAAACACAACTTCCGGAATCATGTCATATGGACGCTCCCTTTATCAATAAGACGCTTGCCAAACTAATTCACAAAACCAAGTATTCAAAACGTATATAAAAATCCGTATTTACACCAATCCCATTGCATCGGACTATAAAGCAGTTGTAGTTTATTCTGCCGCAATGCTCTGTTCCATTTTCCTCCAGTATCAAACTTTGTAGTGCAAAATTTGATTATTTTGACGTCATTAAAGGTCGCACATGTCAGACATTTAAGGTGCACTGAGCGTCACATTTTATTGAAACCGATATGGTTTATTATTATTCTTCTTCCATTAAAGTGAAGGACCGCTTAAGCGGCATCATCTCACTGTGATAAACACGTGTTCGTGAGGGGGAATCCACTTCAGTATTTACAATTTAAAATGCTGCTTAAATATGTGCTGTAGGTCTTATGGCACTGAAAAACTGGATCCTGGTTTTGAAGATCTCGAAAGACTCTGCCTCTGTGAACTGTCTCGGCAGATGGTTCCATAGCCTGATGGTGGAGGGAAAGAAGGACTCTTTGTAGATGGTGGTTCGGCTGTATGGGATCCTGTACCGGTGTTCATGTCCTCTTGTGGACGATGTGGTACATCATAGTGGCTTTGGCTCTAATTCTTCGTTGTCGCAGACTTTCCCATTTGAGCCGGTCCATCATGGCTGTGACACTACTGGTGGGGTTGTAGTTGGTGGTGAATATTGCTGCTCTTCATTATACTGCTTCAATCTTGTCGATGTTCTCCTTTGTATGAGGGTCCCAAACTGTAGATGCATATTCTACCTGGGGTCTGATGAAGGTTTTCTTCATCCGTACTTGATGGTTATTGGACATGAAGACAGGTTCCTTCGTAAAAATGCTGTGGTGTTGTTTGCCTTCTTACATATGGTGCCGATATGGTGGTTCCACGATAAGTTGTTGGTAAAGCTGACCCGAAGTTATTTGGTTCTGTTGGTGCTGGTTAATATCTTCCCATGTATGTAGTATGAGGTCTCGAGCTGCTTCCGTTTGGTTGTTATACGGATCACTTCACACTTGTCAGGGTTGAAATGCATGAGTTCCGAACAAAATTATATTAGGATTTTGAAAATCAGTTTTTTGATTACCATGTGATTTTGACATGTGACAGCACATTTGATTTTGGGTATATCTCCGTCCATTAAATTTTTCTGGGTTTTCATCAGAGACATTTAGACTACTGAAAGTAGGGTCATGTTCTAATTTTTGACTTTACTTGGGAATGATGTGTCATGTTCTAATTTTTGTATTTACCACCCCAAGTAAATTTGAAAATTAGAACATGACAGTAGTCTACGTCTCTGGTTTTCATATTTATGTTCGAAAATTTTGACGAAAAAGAAAAAAAAAAAGGGATCAGTAAGGAATAAATCTTATTATGCGTTACGAGCAATGATGCTGTTTTCCGTCCTTTCTTCGGGTATACTCCCGTTTGTCGAATAAATATTAGATTCATATCGATGAACATAACCAGCCCAAAGATTACGGTGAAATCAATGTGTCAAAAAGACAAAAAAAAAAAAGTAATTATGGATGCGTTTTAAATAGATGATTGATAAGGATCAAATATGCAAATTACAATGTACATTTACTTATTAATTTATTTAACATGAACTTCAGAATTTCTCATAAGCTTGCATAAAATATAACTACATGTGTATCACTTTAAATAATCTTTATGAAATTACTCGAGACTATATCATAGGCGGGAAAATATGCATTTACCATATCGAGACTTCAGTTTGCATTGCCATGTGCTATGATAATTGAATTCGGAAACAAAACGCAGAACACGCTCTCTCGGCGAGATTATGATATTCCTTTGATTATGAACAAGAAGGGCGTTCCATTGACCAATAATTCACTGGTGTGGATGAACTAACAGTGAAAATGCTATCTAAAATCACTCATTTGCATTTCAAGCTGCCGTTCGAAATCTTCTCAAAATTATGCATTTATACTCGATCCCATTATCTAATCATTGGATATGCGGCAATGTTATTGCGAGAGTGGTCACTCGGAAACAATGCAATGAAAAGCGCTCTAGTGCGAACGCATTCTGTGGTGAATCCCAAGACCTGCGGACGTCGGCAACTAGCGCATTTCACCTCACCCCAGCTGACCCTTTCTCAAACATTAATGCATTTTCCTGTTGTGTGTGTGGCACATTAAAAACTAGCCACGTGCTTTTAATTGTTCGAAGAACATGCAAAAAAAGTAATGTAATAACAAGTTTTCTCTGTACGTCCACCTTGCCGTACATGGTAATTAGATACCCAAATATAATGTCCATTGCCCCTGTTATTAATTTTGATCAAATGTGACACTTTGTCTACAGATGCCACCATCTGCCTTGACCTGATAGCAACTAATTTAAACTGGAATGGTATTGATGAATTTTTGATCTACAATTTGTATGAAGTACATCATCTGCGCTTGTTTGGAAACTATTTAGCATATCGTATTGTCCTGTCGTTTAGGATGAAATCCTAAGCATGCATGGGTCATTTAAGGTCGGCAAATAGCGACCAAATGTTTAATTATATTTCTTTGTTTTGAAACCCATTTTTAAGGGGAAGAATTTAATCTAAACTGGTTTTTTTTTCAAATAAATGTCGAGTCGAGGTCTCCGATTATTTCTATAATTCATGAAAACGGACAGAGATAGAGGTCCTGTTTACTGTCATAGTATATAGTGATTGTAATTTGAATTCCTTCTGGCATAAAAGATTCCTCCTTTAAATGCATGAAGAGATAAAAATAAAAATAATGATAATATATATATTTGTTTGTTTGTTTGTTTGTTTGTTTGTTTGTTTTGTTTTGTTTTGTTTTGTTTTGTTTTGTTTTGTTTTGTTTTGCTTTGTTTTGTTTTGTTTTTTTTTTACGATTCCTAAAATTAATATGATATGTTATGTTTCCCTCTTTTCGTACAGTCCCGTCGAAAGCGGAACTGAGGGCTGGCTACTGCAGGTGAACTTGGAAACGATATAAACGAATAAGTTAATATGTAAAACAATATCACATCAGAAATAACACCCCTTGGTTATCTCTTGCAAAACTGTTACATTCAAATTTTTCTAGTGCATTGTTTCGAAAATACAATGATATGGGTTACACAAATGTTTTAAACATATATTATGTTTAAACTTTATCATCAAAGTTTAAGCATAATAAATGTTTAAACTAAAGTGTAACATATGTATAGCTGGGACGCAGTTTACAAGGGGAAAATCCATGATCTTAGCAGAGACAAGAGCTGAAATCTAATCGTTCCACTAATTTCATAATTGTAATCACATACGAAAAACAATTATTTCATCATTTTGTCTTTTCGCGCTTATAATTATATATGTTGATTAGCACCTTCCTCAGTTGTAGAAATGGATATTTTATTGTAAAAAAAGCTAATCTGATTAAAACCAAATCCTTATTCCTATACTTTATTTGTTCCGTCGGGACAAAAAGGGAAGAGGAAAGAAGAGATTGTAATAAAGCAAACTTGTGCGTGCACTTAACTCAATTATCAGTTAATTTATTGTGTATAATTTTAATTAGAATGTGTACACGTAAATCATCATATTGTTGATACTGCAGTTGCGGATTTAAGGGGAGCGGACGGAGTGACTCAAAATTTTACCAAAAACCCTGAATTTTGGCTCATTTTCTGTCAAAATCGACAAAATTTGCCCCCTCGACCCTCGGCTAGATCCGCCACCGATTTGAATATGTGTTCAAAATGATGAGGAAAAAGAAGTGCGCACCAGTTTCCATACAGTCCCTCACACATGTTGCCATGTTGAAAGCAAAAGTATCTGACACGCTGTTTACGGTCATTAGCTGATTCAAACATCCATGAAGAACAGTTTGACACTTTAAGAGACAATTGATTCTAACAACAGGACCATATCGGCGTATGACCTCCTTGCTATTACCCATGACATTTGTACTGTTACGGTTATTGGAATCAGTAAAATGTCCCCTCTAGAATCAAAGTTTAATTTATGGGTATTAGACATGTCTCTTAGACCGCTGTCTGTTCCGCATATAAAAATAGTGGTGGTGGTGATGATGATGATGATGATGATGATGATGATGATGATGATGATAATTGTTTTACGTCACTCCACGATTTCTTTTTTTTTCATGTATATGGTTACGGCATCTGCTTGATGCATTGCATAGAAATTTATACCTTTGCAACGGACTCTCCTAAAGCGGTGTGATATTTTTTACGTGCCATGGGACCTCGGTTTTTGCTGTCTCATCCCAAAGACATGACACTGGTGTGCCCACCGTAAGGGTCGAACCAGGAACCTCTCGATCACGAACCGAGCACCTCATTCACTGAGCCACACCGACTGTCCCGTATGTAATATTTCTGACACTGTAGATAAGAGCCCTTTAATGTGTTTCCTTTCTGTTTTCCATAGTACAAAGACCATGACGTCAATAAATGGTATACCCTACAGGATATACGAGATTAAAAACAATAAAAGACAGACTAGTAGTATTCATTTTTATTCATTCATTTTTCAGTCATTCATTCAAAGCACCCGCATTGACATTTTTACATAATATTCAACTTCAAGTAAACGGAAACGCTTTTCTCACTAATGTTTGTTCTTAGAATAAATAAATACATACATAAATAGCACACACATTTACGTCAACAATAAATAATCGTATATGCTAATAAGAATAATGAAAAAAGGAAGAAATAAATAAATGAGAAGCGGAAATACACCGCGAGAAGAACTGATCCGGAAACAGCGGATTTTCAAACACATCAGGGAAATTTAAATGATAAAATCTTAAAAACATTATGAATGCTACAACTGAATTAAGACAAAATTAACAATTCATGTTTAAAGAATTGCTGCTATACCCTTTATTGCCCGAGATACCTCTCTGACTTCCACGTAAGTATGACTCATAAAAATTTCAAGGAATCATATCAATTAAAACATATTTAAGTCATGCCATACATTTCGATGAATTTTTAAGTGGGTGGGATAATGAAAAGATCATAAAACACTCCAAATGAGAACAAATTGCTAAATGATTGCTATGACAACAGACTAACAACAAATCTGACTCGATGAGATCAGTTTGAAAACCTGAAGCGACATCAATAGCACGCTGAATGTCGGTATGAATCCATATTGCACATGGGCCCGGCCCGAGAGATTCATTACAAACATACACAAAGCAAGGGCAAAACCAGAGGCTCAAAACGACCCCAAAATAAAATACACACACAAATACATTCAAATCACTTTTTACCTCATCCCATTTGCTCGCCATTTTTACTCAAGATCTTTTGCCTTTGTTACGAACGATATAAATAAACTACATATACATGTATTTACAAACTGGATTTCGATAGAACCGTGAAGATATTGCTGTTGAAATAAATGAACAAATGTAACCAGCAAGATTAAATACACAGCACTGTGGAAAGCATTCCTACATTGCGTATTTACATACGGAAATACAAATATGCAAAGAACGTTTGTTCAGATGCTGAGACAATGAAAATAAATTACATTCAACTTAAAATTATAAATAGTATCACAAAATATACAATAATATATACAGTTTTTACAAAAATTCATTATATTAATCTAAGTATACAAATATTGTACAATAATACTGCAAAAATATTTACATATTTGACTAGTTTTACTCATCCCAGTGTGTGCTTCGCACGACGCATATTTTTTTTTTTCAAACATACACAAAAGAGAAAAGAATACAGGAAACATCGTAATTCAATTTCAATTTCAATCATACACACAAAGAAAACAAAGAAAGGAATGTTATTCCATTGGAATATTGTACGGTAAAGGCGAGAGGGGATATCATTAAGCAAACGTGTTGCCCGAACCGAGTCCAAAAGAATCGATATCAGACGGTGTGTGTCAGTTAGCTCCCTTCGCTTCATGTCTAACCGCAAACAAAATCAATGCTGACAGAGCTTACATTTGAATAATTTATGCAACCTTTGTCCAGACCAAATTGTGGTTAATTTGAACATAATTTTACCCCATATTTTCTCTCAATTTCAAATATTTGTAAAATAGAATAATAGAGTTATGCATACCATATCAAAATTGCATAAAGTACCGAGTTATACTCTAAAAATCTATGCAGCCATCGGCTGTTTCGTGATGAAGCCTTTATGGTGAAAAAATCAATAATGTCATATATATTAATTGTTCTAGTTCGCCATCTTGAATAAATAAAACAAAGACTTTAAAATGATGAAACAAAAAGATGTCAATGGTATATATATATATATATCATATACAGCACTATTAGCGTGATAAGATAAGATTTTAGAAGAACCATACGGGGATATACTGCAATATGACACGCTTATTGTTCATGATTGTACAAGGTCAAAAGTTAAGTTACCACTTTGGCTATGATAGGAATCATCATTGAATATCCTTAAGAAAGCTAAGCATCCTGCTGGGCAAGGGTAGGTGGTCAATCCCGCTCTTCTGGTCCACGTTGGATAGTATCGCGGCCCTACAACGATCCTGCAGGCTAATATACCCCCTACGACGCTCCCCTAGTGTCATCTCGGTCTTAGCCGCTGTTGAACACACGATCGGGTATAAATCATCGTCTATCTCATTTAGTCCGGTAAATGCCACCCCTAGACATGTACCATCTTTAAAATAAGTAAGCGTACCTTCAAACCAATCGAACAGCATCCCGATCGTCGTTGCTTCATTTTCCCGGAACGATTTCGTATATTGATGCCATTGTCCACCATGCCAAAGTAGTCCTTTGTGCGAAAGACCCCAGCTATGTCCATCTTCACCTATCAAATTCACAAAAGCATCTACATGAAGTCTTGCACCCCTTGTCCCTATTCCGAACATCATGCTGGTTCCGAAGATTCTTTGCGACACCTTAATTTCCCAGTAGTGTCTTCCATAGTTCAGGGATTTGTTTCCGCGGACACCCGCAGTACCATTTGACCAATTCGGGTGAAACAAAGCTGTCTGTAAACCTGTTCCTTTTAATTTAACTTCATGAGATTTGTCTCTTTTGTTCCACGTCCACTGCTCCTGGCAGCCATCACGGATCAATTCCTGCTGCTGCAGACTGATTGCTACCATCACTCTGCCCCTGCCTCCCTGCGTCAGAAATCGATCTACAATACCACACCGGCTGGTCGATCAACTATCGTATGTAAACAGTTATTGTGTGCTTTCCAACACAGATTTGTTTCTTAAAGCCCAGATGTCCTTAGGTATATACAATTCATATAAAATATATGATCATCGCCGGTAATCTTGCATGTTGTCCGTGTCGGCTATTTCGATAATGTTCGACTCAATGTCGAAAGTCACGGATTTAGTAACATTCGCACAGTAAAAATTTTACAATTTATGACAGAACATAATGGCTCATGAAACAAAGGAGAAATAAAGATGATATTGAAATAGCGGGGCCACTTATACTATACGGGTTCAGTCAACCCTGTATAAATGCAGGGACTCGCGACTCCCACGTGCCACGCGCACGCTGTCAATCAAGCGGAATTATCACATACTCGTACAATGGAGGGGTGGCTTACCGAATTTATCCCCGTGACAGCTGCGTATTTCCCCTCTATGTACACGACGAAAGGTGAATACGAAATACTGCCAAAATAATACCAAGTGTAGGGAAAATATACACATGTTACCAGCTACTCAAATTCTGTCTTATACAATTACAAGTATTCGTTCATTATATAAAATCGAAAGAATAAAGGAAATGTATTGTTCATAATGAATATGCATGCTTGTTTAATTAAAATATTATCAGGTGACGGTAAATATTATTTTGTTGAACAAAGATTATATGAAATAATAGAAGTTTTATGGAGTAAAAACAATAGGAAAACTCTAAATATGAAGTAACTATTTTGCGGTTAAAATAAAGTATATACATTAAAAAGTCATTTCCTTTTCTAATCATAATAAAAGGGCTTTTCCCTTTTATTCGAATGATTGTATCGCATTTTGTCTTACCAGGCAAGCTTTTTAATAATTTCATAATGTTTCATCACCTTTTTCCATGTAGAAAACTAACTTCTGGGTGCTGTTTTAAAGTTACGCGAGGATTTTTTAAAAAATATTTCCAGAAACATATATGTCTCAGATATTTATTAAATCAAAATGCGTTATGCGACCCCTCGTTTGATAGTCTTGTAATGATTGAAGTTTTGCTATTCAATTCGAATTTTGAAATCAATGACATAGCGGACATTTTCGAAAACAAAGGAAACTCGTTTTCTTTGTTTGTTCTCAGCCGAAATTAACGGGAATATTTAATCGATACTAATTCCGAGATTATGAAACCGATAGTGGATCGATCAGAAGTGCAAATAATTGGGAAAGCTTTATTAGGATTTATACTGTGTCCATGTGTCAAAACCATCTGTTTAAATCGTCCACATCTTTACCGTTACCCGTGGAAGATTCAATAGATGGGTGTGGAGTGACCGCCTTTATACGTCCCAGGCAGTGCTACTATACACCCGAAAATCTACATTTACGATCACAATGTACCTTCTATCAATCTAATCCGAAAAAGATGGCACTGATTCGAATGGGAAAATCAACATTTTTTTTCTTTTGGATATAAAGACGTCGTGTTTTATTTTAATTTATGGCAGACATGAACACCTTTTAATTTAAATATTTTCCACCTCTCTAGAAGAACTTTTAAAACGCGACAAAGAGATATGCACTTGTACGGCGTGGACAAAAATCCCTCTATGCTCATAATGATCGATAATTTCAATTATATCTAGGTTAATAAGAGGAAACGTACACGCGCTTTTGAATTATTACGTAAATAGTCTGCACAGAATGCTTCATTAACGTGGACCATTTGGAAATTCAATATGCAAGCGAATGCAAAAGCATTGTATTTCTGAAAATAAACTTAGTGTTAACTTCCGAAAATAATCAAATTTTCCCGTGTGTAAATGCAATTTGATTCCATGTCCGAGATCAAAGGCTGATTTGTAACATCAAATAAAATGGTGCAAATTTTGGTCTTTTGTCTTGTTCCATCTGCCCGTGTGTACGGCACTCTGTACAGATCGACGACCAGAGTGTGATCAATTTTACTAGCTTTCTCTATATTTGGCGAGAAAACTAAACAAAGATATATTACCGAAATACCCGTTACTCGAAAAGAACAAAGGACACCGCAACGCTACCGGTAAATGTATTGGTGATTATCCGTATTTACTTAAACAGGTGCCCGCCAGGGGTCGGGCAATAACAAGGTTCAGGGTGTACTCGAACTGAAAATTTTCGTCACGATTGATTTGTTCGGTACGATAGATGTTGTTTCCAGAAATATCATAGATCATGTAATGAGATCAATTTAATCATTGTGATAAAAAAATTTCGAAAATTTGATTCAGTGCCCAGAGTTGGACATGTGGTCATCGCGAGGCAAACTAACTCGAGTTTGACCCTTAGCGCTTTACTTGTAAGCTTCAGTTCTGTAGCGTTATTGAACAGTAGTGTTCTGATGTCGCTCAGGACATCCATTGTTGAGGCTGGATTTCTCCGGACAGTTAGGGTCAACAGGCAGATTTTGGCCATAAATGACCATAGAGTGACCAGTGGCTAATAGCAGCTGTAGACCGTATAATGACATGTTATTGTGATTAATTTTGGTTCAAATAAGGATAGGGTGCCTGGCTGAATTCTTTATGTATGGAATTTTAAAATCGTTCGTCTTCAAAGTTGTGTAGCATCCCTCTTCATAAAATATTAAAGACAAAGAGAATATGAAATCCTGTTCAGACAACCTTCTGTTGACGAGTGACAAGGACAACCTGTCGAACGCGTCTTTATTACAAATAAAACCAATCAATAATTAATTCAGACTTTTGGCAATATTTTCCATTTTCATTCAAGCATTGATTCAAACTTGAACATGTTTTCTAGAACAGTGACCAAAAAAAAAAAAAAAAAAAAAGAAGAAAAAAAAGAAAGTCATTGAACTTAAAACTCTTGCTTCCACACGATACGAGAGAATATGATCTCATAAAAGGAATGTCGGACATGTTTTCAAAGTATAACACAGTAAGTTTTGGCAGTATTTAAACTATTCGTAGCTTTTCGTATCCCACCAAATCATACTGAACGTACAATAAAACATGAATTTAAACAAGCCCGTGGGAACCCCCTTCCCAACTTATATATATTAAAGTCCCTCCAAAGGGAGGTAGAAATAAACATAAGAACATGGCAAACACTCTTTTTCAGAAATTTTCGGCCTCCTGGCCTTTATCAAGTCAAAAATGGAAAAATGAGTTTACATTATATTGTTATAATCGTATGATGTGTTTTACTTAAGTGTTGTACATATTTCCATTTTTTTTTTTGGTCGCTTGATAAAGGCCAGGAGGCTGAAATTTTGTGAAAAAGAGTGTTTGCCATGTTTCTATGTTTTATAACTACAAATCTAGCGTCATTTACGAACTTTCAATCTTAAAACTCAGCTGAAGTGCATTTCACCCATGAAAAGTTTGAGTTCACGAAAACACATTACCGTTGTTGTCGGGAAATGGCATAGGCAAAATCATTTAAAAGTATTTCATTATTTATTTTCTGTTCTTTCTTATTTTTTCCACTCTCTTAATTAACTGGAAGACCAAAGTTCAGACCCAGTCTAGCACCTTTCGTGGCAAAACAGGTGTCAACAGAATTACCACATCAACCTACTGTTCTGTCACTCCTTTTCCAGATGATAAGTACCATTTATTATCTTTCAATATACAAAATATTGTTACAGAACAGATTAAATGCTATCAACAATATTGACACGGTATATGGCGATGTGTGAAGTTGTTTCCTCACTTTCTCCGCGTCAACGTAGTAAATTCTAAGCCACTCTTTCTTACGTGTATTGTAAATAAACAAAATGGGAAGTGATAACGGGTGACAAGTTTGACACGGAACTTGATGAAGGATCAACCGGCTACAACAATTTTTCAATTTAATTCTATATGTACCTTACTTTATACCAAATCAGGACCGCAGGGAGCATTTCAAAAGTCTGTGTGTGTGTGTGTGTGTGGGGGGGGGGGGGGGGGGGGGGGTTGAATTTCATTTCGATCCACAACGTGGGAAAAAATCCCGGTCCATGATCGACCAAGAAGGCCCCCAGACACCCTGTTCCTACTACCCGGTTTCTATAAGCCTGCAAAAGGATTTGTTTCAATATCAAGGAGACAATACCAGTGAGCGAATGCGATTTTCCAGTCCTCGAATTGTTGGCAAGATAAAGAAATTTTCTTAGACTTTACAATTCTTTGATATTTTGCCCACGAAAGAGCTGCAACAGTTAGAATTGGTCATCTAAAACAATATTGATTGAAATATCTTATTTCTTTTATTTCTCTTACGTAAACTGTGATTAGAAAGGCATTGTTAGAATACGTGAAACTCATCCTCAATGTTATTACCTTGTAGAATTGACACATTTCCTCAGTTTTTTTTTAACGTTTCCATGTCTGTCAAACCTATAATACTTTGATTATAACATTGTTCAATTGGAATTTATTTTACTTGTTTATTTGTTTTCTTTTGGTTTTGGGGTTTTTTATTAAATAGCAAAGTAAAATTGTCCATCAAATGTTGATATATTATCTTGTTTTTACGGAATGTATATGTATGTTTCTTAATCCCCCAAACAGGAAAAAGCAAAGAAAAAACACAATACCAAACAAAAACTCTTGATATTCTCTTCTTGAATGACCCCGCTATATTCTTGCGCAAACCTAAAGAACACAAAGTCCCAAGTTTTATTCAGTCTTCGTAACCATTATGCACATAAATAAAAATCATGCTAAATAATAAATAACTCTCTGAAAACGTGTGCACGCGAACTTCTGTTCAACGTGAGAAACTTTTTAAAAATCGCACACATGACGCCATCTCGTGTGCGCTAAACTGGTCCCAACAAAGCCAAAATATGTTCCCGACTTACGGGTCCACAATGCAACAGATGCATTCAATATCCTGGACACGTAAAGTCGTTACTCAATCATGGACAACAATAAAGCAATTGTAATGAAAGTTGGTAGGCATTTCGTCCTATGCAAACTGTTGTCACCTTCCAAAACACCTGTCCAATACTCATTAACGGGACCTCATTATAGTGCTAGTTCTCGAGGGGAGTCGTTTCCATTGTCCGCTACATGTATTGACGGTGTCGGTAACGGTAGAGAGCGAGGTATTTAGGTAGGTGTAAAGTTTGTATAAGGTTTGTCGCAATCGACCGCGCGTCTGGCGACGAGTAGATGAAGTTAGTACACGGCGCGGCGATTAGTTCAAGCACATTCAATGTATGTCATTCTCTCTAGCCTATCATGTTTTAAACAGGTGTTTAGTATTACACGGATTATTCATATAAACATTCGTAGGGGCGAATTTATTTTGGTATTATTCAAATTTATCTCGCATTTTCTTTTTTTGGTGTGTGTCCTTAAACATTATGAATTATTCTGGTAGTATTCAATTTGTACTAGTAATAAAATATGGCTACAATTATATGCGAATAAGAGTTATTAATTTCATGAACGTACATGTATAAATTTTATTGATATATATTGCTCCTGCACCCTTATTAAAAATAAGCCCCCCCCTTACCCAATACCCAGAAAGAAGGGAAAAAAAAGGATAGCAAATTAGAAAGACGAAAAAACTTAGATCCCTTGTTAAATCTTTGTAAATAACAAATGCATGATGGTTCTTTCCATTGTAAAAGAAAGGACAAAAAAATGTGGCCGGGCCCGGGATTGGAACCCAAAACCTTCCGCTTTGAAATGGGACGCTCTCACCATCAATCTATCCGGGCAATTACCCGGAATACGTCACACTTTCCTCCTGCCAGAGGTTTCTGAACATTGCCAAAACGCAAGAGAGAAATAAACCCTGGTTAACCTTCACATGTAGGTCACTCTCACGGCAGCAAATGTAACAGACAGGAGAAAAAGATCTGGCCGGACCCGAGAATCGAATCCAGAATCTTCAGCTATTATAGTGGACGCTGTCACCATTGAGCTATCTCAATCGATACCCGGCATCTGCACGCGTCATACTACATTAGCGATAGCGAATCCTAGATGTTAGGGAAAAGAGAATGATAATTTAAATACAATAAACAGCCCCCTTTATTTTCTACAATCTTAATATATTGTGTTTTGATAAACATCAGGTGAAAGTTGGGTTCCAAGAACGACACTGGTCAGCACTATCCGGAAATCTTTTATTGCATTTCCCGGATAAGGGATCTTCATCTCAAGAGCTTACGAGATAATCTGAATTCTCAATAAATTGACACCCCTTCATATGCAGTCCGTGCTTACACTGAACAAGAAGGTAATTGATTCAACCCACCCCGTCTATAATCTGATTAACAGTTCACCAACATTTTATGTAATATTACACTCTACACCCGGTGTCAGTCTTGTTCCAGTTGATGTGTTTTTCCTGTACCATATTTTGGACAAAATCCTGCTAGTATTACCGATGTTATCTGATCCTGTGGTTTGTTGAACTTCACAAATTCCTTTTGATCCTCAACTGTGGACACATGTGTGTTGATTGTAGTAATCATTTCCCGCCCAATTAATATATATATATATATATATGAATCTATCTTATCGTACATGTATTTATATTCCAACCAAAGTGTCATATGTAATATGGATAATTTTTTTATCAATTACCATATTCATTAGTAAATATTGCCCCATAAAGACACATACAGACAGACACACGTGTAACCTCCCTCTTCACACTTGTAAAAGAATTCAGCAAACAGCAGAGAACAATAAGATGCTTGAAATAATAACTAATCACCTGCACTTAGTTGTCTCTTTAATATTACTTCAAGTGAAGCCAAGATCCTATTCATTGGTAACGGCATGTGCCTAATTATTTTGATTTATTCAACGGACCCGCCCTATACGAGGAAAAGGAGGGAGGGTGGTGGTGGTGGTGGTGGTGTAATTTACTTACCAACTTTTACCTTGATACAGGACCTCGACTTTTTCAATCTATTCTAAGAGACAAATACGCACGTAAATGGACG
The DNA here is from genome assembly GCA_035048485.1 of Pteria penguin. NCBI lineage: Eukaryota > Metazoa > Mollusca > Bivalvia > Pterioida > Pteriidae > Pteria > Pteria penguin. The sequence continues at coordinate 56,210,790 of CM068580.1, read as the reverse complement.
AATTGTTACGACTGAAGACACCGACAAGTTGCCAGTCGGACTCGTACTCGTAACCGCTCGACCTCACAGAAATCACCGTGTCACGTTGTAGACTGAGCTACCACGACATCGGATCACTTGCGACATTCTTGAAATTAACTTGCATGAACCCCGAACGTAGCTTTTCTCCAAGAAGAAAATAAGGTATGAAGAAGGAGAGGGTGGGTGGCCACTCAAAATATCATTCAATTCTTTTACTTGTAATAAATTTAATTTTAAACAATCACTAATCGCTTACCACGGATTTAATTAACTTCGATGCTGGTGATTATCGACCCTGTAACTTTGTCCCCGAGTCATTTTTTTTTCACCCCCAAATTATTAAATATATTTCATTTGATTGCAGTATCCCTTTTAAATGACTTGTCACAATATTTCAATACTCTTTGATGTTGAAGATGGCTAAACATGAAGCTTGACCAAAAACATAAGAAATAAGTAAACGCCGATTGGAACAATATACGCTTTTATTTATATGAAGAATCTCAAGACACTGTCAAGGTGTCCTTACGATAATTACACGAAAAGAAATATTTACTTCATAAATAAAATAAAAAATATATGATAGGTAAATTGCATGACATATTCAGGGAGGTCTAAATAATCTCTAGCATCCACGTACGTCGCACCAGAATCAATGGTACTGTAGTATCGTCGTGTACAATATATACGTATATTTAACTTTTCTATAAATGAAATTCAAGCATGTTCAATGTAGGTACGTTAACAACAAGCTGCTGGTATCCATTTCACACAAGTGCTAAAGGAAATGTTAATACAGAGACATATATACTTTCATATACATGTATGTATATAAGTCTCTGGTTAATATAAGGACTTTTCATAACATTCACCTCGATGGAATATGACTTTAATCTACAGTGTGCATAATATGAAATGTTTTGTTGTATTTTGGAGAAAAAAGATCGTCATAAATTTAATGATTTTCAGTTCAAATTTCACCCTACTGGCAAAGTCTGAGGTTAAAAGTTATGAAAATCATCATCCAAAATTTCGTATGAACTTTTGGGAAATAACCTGTTAGGTTATTGGAGAACTCAACGGATTTTATATGGAAGACATCGTGTCGTAACCTGCACTGTGACATACAAAAACTGATGCTTATGAATTTTACAGATCTTATTTGGAAAATATTGACATGCTCGGGTAAAAAACCAACAGCTTTATTAAAATACAAGTCGCAATATTAATTTCGCTGTACAGGCGTGTAATTCTTGTAAACGGAGTCGCAAAATCATAAGTTTATGGAACAAATCAGACTCGTGTTCAAGTAATACGTTAAACTAGAGGGGTCAAAGCGCCAAAGAGGTGCGTCATTAAGTACATTTCAGATCCATAAATTCTTAATGAAGGGTTCAGCTCACATTTCTAATTTGAACTATGAACCCAAGAGTACTCATTGTATTACCGTTTTCTTTTTCTTCTCTTTCTGCCCCCCCCCCCTTTTTTTTTTCTTATTCAAGAAATATACAACTTGTAACAAACATTGCTTATATTTCTTTGATAACAACTATACATATTTCGGAGGAGTTGCCGCAAATTTGGAATTTGTTTACATCATCACAACGGTATGTACTATATATCTTCACGAACAAAAGCCAGTAATAATCCTTTTATCGTGTTTAGAAAATATTCCTTGTTTCGTAATCCATGAACAAGATTCAGCCACAGGGGTCAAAAGCGCCTGACGTTTGACACTGCGATGTATATTGAAAGAATATTACACATCGGTGTCAGACGTCAAGTGCACTTGTTTCCGTGGATTCCACCTGTGACTTGACAGCTAGTCTAGTGCGAGTAATATCTTCTACGAAGTAGTCGATGGCCAATACGCAGCGTTGAAACCCATTGTCGCTCGTCTCCTCCATGAGGACTGGGTTTGAATTCCAGTAAGGCGAAGTGGTTAACTCTATATGTCGAAGGTCAGGGCAGAAACATAGTCCGTGCCTTCACTAGGTGGTTTTCAACTGGTATTCCAGTTTTCCGTTACTAACACTGGTCGCAGTGCGAAGTAATTTTGGTGTAGTTTTAAACATTGGCAGGCATCATCTTATAAGACACGAGTGTACGTAAAAACGCTAAAGCTCAAAGAACTTGTCGAGATGACCGACAATATCACCGACGATGGTAGATTGGCGGTTTACGTCGATTCAGTCGTGTCGCGACATGGGACCAGGATATTGCCAACCTCTTCAGCGTGGTGACGAAGCCGGTGTAGCCCAGTGGATGAGGTGCTCGGCTCATGACCGGAAGGCCCGGGTTTGACTTCCGCCATTGGCGCACCAGTGTCTTGTTTTTCGGACGAAACAGCAAAAACAAGAAGTCTCATGTCACGGTAAGCGTGGTATGTAAAAGATCCCTCATTGCTTCTGGTGTGCCGGTTGCAGATGCAGTCACCATATACGCGAAATAATCGTGGAGCGACGTAAAACAATTATCAATCGATCGACATGGTGGCGCTTCCCATGAATCGAATCTGGATCGTCTGCACCGCGAGTCAAACACTACAAGTTTGAACCCCCCTCCCCTCCCCCCTAAAAAAATAAAAGAATTTAACGAAAGGTACCTTTGCGACATTTACATTTCTGGAATATGATTTGCAGTCGGTTGATGAAATAAAGCGACTGAATATGATAAACAATTCGTAGCTCTTCCAGAGGCAAAATTTGGCCCGTCAATACAACCAAAAGATACAATTTATCTGCATGTCATAGATATTACGTCTGAAACTCGAGTCAATAAAATTATTGCTTTTGTATTCAAACTAAATGTATGAACACAGGCAGTTGACCCACATTTTATGGCGATTTTCACTTTGTATCTACAGACGAAATCTTACCAAAATTGTCCTCAACACAGCAGAGCATTGATGCACAAGCTTCAACAAAACTGGTACAAAATTGCGCAAGGGAGTAATGCACAAGATTACATCAACTTTTACAAGAAATGTAAATACATGCATGTCCCTTTTCTATGAACCAGAACCAAAATTCCATATGCTGCATAACTAAATCACATATCTGACAACTGTAACTACTGCAGTAAGTCAACATGTTAAAACCTCAATCATGATACACTAATCCACTTTCGTCGAATGTCAAGTGCTATGACTTTGATGACATTAAACAAGTCCGGTATTTGATTATGACGTCATAAGCATAACAATAAAAGAGTCTGGTAAATATCGCTTTCTATGCTGAAAAGTGGATCGGTGTATTGTGCACCTCTACCATATGAACCGAAATGGTAATCAAAATTCATATCCACTGATTGGCAGTGAGTAGAAATCATCTGAAATTGAGTATCATTTAAACACAAATATTAAAGATAAGAAAACAAAGCATAGAGCCTCTCAACCTTTATTCTACATGACACATTCAATATTACATAACAATTAACAGAAATATTTGCTGATATAAAGGTGTAGTATGTACTGTTCTTATCAGGTGTGTAGTGTCTGAACCTCATCAGCAAAATTTCTAATACAAAATTTACAAACATGATTCTATAAAATGAGAAGATTTTGATGACATTTAATAGGCGTATCGAAGAGAAAATCCTGAAAGCATTCCTTTCTCTAAAACAGCAAAATGACGAGAAAAAAAAAATCAACTTTGTACTTTCTAACTTCAGTGAAAAGTATATCAATAAATTTGTTTGGAAAGTATGATATATATATATCGATCAAATGTTAATGAATAAATTTGTATTTGTATATAATTTCATTCTAATCTGATTTTAATTTAAGCTAACTTCCTATTTATCCATTAGGTTTTCTTTTTTTAACTTGGAATTAATAGTTTAAGTGAACTAAATCTGTAGGAAAATCTCTAAAGGTCAACAAAAATATGCAGTAATAAATTATACAAAAGATTCAGTATAGTATGGGTTGACTTGTATGCAGTTTTGTAAATGAAGAAATGACCACAGAGATGAACACTTGGAATCTGCAATTAGAAAAAAGAAGAGAGATGTCTCATTAATAAGAAATATTAGGAAATAAAATTAGAAGTGAATCTGCTGTAGATGACACTGGTCTCTTTGTCATCACCTGCAATAAGCAAAATAACATTTGAAAAAAACATGCTTAATATTACAGTCTTTCAAAACATATAGACATATTTGATAAATAACCCTCTGAGACTTAAAGCTATATTCAACATATTTCCACTTGATACATGTACACTTCAGATTTATCCGTCACTGTACACATTTACTCTCTTTGCTTTCTTTCTTTTAACATGTATTGTTATTTTTTCTAAGTGATTAGATGTACTTTTCCACTGTTGAGACAAGTACCTTTGAATGCCAGTTCAATGTGCAAAGTTTTTCAAAATGCAAGGTAACAAATACCGTAAAATTTGTTAAACTGTAAGGCATATCTACACCTCAGACACATGTACTTCCTCTCTACTTAGTTTGGTTGAAATCCATTGAAAACTTATAACAGAAATTGTTGCAATAAGATTTGATGACAAGAGAAATGGACAATGATAGGCAGGTTTGAGGTTCTTCTTAAAAATGAACAAAGCATATACGCATGAAACCTACCACACTGTATATTTAACATTTGAACAGTATCCTATACCCGTAAATGATAGAAGAAAAATTACATGATAATGAGCAATGATGAAGGGTTGTTAAGTTGTTCATGTTCCATTCACTGTCTCCATCTCTTCTTCTTCCTCCTCCATTCTATCAGCTGCAACAAAAGAAAACAACTGTATTGAGCTTATATTCATTCATTGTTATTAAAGGTTAATATTACTAATACAGTCAAACCTCGTTATCTCGAAGTCGGAGGGACCGTGGAAAATACTTCGAGATATCCGTAGTTCGAGATATCCAAATTCGAGTTTAGGATCACAAATCTTGCAGTTGTTAATGTACGCCGATTCATTTGACATTAGTGATTATTATAGTAGATGCATGAGATATACATGTATTTATCAATAAATACACATGAAGATGTGCATATTGTATTGTTCCTAAATAATTAATCTAAATCTCATCATACCTTTTACATTTTATGAATATATAGAAAATACACTCCAAAACCTAAAACGTCATGTTTTCTTTTCAATAACATCGTAATTTAAATCCAAAACTGGATATTACTGTCTTATACTATACCTAAAACTGAGGACGGGCTAACACGCAAGACAAGATAAAGACACACGTCATAATTTGATTTAATTACTATTACTTTGCATAAAAATACATAGACATACACACGGATTGGAAATATTAATAATTAATGAACAGTGTAAATAAATTTCTTTATACGCAGGTATGAAAAAGCATTAATTACAGTTAATATTTATTATCTAATTTTGTGTCAAGTTTAATAAGCTATCATCATTTATTAATATTTGGTATAAATAACAGGGTAAGCACGGACGCGATCGATTATGTAATTACTGTGGCTTTGTACACCGACACGGTCAATTGATCACACCACGCGAGCGACCTGTCATTTAGGGTAAACGCCGCGGGGATATTGTCAATGAGAAGCCAACTTTGAGATAAACCGGGTAAATAAGAACTTCGGGACTTGAAAATGTATTCGAGATAAGCATGGTATTCGACATATCAGTGTTCGACACATCCGGGGTGAATTTAATCATAATATGAAGGATTTTTTCGGGACCGACGTTCGACGTCGAGATATCCCGGGTATTCGAGATATCAGTGTTCGAGATATCGAAGTTTGACTGTATTTCACAATATAGTGGCAGCTGGTGTTAAGTGGTGGGAGAAAGCATCAAACATCAGCACAAGTTTTTTCACTGATTAAGGTATATTTAGTGTTTTATGAAGGGTTCAGTAACTTTTCCAATTATATGGTGGCATCACATTTATCTGTTTCAAAATAATATGACTCATAGGCTTTTTTCCTATACAGTGATACAAATATGCCAGGGAACAAAGATGTTCAGATAAACGGATTTTCCGGATTACCGGACCATAGTACCAGTACATTAGATGTTAAAGAATCTTATTTCTTTATGAAAGAAGGGTGTGTACAATACATGATAAAACACAAGTAATAATCCCTATATGCGTTATATTTGTATACGGAAAAATATATATGTATTTCGTATTTAATATATTAACATCTTTAGTAAATTGTACATTAATTACAGCCAAACTTCTGAAACCTTTGACATCACAGATATCTATATAGGAAGCCTTTTCATTACATCAAGTTTGGTTGAAATCAATACATCTTTTTTTTTTCACAATTTTTGAAGCATTTTGTGTACAGACAGACAAAGCACTTTTATATGCCCCAACATTCATTAAAGACACCTTTATTAGATATATTTCAATTATCAGAGATACCAACAATTCAAAGAAAATTTTAACTAAAAGGTATTCTTAATTTATATCATACCTCGTAATCTTTTAAGTTCTTTGCCAGGTATAACGCCAGTCTTCAACATCTGATTCAGTCTTTCCACCTCATCTAGAGTTTTGGCTTTTGTTATTGCAGCCTTCAAAAAAAAGAAAAGAAAATGTCAGTCGAGCTTTGTTCTAAAGGAGGTACACCTAACTCTACACTATGGGCAACAGTAATGCCATTATCTTGTAAGTAACTTACCAATCCATTATTTGTTTGAAACATTCCATGCTAATACACCACTGTATATTACATGTATATACCATACAGTCTTCACAAAAAACATTTTTTCAACCAATAGTCAACAGATAAATTTTACTAATCCATTGAATACTTTGTTAGAGAACATTTGCTAGCCCAGCAATAAATATGGTAGCCTTCAATCTGATTAAAACCATATATTTATATCTATTTGTCCCATTCCTGATAAAGATTTGGTGAAACGTTACAGTCACCAAAACCATTATTTCCCATAGCCAATCAATGACTCAGCTAGGCACGTGCTAGTGACGTAATATGTAACAAACACTGTTCAAAAACTACCTTGTGGGTCACGCACGCTGTGGATGTTAATTTCATTCCCAGGAATTTGTAGCCGATTCACTGATTGGCTGAAAATCAGAGTTCACCAGAACATGACCCCTTACGGAGTTTTGCCAGATCTTTATCCTCAATGGGACAAATAGAAAAGCGGAATAAAGATATGGTTTTAATCAGACTGGGTAGCCTTGGGCACCTGGCTAGTGAGTTATCATGAAGACTGCAATCACAAATACCATATCAGTTAAATAAGTTCCAGACAATGAGACACATATCTCCTTTTAAGACAGATTTTTCAGCTATGTTAGTGAACTTCCTTAACACCTTTAACTCTATATAATCCTTGACATTTGGGTAAGCCTTTTTTTATCTTTTGATTTGTAATAAATCATACTGTAGTAAGATCTATGTACTCTTCTTAAAGTGCTATTAGAATGCTGGAGAATTTTGCGTTTTCATGTAATACTAATTGAATTATTCTTCCATTGATAGAAATTACAACTTTTCCTGCGTCAGTATTCCTCTGGGAGATGTTTTAAAATACCGATTTGCCTAGTATCATGAACAAAATAAAAGACCTCCGGTTTAACTTGTTACAGAACCTTTGTCCAACTTTTAACGTCATTAAGTATGACTTCACAATTCAAAGTTTAACGTAATAATGAAAAATCAGGGAAAAGTAGCACCTGTACAACTTCTTACGTCACATATTAAGGCGATTAACTACTGAGAAAAGCTATTGAACTTTTTATTGCTTATTGTATATATCTTGAGATTGGTGTCACGCATGAGCATAATATTTTGTGAGCGACTCTTATATATAGATAGGCACATAATATAGAAAAATTGTGATCTTTCTAATAGCACTTTAATGTAACCTGCCTTCATTTTAAAAGGATATGTCCTCATTTTTATGAAATTTCAGTCCTTCAGTCCTTCAGTTCTTAACAGACATCTACAACTTCATGTTCACAGGGTCTACATCCTCACCTTTATGAGATCTATATCTTCTTTGGATGGCCCTGTGGGTTTTTCAGGTAATTTCTCTCCTGGAGTAAATGTTTTGCTGCGTTTTCCAATATCAGCAGCTAAGGCTGTACCTTTCTTTCCTCTGAACAATTTACTTGCTGCCTCTTTCTCCTAAAAGGTGATAAACAAATACAGTCAAACCTCAATATCTCGAAGTCAGCGGGACCGTGGAAAATACTTCGAGATATCCGTAGTTCGAGATATCCAAATTTCGAGTTTAGGATCACAAATCTTGCAGTTGTTAATGTACGCCGATTCATTTGACATTTGTGATTATTATAGATGTATGAGATATACATGTATTTATCAATAAATACGCATGAAGATGTGCATATTGTATTGTTCTTAAATAATTAATCTAAATCTTATCATACCTTTTATATCTCATGAATATATAGAGAATATACTCCAAAACTGAAAACGTCATGTTTCCTTTTCAGTAACATCGTAATTTAAATCTAATACTGGATATAACTGTCTTATACTATACCTAAAACCGAGGACGGGCTAACACGTAAGACAAGATAAAGACACACGTCATAATTTGATTTAATTACTATTACTTTGCATAAAAATACTTAGACATACACACGGATTGGAAATAGTAATAATTAATGAACAGTGTAAAGAAATTTCTTTCATCGCAAGTATGAAAAAGCACTAATTACAGTTAATGTTAATTTTATAATTTTATGTCGAGTTTAATAAGCTATCATCATTTTTTGGTGTAAATAACAGGGTACGCACGGACGCGATCGATTACGTAATTACTGCAGCTATGTACACCGACACAGTCGACCTGTCATTTAGGGTAAACGCCGCGGGGAATATTGTCAATAAGAAGCAAACTTCGAGATAAACCCGGTAAATAAGAACGACGGGACTTGAAAATTTATTCGAGATAAGCATGGTATTCGACATATCAGTGTTCGACACATCCGGGGTGAATTTAATCATAATATGAAGGATTTTTTCGGGACCGACGTTTGACTTCGAGATATCCCGGGTATTCGAGATATCAGTGTTCGAGATATCGAAGTTTGACTGTATTAAAATACCAAAACAATGGATCTATATTGGGCGAGTTAATTAGGGACATAAGTAACCTCTGAAAAGTTTTTAGTACACGTGTATCAACTTTCTTCTAATGTGAAGATGGTGTAGCCTAGTAGATAAGGTGCTCGGCTCATGATCGCGAGGTCCCCGGTTTGACTCCCGCCCTGGGTTCACCAGTGTTCTGTCTTTTAGATGAGACAGATACCGTCACCATATACATGAAATAATCATGGAGTAATGTAAAACAATATTCAATCAATCAATCTTAAATGTGACCCACTAATTCACTCAATTTTTGTGTAAATTGTTCCAAAAAGCCAAAATAAACAAAAACTATATATGATAAATAGGCATCATCTGTAACAAAATTATTAGTCTACTGCTTTCATTTAGCTTGAGCATTACAACAAAGGCAGACATTATCATACTAATTTAAAATTATTAGAATATCTCATCTTAAATAAACTACACTTAACTCAACTAAAAATTATGACTGATATGTAAATTAATTAAACATGGACATTGTTGATATATTATTTGTAAGAAGTGGCATACAGGTATCGCTATCTGTGATTTGTAAGTAAGAATGAGGATGGTAAAACAAAATCCTATGAATGGAAAATGATTGATTCTTTTATGCCACTCCACAATTATTTTATTTAAATGGTGACACCATTTGCTTGATGCACAGCATAGAAATTTATACCACTTTAACAGACCCAACTGAAGCAGTGACTGATTTTTTAGTGCCAAGCATACAATGGCAATTCTTTCTGAAAGACACTTGTGTGCCCAAGCACCTTATCCACTGGGCTCGATGGAAAACAAATGATCTGAATGAATCCCAGCACATCATGAAGAATGCAGACTTGCAGAACTTTTGTAACAATAATAATTTACATTTTACATATATCTCTACCTTCATTTTTATCCTCTGAAAATCTAACACCCTGAGTTGAGGCATTTTGTGGATGACATATAATCGGTAGTGTTTCTTACTTTGCACAGGATTCCTGAGTAAACTGAAAATAAAACCGACAAGATTATCAAATACAGACCTGATATATCAATTTATGACAGATGATTGGGCCATACTTACATGTTGGTTTGCATCCCAGCACAGCTTTCCCTTCCCCCAGCAAACCAACAGTTTTTAAAGGATGGCTGTTTAAAGCAATACTTGGGAATTTTTTTTTCAAATTCTTACCCCATTTTCCCACATTCAATGAATTTTCATGCACATAATATGTTTACCAAATGTTAAAGTAAGACAAAAAATGTTTCTTAATATGAGAAAATTCAATTTCACTACTGTAATTATTTCATTTATGTCAGTCATTCCCAATAACATCAGTCCGTCCCTCCTGACCGACACATTTACGCAAGGACCAATGTCCCAGTGTCACATTGCCGGTCCGAATGACCGATGGGTCCGGCAGAGTTTCGTTTATATATACTCCCTCAAATTAAAGTGTTATGGTGACCATGATGAAGTAAACCGTAACGTAAACGTTTTGCAAAACCAGGTTTATCGAAAGCATTTACAAGAGCGTGATTCACTGTGATTGTCTCATTAAGGAATCAGTCAGAATTTTTTCGGAGATTGTTATTCGTGCTATACGGAGATGTGTGCAATGTTAGTGATGAAACTGATGATTATTTTGAAAATTTTATAATAGAAGATCAAAATTGGAGGATGATCGATGATTTTGTTAGATTGAATTAAATATATCAGAATACATCTATGTTTCTCTTTTTTGTTTTTTTCTTTTTCGGACAGACAATTATTGTTTTGGACCTGTGTGTAACTTCACTACATAGGTCCGAATGACCTATGGGGACCGAAAGTTATTGGGAATGACTGTTATGTGGATATGGTGTTTACTGGTGGGGGATACCAGAGTACCGTACAGAAACCACTGACCTTCAGCAGGTACCATTTCTACTTCCTATGCAAACAAGAAGTTGACCAATGACTACTGACAGGTATACACACCTCATTTTAGTATTAATCAACCACGAAAATGTTCTTATAGTGATAACCCTAAGCATTGGAATTTAGTTGACTCCCAATACCTGGAACTAGAAGGGCCTATGTAAAACAGTTTGAGTTTAGTGGAAATATGTCTATATGAAGAAAATAAAATTGGGACCATATGATTAGTATGAGCCAACAGAAATTTCAAGTTATCGGTATTTGAGTAAATGAGAGTGAACTATATTTTGATATGAAGTGCAAGGACAGTTATACGGGCTCTTGTCTTACCTTAAATGTCGAAGAGTTTTAACACTTGCTAGGTTGTCCAAATCCCCGAGTTCTAGCATGCTGTTATTAGAGAGAACTAAAGTCTCTAAACTAGGTAAACATTCTTCTAGTCCTTCACCTATTCGCCTATAACATAAGGGAAATTTCAATTTTAAGATTGAATCAGTAAAAATAATCAAGCACACACACACATATACACTTATTTTTCAACCAGGAATGCATCAGTCTCTGAACACCTATAAATACTACATGTATATGGAGCTCAAAACCAAATGGACAAAACTAAGACTCTATCATTCCTGTACCCCATCAAAACATTTTTTTTCTCTTTTATATCACACCAACATTTTTTCACTTCTATGGTGACAGCATCTGTCTAATACATTGCACTGAAATGAACACCTATGCAACAGACCCGCCTGAAGCAGTGAGGGGTCTTTTACATGCCATGTCTACCATGACACGTTACCTCCGTTTTTACAATAAAGAGCAGGACATATGTGAGCCAACAGCAGTACTCAAACCTGGGACCTCTTGGTCACATGCCAAGTACTATACAATCCTGGGACCTCTTGGCCACATGCCAAGTACCATACAAACCCGGGACCTCTTGGTCACATGCCAAGTACTATACAATCCTGGGACCTCCTGGCCACATGCCAAGTACTATACAAACCTGGGACCTCTGGGTCTCATGCCAAGGACTATACAAACCTGGGACCTCTTGGCCACATGCCAAGGACTATACAAACCTGGGACCTTTTGGTCACATGCCAAGGACTATACAAACCTGGGACCTCTTGGCCACATGCCAAGGACTATACAAACCTAGGACCTTTTGGTCACATGCCAAAGACTATACAAACCTGGGACCTCTTGGTCACATGCCAAGTACTATACAAACCTGGGACCTCTTGGTCACATGCCAAGGGCTATACAAACCTGGGACCTCTTGGTCACATGTAAAGTACTATACTAACTGTGATAATGCCAATTCCCATTCAAACATGTAAATGTGAACAGGTATGTTGTTTATGTAAGGATGTTAAGAGTGACACAAGATACATGTACTGTGAAAATGGTGTCCACAAAACCAAGTAATGCAATGCCTAAGAAAGAAACATTTCCTTGAATGGACATACTTACATAAAATACTGAAGTAGACAATTAAAATTTATACTGACAACCTTAATTCATTGGGATACATCTTCTTTTTGATATCATAATGGTATCATGTTAAATCAAAACAAAATTTCTCTGAACACAATATTATTTATTTCATGTTTTAATGATTCTATTAAAATTGTGGAATAAAATCAGTATGTTCATGATACCTACATAAACTTCTAAAGCAAGGAAAGAATTTGATATCTTTCCCCTGAATTGATTTACATTTCATTTAATCTTGTTTGATAAGACAACTTACACAATTCTGTTGTTGTTCATCAAGACTGTTTTCAGCCTTCGTAAAAGAGGAAAGCCATCTACTTTTCTGATATCGTTATCGGAGAAATCAATGGTGTCAAATTGGTCCTATGCAAATTAAAAAACAAAAACATATAAAACCTTGAACTAATCACTTTAGAGTATCTGTCAATAGAAATCAACATTCAAGTATTGTGACACACTAATGAGTCAACTTTAATACTGTATTTTGATTGACATGCACAGGTCTGATATTGTATGATAAAAGTACATTGTATATACATATGTATTGTCAAATATACTATCCAAATCTATGAATATTTACTTTAAATACAACATCAACACCAAATTTAACCTGTATGGTAAATACAGAATGAAAATTTGAAATGTGGACTACTGTCACAATTTAATACATGTATTTCAATCCAAACACAGGGAAAAAAGTTTACCATATCATCTTGTAGAGCTATATGGTAAGGTGGGAGATGAAGAAAAATAAGTAAATCCTATAGTAGTAATAATAAATACATATGTATGTATGTATATATGTATATATATATATATATATATGTTTATACTTTTCATATACATTTATTTCTAACAAATTAATTGTGAGCATACATGTGCATATACATTAATTTTAGTGTGTATGACCATGTTATGATCGATAGATTATCGTTTTATGTCACTCCACGATTATTTCACATATCTGACCACATCCACTTGATGCACCACATAGAAATTTATACCTTTGCAATGGACCCTCCTGAAGAAGTGAAGGATCTTATACATGCCACACCTACATCTACCACTACACAGGAACTCTGATTTTACTGTCTCATCTGAAAGACAGTACACTGGTGCACCCATGACAGGAGTTGAGCTCAGACCTCCCAGTCACAAGCTGAACACCTCTTCCACTGAGGTACACCAGCTTAGAATGAACATAAATGGACTTTGCTGCCATTAACTGCGGTACTAATGTTAAGGGAGGAAATAAAACGTATTCCCATAAAAATGACGTAAAGAACAATGAAATGTTCTTATGATGTCAAAAGGTTGCTAATGTTCATTGTCGTTTTTAACTCATAGTACACAAGCGCCGCTTAACGGACAACGAAGCTCATTGAATCAAAGCCTGCTGTCCTAAGCAGCCAGTTTGAACTTATCCTAAAGGTAAAAGAAAGTGCTAAACACAGATTTGAATTATAAATACATGTCAGAAAAAAACAAAATACAAACATGAACATTACTGCTGCTGAAGAAGTATTGCATCTCTTAGCACCATAATATGAAATTAAATACATGTACATGCATATATAATTATTTGTTATGCTTACCAGAGTAGCACCAAGGTTTTCAATGACTGGAATCTTGTATCCTGAAATTATAAAGGAAATGAAACTAAAAATTACTTTATTCAATATTACAGTATGTAATTACTTAGAATGTATCAAACTCAGAATCAGTATGGCCCGTAATCTGGCAGTTTATCTTTGCTATTCAAGGGTAATGATCTGCACTCTCTCCTCATTTTAACCTGGGCAGATCCATCACTGACCAAATATAATTCTATAAATTTAAAGAGCATGAACTCTCAAAAATTCAACAAACAGTGACTGCTGGTGATACAGGTAACAAACCGGTGTAGTTCAGTAGATGAGATACTTGGCCTGTGACTCCGAGGTACCAGGTTTGACTCCTACAATGGGCACGGCAGTGTCCTGTCTTTCGGAATAAGACAGTGAAAACTGAGGTTCCGTGTCTCAGTAGGCATGAAACGTAAAAGATCTATCACTGCTTGAAATAATTATGGAGTAACGTAAAATAAAAATCAATCCATCAGTATACAAATAACAGGTCACTCTGCAAGTGGTGAAAAGAGGAGTGGGAGCAAATTGTCATCCTTGAGGAGTGCAGATGATCAAAAATGGGAAGGCCATGGATTTTATACTTAATGTAACTGTTTCAGAATTTACTTTAAAAGTAGTTGGTGAAAACATTACAGTAAACATCCCGGGTACATGTACTTATAGTATGATGTATATATATTGGGAGACAACCTGGGTTCCAAACTTTTTTAGATTTCGGAGCCAAGAAAATATTTGAGGGACTCAAGGGAAAGCTACCTCCTTTTGAATAATGTCATGTAAAATTTAGTGAACTAAAATTATATTGTTTAATACATGTAATTTACTTTACATGCTGATACTTTTTTTCATAAAACGATGCATTGAAATTCATGAATTTTTTCAGCCCTTATAGGAATTTAGCAGTCTGTTGTCACTTACTTACATGTTCTCTGAGTTAAGGGTTATTGTTTCTTAAAATTGTATTAAATTGCACATCTGAACATTTCTTAAACTTATCACAGAATAATAAAACAAATGAAACAAAATGTAAAACTAGTCTTTGCAAAAACTTTTTCAAATTACTTGCCAGTTAGGTAGAGGACTTCAAAAATTTACTGAACTTTTCATTCTTATTCTTAGCTTTTATACTTATTGCAGGGTTCTTTGTTCCCTGTTTTGTTCACAGCTTTTTGCTTGGCTTGACAGAATGTCAAATTTTCAATTTTGTAGGTCACATATTGAATCAAAGAAACACTTCAAGAAATAACAATCCAAAATTTTTCTCAGAGAGTTAATTGAAAAAGGCACTGGACACATTTAAGTCATGTCAAATTTTACTAACCCGTATTGTTATTTGGTGGGTTCTACTACTTACTGAAATTACCCGGAATTACCAAAATGTCTCATTATTTACTGAAATGACTCAATAAGTTACCAAAAAAGACCCGTTTTTTCATTCTTATGTCACCTGATATGGATAGAAGGGTGACAGTTACATGTTATAGATGACTTTTCATGCAAATACTACCTTGCAATAGATAATACCGATGGCTAGAATTTCCTCTGTTGCGTCCAATACGTAAAGAGCGATAAATCTGCCATTGCATGTATATTAAATTGACATGCATATTTTAGATTTAAAAAGTTATTTAGAGGTAGTTGGCCGTTCATCCAATCAAAGAACTTGGAGTTATCGCTCTTTACCTATTGGATGTAACAGAGGAAATTCTAGCCATCGGTATTATCTATTACAAAGTGGTATTTGCATGAAAAGTCATCTATTACATGTAACTATCATCCTTCTATCCATATCAGATGAAATAAGAAGGAAAAACGGGTCATTTTGGTAACTTATTGAGTCATTTCGGTAAATAATGAGTCATTTCGGTAATTCCGGGTAATTTCGGTAAGTAGAAGAACCGTTATTTGGTAGCATAGACACTTTCACCATTACTGTGGGACTGATATTTTGGTTGGCAAAATCATAATTTTTCCTGCAAAATAACGTCAAAGACAATCATTTTTTTTTTATTATGATGTCAAAACTTTTACAGGATATATAATCATTTGCAAACCAAAACGTCAGTCTTGCAGTAATAGTCAAACGATCTAATGGGCAAGCGAGTTTCTGCAGAGAATGGGCATGTAAAACCAGAGACATATATACACAGAGACTGGAAACTCCCATTGAAAGCTATATAGCTCCCTGACATAAGTAACATTTCCCGACAGGCATCTCGATAAGCCGGAAGTCCGCCATATTGTTCTCGGCATTCATTCGCTTGAAAGCATTAAGCTTGCAAAGAAGGGGAATTTTCATCGCTTTTTAAACAAAGGTAGTTCAGATAAGTAAAAAAAGCAATATACTAATCATTTGAATCATAAAACATTTCATATATGATCTATTCAATGTGAAGACATAACCCCGATCAGAAGCCATTAGTTGTGATAGACCTCTGAAAACATTCACTTGGGTTTATGCAAAACATTTACACAATATTGAAGCACATGCCACCATTTTTCGTTTATAGCACCATCAATGTTTATTATAGTCATAGTGCTTTAATTTTCATATGAAATATCTGTAAATCATGCATAATTACCCGGTCGTATTTGAGGACCTCGCGACATTTTTCTCCTCACTACCGAACCCGCTGAGAAACGACAACGGCAAGAAAAATTGTTAAAACAACAAAAATTAATGTCCTTTACATGACTAAACTCACACGTGTGTGTTAAGAAAGGTTTCAGACACATTTTATATCATTGGGTGTAGAAGACTTTATTCGTTATTTGATTTTAATCCAATTTTATCTACGCGGTAAATATTCAATCGTTTTTAACAAGAAAACCGATACCATACCATATAGAGCAAAATAATCATATAACCTGTCGATATATATATTGTTTTTATATTGAAAGTCATACTATAATCATCAAAGAAGTCATAGTTGTTATTGTAGTAAGAACTGAAGCAGTTTTAAACACGTAAGGGGACATCTTGCAATGCAAATTTTCTGTGGCCGGCGGGTCGCCATTTTGTTTTTGTTGTTTGTGTGGGTTTTTTTTTTCTTCTTCTTTACAAAAGAGTAAATCTTGTTCGTATCAAGTGAAGTGTGCACAACAGGTACAGAAATTATTTTGTTTTATGATTTACCATCTGAACATTAAAATAAACATTAAATTGTTATTTACTACCTTCCTAGATGCATTGATTGCTCAGCCTTATAAGATAAATATAAACAACTCCTATAAAATGGCAACAAGTGCTGTTTAGAAAATAAAGTAATAAATAAATAAATAAAAATAATAAGTGCGGGGGGGGGGCACAGACACATTAACAAATTAAAGTTGCCATTTAAGTACGAATTGAAGAAGTTATCAACACGTAATTGGACATATTGCAATGCGAAATTTCTTTAGACGCCTGGATCGCCATTTTCTTTTTACTTCTTTACATAGGAGGGAGTAAAACAGCTCATACCACGTCAACAGTGTATAAAACATTATTTTGTTTGCTATTTACCATCTGAATTTTTAAATAAACACAACATTGTTATTTACTGCCCATGAATGACAAAGACAGACGCTGGTGCTTCCCCTGGGGTGGTGAACAAACAGTAGTAAAGGCAGGGGCATTGATTGCATATATCAACAACTCGTAAATGGCAACAAACGCTGTTTAAAATGAATAAATATATAAATAGAAATAATTATTTTAAAAAAGCAGGAAATGAAGGCGTCTCAGTAAAAATCTTGGTTTTAAAAATATTTTTTATAATGATTAATGATACAAGTTTGTCTCGATTTTGTTAGAAAGAAAAGGGAGAATATTATTTCTACACATCGATAGAATTAACAAAAAAATATAAAAGAAAAAAATAATAATAAATGCCCGTACAATTTGAACTGATGTGCGTCGGCAGGAAACACCTACTGTGCTATACATCCCCGGGCGATATCCGACAGTTAAAATCGGTGTATTGTAGAGCGCGGTCACCTAAATAGCATAACAAAAGGACGTGCATCATATGCCGGACGAAGCGGCGAGTTTCCAGTCTCTGTGTATATATGTCTCTGGTAAAACCACTGAAATTAATATTCCATAAAAAACATTAAATCATATAATAATGTTACATTGTACAGTAAATTACCCATTAAACCTTATTTTCATGTCTCTCCAGTCTCCTGCCATTGTGCCCTCCCCTAAAACTTGTAAAACTAAAACTTTTGCCAAAACATGTTTCGCCTTTCGGGCAGTACAAATGCCACATTGTCAATGAGGCTGGTGCCAATAATTCCGTATACAATGGTACAGTCTGAAGATCATTTGCATATGTCATTTAGTATTTTCGATGTAGTTAAATCATTAGCTAAACTATCAATATCATTTGTGACACCACTCAGTTGCTGAATTAGCTCGAATTTGTTCTTTACCAAGCATACCTCTTAAATCAAGCTCACGGTCTCGCACAGGATTTGTGTATTGCGCTGACTGTTCAATAAGTTCTGCTGTCAATTTCACCATTTTAAATTTAATTCATTTACAACTGTGTCATTATTTCACAATTACAACATTTTACAACGTTTCACGCGTTCTCTTAACGAGAAAAGGCGACCGGATGTGACGTTATTTCTATTGAAACGGTTCGTCTGATTATGGACACACCGTTTCTCTATGTATGTATCTGTATCTGTACGTCAAAGCGTCCAATACTGGCACTCTATTGACGGGAGAGAGCGCATGTGATGCTAATAATCGCGATGTGGAGGTGAATATTTCACGCACCTCTCTTATAGAGCCGTAATTAGTTCACCGTTCATATTTACAAAATAATTTTATGTGGGAAAACTTTGCTTTTAGAAATCGGCACCCATTGAATCTGAACCATTCAATCCAAAATATGGAGTGACAGGCACAAATCATTTACCCTTTCGGCTAATTAACTCCCTAACTATTCATCTCAAACCATTTTCCTGTCAAAAAAGCCATGTATACTCGAATAAATACATCACAACACATTTGGTGTAACTCTCTGGCTGTAGAGTTCTCACTACATGATTGAGGGGCATCTAAGGGAAACATGTTTATAAAAATAACCGAAAAAGGGTTGTTTTTCCGTGAGTTTTTACTATTTACTAAATATCTGCATTAAAAGTTTCAAAGATATTTGCAAGTTAATTGGCAGGATTTTATAAAAAATAAAATAGGCTTTTTTTCCCTGTCTATCCTCACACATGCGCACTCCACCTAAATTGAACATGGCCGTTTGAAGGTAATGGAGAAATACACCAAATATGTTGTGATGTATTTATTTGAGTATACCTGGATTTTTTTTACAGAAATTGGATTGATATTAATAGTTAGGAATTTTAATAGCCGAAAAGGCAAGTGATTTGTGTCTGCCACTCCATATTGTGGATGTAGTGACCTGGTTTCTATCGGCAAAGTTTTCCCACACAAATGAATGGTGAAATAGAATCTCCAAAGCAGAGTTGTCGTTCTTTTACATCCACAGTACACAAGGGAGTGCAAGGACCGTAACTCTGCTTTGGAGATTGGGTAAAGTATGAGCCGAACCGAAATTAGATTATTCTAAACTGTCTGGCCCTTCACTTGTACCCACGTAAAAAGGTCCGAGATTTTTTTACGCTGGAAAAGCTCGAGGATATCCGAATGGAAATTAGATGTGACGTAAAGAATCAGTCGTTTCGGTATCATAACATTTTGTCACAAAACAACTCATCATACTTCATCCGAGTTGTCCGTATTCTAGTACATATAAATTTGATTTGTTGGTTGGTTCATGCGCGGATACAGAGGGAGGGGGGATCTCGACCCCCCCTGGAATCCGAAAATTTTACCAAAAAAAAGGTAATATTTGGGCATTTTTGGGGTTGGACCCCCCCTGTTCTAAGAGAAAAATTTACCTTTTTTAGTTGGACCCCCTCTGACAAAAATTTCTGGATCCACGCATGTTGGTTGATTAATGTTTTACGTCGCTTTCAACAATTTTTCAGTTATATCGCGACATGGAAGCAGGAGGTAACCAACCTCTTAAACATAGTGGCGCAATCCGGGGATCAAACCCAGATCGTCGGCACCACCAAGCCAAGCGCTTTACCAATACACCAAGCCTGCCCCTCATATAAATTTGATGTGTTAGGTCAACACATTAATGGTCTTCTGGATTACATCCAAAAAAGTATAAATTCCTTGCACTCCCTGTGTGTGGATGTAAAGGAACGACAACTCTGCTTTGGAGATTGAGAATCGTCACCAAGCAAATTCCCCAGTCTGCCAGTGCCGATGCTTCCCACTACCAAGTAATGGATACGTACTCATGCGCGGATACAGAGGGGGGGGGGGGTGTCTGGAATCCCCCCCCCCCTTGAATCCGAAAATTTTATAAAAAAGGTAATATTTGGGCATTTTTGGGGTTGGACGCCCCTCGTCTAAGAGAAAATTTTACCTTTTTTGATTGGACCCCCTCTGACAAAAATTTCTGGATCCGCGCATGGTACTGTAGCGAAAACTTGTACAAATTATGACCAGGTAGACTCGGAAGGCGTCAGTGGACTATTTGTTAAAGAATTCTTAGTTGGCACATTTCTGTCATTATCTTTAAAAGCGAAAGACGAGTGATTTAATCCCACGCTTTGATTGTGTAGTATTTTATTTGTGCACACTGTGTTCTTGTCTGTTCACAGTCACTATGATCCCCCTTTCCGCCTGTAATTCGCCCTTGAATATAAACAAATAAACCGGTATTTATATAGCAGTCGGTTTTACGTACAGTTTTGACATTCTTTCACACTAAAGCGCGAATCCCATCAAGTGCTAAAAATATGCCTAAATATTTGCTCAAGGACTTATAAACAAGATATTTGATTTGCTATAAACTCTTATCACTGTTCCGCAAATGTCGAACGAACACCGCCCATCTCCTGGTCTTAAGAATCTGATCGTCTTATGGTGAGTATGTCTGATAAATTTTAGCCCCATCCACACGCGATCAGCGGCAATCCTGTAAAACATTTTGAGCATGCGCCCTGAATATTGATTGAAATCTCTTTATAGTCTTCTTTCATGAACCTTCCCAATTCATTGCGGCCAATTTTTGAAGTTTTTGTTCTATTAGGTTTACATTATATTCGCGTTGTTTTTTTTTTTTTTTTGTTGTTGTTGTTTTATGTCCTATTTGTGCTTTTAAGTATTCCTCGTCTTTTTCACAATCGTCAATCCTTCTATCCTTGTTCCTAGTCCGCACAGGAGGTTTTGTTTGTTTTGGGGTTTTTTGCCTTTTTTTTTTGTTTTGTTTTTTTTTTCAAGTATTGGATGCCAGGAATCTTACAGTGCGTACATGTGCAGTTGTTTGTCCGTTGGGTTGGTGAATAAATCGTTGTAAAAATGTCCCATGCTTTTTAACTCCACTAACGTGCACAATATTCCCAAGTGCTTGACCCTTGATCCATCTCGGTCCAATCGTTATATTTTGATGTATTCTGTTCATGTGATCCTTGAATTCTTAAAGTGAGTTTAAATCACTGTCCCATATACCAAATCTGTCGTCTATATTATATAGCGCTCATAGAAATTTGTATTTAAAACAATACTTATGCATCTCATTTACGCATATACATATATGCAAAATTCCTTCCTAGTTTTGATCGTATAATCAAGGACTTGTAAGTCCTTGGTATAATGAATAAACAGATGGAATACTAATAATATTGCTATTCAGTCGTTTTGTTCATGATGTGTTGATCATAAATTAAATCCGTTCTTATCTAAAACAGTTTCAATAATTTCAATCACGTGGTGTGTATGAATTACCACTGTATTGCATTCAAGTCCTGCATATATAAAGACTTCCAAATTAAGTCCTTTCATCTGGTGTGACTCAGTGGTCTTGTAATTTGGCTCATTTATCTGGTGTGACTCAGTGGTCTAGCAATTCGGTTCAAGATTTTGAGGTCATGGTTTCGACACCCGCTAGAGAGGTCTTATGTCATATGGTAGACGCCAGCATGTAAAGGAGGCCTCGATCGCTGCTTCAGGTGAATTTGTTAATTAAATTTATTAAGCAGATCTTAGTCCGGGATGCTTTGTCTTTAATCAAATTCATCATTCATATATAAGAAGTGGGAATAGGAGTAAATGGTCTCGGTTTAGGCACAGACCGACCACGAAATCATTGCGCATACATAACAAAAACTCCATTTAAAAACATTTTTTGCAACCAAAATATAATCCAGAAAAGCACTTACTAGTATCACTGAGAGGAGTTTTACAATACACAGTTTCCTATCATTCGTTGGATGAATAACACAGGAAGTTTGATCAGTTTAGCATGAACAAACACAAGTTCGAATATTCTTCGGTACGAATTAAATGTAAAACGACACGTCTATCAACCGGTGAACGTCTCGAGCAGTTCTTGCCCACGCTGTGGTTGTAGAAAACGAAGACCTTCCTTTGTGACAATATGGAGAGTCTAGAGGATAAGATATTTTATTCAGTATTAATATTTATGTGGATGGTGTACGTATGGGAATCATACCTCTCCTCCAGACAGAGGTATCTGGCTAAAACTGTCACCACAGTTCCACCCTCTCTGACAAGTGTTTTGGACCAAGAAACATTCACCAAAGCTCGACTGTACAGTTTAGATAAAAGTAATTTCGGATTCTGGTCAGGTCTCTACTCACAATGCGAGTCAACCGTCATTTTATTGGTAGGTGGCATTCCTTTTGCATGGAATCTAGCAGGAAAGGCCACTGGCCGTTTTGGCTACGGTGCAGAATATGAAATTCTGCAGTCTGTTGCATTCATGATGATCTCCATGGTGTTTTCAACAGTGACATCATTGCCATGGAGTCTGTATAGTACGTTTGTACTTGAAGAGAAGCATGGCTTCAACAAACAGACTTTGGGATTTTTCTTCAAGGATACTATAAAGAAGTTTATTGTTAGTCTCGTTATTGCACTACCGATTGTAGCTCTTCTAATATACATTATCAAAATCGGAGGAGATTACTTCTTCATCTATGCCTGGCTGTTCGTATTTGTTACCTCATTGTTGATGATAACAATTTATGCAGACTATATTGCACCCCTTTTCGACAAGTACACTCCTTTGGAAGAAGGTGACCTCAGGACCAAAATCGAAGCACTGGCTGCCAGCTTAGAATTTCCTTTAACAAAGTTATATGTGGTGGATGGATCCAAAAGATCAGCTCATAGTAACGCCTACTTCTATGGATTTTTCAAAAATAAAAGAATTGTCCTTTTTGACACTCTTATTGAAGATTATTCCCCATTGAATGCGGAGAAGTCAGAAGAAAAGAAGTCTGAAGATACTGAAAATACTGCTAGTGAGAATGAAGAAAAACAAAGCGAAAAGGAAAAGAAAAAATCAGGATGTAACACTGAAGAAATTCTTGCTGTGTTAGCACATGAATTAGGACACTGGAAGTTAAGCCATACATTGAAAAACATGGTCATTAGTCAAGTGAATTTATTTCTATGTTTTTTAGTGTTTGCAGCACTCTTTAAGCGTACAGAGCTGTTCCTGGCATTTGGATTTAACACTCAACCAATCCTTATTGGCCTTCTGATAATATTCCAATTCATCTTCTCACCTTATAATGAAATTCTGTCATTCTGCATGACAGTTCTAAGCAGAAGATTTGAATTTCAGGCCGATTCATTTGCTAAATCTTTGAAGAAGGCTCCAGAACTGAAAACATCTCTCATCAAGCTGAACAAGGACAATCTGGGATTCCCTGTCACTGATTGGTTGTATTCCACATGGAATTACTCCCACCCTCCTCTTTTGGAGCGACTAAAAGCTCTCGATAAAACAGAGTGATCTTAAAACTTTTTTATCTTAAAATAAAAAAAAAAAAATAAATAAAATTTCAAGTTTTAAGCAAGTTTATACAAAGTCCATGTCATTGATAACTAAAAGGACTTTTAATTTAAATGAATATACTTTAATTATGCAGACAGTTTTCTCCCTTAAACAAAATCATATGTTCACTGAAAAATTGCTTATGCAGTGATGGTGAAGAGTATATTTGTAATTTAAAACAAAAGAAATTTGATGTATTGTTTTATGTTACATGTATGATAAATTGTGCACATTTTTTTGTTTATCCACTGGTACTTTGGAAAATTTTATCCATCAGCTTCATTTGCTTCAATCAAAAGTTAATGGTATATCTTTCTCTAGCTTTCTGATGGGAGTGTACTTTGGTAATATGAATAATTTTATATGTTGTAATATCTTAATTATGCATTTGATGTTTATTACATGTATATTGTGTGTACCATGTTCTGTTTGTAATGATATGGTTCTGAATAAGAGCTTTTGATGGATAGTAAAGAATACACATATTTTAATTCAAAGGTCAAATTATCTATCTACAAGTACATTACAGTCCAGGTTTTTTGGAGAAATTACACACAGTGGGTAAACAGACCCAAAATCACAGTGGGAATGAGGTGGAAATTTACATGTACTTGTGTTCATTCACGCCTTTGTAAAATACCTAGTGTAATTCTTGAATTTATGCCTGGATGTGGCCCATTGTGACGGGTAGTAAAAATTACAATACGCCTGGATTGTATTGTATCTAGACAGTTTTGAGATGATTGATAAAATATCCTGCATAATATTTTAGCTTAAATGATAATGAGTTAAATATCTTTAAAAGGGAAAGAAAATGTCAAAACTCGTTAACTGGAAATCCAGAAAATGTGAACTTTCATGTTTATTAATACAATACATGTGAATGAATGATGGTTTTAAAAGGATAGTAAAAAGATAACAAGTTTATGTAATTGCAATGAGCAATATCATTCCTCAGAAAAGTTCTGTTATTCTGCTTTACTGTAATTAAACATATTAAATGAACTACAAATCATTTGTAAATGAGTATACTTCATTATTTGCTATGAAAACGATATCTTTATCATGTAGATTTATACTTGGTACATGTACATTGAAGGTGCAGAATACGGGGGCTCTCTGTAGCCTCCCTTCATTAAATGTGTAGGAAATGTACCTGTTAACCAATGGTCCTGCCAAATGTTGGCGTTTTTTTCTTTGGTGATAAGCCAATGAAAGAAAAAAGAGGAGTTACTGGCTCAGTTATGTGGCAGAAGTCACCATGGAGCTATACAGTACATGAATATAAATAATGTACTAATACATATAACACATCATAAAAATATTTGATTGTAGTGCAATTACGATACCGACTTAGGACAGAGTCTGGCAGAGTCCCAGCAGTGTCCAAACCTTCAGATAAGATTAAACCAAGATTTTGTTGGTGTAGATGATGGCACAAAAAAGGAGCTTCACTGCTTTGGACAAGTCATTTGCATCGGTCAAAATGCATAAAACAATGCATGAGATGGTTATTACCACTATAGAGCTGAAATGATTATGATTGTGACCCCAAGTGACAGAGGCTTACATTGGGAAAATGTAAGAAAAAAAATTCTTTTTAAGAATCCCAAGCTGCTTTGACTTCTTATCTATCATATACATATAGAAGTCTAACGATGTGTAGTATGTGTGTTACTTTTATAGGAGAGAGGGTCCAGCGACAATATTTGGCTTTAGCATTAAGTGTATACTCATTCCGTCCTTTACTCATTCCATCTTCTCTTCATTCGATCCTGTATCTGGTTTCTGATCATAAGTTTATTTCCTCTTATCAGAATTTAATCAACTTTGGATATGTTATTTATCCAAAGCCCAAGAATGGGTAGGCTTGGTGTAGTGGTTAAGCACTTGAGTTACGGCGCTGACGATCAGGGTTCGATTCCTGCATTGCGCCACTATGTTTTAAAGGTTGGTTACCTCCTGCTTTCATGTCGCGATATAACTGAAAAAATGTGGAAAGCGATGTAAAACACCAAACAACCAACTAAAAACCAAGAAATCTATTGCTTTTGAAGTCAACTGGTCCAAGGTCCATTTTGCAGCTAATGAACTAACTTGTAGGCTGCAAATAAGGGATGGATGTTAACTTGTGCCACTTTTAACTACATCATGCCAAATTATCAAAGTTGTTACTTATCAGCAAGCATTTACCGGGTACTTATCAACATAGTTATTTTGAGATTAGCAAGATAAATCCCATCTCTTGAACTTTCGCTGAAATTATTTTATTTTATAGGAGTTATGGTCCTTGACCTTTAGAATTAAAAAATGTTAGCATGAAACAAGCCCACAATTGGGGCATATGATATGTTTAACAAACATACTTGTTACTTGTGCAAAAGCACCGAACCATAACCCATGAGGAATTTTTTATGTGACATTGTGTACTGTGGC
This sequence comes from Pteria penguin, assembly GCA_035048485.1. Classification (NCBI taxonomy): domain Eukaryota; kingdom Metazoa; phylum Mollusca; class Bivalvia; order Pterioida; family Pteriidae; genus Pteria; species Pteria penguin. Next base: position 56,184,306 of record CM068580.1, on the reverse strand, counting down.
ATGATACCTCGGTTTATACGGCCTCATTCAGAGGATAGAATAGGGAGGCAGAATATGAAACATTAGCTCAACCCGACAGACTAGATGGGATTCCTGTATGATACCAAAGGATCAGTTTGCCTCTTTAACAATTTGACTTACCCTATATAAAAATATATTGTTATGTATATTGTTATGCAAGGAAACTTCATTTCAACAAATTTTGAACCCTTGTTCGTATCTTATGGGTACTGTGTGGAAAGGAATGTTTCTCTTAGAAAATACATAATATGTTGAAAACTCCTTTTTATGCCCCCACAAGGCATAGCTAGAGGCATTAATTGTTTGCTTTGTCGATCATTACATTAAACAATTGGTGTCTTTCACAGGCGAATTAGTCAATGACAGTTGTGATATCAATATTCAGAGTATGTAAGAGATATCGATATCGCACTTGTCATTGACTAGTTTGCCTGTGGTGTCTTTATGGTAACTCAGATTCCTTTTGCATCCTATTCAAACCAAAATTGAAATTTTGATATATATATATATATATATATATATATATATATATATATATATATATATATATATATATTATATATATATATATATATATATATATATATATATATATATACACACTTCTCAGAAAAAAAGTTAAAAGTCAAGGTCACATATGGAAAAATAGACCATAATTCTTGGTTTCTTGATGATAAATCAAGTATCATGCACCCTTTACTAAACCTATTTTAATGTATTAAACCTTATTAAAAGGGAAAGTTGCGGTTTGAACCAGGGGTCAATAGCATAAAGAGATATTGTGATATCTGTCATTGAGTGTCACTGCTGGATAGGATTTATGACCAATGAAACTTCTTAGTTTATCTATCATTTAGTATTTGTTAGGAAAGGTTTATTAAACCTTGTAAGCCGGCGTGGCCTATTTGTATCGCGCTCATTCCTGATCTGGAGGCCGGAGTTCGAGTCCCGTTCTGGTCATGCCGGTGTCCTGTCCTGTCGGATGACACAGTAAAAACCGAGGCCCCGTGTCGTGGTATGCATGACACGCTAAAGATCCCTCACTATTTCGGGTGGGTCCGTTGCAAAGGTCAAAATTTGTATGCCCTGCATCAGGCAGATGCCGTCACTATGTGCGTGAAATATTCGTGTTGTGACGTTAAACAAAAATAATAATAATAAAAATTAAACCTTGCTGTTACAAAGTAAGCCATCAGTGGGGGCATATGTTTATAGATATGCTCTAATTATTTGCATGCAATTCAATTTTACAATTGATATGACCTATAATACGTAAATATATTCACATTACATTATCTTTACCCCTTTAAGGTAACATTTTTCTCCATTGAAGATTCCAGTTTTTAAACTCTACTCTAAGAAAAATGTACATAGATATAGAATTTCTATGTTGGTAATTTTGTCCACATAGTCTTAAGTCCAAAACAAGATTTTTTTTGTAGGTCTTGGTGTCAAAAAATAAGAAGAAAGTTGGTATGCTTTACAGGACATTTATCTGGTAAGGCTTCATACATGTATTTCAATGAAATGATAGTGAAAATTTTACCTGACTGAATCAATTTTTGCCAGAAACGTCAGGCAGTCAGGTGGGTTTCGGAAACACTGCATGATTCCAGTTTTTAGACTCTGATCTAAGAAAAATTTACACGGAAATGGGATTTCTATGTTGGCGATTTTGTCTACAGTAGTTTTAAGTCCAAAATAAGATTTTATTTTTTTGTAGGTCTTAGTATCAAAGGATAAGAAGGAGAATTTTGAAGGTGTTCACATTTTTGAGGACCGATATGTATGAATTTCGCAAGTTGAATGAGGTTGTAGATTGCTCTTCAGTTTCCACACAAACATATTAATATGAGATATCAAGTAGTTTAGGTGAGTTTTACGTTAAAACAGTCACGGTTATTTCTTCTGCAAGTATTTTATGACAGACTCATTCTGTGTGTTTTTGAGGAATGAAAATGACTATGGAGTGCCTACCTTAAAAAGTGCATTGAATCAGTCATTGTGGCCTTATTTTTCACTACCTTCAGCTTATTACCATTTAAAATGTTTTATCAGAATTCCTGGGTATAAAATACTGCTTCATGAGCCATCATAAGCAAAGGTTAATCAAAATAAGTTGTAAAATGAAGACGTTGAACAGATGATCCTTTGTTTTCTGTATCAGTTTGGTTATTTATCATTGTCCTAATGTATATTGCTTTGGTCTTATATGCCGTCATGTTTATAGTTGCATTTAGTTCGTTTTCTTGAATATCTGATCAACTTTTTCAAACACAGGTCTTGGCAGAAAGGTTTTCAAGGTAAACATAATTTTTGGCCTTGACAATTCTTTTGACGCTGACCTCATATTTACTGATTATGTGTTCAATTTGTGGAATATCTTGAATGACTCGATCAATTTCAATGTGCATTCAATCACAAAATTTTTTTGTAACCTTGACCTTCGATTTGGAACCTCCCCCTACAGAGCTTTCATGTCATGTCCTGTGGAGAAATGTTCCTGGCATTAATATACCATTAATGATTACTTATTACTAAGAATTAAAATATCTTGCATATGTCAGAGATAGTCATGGTCATACATAAGGAGAACAAGTTTTACAGGTATTTAGTTTACTCTTAAATCTTTTTATGCCCCAGCCATAATTGGCCACATTGCCGTCATTCCATCATTCTGTCATTCCGTCATGCATTTTGTCTTCCCAAATCCCTCTAAACCCTTTAGAGGATTTAAATGAAACTTGGTACAAATAAAATAGAATGTTGTCCAAAAAGTTTTTCATGAATTATGGCCCTTGGACTTGGATTTTTATGCATGTATAGTAAATTCATCTTGTCTTCGCAACTACTCCTTAACCATTGGGAGGATTTCAATGAAACTTGGCAAAAAGAAAGATCACAATATGTAGATATGCATATTGTAAGGGGACCTCTGTCCAAAACGTTTTACAGGAGTTACGGCCCTTGGAAAACTTTGCTGCCGGCGAGGGCATTCGTGGCACATCGATACATCTAGGTTTATAAATCATTTTCTCTATACTGCAAGTATTAAAAGATTACAAATGAAGTATATCAACACATTAAGGAATCAGGATTTATTTTGTAATTTTACGAATTTCACAACCGTAACTTAGTATAGTAATCATGTTCAAAACAAGATAGAATAAGTGTTTGAATTACTTTACACAAGCTCAAGATAAAATTCATTCTTGAAATTTAAAAAAAAGGTAATAATAAAAATGTCATTGTTAATAAGTTCCAAGAATATTATCAGGTAATGCTGTGGGTATTTGAAACACCTCGCCAGATTACTCAGAGCTACTCACGTGGGCTATGAAAACGTACATCTTAGTATAAGATTAGCTTGATTATTTTCAATTAACGAGTCCGTTCTCGGTACGAGTTTTAATGCGCTGCGCAAGTTTTAGCGCATGCCGATCGATTGTAATCGTTCAAATAGTCGGCGTCTTAAAAACATTAATAATGTTAAAAAATTGTCAACAAATTATAAAATCAGCATAGTTTAACCGAAATGTATCTACCCAACATTAATATATCGAAATTAATTCCCATAATATCTGATTACGACATTTCAAAACGTTTAAAATAGTGTTTTTGACATTTTCCCCCAAAATTGAACCAAGCGGTGAATTTTTCTACAATTCCCTGAAAATTATTTTTATTTAGCATTTCATCACTGACGAAAAAATGATCAATTTTCCTATTGTAGTTTTTGAGATATTTTTTATCCAGAACGGCCTCGTTAAATAATTTGCGTACATCATATATTGCCTTCACAGTTGCATGCAAATATGTGGTCATGCAACACCCCCCCCCCCCCCCCTTCCCCTTGCGCACCCTCTCTAATTCTTCATCCAATATGGTCTTATTAGCATTTCTAACGCTTTAAAGCTAGCTCAACGGTTCCCACTAAGTTAGCAATAAATTGTTTATGGAAATCGCCTTCATATTTTCAGACCTGCGTTTTATGATCATTAAAATTGCATTAAGTTCACATTTACGATGTAAAATATTTCAGTTTTGCAATTTGGAATTTAAAGTTTATAATACGATCTACTGGATTACGCGTTCAATGTATGTTTAATGAGTAATCCACTGGATTGCCTATCCGTTACATATTTCATGTGCAGCAACCCATGCTCAAGATTATAGTCGTCCAGTAAAGATGCATGGGAGGGAAAGAGGGGGGGGGATTATTTATGATCAGGAAACAATTCACTGTATTGAAAATATTACTTTTGTGTGTGTAAAGGTATTTTTTCCCTCTAAAAGTCCCGCGTGAAAGACTTACGGTACCGTTTTAAAATTCACATCGGATTTGTGCTCTGTTGAAGTAATAATGGAATGTCATATATCACATTTGCAGGCACTTGCCTTGTTCAAAGTATGCCAACTTTTACATGAGTTGTGAATTTACGCAAAACATTTAGCTGTCTGAAATATTCAGAACTAGGTCTTTTAAAACATGTTGTGCCGCAGATATGCTTATTATCTTATGTCAGTTTCAATCGATTGTGCTCAGAGTGTAGCGTACTGGGTTTCTGGCCGCGGGGTCTTGGGTTCGAGTCTTGCCCGCGGCTCGCCGGTCTCCTGTAGCAGAGGTTGAATAAATTTCTTTGATGTGCACCAGCCAGACGCCATCACCATGTAAGAAAATTACCTTGGCTTTGACATAGAACCAAAATTCAAACCAACAAACCAACCAACCAACAAACAAAACTACTATTCATTTTTAAGATAAGATTACAACGTAGCGGTATATTGTTCAAACTTTGACTTGCCGCAAAGTATATTGACTGTGGACCTGCGTTTTAGCAATATAGCATTACATTTTAACGGCATATCTTGGCGTTTTAGCGATGTAACATGGCGTTTTAGTAATGCAATGTAGCATGATGTTTTAGCGGCATAGTTTGGCGTTTTAGCAATGTAAAATGGCGTTTTAGCAATATAGCATGGCGTTTTAGCGGCATAGCTTGGCGGTTTAGCAATGTAACATGGCGTTTTAACAATGTAGCTTGGCGTTTTAATGTGTATGTCATGATCAATATGTAGACTAAAATGCAACAATTTGTGCTAAATCTGTACCTTATTGGTCTACTTTCACCATTTCTTATGCCTTAAAGATAAATGATGCAAGCATATATATATATATATATATATATATATATATATATATATATATATATATATATATATATATATATATATATATATATATCAGCTACGTCACTACGCTCCGTCGACTCTTTTTACCATTTCATATTGTTAAGCAAAATTATCACGAAAATATGTCGATATCGAATCTAAAAGAATTTATATATCGTTAAAAACATCAGTATCAGATTTCTTATCATTTGCTCTGAAATGACATAATGAGATAGTAATGACATAACTCATCGTAATAAAGATAGAAGTAAAAACCAGTACGAATTGTGAACGATTTTCCAAACTGCTGGGAAAGCAAACCCAACTTTTGGCATCGCTAATAAACTGTATTTATTCTTTTGTGTATTCAATATTTATAAAAGCAATTTAAAGCATTTCGTTTTTAAACTTCGATAGCAATGAAGTACCACAGTAGTTCCAATACACTATTAAAGATATGGTTCACAGATATTGACTCGCACTCTGTTCTTTACACAATTCGTAGACTTTGATACAGTTATTATCAAAACTCAAACATTGACCTTTACTAGCATTAGATAACACTTGTTAAATCTATAAAATACATTATCACCTCCAGATAGCTAAAAAGGGACCTTAACGGCACACAAACATAGATACAGACCACAAATAAGTACAAAGCTCCCTTTGAAAGGCATTCATTCGCTGGTCACATTTACGTATCTTGAGAGGTTGTATCAGATTTTATATTCCATTTGATGTGCACTCTGCATTCAGTGTATGACAATCCAGTATAAAAGCCATTTGACTTGGGATTTAAAGATGAAATATGTATATATCACATTGATAATACCGTGATGCGGGAAAATGCCGACAATAACTCTGACATTACGTTTAGGTATGTATTTTACTTTTTTTCTCTCTCCTACTCCTAAATTGATAAATAATTGGAGTCCTTTTTCCGCCAATACATGTTTTTCTGAATATTTATCGAATCCATGAATATGTGATGAAGATATAAGATCTTATCTAGTTTTTGAGCTAATGAGATTCTCGCGTTTTCGAATATTTTTGATATACATTTCTGATAATAGAAATTTTCCTACTCGATGTTCCTTTGAAGTTCTTTCATGTGATATGTCACTATTAGCTACATTGTATTGTTTTGTTTAAGTTTGTTTGAAGCTGGATAAAACCCCCTTTGTGGTAACCAGCGTCGTCAACGACGAATAAATAAAATAGCGTAATAGCTATTCGACGTAATGTTGATACAATTACGACTACTATCTATTACAGGAGTGCTATCCCTCTCAAAGGATTTTTCTTCTTTTTTTTTTAATTTCTCTTATTTTGTTTGTTTTTTTTTTTGGGGGGGGGGGGGGGAGGGAGGTAGGGGGTGTTATTTCAAAATAAATTAGTTATACATGTATATTGCATGCGAGAAATATTATGAAATTCTTGTGTAAAATTATATTTATTTTTAATCTCTTATATCCTTCCTATGAATATTTATAAATCAAACACATTTTATCATAAAATTTCACACAGATTGTTGCTGAAATGTAGTATAGATAAGGGATGCTAGAGATAGTTAAACATTTTTTTAACTTTATTGATATATCTTACTCGTTTTCATTTGGTTTATCTGAAGGGAACAATATCGTAATTTAATTCAGATCTTTTGCTTCGATATTAAAAAGTATATGAAACATACAAGAGAAGTCGCCGATGCATTATGCCAGCGAGAAGGATAGTGTATTGAACAGGGACAGTTATAAATCGACTGACATGTTTAATCAGATCGCCATCTTAAAATGCGGAACAGTTGCCAACTGTGTATATTTATTCGTGGGCTACATTTTATTCATTCGCAGCAGACACCCCTTTACTACACACACAAGTGTTGTAGTATGTTTTATAATTGAAGGAATTTTTATTGAATTGGATACTGTAATTAATGTTAACCTTGATAAACATGGTGATTGAAATTAAACACTCTGTTTGTATACCATTATTCTATATGTACATATCGTTAAATTAAGTTCATTTTAGAAGTTATTAAATGAAAGGGATATAGAAATATTAATGAATTCGATGTTTAATTTTCTCTCGCAACATCGTTGGACGACATGTGTTTCTTTACACCATTTTATGATTGCCGTTGTCTTACTGCACACTAAGTATTGCAGTACCTGTTATGTTCTTTAAAAACCCAACCTTACAAGGAATGGCGCATGTTGCGCATTAGCAGAAAATGACCACAACACTACCTTCAGTCTCTGTACGTATAGGGGTGTTTATGACATGTATATAATTTGTTTGTCATATTTCTCTTTGAACCTTTGAGTAAATAAGTTCGGAGATGTGTATTTGATATTACATTTCAGACTACATTTAAATTGATCAATAGATGGCAGTGGTTATAATCGTAAAAGACGTTTTAATTGAAAATAAAACCAATCAATAAAAGTTGTAAGTTGCCAATTTTAAATGATATAAGGGGTCTTATACCGGACAAAATTTTTTGCCGGAATTTTCACTATGACGTTAACGCTTGTAATGTGACGTCACAGTCATTTGACACAAATCTAAACGGCAATTTTGCAGTTGTCCGGTATTGCCCCTTACATCATGTGAAAATCGGGGAAAAAAGTTATTGCATGCATAAATTTATCACCTGTCCATATAAAATTTTTTGCGCTTTCAATTATGAATGCGGTATTAATATACATTGTATCACTTGCATGTGTAATTGACATTTATAGAGAATGTGTTTAGCCGAACAGGAGATGCTTACGCCATCCCACCCAGGGACCGGGTCATACTTCTAATTGAAAGGGGTCCATAAATGTCTACCGTAGTGTATTCTGTGTATGCCACTTTGAGATATCACCATTTACAATCGTATTTGTCACTGTTGAACGTGACTATATGGCGGTGACAAGTATTTACAATGGCACAGGAAATTGAAGTCTCAGGAGAAATTCTACAGGTATTGGTATATTCGCATTTGTAGCCTGTGGTACAGTAAAATATCGTGGGATTCGTGTCTAGAATTGATTCAGTTTGCGCAATGAATTTGCAGTTGATTTCACAACATTGAAAATATTTGGCAAGGTGATCGACTTGTATAGGAAAGGATATATAAGTTAAAGTATACTTCGCTGTTGTTAGAGCCATAATGACGTTCGCTTGTTGTGTCCATTACAAAAACCGTATAACGATTCAAGAATTATATTCTTGTGGTATTCGTATTATTTCATTCATTTAAAAAAAAAAGGTTCTGTAGATATAAAACATGTTATGCCAGAATAAGTTTATGAAAACTCTATTAGAATTCGTATACTGTACATGATTTATTAGAAATTAAAGGGTTCCGCGTAGATACATAAATGTATTGTGTATGTAGGTTCGATATATGGCAATGTATGGTAACTGGGACAATTCATTCGAATGAATACGTTTCTGAAGTTTCTGAATTCGAATGCATGTATATTTTCATGGAATAAATAAAGCAGTTCGAAATGCCTTCTCTGGTTTTATGAATGCGGCAATTCCTGCGTTATGTTGGGTTACATTCATTTTGCATATGCATTGTTGAACTATTTTTGTGTTTTGTCGTCTGTATGTTTTGCGCATTTATGGCAGGTGTCGCCAGTTAAACAGGAGACGGTTTTTCTCACCAGGCATCTGGTCTGACCTTTAGTTTCCAGAAATCTATGAATGTCCATTTGACTACAAGTGTATACTTTGTCGTTGGGCATTATATCGATTAATATCGTATCTTGGATTGTTATTGACATCGAATTCTGCGGTATTGATACGGTGACAATAAGACTTCGTAACATTCTGCTTCCAATCGTGAGAAGGTGTTTTTGTTCACTGCGGCAACGTCAATGTACATTTGTTCGGAGATGCAACAATCCTACTCTTTACGAGGTCAAATTAACACTTTACAGAAATATTTACTTAACATAACATTAAAATTAATATTTGTAAGTACAAAACTATATCTATAGCCATATGCATGTATTCATTTAGGTTTTAAATGTATATTTTGTAGAGTATTTGAATTTGAAATAAAATTATTAATTGGTAAATCGGATAGAAACCTTTATGTGACAATGTATTTAAATAACTGAAACATGCAGTAGACATTTATGTCTTTTGTAAAGTAGACCCTTTTTCGAATTTAATGTCATTGACAACTCGAAGAACTCAAAGCCATAATTACCAAACAACGTCTTTTTACTGAGTCATTTCAATCTATTCATTGATTATACTTTACATAAGAGTAAGACATAAAGTAAATCAAACTTTAAAAGAATAAATTAAAGATTTGCTTTATACGTAATGCACAAAACGAAAACAGAGGAATAGTAGGACATATCTTCGATAGCAGCCACAGCTCTTGGCGTAGTGATAGAATGTAGGGTTAATATTTTGTGGGAGCCGGCTCAGGCTCACATGGAAGTGGTGTTGTTTAGAGTCGAGGGTTCCGTGTACGATACCTACTTACGGCTAGTCGCAGCCCTGTTTTAATACAAGATGATTAAAAATAAAAAGACTGAAAGTACCGTGTCAAGATCAATTTAGCCCGTAACAGATCGCTCATTTCGTAAACCGGTTAACCACACACATCGAGTGAAGATTATCACTTCAGTTTACCGTTCTAAGTCGGTATTGTAACTACATGACGATCGAATGATCTAATTATGTCTTTTTATGTGCATATTCTTATTTGCTCTGCATATTCTATGTAACTTTTGTCAAAAAGCTGATCCAGATGTCTTTTTTCCTTTCTTCATAAATCGAAACTTATGCATCAAACAGATGCCGTCATGTAGAAAGGAAATACTAATGGTGTGAAGTAGAAAAACGAAATAGAATTCAGAGTATTGATAAATTTTCAAGCTGTTGGGTTTGGCTCGAATCACATAATTCGACAAAATAATTGCTCCTTCAAATGGTACTGTAAATTGAAACGGACGTCCGATGTCGCAAATAGACTTAGGCAAACAGAGATCTCTGTCTGCTTCAAATGAATCAAACGAATTGTCTGATACATTGTGTTGTGTTGGTGTCATATTGTTACTGATACACATATATACTGTAGGTAGCGCAAATAATAAAGAAAATGTATTATCAGCAAAACAGACCCTCTAACATTCCTAATGCATAGCATAGATCTATTGGCGATATAGGTAGCACGTACAAAATGTATAAGAACTCCATGTTATCTTTTCTTATGTCGCGTTTATTAAAGCTACTTCCAAAGCTCTCTAATGTCCTTTATCCATTGGCGTGAATGCAATTGAATTGTGGCATTATGAAGGCGGTATTCATAATCGGTTATGTATGTGTTTATGTTGCACACAGTTTAGTGTAAGTCATTGAAAGGCCGTAGTGTCGGTGCACAGCTCGTTCTTAGCACTGGATAGCCAACACTCATTGTCAAAATAGTTAAGGAAATTTAATATACAATAGAATTTAGACTTTAATATTCTTATAGATTAAAGATCAATATAATTTCCAGATCGGATAGATGTAGACGGAGGATCAAAAAACATATAAATTGATTTTGTTAATCGTAAGTTCGGGTATTGGTTCTGAAAAAGAAGTTTAAATATCCTCCGTTTGGGTTTACGTGTGCGCCATACGAGTCTAGACGCTTGCGTTGAGAAGAGCTGTAATTATGGTTGGGCACTCTAGCATATGTTCACTGTTAATTTAAATTTATTGATGTACAAACTGGGAGATAACTCTACTCGTGTTTTCTTTAAAACACGACGGTTCGTGTGTATACTTCAATAGAATTGGATTATGGACATCGATTGTGGTAATCCAAAGGATTAACATCTTAAAAGTATTTCTAGTGCTATAGAAATCACCTGGTGATTTGAAAAACAAGGTTTTCCGATGATTTGATTTTACCTAGTTTTCTTAAGTTCCGTTGGACTATTTAAATTAACATAGCAACACACGGATTATCGAAGCAATGCCCAGGAAAAGTAAAGTTAAAAAGAAAGGTATTTTCTATTGCTAATGTATCAATACTTTTACATGGTTATTTTATAAATCTGTTTGAATCAGTTCCGTTGAGCTTATATTAATTTATCAGTAGTTTACCTGGATCTACAAGTTGGTTATTGTGCTTATGTATAAAGCATGCCTTTTTGCTGCGATAATTCCCTAGCTATATGTATACATGTATATATATATATATATATATATATATATATATATATATATATATATATATATATATATATATATATATATATATATATATATATATATATATATATATATTTTTTTTTTTTTTTTTGGCTTAATTCGAGCAATAATTGCATTGTTTCAATGCAGTGATCTCTGGTAAAGTGTTTACAATCTTAATTCATTTCTTTTTATCTTTGAATGATCAAAGATCTTTGCCTATCCATATCTGAATGACGTTTTAAGTTTACCTACTACATATCTTTAGTAAAATTCAAATGTTGTCTTCATATAGAATGATAATTATATATATATATATATATATATATATATATATATATATATATATATATATATATATATATATATATATATATATATATATATATATATATATACATATCTAATGACATTTTAATTATCAAATGATTGTAATGCTCAAAACCATGTCAAACTGGATGTACTTGTATTTCATCACAGTAGGTTCTGATATAAAAAATATAGAACATTTACACTTTATGATTTAGTGCACCATATGATATAAAGTTATTTCTTACGACGCGGTGGCGGAATGTCTCAGGCTCAGTATGGAAGAACAAACTAACCATAGTAAAATTTTCATATAAAATCTACGAAGAAGGACTAGAAATATCTGAATTTTGATGCTTCTTAAGATTATAGATATAGCTTGATTTAATCCGTTGATTGATAGGGAATGCCAAGGTAAACAGGCAATGTTTACAGTCAGTATTAGAGGTTAATTTACGCGTATGAAGTCTGTTGATTTTTTCTCTTTATATTGTTGTCTACATTAGCTGCCATGGAGAAAACAATGCTATCAAATGAAAATGTCAATTGGAAAGAAAATGTCATTTGCGGGATGATTTGTAACAATTTGATACTTAAACGAATATGTTACAGCATAGCTTGTCAACGTTATTCCAAATACAAAAGTGTTGTTTTCTTGAGTAATGATCGTTCAGTTTGGTTTCTTGATGCATGTTCTTTCTCTCATGGGGGTGCTATGCTTGAGAAGAAACTAGGGTAGATATGGGGATTCTACCGTTTGGAATAACAAGGGGGGGGGGGGCAGTCCTGTTTCGTATCTATAACTACGAAAGACGAGCGATATGTTTGCTTCTCCTTATAAAAAAGTAAAGTTGTATTTACTGACACTGTAGTGCTGCTTTGCATAGTTTGAAACTCGATCGGGTTTGTCAAGTGTCGCTACAAGCTCTATGAAGTCCGAACTTAGCTTTAGTGTGTACGTATCTCTTCATTATACCCTTTTATCGTCAACATTGAATCTCCATAACTAAATCAGCATTCAGAATACTAGGACAAGAGTCATCATCCTAGAGTGCACTCTTCGGAGACTGGCGTACCTTGTAGATATATGATATAGATTGTGTCTGCTCTACCCTTTCACGCTAATTTATACAATATCATTTGTTGTTAGAATGTGGAATTACAACCGACGGCATGGCGCCAAAGAAGTATTAGTATTGCCCGCCCGATCTCATCATCGTGTGCTGATTCATGTTTCCACTCAGCACATTTGACTGTCTCTGTATCACTATTTTACTAAGCACTGATGACATGCTGTGGTAGCCTTTTGTCCCTACATGTTTGTTCCTATTTTCGAGTCGACTTTGGATTTTGATATATTTACCGAAATGGTATTTTTGTCGGTTTATCTCTTGATTATGTTATTATTCAATATAAACCCCTGTTCTGGTGTTTCTTGGCGGTGGCACTCTCTATTCAATGTCATTTTACATATTTCTCTTATGTTCGGCGTTGAAATAGTTTGACATGAAATGCATGTAGATTTTTATGTGTCGGGCGTTTCTTACCAAACAGGAGACGTTTTCTCCCTCTGAACATCTAGTCTAAATCTTAATCGATAGTTGTAAGTTGTTTTAAGTATCCCACTCAGATACCATCATTTTCTTTCATATTTTACATAACACTATGGAAACTAATAAGCAGTTGGGACTAATTTTGCAATCCTTTATTTAGAGAAGATATTGTTACATGTAGAATTATGCTTCATATTGATTCTGCTTGTTTGGAACTCGACCTAATGATGTATGCTCTGAAGTCTTGTAATAAGAACATTTCCCAATTCCGTTTCAGTGTACCATGCTGAATAATGCTAATCCAATTATGGTTTCCTCTCGTTTTATTGAATTTACCATCTTTAAGGGGCAACAACTGGAGACTAAACACATTCATAGATTACCGTGAATGCTGATTACCTTAATGTTATGAACAGAGTTGATGCAGTAATTGAGCGACTGGTTTGGGTCCAGATTCTTCTATTTCGTGAGAAAGGACGATAATATAGCTTTCTTTATCACGATTTAAATAAAATATTGTTATTAGCAAACTAAACTCCCCTCTACTCTATTCCTTTGGTTTCATACAATTTCTTTTGATTCTGGATACATCTAACATAACCAAGAGGTATTTATTAGATAAGCCCTCCTTGAGAGTATACCATTACCATCTAGGTATTGTCAGGTATACCATTAGAACAATTCAGTCGGGTAACACCTCGACAAGAAAAAACGTGCTCTTTATCATTCAGTGGAAATTAATGATTGTAAAGATCCATGCTTTACAAGATTTTTCCTCTAAAAGGGTTTTTAATACACACACATAGATAATTGTCGATAAAGTTGAATATAAACGTCCCTATACAGAACTTACTTGTTGAACTTAAATCGATTACCAATACGTTTTTATTTTATTTTGATAATTTCATCTGCCATTTAAAGTTCAAATAAAGATGAATTAAAGTATTTAAATTCATGGACCTTAGAAGAGAGGTTTGAGTTTGTTGTCGTGTAAATATAATTGAAAATGGTCCTAAGTGAATTGCTGAACAAAAGAGAATTTCCTTCAGATTTATGTTGTTTGTAAACGGAACTCTAATAATGGAATGTATGTAGATATATTGTGAAGTTGGTATTTGTTAGACTTTACCTTCGTTTACTATCATACTTCATGGTGAAACACTTTAGTAACGCTGAGAACAGGAAGAAGGTTTCTTTCATCTATACACATATAGGCCAAATTTACTCCTTATTCTGTAATGTAGGATAGTAAATTCTACACCTATCTATTGAGTCACAGTAGCTCAATTGGTAGCGTTCTGGACTTGATACCAAGAGGTCCGACTGTCTTTTTTCGGTGTCCTGTTGTGGTATCGCGCTGGACTCCTGATCGGGAGGCCGGGGTTCGAGTCCCGCTCTGGTCATGCCGGTGTTCCGTCTTTTGGATGAGACAGTAAAAACCGAGGCCCCGTGTCGTGGTATGCATGGCACGTTAAAGATCCCTCACTGCTTCGGATGGGTCCGTTGCAAAGGTCAAAATTTGTATGCCCCGCATCAGGCAGGTGCCGTCACCATATACGTGAAATATTCGTGGTGTTACGTTAAACAAAAATCAATCAATCAATCAATCAGTCGGTGTCCTGTCATATGAATGAGACAGTAAATCTCGAGGTCTGTGTCACGATGGACGTTAGCACGTAAAAGGCTCCACTCTAAGAAGGTTGCTTCAAGCAGAACCCGTTATCATATTAATGACAAATCCATGGAGTGACAAACTTAATGATACGATACACTATTCTTTCGGCATTTTCAATACATTGGTCATTTACATCTTTTAAGCTCTTTTCATTACTTTTAGGAGTTCACATTCTCTGTTATCAAAACTGGTAACGAGAGATATATACCTGAAACACACAAGCTATACAGATTTTAAAAGATTACCCGTCTCATTTTTTAACGATGTTATACATTGGCAAGTGGCTTATATTTTCTTGATCATTATTTAATTTCGTTTCTGTCATCGAAAACTATTTTGTATGTTTGATAGAATTTAATGTAGCTTTCCACCTTTTATGTCAATTACCGACATCATTGTTGTAAATTGCCGTAACATTCGTCAATGTTCACCGTAGACATAATTAGACCATTGAAATCTGAGGGAGACCAGATAACAAGGACAAGTAAGCATCTCCTTTGTGACTCGCTGTACCTGACAGGAATGTCCGACTAACACAAAATAATATTTCAGCAATGCACACAAAAGCATGGCAGTATGAACATTGGAAATAAAATTACTTTATTAACTTTTTCAACACGTAAAAGAAAAATGCATGAATAAATGTATACACTTGCGTGCAAAGGAAAGGCTCATTTATGGACGTTAGAGAACATTGATGATCTTTTTCATGGCTGAATAGTTTAAGTCAGTTATAATAGTCCTTACAGATCCAATTTATTCGCATGTTTAACAAGAATGTACATAAAAATCTATATTTTTCAATTACCCGTAGCCATAAGAAAATATGATGATAAATGCATCATTTACTAACGACAAGCAATTAAACAGCGTAATGTTCATTGATAGAAGTAGGGTGAAAAAGTTTGGCGTAATGGAATATTGTGTTTTATTATGATACATAATGCTGTATAATGTGAAACGCTTTAATAATTCACAACTTTCAATTTCTCTTGTTACATGTATATATATATCAGTCACAGATAAATCAATGATGAGAATTTCTCTTGTTACGTGTATATATATCAGTCACAGATAAATCAATGATGAGCATGATAACGATATGTAGATACGGCTCTGTGAGAAGGAAGTCGGAGTCGTGGTCAGAAGGTCACTAGTTCGATTCTTGTCTCTTAAATGACCATGTGCCACCATTAGCAGAGACTCTAATGGATCTTGTTGTTGACTTGAAAGTAATTAGACCATAAGATGGATATTGGATGCCTATGGTGTTTCATTAACAATGTTAATTCCAATTCATTTCACGAATGTAGTGTTTAAATACAAGTTGCATCAAGTATGTGTGGTCTTCATATTTGAGTGCATGTATTTATGACGAGTGTTGCTTGCCAAACGAGAGAAGCTAACTTCTCCTTTGATCCATGATTATCCGCCATCATCAACACAAGTACGACCGTGATATTGCAACAAGTACATTTTACGTATATTTCACGACGTCTTGTGCTCCTGTCAACCATTTGTCAAACTCTCGTATTGAATGTGATTCTCTTGACACAAAACGCGATCTTTTTTGGATTAAATCAGTTGCAATTTTCGAAATTTGGCGTGACCCACATCACTCCACCATAAGCTGAAATTTTGTCAAAATTGTGACATTTTCTTAAAAATGTACTCATAGTGAAATACGATATAAGCAGAAACTGAATTGTCCCACACCTATCTTTACATAGTAATTATGTTTTGATAGAGCATAGGTAAATACTTAGTGATACATAAAAAATATATAAAAACTTTACAAACGACAACGTTGAGCATTGATTTCATACCTAATCTTTTGAAATCGTTCTTTATGTTATTTCAGATCCTGAGGATGTAGACTACGAAGAAGTTGTAAGTACCTTTATATTTTGGTATTTTACTCCATTTATGCTATTACAACTAACAGAAATAGGGAGTATATAGCAGGGTTTTCAAAACTTGTGAACGTTGAAAAAAAATTGTCATGTGCATATAAGTAATGTAAGTTCAAATAAACAACAAAATATGTGTTTCCTTTAGTGGAATAAAAATCATTTCCTCCTGAATAAAAATTTAAACCCCTATTTGTATGCTGTTTTATACACACGTATAACGGGATCAACCGTTTTGCAGGAAGGTATTCATTTACCGATTCTCTTTATCACTGCAGACACCTTATATAAACGGATGTATTCTAGTATACAAACAAAATTTAAATCACATACATGTTTGAATGTATTGATTTCACGATATCTTCAGTAAATACCGCGTGCATGCACGTGCTTCTTTCAAAGACGAAGGATATTCGAATAAATATCAACTCTGTATCTCTCTATCACCTATTTTGGCAAGCTTAGTGTCTTGTAACAGGTTGACGTCTTGACTAAGAAGGCATGCGATTAGATAAGGCTAACTGTAGCGTTGCAGTTGGGTAGGAGATCGATATCTCTGTAGCTATTTGTTTGTTGATCTTGACAGATTTGCAGTCATTATATGACAAGGTCGATGGCGTTTGTTTTAAAGTTGACGGTTCCCTAGCAGCTTTGGGAGTGCAGACTTAACTTATAAGTTCCGTGTAAACTTTGAATGCCGGATTTAATGATGCAGTACTCAGTAATGCGATTTAATCCATTGCTGAAGATAATGTGTATTCTTTGAAGTTTAGAAATGAAATACATGTATATGTAAGAAAGAAAGTCATTGTATGTAGCAATATTTAGAAAGACATCATTATTTGAGATATATATGATATTTGATTTGATATATATATATGTTGTGTATATATATATACATATGTTGTATATAAAGCAAGCCGGTGTGGCCTAGTGGATAAGATGCTCGGTTCCTGATCGAGAGGTCCCGGTTTCGACCCCCGCTCTGTGGGCACCGGTGTTCTGTCTTGCGGATGAGACAGAAAAAACCGAGGGCCCGTGTCACGGTAGACGTGCGTGGTACGTAAAAGATCCCTCACTACTTCGGTTGGGTCCGTCACAACGATCTAAATATGTATGCAATGCACCAGGCAGATGGCGTCACCATATACGTGAAACAATCGTGGAGTGACATAAAACAATATTCAATCAATCCATATTAATAAAACAGTCACTGCAAAGAGTTTATAAATTATGATAGATAGAGCAGAATTTAAATATGTTGATCTTTTACTTTCTCGTCGATAAAATGTGTATTGCGACATTGCAACACCAACTAAAGAAATCGATTATCAGTGGTATGGATATTATTAGTATCCATTATAGATAAAATTATATATATATATATATATATATGAAATAAGTGTGTCCGCTTATCTGCTAAGTATTATCATCTTCTGTTTAATTGCCGCGTTCGCCATGTATACGATGCTTGATGATTTCATGACAGGAATGTGTGTTTGATTAAAGAAGCGATGTAAAAATAAATGATACTGGCGAAGGACCAGTCACCGGCTACTACGTTATTAAGGGTATTCAAAACGTGACCCGACGAAATTTTCATTGTAATATTTAGTATCCTATGTATTGCAGACAATCACGTGAAAAATCTCAAAAATTCACATTTCAAAGGCCGTAATAACGTAGTAGCCGGTAACTGGTCTTAGCCGGTAACTGGTACACTATCAGTAATGCTTTCGTATCCCATTCACGATCTTTTTTGATTAATATAGACTCTTCATAGACATATTTCTTTCGAAATTCTTAAATCTTTGAAAGGGCATGGTGATGTTGACAGAAATAATGTATAGAGTAAACATTTTAATAATTAGAAGTAAATTTATTCTACTTAAACATATTTGTTATCTTACAATGATCTTAAATTCTTTCATTACAGAATTATACTACAGACTCCCCTTTTAAGTTTTGAATACAAGGTGTTGTTGCACTTTAGTTATGGAAAATAGATGATAAACGGATGTATGAACTTGCCAAACAATATTGTATTTACATTTGACAACCTAGACATTCTAATATATTCAATAAATCTCGATGATAAAATCATATATTCCCACCACCCGTTATTCTGTTTCTAAATAAACTTCGATTCTTCTTCGCAACATGTTGAAAGCATGATTGATACGTAAGTACAGAATAAATTCGTTTCGGGTCATATGACAAGATCAGTTATTAAAACTCATAGATTCGATTTTGTGTTACCTGTTTTTGAGTCGACGAAGCCGCACTCATTGCAATCACTTTCTTTTCAGGGGTTATAACTTTCACTACCGATATAGAGCTTACTACGCCGCTAAAAAATAAAGTGCCGAAAAATTACTGATGTCTTAAAAATTCTTGATCAGCACAATGTACCTTTAGCTCAGTTAATTTAAGCTAAACATAAACTAGTTTCAATAACTCGAAAAAAGGAGTTGCAATAATGTTTTCAAATTTCGCGTAATAATATGTAGTTGTTGCAAACCCCGTCGGGGGTTTGCATATTACGTTGATATCTAATCTGGAAATGCGCATGTGCGACATGATTATGCTGCATGCTGGGAAAACATAGCCTCCAAAAAGTAG
Organism: Pteria penguin; assembly: GCA_035048485.1. Lineage (NCBI taxonomy): Eukaryota > Metazoa > Mollusca > Bivalvia > Pterioida > Pteriidae > Pteria > Pteria penguin. The sequence goes on along the minus strand of CM068580.1, from coordinate 56,164,849 downwards.
TTGCTTTACTTTACGAGGTCAGATAGTATAAGTTTTGTATTGTCCATGACATCGATATTTCTATTGCGCTTAAAAGGAAAAGGAATGAAGAAGAATACCCTTGCTTTCAAAGGCAATGCTCAATACTAGATCAATGTTACAGTTAAGCGTTCCACACGAATAGTATTTACCGTACTTTCAAACGCAGAGAGGAGTATATGAGGATAGAGATTTTAATAGGATAGACATTATGACTTGGGTGATTTTCTTTAGTGAATGCATATAAATGATAAATAAATCTTACATGCAATGTATTCTAAAAATAAAAAAAATACTTTAAAATACTTATTTCTAGATAAATTAGTGGATGCCACATAAACATGTATAAATATGAAGGATATTCATATTTTGGAAATCAACATTCGTGTAACTTTTCCCACGGCAGCAGTGGAATAATCCAACAGAATTTTCCCGCGTAATACTATTTAGATGTTCGTACCTTTTAGCGTATGTACATTATCTGGCTATAGAAAATCTCGAAAAGTTCCGAGTAAATGAAGGCGGAGTATCAAGGATTTCTAGCAGTTTAATTGGTGTAGCAATTACTGCGCAGTTTGTAACATTCTTTGTACTTATGCAAACTTCCCCGGCGATTATTTGGACACAAGAGGCATCGACGGGGAGTTCGTGTTCTTTAGGTGTTGAAGTTGGTGGAGCAAGTACTGCGTACTTTGTATGATTTCTTCCATGTCTAACTGTACGAAATGTCATCCCGACGAATATGGTCAGCTTTCCCAACCCAAGTCTAAACATAAATAAACATTAGAAAGGAGGTATTAACTATTATTTAGACAACAACCTAGCTAACATCATACGAAAGGGTCTTCATTTTAAACTGACCCACAAGTACCATTTTCCTCGCAATTAAAAATGCTACAGGGTTTGCATTCTAAGCTTTTTTAAAAGCTAAGCTTGTGACTACTTTACGATGTGTTTACCACCGACACCGTCGGATGTACTCGATTGTGTAATTCTCCGGACAAAGCATTTGTCTTGATCTTGTATAGCTTGTTTTTATCGAGATATTTCAATTAAAGTTTTCCCCAACATGTTCTGGAACTTTAGTTCTTCTTCACATATATGACAAATTTAAAGATCGATCTTCCCGCATTTCCTCTGATAATGAAAATGCAATATAAATATTTAGGTAAATGTTGTATGTTTCTAAATATAAATGATGTTCAAACATTATGAGAATCGTGAATAAGATGGTTATTTAATGTCCCATTTGAAGGAATGTCGTTCCTTGGCTCAGCTTCGACTCGTGACAACAATGCAGTAAAACTTGTTGCCATGAAGTTGTCGATTGCACGTTCATTTCGGATACAAGCAATTGCAAACTCTCTGCCATAAGATAGTATGACGAGAGCAAATTTTATTAGCATTTTGTACATAGGTATAATGACGATGTAGTTGCAACAAAGACCTAATTTTTGCCCCCCCCCCCCTGAAATCCTGAATCCGCCACCAAAATGGTAAAATGATTACATACTTAAAATCAGCAAAGCCGACTCTCAGGACTTTTGAGTCCTTTGATTTAGAGTTTTAATTCGACATGTGATGCATTTATCCAAAATCTAAAAGTTTGTGAAGATTAAGTAAAACTTTAGTTGCTTTGGTCAGAGACATGTGTATGTATGTCTCCGCTTTGGTCCAGTTACAAATCCTGTTAGTGTGACTTCAGTTAACTATTCATGGGATGAGACTGTAAAACCCGAGGTCACACTGTAGGCGTTGGCCTGGAAATGAAAAATGATAATGAAATTACTACTACTACTACTACTACTACTACTACTACTACTACTACTACTACTACTGCTGCTGCTGCTGCTGCTGCTGCTACTACTACTACTACTACTACTACTACTACTACTACTCAAAATAGTAATAAAAATAATAATAATGAAATAAGTTATAATAGTAATTATTATTATAATTAACTAATAAACCCCCCCCCCCCCGCAAAAAATGCTTCCATTGCATGTCAAAAAGGTCATAAAGCGGGGCACCATTTGACGTCACCATATAGGAAAAGTACACCTGATCAATCAAATAAAAACGAACGTTGTGATAAAGTTAATTTTATTATTCTTCTTGATTAACTTACTAAATCGAATACTAATCCGTAGTGGTAATTCCGATATTTAATGTTTACTGTTGTCAATTTCCGGTTAGGCTGTATTTTGTACATGTGCTGTTAGGGTAACCGACCATAGAAATATCATGTATATTTACATAATAGTTTGTTCGGTTAGTCGTTCTTGAAAACTCTGACTGACTTCAAATATATAACTGAATCAAGTTTTATAATCTTACACTGAGTAAAATTTACAGATAAATGTATTTAAGAAAGTTGACTTTATCAGGTGAAATTAAACTAAACAGAGTTATCTCCTCTTACGAATAAGTAGTTTCATTTTATGAGAGTTACCCCTCTTCCTTAAATAGAAGTTACTTTACAGCTACTTTTGACGCCACACCAAATCGTATTTGGTAAAAATCGACGTGCTTGTGTTCTACGTCAAAAGAAAATAATCTCACTCCTAATTCGACAACATCAGCTTGGTGCTATGCTCCATGAATAAGCAACTCACCAGAAACCATAAAAGATCTTAATATGCGTTTCCATGACAGTTTTTCCTATCGCATCCCGATGGTAGAAAACAAAGACTTATTACTCTCGAACTCATACTTTTTCTTTGGCAAACTGGGCATGCTACTAACTGAGCTATATCATTCCCTAAGAAATCGCACTCAGACCATCTTTATCACATTAATATTTTAAATTTCACATATCATAAGTCAGTCAACTGAAAATGAAATCAGTTGAGGCAGCAAATAGTTAAAAAAGACAATACGCCGCACACAATACATAATTCGTATGCATATTGTTCCCTAAGAAATCCCACTCAAGTCATCTTTATCTCATTCATATTTTGAAAATTCACTTATTATAAATCTGTCAACTGAAAAGAAGATCAGTTGAGGCAGCAAGTAGTCAGAAAAGACAATACGCCGCAAACAATGCATAATTCGTCGTGCATTTAGTTTATGAATTTGTAAATGTAAAAATAAATGGATTATGAATCCACAATTTTCTGGAAAAATATTTGCATATACAATGTGCATGTACTTTGCTTTATAATTCTGTTTCATTTACAAGTAATTTAGTTCCGTACGACATTGCACCTAAGGATTACATATCAGAAGCAAACTTGGCGTAGTGGTTAAGCATTGACTTGTAGTGCAGACGATCCGAGTTTGATTCCCGAATTGCGCCACTATGTTTAAGATTTGGGTTACCTCCTGTTTTCAATTCTCCATATAAGTGAAAAATTGTTAAAAGCTACGTAAACACCATTCAATCAATCTTTGCGTATCAAGCAGTACAGAGTTATCTCCTCTTACATATTTATAGTAGATACAATTTTAGAGTTACTTCTCTTTGTTAATTGAACGAAGATAAAAAGTATCACAACAAGCAATAGTAGAATGATATAGTTTGAATATACGATGAAGGCTATTGGAGGAGGTTGCTCAAAGTTAAATATATTACAATATATTTTAATATTAAAGCTTTCGAGCTATTTTGTGTTACCGTCGGAAGTTTTCCATTTACTTTGAATTTAACGCATCATTTAACTACACAGGGGTGGTACTAATGCCCCTAGTGTTGATATATATATATATATATATATATATATATATATATATATATATATATATATATATATATATATATATATATATATACCAACCTAACCATTGTAGTAAGACTTCTTTCCGGAATAAGTTGTTCAAATCTTAATTTATAGTTATTATTACCGGTGGTAAAATTTGATTGATAACATGTTAAATTTGTTAAGTCACCACATATATACTTAGATTAAATTCACTTCCTGAATACGTATTCTACAAATAAGGATATATGTCATTATATAAGTCATTTCATTTTATTGAAATCGTAAGACGAAGTTTAACCAATGGTAGCTAAACCGCTGGTTAAAGTTTTTAACAACTGGCTCATGAAGTGCATTTATACAAACATAAATAATCTAATGGGAATCATGATTTAATTTTTAATCGTCTAATCATTCGAATCTCAGTTTATTCCCAATGACCGTAACTTCACACGTACTGTACCCAAATATTTAATCTAAATCTGACGAGTTAGAAAAATGCTCCCTATGTCTACGTTATAATCTTGTTTTAAAAGACTTCTTTTGATACTGAGATCAGATTAGGTTAATGGCATTGTTGCATGGTTTGTTCCTTCCTTTACACATTAATGAGAGAATCAGAGTAGTTCACTCCCGTGACAGAGAAGCCCCCTCCTTCCCACACGATTTTATTTTTAAACCAAAAACGAGCATGTTATCGATAATACGTATGATGATATAAACACATGAACTGGCGAGGTTCACTGATTATTGTGGTCGCCCCGGTATGGAAAATACAGGCTTCGAATCCCTCTCGATTCCCATCAATTTTCTGTTCTTTGGATAAGCATGCTTAGATTTAAGGCGAGAGGACATAGGTAGGAATCGTACATCGGAGTCTGCTTCAACGTTTCATGTCACGATAAACGTTTGCATGTAACGGACCCTCTCCACTACTGATTTGGCTTGTTTATTTCATGTATCAGACTTTATTACACAAAGCATAAGGCAGGTGCCGCCACCGTATTGGTGATGTCGGATTATAAAATAAACCAGTCAATATGCATGCATAAATATATTCGTTAATTAGTTAGTATCTAATGTAATCTATTCTTTCTTTCTTTTTTCTTGATTAATTAATTAATCAATTAATAATTTATTTATTTATTTGTTCATTTATTTACTGATTCATTCTTATAGGACAATGGTTATTTGATACATATTCGACGAAAATAAATAAATAAATAAATAAATTAAAAGCTCCAAGACGACCCGGTGAACATAAATATTTGTAAATTCCGATCCTAGTTAATATAAGTAGGTTCATGTCCTTGTCGGGAAAATAATCAACATTAATTTGCCCCTCTGACTCGGAATCTTATATATCTGACACTATAGATATGAATACTGCACTCGTAGACAACTTGACACTACTTGATAATTTGTGTAGTTTAGGTAGTTAAGAACACTGTAGTGGAAAACTCAACCAACCCAATCATATTCTGCCGATGATTATGTTAACGACCTTGTCTTTTGTCGAGAATTATTAAATCGTAAAAATGAATCTAAATTCTGCAACTTAAATAGACATGTGTGTATAGCGATTTGGTAACAGGATACATTGGCGGAATACTTTCTCTGTAATGTAGACATAAGTGCAATGTTTAGGAAATAGAACATGGAAACAGGGGCGATAATTGTGGTGAAGTCACAGCATACGGTAAATCAAAGAGTTTTATTTTATCTGTATATGATCAATGTGACATGATATATGATGGTATACTCGTATTTCCTATATGGATAGGATTGTATTCAATATTTCAAAATGTTTACATAAATGAAGAAAGAGAAAATGTGGTGAGATTTTGTGACCATCATGTATAAAGTGCATGATAAGTATAATATTTTGTAACACTATATTTAGAGCTTTAGTCATATATCAAAGGAAGGAAAGTTCAACCAAGATACTTTTGAGGAAGCATAATATCATTGAGGGAATCACTGTCTTCTACATGTATATTTATTTGTCTGTCCGCCATTCTGTCAAGCTTCTGGTTCAGCCATCTTAAACAGCACGTTTTCCTTATTTGGTACATATCAGTATGCCAATAGAGCTATGGTTTCCTATGATCGGTCGAAGTATTCTACACTAGGTATATTCCATTATATAGATATTAAAGTCCTCCAAGGGAAGTATATATAAGTATAAAAAATGACAACACTCTTTTTTACAAATCAAGTGAAAAAAAAATGGAAATTTGTTCAACACTTATGTAAATCTATCGTTACATTATAACGATATAATGTAAGTGAGTTTACGTTATATTGTTGTAATGTTATGATGGATTTTACATAAGTGTTGAACAAATTTCCATTTTTTTTTCACTTGATAAAGGCCAAGAAGCCGAAATTTAGTGAAGAAGAGTGTTGTCATTTTTTCATACTTATATACTCCCTTTTAAAGTATTGATATTCTAGGGTCTAACCCGTTTCGTATTTGTAACCGGGCATTTAACCCATTTGGTACTTTTCCGAAGTCCAACCCTTTTGGTTTTTAAACTATAAGGTCTTTAGGTCTTTTAGTATTTATTTCAGAGACGGAGTTTCTCACCCATTTAGTATTTATAAATACTATTGTAAAATCCGTTTGATAATTTACCCAACGATCTATATGTTTAGTATTTTACTCAGAAGTTCAACTCGTTTCGTACTTAGACTATAGGGTCTTACCCATTTAGTCTTTATTTCCGAGAGTCTAACCCATTTAGGGTAAAACCCATATGATAGCATACTCGATGATCTACCTGTTTAGTATTTTTTTACTCGAAAGTCTAACCCGTTTAGTGTTACATCGATCATTTGCTTTAGAAGTGACATTCAATGTAAATAGCAACACCCATTACGACTTTGTAGCAGGGCGAGTAGAAGTGTAATATGCTCTGTTTGCTCAGTCGATAAGCCTATTTACCCACTACAATAATGGTTAATTAAACTCTACTTTACCCTTTTAAATCATGTAATAAGATAATTGAATATAAATGTTACCTACAATGAATCCTATATAAGTATTCTGTTAGATACAGAGCTGGCCTGGGTCTAATTGATGTGATGATCAATTTGTGACAAAGCATAGTATTGGTATTACCCTGTCTTGAACTTTTTCATATTAATATATAGTCAATAATGAGTAAGCAATGACCTTGGTGATGGACTGGGCTTAAGGTACATGTGTATGGACTTACTCTGGCCTTAAATACATTTATGTGTTAGCATTGGTTATGGGGGCTGCAACCCTCTATAATGAAAAAATTAGTAAAAATTTGGACCGTTTTGAAGGTGCATTTTCCTTGTAAGATTTTGACACCCCCTTTTCGAAAATTGCTTGATCTAACCCTGACCTCGATTCAAATACAAATGTCATCTTTAGATAGTTTTCATAGGCCAGAATTGATGGGAGTTATCTCCTCTGGACGGCCATCTTGTATGTCAAATTCCGTAATGTCATGCTTAATTTAACCAAACTTGATGATTTTCATGACTATTTCAAAAGTAATCTTGTTGATTTCTCTTAAATCTCATTCCATAACATCTATTTTGAAATATTGTCACAGTATCTTAAAAGAGAAATCACAAATGCTTATTTCAAATGAGCTGATTGGATATGGTAATAATATGAAGGAAACTATGGTTTGACAAACAAGATGGCCGACACCGGGAGGAAACGCCCGTCAACTCTGGTCCATTGAAAACTATCAATAGTTGAAATAATTTATGTTCAGTATTGATGCAAAATGCGGAGGTAACATTATTTGTATTGTTATATGGCTGTGGTGTTCACAATGAATTATTACTATGGAGGTTCAGGGAAACGTGAAAATCAGAGATGAGGCCAAGTGACCGAGGGAAGTAAACATCTCCCGCTCGACTAACAACACCCGCCCGGTAATAATAGATATTCTTAAGATACTAATATATTTTAGATCCAAAGATATAATTCAAATGCTGAAAGATGACGATATTGATATTTTACTTTTTCGTGTAGAAATTGTAATACAATTAGTTTGTTGATGGGGTTTAACTTTGCTTTCAACCATTTTTAGTCATTTTGCGACACGCATGAAGGAGGCAACATTTTAAACAATATGGCGCAATCCCAGAATCGACTAGTAGGGTTATAAAGAATTTACGCTGAATATTGTAATGTCATAGTAATGTGATTCCCGTTTGTTTTAAAGAAATATATTTTAGAATTAAAATTGCGAAATGGATACGATTTTCAATGATGATTATTTCTCCGAAGATATTTAATGTGGCACTTGTTTGTTTGGGGGTTTTTTTTCATATTGTATCGAAGTCCAGGATGTATCAACTTTTGCATGGTTGAAAAGAGATTCATAAACCAGAATATAAATTTGGAGAAACGTGTACAAAGAACTCACTTTAAGATTTAAGTGGAAGGCATCATGATCATTCACTCGAGTGAAATGATGTAATCTCGTTTTATGATGGAAAATATAAATTTCAGATTGATATGAATTAAATATAGTAAAAACATAGATAATTTATCTAAATAGCACAACGAAGACCTATTAAATTTGTTCAAATTTGTATATACATTCTGCGAGTAGCGCCTGTCTATAACACAAAGTAGATACCCTCATACATGCATTTTTGCCGGTAGTCTTCTTTGTAAACCTGTCTGCACCACACTTATTTCTTAATATCAAAGTATAAACTCAGACCCATAGAAATCCACTCAATCGGCTTGTTTATGGAAACCCTGTATAAACCCTTTTAGCTGTTTGATATATCTTTATACATTACATTGTTTTTGTAATAAACGATACATAACTCTCTCTCTCATAGTTTGCAATACAACTTTGGAAATGTTTCGAAAATACAAATTCCTCATTTCGTTTTGCTGTAGACCTTTGTTTCCTTACACGGACATCGAAGACTACGATACTGCTGCTAGCGTTGCTAATAACCGAATTTAATTGAATAACCGAACGACAGACCGTGTACTATACAGTGCAGGATTCCGAAACCGATTTGTAGCTTCTTGCATCTATGACCATTTTTAATTAGAACTCGCAGTAAGTGCCTGAAAGCAAAATTATGTGTACGCGTTATTGTAGCTAGTCTCGATATTGCATATTCGGCAAACACATTGACAGTTTAACGATGCCATTTCATGTCAAATGAACAGTTACCACACAATAATTCAGAATCCGAAATTACACAATATAAATGTTTAATTGCGGTTACGTAACAATTGCACTCGGGTAAACACAAATAAAAATAAATCTCACTCGGTTTTATAGACCTAAATCTTATTTAGCAGTAAAAAGAGAATAAGTAGTGGTGAATCGCACTATTGTGCTTTAATGAAAGTTAAAGTTTTACAGTTTAAAAATTTATTTCACCTGAAATGGATATTTAACAGTCGTGCCTTTTAAATGCAAAATCTGTTAACGTTTACAAAAGATAATCCGGATATTTAAATAGTACCGGGTATATACCCCTTATGACTTTTAATGCTCTTTTATTACAAAAAGGGACCATGTAAAAGTTTCTATCAACTATTGGATACTTTCACTCGTCCCTTTACACCACGGAGTATAGGAAATAATGGGAAGGAATGTGGTATACTATATTTGTCAATAAAAGCTTTCGACCACTAGCAACCGTATCGTACAGAGACACCATATTGATATACTGTCACTGACGGACATTAATCGGATACCGAACAGAGTCAATTGACGTTTAGCCTAGGGATCAACCATGGTTTTAGGAATTCTACTCGGTCCCAGAAATATTTGAGATTTCTACTTTGGACTAATAATAAGGAATATGGAAGGTGTTGGACAATTTGGATTGTGTTTTTAAAGTCGGAAATTTGAGTTTGGATTTGTTAGTGGGATTTTACAATGGCGGAGTTGATAGTCATAGTGGGGCAGACTCTGGTAAGTGGGTATATGAGAATGTTTGTTGACATTTTGTGTGTATGTTGATAGGGGGATTGTTTATTGATACTTTGACGTAAACGTACGATGTAATTGATGACATCTTTGTTTTACACATGTAGCGATAAATCGTTATTGATATATATATTGTCTGTGTTTGCCTAAAACGAAAGTTAGGTTGGGAAATATTATAAAAGTGGTAATGTATATTATATGTATCATATTCAATATGAGAATATTATGATCTTTGAAATGGACTAAGATGTGATATATTAATTTGAAGCGTTACCATAATCAAGATGAAATTGTAAATTCTATCGATTCTGATTTTGGGAGGATTTTGTTCTCTTGGACGTGAAAATGAATGAAGGGATGTCCTTAACAAAAATACATGATAAAATATATCAAAGACTAGGGTATCGTGGGTTCAGTAATTCTATGACAAGAAAAGTACGATTAACTGAGTACTGTTTAACGTCACTCCTCGATTATTTCACGAATACGGTGACGGTATCTGCCTGAAGCATTTCATTGAAACTGATACTTTTGCAACGGACTCACCCGAAGCATAAATGAATCTTTTACATGCCACGCCATGCCACGCCTACCGTGACACGGGACCTTAATTTTCATTGTCAAAAGACAGGACACTTGTATGCCACTGCGAGTGTCGAACTCCGGTCCTTTCGGTCACGGGTTGAACAACTCTTCCGCTAAGCTATGTCAGCCCAATGAAATACGATTGTTTCCCTCAAATCAAATTGCAAAACACTAGTATGTTAGCACTTTTAATGAAAATAGCACAGAATTATATTGCCATTTATAAAACGATAATGTATTTTAAAACATGTTTCATTTCTGTTTCCATTCAAACAGAAAAAAACAACAAATCTAGATCTGGATTAAAAAATTCTCTCAATGTGTAAACACATACATGTAGTACTTTATATTAAATTGCACAATATTTTAGCATGTTCCTCTTCGATACACTTAATTTCTCACTGATTATACTCGTTCTAATCCTCGGTGATTGAATTCAGATTCATAATAAAGTACAAAGAAATGAATTAACTGTAATACTCATTATGGCAAGATAATCCTGTTCCTAACGTCTGACAAATCCTTCTCTAATAGAATCCAATCAGTCGAGCACTTTACATACAGAATATTTTGAAAGGGATAGATTTATGTGGTCTCTTATGAATTTGAGTAAAAATGAAAGTATTTTCTCAAATTGATTAATCCATAGACCAATGCAATGTGCAGAATGTTTTACTAAGAATTTGTAGAATGAATTCTAACTGTAAAGTACGAAAAGTGGTCAATGCTTATAACAACACTTTGTGCATTTCGACAAATGATACTTCTCCAGTAGTGTTCATTGTCGACACTGTAGAAGTCCAATCTCTAGTGGTGTTCATTGTCGACACTGTAGAAGTCCAATCTCCTGTGATGTTCATTGTCGACACTGTAGAAGTCCAATCTCAAATGGTGTTCATTGTCGACACTGTAGAAGTCCAATCTCCAGTGCTGTTCATTTTCGACACTGTAGAAGTTCAATCTCCTGTGGTGTTCATTGCCCAAACTGTAGAAGTCCATTTTCCAGTGCTGTTCATTGTCGACACTGTAGAAGTCCAATCTCTTGTGGTGTTCATTGTCGACACTGTAGAAGTCCAATCTCTTGTGGTGTTCATTGTCGACACTGTAGAAGTCCAATCTCCAATGGTGTTCATTGCCGAAACTGTAAAAGTCCAATTTCCAGTGGTGTTCATTGTCGACACTGTAGAAGTCCAATCTCCAGTTGTGTTCATTTTCGACACTGTAGAAGTTCAATCTCCTGTGGTGTTCCTTGTCGAAACTGTAGAAGTCCAATCTCCAGTGCTGTTCATTGCCGACACTGTAGAAGTCCAATCTCTTGTGGTGTTCATTGTCGACACTGTAGAAGTCCAATCTCCAATGGTGTTCATTGCCGAAATTGTAGAAGTCCAATTTCCAGTGGTGTTCATTGTCGACACTGTAGAAGTCCAATCTCCAGTGGTATACATTTTCGAAACTGTAGAAGTCCAATCTCCAGTGGTGTTCATTGTCGAAACTGTAGAAGTCCAATCTCCTGTGGTGTTCATTGTCGACACTGTAGAAGTCCAATCTCCAGTGGTGTACATTGTCGACACTGTAGAAGTCCAATCTCTAATGGTGTTCATTGTCGAAACTGTAGAAGTCGAGTCTCCAGTGGTATTCATTGTCGACACTGTAGAAGTCCAATCTCCAGTGGTGTTCATTGTCGAAACTGTAGAAGTTCAATCCCCTGTGGTGTTCATTGTCGACACTGTAGAAGTCCAATCTCCAAGGGTGTTCATTGTCGACACTGTAGAAGTCCAATCTCCTGGGGTGTTCATTGTCGACACTGTAGAAGTCCAATCTCCTGTGGTGTTCATTGTCGACACTCTAGAAGTCCAATCGCCAGTGGTGTTCATTGTCGACACTGTAGAAGTCCAATCTCCTGTGGTGTTCATTGTCGACACTGTAGAAGTCCAATCGCCAGTGGTGTTCATTGCCGAAACTGTAGAAGCCCAATCTCCAGTGCTGTTCATTGTCGACACTGTTAAAGTCCAATCTCCAGTGGTATTCATTGTCGACACTGTAGAAGTCCAATCTCCTGTGGTGTTCATTGTCGACACTGTAGAAGTCCAATCTCCAATGGTGTTCATTGTCGACACTGTAGAAGTCCAATCTCCAGTGGTGTTCATTGCCGAAACTGTAGAAGTCCAATCTCCTGTGGTGTTCATTGTCGACACTGTAGAAGTCCAATCTCCTGTGGTGTTCATTGTCGACACTGTAGAAGTCCAATCTCCAGTGGTGTTCATTGCCGAAACTGTAGAAGTCTAATTTCCAGTGGTGTTCATTGTCGACACTGTAGAAGTCCAATCTCCAGTGGTGTTCATTGTCGATACTGTAGAAGTCCAATCTCCAGTGCTGTTCATTGTCGACACTGTAGAAGTCCAATCTCCAGTGGTGTTCATTGTCGACACTGTGGAAGTCCAATTAGAAGTGGTGTTCATTGCCGAAACTGTAGAAGTCCAATCTCCAATGGTGTCCATTGTCGACACTGTAGAAGTCCAAAATACATCTATAGGCCGTCAGATGATTAAATGCTTCTATCGAGTAAAATATACGTACACTATAAAGTAAAATACATGAATACCATACAGTGAAATAAGTGTACACCATAAAGTAAAATACTTGCACACCATAAAGTAAAATATATTGATTGATTGATTATTGTTTTATGTCACTCCACGATTATTTTACGTATATGGTGACGGCATCTGCCTGATGCATGGCACAGAAATTTGTGTTTTTGCAACGGACCCATCCGAAGCAGTGAGGGATCTTTTACATGCCACGCCTACCGTGACACGGAGCCTCGGTTTTTTTCTGTCTCATTCGGCGGGAATCGAACTCGGGACCTGTACTTGAGTAAAATACATATACACTATAAAGTAAAACACGGTACACTTCAAAGTAAAAATACATGTAGTAATATACATGTTCGCTGTAAAAAAAGTAATTCAATTTTCATGTACACAATAAAACGAAATACATGTTGTAAAATACATGTGCAATATAAAGTAAAATCTATGAACGCTGTAAAATGAAAAAGAAATACATGCTGTAAAACGCATGTGCACTATAAAGTAAAATACATGTACACCATAGAGTAAAAAACATGTACACTATAAAGTAAGATACATGTACACCATAAAATGTGTAGAATGATGGGATAGCTAGATGTGAAGAACACGTACAGACTAATATTTATGGTAAAACAATGAAACGACTGTTTTTTCAAGTACATCGTTAATGATGTAAATAGCATTGTAAAAAGAGTAGAGTAAAGCTCACTTATTTAAGGTGTGGTAACACAAGGGCACCTTGTGAAGTGCACTGCTGTGAAAGATATCAGCACGAAATGATTCTGAGTAAAGTACATCATAATGAGTGGGTCATGTGGATCGACTTCATAAAATGAAAAAAATGAATAGTTATTGAAATGTATTGCATGCGAGTAAAATGTTATTAAGTGATTATGAGAAGTTTGACTCCAGGGAGACATTTCCTGTTCTCTCTCTCTCTCTCTCCTTTTTGAGTTGGTAGAGTGAGGTAAGGTGGGTATTTCAAGCCCGTAGGAACCGGGGGCACTTTTTGGCTGATCTTGACCTTTTTTATCATGTTACGAAACGGAGCTAAATGCACGGATCCCCCACCTCCCTACGGCCCAGACTTTTCCGTACTTCTCTCTTGAATTGTCAGAAAAAAATACTAGCTATTCTAATGCACCCGTTGATTGGTTCTTATTCTGTAGCTTACATCAACAGTCATACCTGAGAAATGCTTTAATTTGACATTTAGTGGTTGACGAATTCTACCATCAAACAAACAAACATCGTATAATAAAAACAAAACCAATTCTCTCTCAAACGCCAAAGGCAGAGCGAAGTTATCTTGTCATTGTTCCGCCAAGCAACACGTGTACGTTCGATTAAAAACAAAAACACGACAATCTGAGCTTTAAACGTCCCATATCACGAAACAGAGCGATGATATTTTTTCAAGTTCTAGCATACATTGCACTCGAAAATGAAATAAATCGTGTTGAGTGCCTCATAAAATATAACGAATTATGCGCAGCATTGAAGTGTTGCCCACTCCAAAAGTTCTCTTCTCGATTTCTCTGTGAAATATGGTTATCTAGATACCAATAAATCGATATGTGTATGCCACGACAAGCACTTGAACGAGACATGCTATCACAATGATATTGGTGTGTCGAAGTAGGAAAGCCCTTGTGTTAACATCCTGGTCAGATCAGATACATCCTAGAGATGGTAGATTATTAACAGAAACAAGAATGTAACAGTATAAAAACCGGTCAACGTTGAAGTAGGAATACACCCTGGCATGTGGAGGTTACGTGGATTGCAACACTCTCCCCTGTTGGATGGTTTTTGTTATAAGAAAGGGGGACTTTTCTCGAAAATTTATGCATTCGCCCCTGTTGATATAATGTTAAGAGTCTGGTAAGGTCGGTTGTATTTTACTGAAAGCGACATTTAGGTAAATGATATCCTCGGGTACATCTGGTTCACCAGGGACGACGCTGGCATAGAGACATAGAATTAAATGTCATTGTACATCTGAAATACAATTTAATTCTTTGCATGGCATCATTATCTTTTTGTTGTCTAACCATATCTATTTTTTAAAAAATAGATAAAAAAAATAATAAGATTGAATAAAGACAAAATATTTTGCAATGAACCCTTATCTAATGAGTATCAGACAATCTTTGTAGGATGTCGAAAACATCTTCACTTGCTATTATACAACGCGAATACCTACATGTATTATAAGCCATGCATGATTTGTATGAGCCACGCATTTCAGGATTATCGAAAAGTCAAATGAAATAAAATAACCAAGCATAAAAAGATGAGAATTACAATACCACAAAGCGATCTGATTGAAATTATTCTGTTTTGTACTTTTACAGGAGGACTTTTTGGCCAAAGATGACCTTTTCGTGGAATACTTCAACGCCTTTTTGGCTCTGCCAGTAAGTTTTTATTCAATATTTGATGATAATTTAACTAGTATGATGATTTTATCTATCGCCTATATATAGTTTTGGAATGCATGGAGTTACTTCCCTTTTCTACCATCTTGGAGGTATATGGTCGATTATCTGTGCATGAATTAACCATATTATGTAAGGGATTTCTCTAAACAAAAGATGCTTCTTGAAATTTTGCAATTGTAAAATGTAAAAATGTTCTCGGTTGGTTGGTTGGTTGATTAATTGGTGTTTTACTTCGCTTTCAACAATTTTTCAGTTATGTTGCGACATGTTTTCGGAGGAGTAAAAATAAAAACAATTTTCTTTAAAAAAAAATTCAATACAATTGGTATGAAAATGAAGCAAAACTCCCAGCTTCACCTTCAAAATTGCGGAAAAGGGAATTAACTCCAGTTAAATTTCATTCATTCGAAAACTGTCTATACTATAATTACTAAACGTATGTAAGCTGAGACAGCACATGTGTAGTCAAATCAGGAAAAATTGTAAGGGCGGGTGGGGTGGGGGTAGAATTTGTATTCCAGAGTACACAATACTTTAAAGAAGTGGTGGTGTTGGAAATGAGGCGAATAGGGAATCAACGCCACAGAGTACGTTGTGATGAGAATAAAGTCACAAGACTTTGTAACTTCTTAAAAACAATGCTAAAACCTAAGTGTATCACAATCAGTATTACTGATTTATGAATTCTTGAATGCATTATGACATATCTGATTTATAAAACTTGAAATTAAGACAACAAACGTGTTGCCAACGTCTGGCAATTTCCATTGCTGTTCAACCACCCTGGATAGACAGCAATTGTTTTAGTTCAACATTCCGCAAGCGGAAAAACTAATTATACTTTCTAAGTCACCAAACGTGCTATTTACTTGATAGATGTATTTAAAATTCGAAATGTCAATATACCTAGTCCTCTTTGTCGAGTAAGTAAACCATTAAACTTGACATAATACGTCCTATACCCTTATATTGATTAGAACAGTGCATTGAATTTAAAGCTGTCTTTGGTAGCCACCATACCCCGTGTAGTTACAGTTAATAAAACATTAACAAGAATGGCATACGAAAGCCACTTTTGATCTGTTGCGATTTCATTCAGTATGCCCTATAATTTAATATTTCTTTTGATCAAATTTCCTTTGAAATCAATGAATATAATTTTTATTGAGTTTCACATAATTACCTGAAGCCGTAGGTAAAGTCGTTATGAAAGTGAATCTTTATATGTATATGACATGTCGTTAACCTGCCGACCGCCTTTTATACACCACCCGTTCTGTTTCATATCTAAATTATGACAGCTGAATCGAGTGATATGAAAATGCAAAGCGAGCTATTTGATAATGGCATAGTTAAACGATATCTCAATAATGAAATATGCGCATTCATTGAAACTTAAAAAATGATAATTCCACGGCAATTTGAAGTAGAATGTATATAAATGACAGGGAGGACAAAACTCTCAAAACATGCTATGACGAAAAGCAATAAAAACTAGTTAATTTTTTGTTGATATTGACATTTATGTATACCAGAACAA
Source organism: Pteria penguin (assembly GCA_035048485.1). NCBI lineage: Eukaryota > Metazoa > Mollusca > Bivalvia > Pterioida > Pteriidae > Pteria > Pteria penguin. The sequence goes on along the minus strand of CM068580.1, from coordinate 56,148,007 downwards.
ATAATATGTCAGTCTCAATAATGGGACATGTCAGTGTTAAATAATAAATAAAAATCTGATTTGTGGACCTTACTAGGTAAACAGAGTTCGATTCCTGCAATGTACCTCTTCATTTTTGCCGGATTGCAAAGCAATTCTGGTCTATAGATTAGCGATGTCTGTCCATCCGTCCAAATGTCTGTCCATCAACATTTTGTTCAATTTTCTGGTTGAAGCAAATTCTCAGCAATTAAGAGGAGTATAAAAAGATAATAAACATAATACGTCGGACATAGTTTCGTTTATGACCAGAGCTTTCAAATGATGCTATGAAATTTGACCTAGTGACCTTGACATTGGTCTTTGATCGACTTTTAACAAAACCTTAATATGTCTTCTGAATCGATAGGAGTAGGGCTTTGATACTTTATATATAGGTTCTTAATGACCAGAGCTTTCAATTAATACCATGGCTTTTGACTTTTTGACCTTGTATCGAATTTGCTTTGCAATTCGGCAATACTATCTTTAGCGGTTTCTTGTTAAAATTTGTAACCGCTTGCTTCCATGACGTAATGTAATGGAAATGAGGTGTTGAAAGCGACGAAAAACCCATATCAGCAAAAACAAAATGCAGTTTGATAATTAGCAGTAAGAGATTAGGTACTGCAATTTCCATATAGAATAACAGTTTGCTGTTTTACACAACCTCATAGCAGTACAATGACGTTACGGCAATGCCAATCTGGCGTTAGTCACTAAGATTTTGATTTGTGCATTAGGTCCTCCAAAAACAGGATAAGGGTTGGATGGGTGCACTTAGTGGCTTAGCTGAGTCCGAAAACATGAAAGGAATAATATTCAACTGTCAAGCAAAAATGATGTTACCAATCTGAACTGAAAATTGATAAGCATAATCTAAAAGGAAAAGAGAGAGAGAGAGAAACAAAATAGAAGCTATTTGTTTGGAAATATTTGATTATTTTATGGTAAAAATAAACACGTCTTGGCATTATTTAAATTCCTATAATAGCTTGATAAAGAATCATACATTTTTGAATCCCTTTATCGTAAAGTTAGATCACAGATTCTCTTGTGCCTTCCCGCTTTAAAACGAAAGGGGACGAAGAGTTGTCCCTGCTGGCCTTCGCCCCTTTACGCACTGATATAACCGGTAAGATACACATAAAAGATTAAATTTTAACCATGAAATTTGCGTTGATGTAGTATGCTCCAGAAGGTTTATAATCGACGTCATAACTATAAATAAATATTAGAGCATATATAGGATATTAATATTAGAACATACAAAAATGTATATACGATTTAAGTATTAGAACATATATACGATATAGATATTAGAACATATATGCTTTGTGCATCAGATGCGCATTAATACAACTTATGTATCTTCAGTGACGCTCATGGCGATAGATAGAAATTCTAATAATATATAAATATTTGAAGAGCAGAGTTAAAACCAAAGTGACCGAAAAAGTGAGCCAAAGAATCAATCGAAGGATAGAGCTATGGATGAGGGAGATTGATTGATTGATTGATTATTGTTTTACGTCACTCCACGATTATTTCACGTATATGGTGACGGCATCTGCCTGATGCATTGCATACAAATTTAGACCTTTGCAACGGACCCACCCGAAGCAGTGAGGGATCTTTTACGTGCCAGGCCTACCGTGACACGGGACCTCAGTTTTTACTGTCTCATCCGAAAGAAAGAACACCGGTATGCCCCGGAAGGGAATCGAACCCGCGACTTCTCGATCACGAGCCGAGCACCTTATCCACTAGGCCACACCGGCTTAATGAGGGGGATACTGGAAATAGAAATATAATGTCTGTTTCGCACGAATCAGAGATGACCAGCTGCATGTTGCCACATGTACATAAAATCCAGTTTAGGATACCTAGATCAGCCATGATGTAACGAACGACCTACAAAAATGTAGCTTGTTCACTGGGTGGCGCCACCAGGTATTGACACACCGAACGTGTCGTTTGTTATAAATTAATACAATTACAAATCTATTTCGCTTTGGTATCTTATTCTAATTGAAAAAGATCATTTACTACTCAAAACCACACAGTGATGACCTTTTATCACTTAATTGAAATTCCCATGTACATGTATAGACTGCACATGTATCAGTATCTCGGACAACAATGTATGACATTGTATTTGATACCATAAAGACAAAAGCCATAAATTGTAAACAATAAACCAACTATACTCGAGTTTTATGGAGTTATTGAGCCGGTTTTATCGGTGATATCTTAAAACTGATGATTGTGGTTTTTAACAAACAAACAAGACCCCTTTACAAACTACATGTATAGTAAACATTACTGTGGCATGAGATTTTTTTTGTTGGAATTGTCTTAGAATGGATAAATGTTTCATTATTAATTGGTTAGTATATGATTAATATTTTATTTTTACTAACTCGAGTTTTCATAATTCACATATGATAAGAGTTGTTCATCTGTAAATGAGATTAATTAAGTGGCAAAGTCATGAGAAAACAAAATATATGTTGGTAAACAATTTGAGTGACAAAGTCCTTTGCTTTGTTCAGTTCAAAAGATGAAAAATCAAATTAAATCAGTCAATCAATCAATCAATCAATCAATCAATCAATCAATCAATCAAGTGTGGAATTTTATAATCACAATTGTGGCAGTAATTTGGTACCAAAATCAACGTTGACCTTCCACGAGGACACCGATATTATAAATATACATTTGAAATCAGTAGATTTAGATATATCAGAGGAAACGCTTATGAATTAAAGAAATGTAAAAGGAAACTAAACTATTATGATCTTTCTTTTCAGACGTTTCCCTCCCCGTTGTGCTTCAACAAGGAGACCAAAGGATTCGAGGTTGTGTCAGATGCCAAAAAGGAGATTGCAAAGCAGATCAAAGCCGCCATAAGATCTCAGAAACGTACCCCAAAGATCTACCATGTGGTGAAGAATCATAGCTTTGCTCCCATCCCGCTTATACCTATAGAACCAGAGCAGGGTCCAGAAAGTGTCGCCATCAACACTACCTACAGCGTCATGGTAACTCTTTCAGTCATTTTTCATGTAGAAATTGTAGTTATATACTTTCGAGGAAGACTAACAATTCAATAAAATATATACAAAAATAGCTATAAATTTGATTATTTTAAGTTTTTCATTATGCATCTATAACATTGTATGGAGGAAAGGAGAAATTACTCAAGTTCAATAGCTTCAAGTATTTTTTCTTAGATTTACTGTTGAAATTTTTATAAAACTTAAACATAAAAGCTTAATTCCCCCGCCAAAATAAATTCTCCATAGTTAGTTCTCCAACGATATGTAAAAGAACAATAATTTTTTTCTACAAATATCCATTTTGAAGGCATATTTTAATGTAAATGACGATAAATTGTTATTCCTTTTTCAACCACAGACACTGAATAAAGAACAGGGTATTCATTGGATCAAAGAGGAACGGTTGCCAGCTTTCCTAGAGAGCCGATTCTACCTCGAGTACAGGCTAGGTAAACTCATATCACAAGCTAGGATCGCAGGAGACAAGGGAGAATTCGTACTTTGGACCATAGACTATAAGCCCAAAACGAAAATACGCAGGAAGAAGTCTGTAGAAGAAGTACCCGTGATAGACCCGAAAGAGCAGATGGCGAAAGACATGTTTGTTTGTATGGGAGAGACCTCTACAACAGACGCCGATGCCTGGTTCTCAACTGCTCAGATGTCATCCAGAACCGAGTCAACGTATTCCTCTTTAGCAAGGCCGAAAAGTGCCGAGATTTCACGAAGACCCAATAGTGCCCGACCGGTTAGTGCCTACAGTACGATAGATGGGTACCGAAGGCCAGAAAGTGGTGTAGGGACCTCTATACGGAGCTCCGTTTATAGCGGTTATCAGTCTAAAATGTCATCTTATACGGATCAGGAAGAAGATGTGTATTCTAGTAAACTGTTTGCTGTTGATGGCAAGCCCATGCTTCATAAACCTTCAGAGACTATTTTCTCCGTGACCGAGGACCATACAGGTTCGCAGGTTGGACCATTTAGCGGGACTGTTTACACGGCCCCGAAAATAGACCCAATAGAAGTGGATGACGAATCAGGACTTGATGTTACAGACAGTGATTCCAATGCCTCTAAAGATAAACAAGATGATTCTTTAGATGAAGAGGATATTGTTTCTAGATGTGATAGCCAGCAAAGTGTAGTGTTCAAAAACATCGACGATATTGGTGCAGCAGTCGTGCGCGCTGTGTTGACAAGGTCAATAGGTCAACTTACGAATAAAGGCGATAAGGAAGTTTTACAGGATGAAGAATTAGCATCCCGATTACCGCAAACTGTTCATAAAGACTTGACTATCGATATGTTAGAAAAAATTTCCTTACTCGAGGAGCCTGAGGAGATGGAAGAAGGAAAGACAGAAGAAGAAGCCCCGGAAACTGATCGTAGTGAAGAGAAGAAGAAAGGAGACGACAGTGATGCAGATTCGTTGCTTGACAGTGAAGATGACTATGAAGAAAGTGACGATTTCTTCAGGAAGAATAAGCCGAAGACGTTTTCGTTGACGACAAGAAAGGGTATAGAGGAGTTTAAGAAGTTTTTGGAGGGTACAGCTGGAGAGAAAAACTGGCATCTGTGGCTTGATATTGACCGATTGAGATGGATGCATGGTCCAGATAATAAAGTGGACGCTCGTACCAAGGGGCTACAAATCCAACAGTAAGTTATATCATGTCATCCATTTGCACTGATAATCTTAATGATATACAGTTTTGCAGTAACAGTGGATTCCAGCGTTATTCGCTCAGTGCAGTAATCTGGTCGGGGCCAAGTGGCCCAGACTCCGAGCTCCACCAGTGGTGTTCTGTGTTTGGGATTATAGAGTCAGAACCGAAAACCATTGCCACGGTATACGACGGCACGTAAAAGATCCCTCTCTGTATTACTAAGGTTCGATAAATAGGTCTTTTATTCTTTGCTATGCATAGTAAGTCTGATGCCATTAGAAGTGAAATAATCTTGGTGTAACGTTCAAAAAATATAAATAAAACAAGCAATCAGACAAACAACAAATCTGGATATTGTCATGTAGACAAGTAAGATTTCTTATTTATAGAGGGTTTTTTTTTCTTTCATTGGATATAATGAAAGCAAACCAATATTTCTCATAAAACAACCACTTCTTTATTCGTTCTACGTTCAGTTTTCATTTTATGATATGAACGGAATGTAACATTCAAACAAAATGCAATATTGGAAAGTTTACATTGACATTTTTTATATGACAACTGAGTGAATCTGTCATAAATAAATCTGATCTAATCTTACTTCTTCACGATTTTCCTGCCAATATTACATAATATTTTACTTATAAGATCTGATAAACGTCTCGAGATTTCAGAGGACTCCAACCAGCATAAAATGTAAATATTTAATTTGATTTTTATCTGTGTATGACCAATCTCTTCTTGTCAGGTTAGACTCATCTTGGATACCAGAAGCCCTATAAGGTCGCGATTGTTGACTTCATGTAAATAAATGTTTAAGATATGGCTGTGGTAAATAAGGAATTTACTGTGTAAACACGACTGATTTTAAAATATAACGGCTTGTGAAGTTAGAGATTTATTGATGGGTAGTCGTTTTAGAAATACAAACATCGTTCTTCTTGCCAAGCACTGCATGTATAAATTGGTGGTGATTTCAACTCAAGGACAAAATCGCAATGTAATAGCAACTCGAGTGTGTTGATTAATCAAATAATATATGTTATGTTTTATGATATTTTGAACTGTTTATTCAAAGGATGGTGATTTAATCAATATAAAATTGAAATTTTTGGAAGAATAGATTATTAAATATAATTTACGAAAGAATTCAAAGTAGAGCATAAACGACAAAGTCTCAACGACACCTTTTAAACAATTGCATTTCTTTCATCGGATACAATTGTAAACAGGCTGAAAACGCTAAGTACATATACATTTTGATTTGAACAGTTTGACACACCTGACAGTTTAGTGATTACAGATTCATCGTATTGTCGATTCCTTCTACAGTCGAGGCAGTTTGTTTACAAAGCTGTTAAGTTTCTAGATGCTGAACAACATGGTTCTTCTTCTTCTTTTTATTTATTTATTTACTTATCTATTTATTTATTTAGAGGGGATTGTGGGTGGGGATTGCTTGTTGCGTGGGATATTTACAACTCCGTCTGAAAAGACAATTTCCTTAATAAATTTATTTCATATACTTAAGAACTTTCTAATATATATATATAACTTTTTTAATCAAGAACGCAACAGATAACATCAGCAAGTAAGCATACAAACAAACAAACGAACAAACAAACAGACCAACAGAAAACAAGAGAAATATAAGTAGAAGCAGTTTGTTTACAAAGCTGTTAAGTTTCTAGATGCTGAACAAAATGGTTCTTCTTCTTTTTATTTATTTATCTACTTATCTATTTATTTATTTTTGGGGTTTTTTTTTTGTGAGTGGGGGTTGCTTGTTGCGTTGGATATTTACAACTCCGTCTGAAAAGACAGTTTCCTTAATAAATTTATTTCATATACTTAAGAAATCTCTAATATATATATATAACTTTTTTTAATCAAGAATGCAACAGATATGCATACAAACAATCAAACAAACAAACAAACAGACCAACAAAAAAAAAAAACAAGAGAAATACAATTGGTACATGTCCAACATGCATGTTAACTTTGTAGAAATAATACAATGATTCTAATGTAAAGTCAAATAAAAACAAACAAGAGCATGAAATGTTTAATACAGTACCCATAAATTTCTTTCGAATAACATCAACCACACCTCAACACTTTGTTACGATTCAGTCCTCCTTTTTTCCATTACAGACATTTGGTTTTCTTACGGGACCAATATCACAGGCCTGGTGCTATGTATGAACTGTCCAAGGAGCAGAAGAGCGAGCTTGGATTGATAGAGACAACATCATGGGAGGTAGAGAAACTCATGGACATTCAGAGTAAAATAGCGGAACCGCTTATTATATACTGGTAAATATATGATATCAAGATAAACATAGATGAGCAAAAACTTTATTCCTATCTTTCGTTTTTCTCCTTTTTCTTTCTTTCTTTCTTTCTTTCTTTCTTTCTTTCTTTCTTTCTTTCTTTCTTTCTTTCTTTCAAACTTTAGTACTTTTATAAATTGACAAATTTTATCATTCAAACACAATATTTGAATCTTTATCTTTGTCTAAACAAAGAAAGATTAAAAGATTCTTTCTAGTAGATCATTCCATTCTGAAAACATGTTGCTATCTTAGATCAAACTGATCAAACTAAAATTAGATACAAGTATATGCTTTATCACAAAGATTTGAACATGTTGATCTGAAGTTTCATGCTTTATTATACATGTGAAAAGATATTCAAGGGGAGGGGGGCTCAGAACTTTGACGAAAATGACTACCTATGAGAGCACATTGTGGTGAAAAAGGTATGGTAAATTGAAATGGTTGGACACCTGATGTTTGAATATATATGTTAATATTTCCAGATTATTTAAAGTGTAATAATTCAGAATATTTTTTATAGGGCACCAAGGTTTATTCTAAAGCAGATGAATAACCCAGAACCTGACAAGAATCAACTATATCATAATTTGAAGAGACTGAAGTCAGAAGATAGTATCAGCCCATACCCTGACCCTCCCACCACACCCCTCTTACCTCTACGACCCAAGTCATGCATGCCTCGCATACGGCAGACACAAAAAATATCACTGGAGGTCAGAATCTATTACCGTATTTGAATTATAATCCTTCTTGACTTGCTAGTTATCTTACTGCAATGATATCTGGGAATTGTTTTTATTATTTGTGTTCAGTCAATCTTGTCTGTATTTCTTTTTGAGTAAAGTATCTGTCTGTCTGTCTTTCTGCAACCTGACCCCATAGACATACTTCAAAATTACTATAAAGGACAAAAATGTCTTAATGTTGAACGTATCCCTTAGTAAGATATGTAGTTGTGAATGTAAATAAGAAAAAGTAATATATTTCCTGAAGTTGTTACAAATGAATATTGCCAAAATTTTGACCACATCATTTACTTAACTAGGATGCGTTGATACAGCTGTTACATGATCATATTAAATTTCAATTGTCTCAACCCCTTGGGGTGGGGCAAGTGGATCGTGCAATTGAATTACTAAACATTTTATCTGCTTACTCAGTTCTATGCTCATGCTGCAAAATGCTTAGATAAAGTACCCTGTTTTGAATATGGATTTCAAAAGAGATAAAACATCTGGAGATTAAAGCGATGAATATTGAAAAATGAATTGAAAGTCTTCTCCTTCAATGAATCCATGTATATCTTTGAGCCTGAAGTTGTATAAATTTAATATAGGACCATAGTGCTACTACAAAGAAATCCAGTTGCATAATGCTTAGTAAAATTGAACTTTGCTGGAACCAAATGTCCAGCAACTCAAAATTAGAAAAAGAAATTGAATAGAATAAATTGATTTATGTTTACAGCCTCCATCTATACGAAACCCTCAGGAATCCACTTCACTGCCTAAGACGTCCCCTCCTGTGGGTATGAAGAGGTTATATGCCCCCACTACACTGCAACATCCTGCTACCTCTGTCAAAGTCAAACATGAGGAGAATAGGAAGAGACTACTGACATCAGAAATGGTGGTCGAGAAGGTCAATAAACCTAGGATAAAAAGTGCACCAAGGTCAGTAATGAACAAATCTTATAGTATTATTGCATAATATAGAACAAACTCTTAAATTTGTGACATATGGTAATCTTCTAATCTAACTAATGGTACTTATTTTGTGTGAAAAATCTCTGCATTTACATGACATTTTCATATATTTGATTGGATTATTACTAATATGATGGGAAAAATACTCAGTCATATAATAAATATGTATTGATAAAGTTATGTCTCTTGGTCAGGATAATATACGGGACATATATGGGGATAATGGTGCTCTGGCTGTCTGTTCATCCATCCATCCATCCATCCATCTGTCTGTCTGTCTGTCTGTCTGTCCATTCGTCCATGCATCCATTTGTTTTTTTACAATGTGTTACATCCTAGATTTTTAATTTATTTGGACGATTTCTATCTTTACAGTGCTGTGTCACGATCCCCATTGCCAAGTACCAGACCCCAGTCTGCTCTGACTGACAGTGCAAAATCCATAAGGGACACCTCACCACCCTCACGACCTTCCACTGCTGGATCCTCTAGCAGTAATGGTGCTAGCTCAACTAAGTCAGAATTTGTCGGTGGACGCAGGATGGAATCACTGCTCAATGCCTTACATCATGAAAGAGAGGCTGGAGGGTTTTTCCAGAAATTTGTTGAAAGAAGTGGCAACAAGGTTAGTATCTTGAAAAATTTGCTTATGTTTTAAATTTAAGTCATTAAAAATATATTTGAATAATTTGATCTCTGATGACATGCCATGCAGTTCAGATAATGTACCAAATTTTAACTTGAAAAAATTTCATTTACATAAAATTTAACTGATTTTCATCTTGTAAATATTTTAGTTAATATACAATGTATATATATATATATATATAAAACAATAAGAAAATGGTATGATTGTTAAAGTTTTTAGTTGTTTCTCCTTTTCAGACAGCGCATAAATGTTAAAGTATTTGGTTTTTCTCCTTTTCAGACATGGTGTAATTGTTTAAGTTTCTGGCAGGCCGTCCAGGATTATCACTTATTATTCTATGCAGAAGTGATAGACCCATATATTGCTGACAGAAAAGCCAGGGTAAGATTGATTCATCATAGATTAGATCTCAAATTTCATGATTAAATATGAGGAATTTTAAACCACCTACTCATCCTATCCAGATAAATGCAAACTTATAAAGAAATTTAATGATGGATGATTGAAATATGAATTTCACGCTACATCTATTGAAGTTTGTGATGTCACAATACATTTTCAGTATTTGCCTAAGGTATGATTGAGGTGTAAAGTATTGTGACATCATCTGATTTAACAAGTTTTCGAGCATAAATGGATAGTCAATTTAATGGGTAAATTTTGGTGTTTCTTTTTTTTTTATTCAAAAAGGGATATAAAAAAAACTCATAAACTATGGTGCATTGTATATATATCTATGTATATATAAAGTGCATAGAAGGGCAGAAGTTTTCTCAAGTAAGAACTATTGACCCATAACACACATACTATACCCTTACAGTCATACCTTTAGTCCACATTCAGTTGTGGCACTTTAAAACGATAGCTCCTCTTGGTACTACAGAAATGGATTTGATTTATGCCACATAATAAAAACAAAATCAAATTCATGCTTCGATTTACTACTATCTTATCTCAGATCTATTATATTGAGACCCTTTAACACTTGAGGTTTGATAAAATCATTTATACTAAAAGACATCCCTTTGTTACTCTCTTTATATACATAACATGCTTTCCATGGTATTTAATCTAGTTCCCATTTCTTTCTTCAAACCTACACTTTTTATGCAATTTATCTCTTCCAGTTAAACCATCAATTTATTGACCCCTTTTCTCGACTTTATATGAAAATAATACAACATCAAAGAAACAATTTCCTCTGATTTTAACGTCCTTCACATTTCTCCTTCAGGATATAGTTCATTAGTTGTACACTTAATCATTTCTGTCAATTCCTTTTAAAGACACTCTTTTCATACACAGAATCAATTACAATTTACAACATATATACCCTAATCCTTCAAATGCTCACTTAATTATCCAATAATTTTTTTCAATAGAGTTTTAAGCCTCTCTGGTTTTAGAAATTGATTTTAAAATTGGTGTGGTCTTTACCGTTACAAATTGGATTTATTGATTATTAAAGATAACTTAGCAACATGGTGTTATTTATAACAGGTGCTTTAACATTTTCGTTATTAATATCATAATCAAATATGCCCATGATAAAGATTGATATGGTTAATTTAGACATATTTGGAGGTAACTAGATTTATTATGTAATTAGCAAGATTCATGTTGCAATATGTCTGACCAAGGAATGTCTGTATCATGTACACACACACCATTCTGCATGACTATTTAACAAGATCATGAAAATGTGCACTTACATAAATTTATGAACTCATTTATAGGGCCTGTGAAAAAATACAAGAGTGTAAGAAAAGAATAATAGTAATAAATCTGAAAAATAATAATATATTCCTTTGTCACGAACAAGTGCCAAAAAATCATATACAGTCAAATCTTCCAAAGTGACCAGAGGTACTAATTATTACTTGTCTTACATAATACTAATACTAATAATACTAATAAGGTTTTATACATAATTGAGCTGTGTTAAGAAACAACATCTTTAAAAGACCCCCCATTTCTTTTCTGTTGAGGACTGTTTTGATAGAATTTCCTCTATCAAAATTCCAGGATAAAAAAGTGTTATGTTGCAGTAATTGTTTTGGGGGAGCATAGAATCAGTGTGATACCCATACACGTTTTCCTTCTGCAAAGTGTTCTATAAATATGAAATACAGACATATTTTCTATCGTCTAATACTTATAACTTATTTCCTTAGGCTATCAATTCGCAGTATATTGTGCTTGGAGCTCCTAAGAGCATAGGCTGCAGTCATAAGATACGTTCAGAGGTCCACCGACAAATTAATCCCCCATTTGAAGATCTGTTTGATGATGCAGAGGAATATTCTCTATCTGTGTTGTATATTGCTTTCGTCCAAATGACCAGCGTAGACATGAGAACGTATGGAAAGGTAAAGAGTGATCACAACAATTAAAGTACATATTTGTAAATTCATAAACAATATCTAAATATTTTATTTGAAAAAAAGAATTTGATATAAGCTACCAGTATAATATCTCACATAATATACAATCGTAAAAAAGTGATATTGTAAGATTATATACATGTCTAATATTATATTGTAGGTGACACTGATAGAGGTTAAACATCACTTGAAAACAAGGTCAAAATATGTTCTCAATCTACAGAAGAGAGGGTTGATCACTGAGGTTGGTGAAAACTAAGAAATTACCAATTTTTGTAGGCAATATGTAAATATAATTTTTATCATGTGCCATTTATTGTACCTCAACCTTTTGCTGGAATAGACATTTTTTCCAATTTAACATGATGTAAGGGACCTTATGCCAGACTTGCTACTTTTTGCCAGGATTTTCATTGTGATCTTAATGCTAGCATAGTGACATCAGAGTAAAATGACACAATTTTTAATGGAAATTATTGTATGTCTGGCATGAAATGAAATATAAGATCAATAGGAAGAAGGTCTGTTGTACTCACTAAATATACTAATAGATAACTGTTGAAATCAAGAATTAATTGTACATAAGTTAATACTCGTTGCACATGATTCAAAAATAAATATGAAACAATTCTGACACTCTGTTATCTACACACTGCAAATAAACAAAAAATAACATTAAAACTTTTAATTTCCTCTCTTGTTCACCCTTATCATGATTACTTGATGTGCTAAAAATTTATCCAGTTGTTGTAACTGAAGATACGAGGATTATATTTATTTTTAGCGAGTATTATCGCCTGAATCTGATCCAATGGAAGGATATGAAGATCCTGTTTATGATGAAACATTAATAGAGAAAATACCTGAGGAATTCCGAAATTTAACACTGGACAAATTAGTCAAAAATAGAATAGAGGTGGAGAATTTCAAGCTATTTTTAGCAGAGAACTATGCCAGTACAGATCTTTTATGTTGGATGGATATTGAACATTTCCGAAGAATGCCTCAGAATGATGAAAAGAGACGTGATGAAAAGGCCAAAGAAATCAAAACAAAATACCTTAATAAAAAGTACTTCTTTGGTCCCAGTAGCCCTGCTGGGCAGGAAGGTCAAGACAAGGTCAGAATTCTTTATTTAGGTCAGCAATATATTGTATAAAGATGTATGTTAAGATTTTAACTTCAAAGATTGTTTTTTATCTTCAAAATAAGCTTTTTACAATTTTTACCATTTTAAACTTTAATTTATGAATTTTGGGTTGAAAGACGAAAGAATTTTAGATAATAGAAAAAGATAAAGAATTTTTAGCATTTATTTTCTTCAGACAAGAATTTCAAGGTGAACCAAATTCAGAACCAGATCCACAATGTGATGAAATGATTCATAGATGTAAATCTTCAAACCAATAAGGTTATTTTCCCAAACGGAGATAAAATTATTGACAGTTTTGTTTTTGTTAGGTCATGGCGGCTGGTGGAGGATACGGCAAACTCCTACAGGATCGACCTCCTAATCCTGTCATACTTGAGGCCCAAAAATATGTACAAGAAAGACTTGAGAAAAAATGGTTGCCACTGTTCTTGGCAACACCAGAATTTGCTGAGCGCCAGAAACCAAAAGCTGGAATGGATGATGTTGTAGATGATGTCTTGGTTCAGAAAAAGAAGAAATCAGCTGCTGTCAAGAGTGTATGTAGAATTGAATGATGTTTTAAATACATATGAAGGTCTTTCTCTCCATATTTTCAGCACAGACTTTTCAATTATTCCATTTCAAAAGTAGTTTTGATAAAATCAGGGATGTATAGATTTAAATGTTTTAGATATATACATCATTGATAAAATAGATGTATATGAAGTTCTTTCAATTTTTTTTCAGATGTTGGAGAGTAAATGGGTATCCTCTTCAAAAGATATCATGGTCTTCCGTAAAGCCTTGCTTAATCCAGTTACTGCCTTACAATTTCGCAGATATGTATCAATCAAGGGAGACAACCTGGAAAATGATGTGCTTTTCTGGTTGGAGGTGCAAAGATTTAAGGTAAATGATAAAACTATAATAGATTCTTTCACATTAATTGTTAGAAAGTAATGTTTCCCATAAAGTTTTGACATCAAGATATAAAATCAGTGATTTCTGACATCATTTCGGGGGAACAATGAAGAATTTGCAGACCAACACATCAGTTCTGCAGTTATCATAAAAGGATTCTTTGTTTAATGGATGTACATATTGATGTTGTTTATCATGCATTTCAATTTCAAATTTGATTTAATATGCTCTAATTATGAAAATCACTCTTTATGCATAAATAGTAAGACATTAAAACTAAAACCGCCACTGAATTTTAAAATATTGATTTATGATAAACTTTTTATGCTTTTGGTCAAAATTATCCAATGGAATTTCATTCATCTATCTGTCTGTCTGTCTTATTCTCAGGAATTATACCTTAGCAGGCAAAGTATTTCCACAGAGGGCATTAGTGTTTCATAGCTTGTTTTATCAATATCTTCTCATTATCTTGATATTGCTTCAGTAATGAAAAAATAAATAAAAAAGTTGAATAAATGCATTTCTAGGTATTCCTTTGGTGATTATTTTATGGATGTGTTGTATTTTCCAGGAAATTTGTCACTCTCACATCGCAGATAACTTAGTACCGCAGAAAATCCAGTCTATCATTGGGTGCTTTATTGAGTCAACCATACCCCCAGCATTGCAGATTGACATACATCCAGAACTTGCAGAAAAAATTGCAGAGAGGAAGTATGAAAGAAATCCATACATCTTTAGAGAAGCACAGGTATGCTAAAATTTTCAATGTAATGGAAGTAATTATTGTGATCCATAATAATCTTATTTAGAAATCACATTTTTGATTTCTTCGAAATATTTCTGTATCAGTATGTATAGTCTAGTTCAACTGCTATAAATGTTGTTTACAGTGTCAATATACATCTTTAAATTCATATTAATAGTTTTAAACCATTTTTAGATGTCATTTGTATTTTTTGTTAGCTTATCGTATTCCGCTACCTCTTTGGCCACTGGAATGATTTCGTCCAATTCCGAAGTAATCTAGCTGATGAAAAAATACTACCAACAATTGAAAGACGCCGACGCCATGCAAAGCTTAAAGAAAGGCAAAGACAGAGAGAAATGGAAGAGAGAGCTGCAAAGGTAAGAAAGACAACTCTTGCAGTAATTTTGTTTAGAAAGAACCATTGTTTTGATGTACAAGAAAAATTGTGCTTAGTAATTGATGTACGCTAATATTTTTTCTTTTTGTATCACAGGAAAAGGAAGAGAAAATGGTAAAATTATATAGGATTTATTGAATGAAATCTGAATCACAAAATTAAAACAACCCAGATTTTTCATGCACTTGATGAAAAATGTTCCTAAGGAGGAGATAACTGTAGTGTGATTTTTTTTTCATAAGCAATTTTCACATTTTGATTTGAAGTATACACTTTGGAGATATCTTCACTAAATCTATAGATTTAATTTTCACAGTGAATGATCTTATTTCAACACCTTGCATGATTTTCATTGTCTTGCATTGTATGAATTCTTTACAATTGATCTGAAATATACACTGAAATTTTAATTACATGCAAAAATGTTAAGATTTTCCTTTATCTATTTACACACACACATGGATATGAAATTATGATATTTGACAGCAATTTCAAAATTTTTGATTCGAAAAAATCCTGCAGAAATCTGTTGAATTTCAAATATTTTTTTCAGTTATGGTCTGAAAAACACAAAAATGATTATTAAACAATTGTTAATTCATTTAATTGTTATAATTTTCAACTCCCTCTATACCCAGACCAGTAAAATATCCTTCAAAATTTACTCTTATTTATCAATTAGTATTGTTGTTTACTACATTACTGACAATTATTCGAGTATAGGTACACTCTTTACTTCATTTTCAATATTTTAATAAAATGAATAGGAGTTTTGAAGATTAAATTGTATTAATATATGTTAATTCAAGATTCTCGCTTTAAGAGTTTAAAATAGTCTATTATATATTTATATACATGTATATATTTTTTTGGGGCCAGGCAGCGGTCATAGTTCAGATTCATAGCAATGACCTTCTTTTCAGAGTTCAGTTTAGTTTCTTTTCCAAATCTAGAATTTAAGGGTAGTAGTTTTTTTTTGTTTCCATATTGATACATTCTGTGTGTTTCAGAGAAACGTAGATAGATTAGCGGTAAGCCATTGAGTGGACGGTCTTTGTGAATACATTGTGTTGTCAATGTCAATGTCCAGCTATTGTTTTATTTGAAATTTCAGCCTATTATCTATAATTTGGAGTCAAAATGGTACACCCCAATGATAAAAAAATATGTGAGTTCTCTAAAGGCGTATATTATACTCCTGACTATAATGCTTTAGCTAAAACAGTAAAGTTTTTCTTCTAACTTGGCATGAAATATAGCTTTTTTTATGAGGATAGTGAATGAGTTGATTTGAAACTATTTTTGGGATTTTAATTTTTATGTAACAAAGCTTGTACATGTTGTAATTTATACTTATCTTTTTGTTGTAAATGTATCTTAAACTAACATCAGAAAGAGATATATAATACAGAAGTGGAGTAAGTTGTTAAAGAAAGCGGTAAGTCCTTTGCATGAGGCGAAAGTGATCTGGGTTCAGTCCCCTTTAGTGCCTCATTTTCAGAACTCCATTTTGACTGCTTGCATATAAAGTAAAGAAGATGAGGTAGTTTTGAGTATAGTATCACAAAGTATGGAAAGGTGATGACCTGTTGAAATGTCTGAACATGAGTGAAAATTCATTAAAAGTTATATTTATCCCTGGAAAACCAACGTAGTTTTAAGCACAGAAAAAAATATATTGTCATTGTTCATTTAATAGGTTAACTTCTTATTATGAGGAATAATGGCTCATCATTGAATAGTATGTTGCAAGAATTGCCTACAGATTGCATTATCTTAAAGAATTGTAAAAAGGTCTTCCGAAGGGAAGTACCAATTAAGTATATAATTAGAATAACAGGGAACTCTTCATGTCCACTAATTTTAAGTCATTTGGGCTTTATCAAGTATAAAAATAATTCACATAATTTCTATGGAAATGAGCCAAGCATAAAAAATATCTGATTTAAGCAGTAGACATGGATTTTATACAGAGATTTTGTTATTTTTTTGTTTCCACTTAATTAAGACTAAGTAGTCAAAGATTTATGGACATCAAGTTTCTTTTGTTATTGATTTATTTGTTTTATTTCAAATTTCCTTTCATCACATCTAAAAAAAAAATATTTCCTTGATAGTGTACAAAATTCGTACAAATATAATTCTCAAAGGGTATATTAAAAGGATCATGAAACATTTCTCTATGACACAGGTGTTTATTTAAACCCTTGACAACATGTCAATAGGCAGACAACACTGTAGACTACAATTCGGGTATCTTCTCACCCTATTGTTTCATGGGTTTGGTATTGATTGTATTGAGGTATTTAATTTATATCTGACATCAGTTGTAAAAACTCATCCACCATTAATTAGCAAAGCAAGTGTCAATAAGAATACACTCCTCTGGTATCAAGTACATCTGTATTTTATCATAATATTTATATGTTGAGTCTCCTTATCCTCTGCCAGTTTTACACGTCGTCCCTATATTTAATTTCTTGTTTGTATTTTTGTGGATTATAACGGTCTCGATATGGGAGTAGCATTTTTCTTCATGCAGTTTTCACAAATAAGGATTTATGATTAAATATATTTGAGGACAATAATTATTGTGAGATATTTCTAACACTAGCTGTCAACAGAAACTTTGTTAGAGGAACCTGTTGTTGAACATTGGAGTAGGAAATCTCATGGTAGATGCCCATCTCGTCAGACTGCATCTCGTCAAATTCCATCTCGTCAAACCCCATCTCGTCAAAGTTCTGTATCTCGTCAGTCTAGGATATCTCATAGTGGAGTATCTCATACCACAAAACGTTTCAGAAATGTAAGAGTGGGATGAGCACACCCAGAGCACCTCATGCACAATATGGGAATGGTGTTCACCAATTTAGTACGGCTTCACTCCCCTGTCTTGGTGTAATGTGCTTCAAACCTCTCACAATGGGAATAATCGTGTGCTGATTTAATATGTAGGATCACTTTGTATGTTACCTTAAAAAGTGTCTAGATGCTACAGAAAACCGCTCTCCTGTTGATAATAAACTGACCTCTTGATGCATAGCTACAGTGATGGCAACATGGCATGATGGCTTAGTATGGCTTGATGGTTATGATCCTTGCACTAGGTCTTTATAGAATTAGACTTTAGGAACCACTCCACCCTTTCATTCTCAAACACACAAAGCATGACTTTACTGCATGAACCAAAAACTAAGAAGGATTTTGGATACA
Organism: Pteria penguin; assembly: GCA_035048485.1. Classification (NCBI taxonomy): domain Eukaryota; kingdom Metazoa; phylum Mollusca; class Bivalvia; order Pterioida; family Pteriidae; genus Pteria; species Pteria penguin. The sequence continues at coordinate 56,129,759 of CM068580.1, read as the reverse complement.
CAAGATCACACTTACACGGAAAAATCGCAAAGAAACTGTGTAAAAAGTTTCAGTTGGTATATGTATTACCATTTTTCTCTCTGATTACTGGAATTGTAATGTGTGCTAATGTAGATTTATAAAATGAATGCATGGAAATATAATATAATATATTAAAATGTGGTATGATTATGATATAATATAATGTACCAGAGTGATTATGATATGTTTAAAGTAATGTAATAAAATGTGTGCCATATAATGAATCATTGCATGGAAACATACTATAACTTGTGACCAAGTACATATATATAAAATCAATGCATGGAAATTACCACTAATATCAATTACATATTGGAAATAGGGTGTAGTAATGCCTATTGTTATATTTTGAAAATTTTACTTTAGAGTTAACTCATCATTTCCTAAATTACTGCAAAATGTAAATTGTATACTTTTAAGCTTATAGAATATGTCAAGGAAGTCTCCTTTATGAATTCCTTTATGTTTTGAGTATTCTCAGGGATAGAAAATCTTGATAACCTAATTTTGCATGCCTTATTTTTTATCTGAAGACAGATGATATTTCATTTGCTAAGATATTTATCAGTGCTGAAAACAATAGATGTGAAACAAATTAAAATTCTGTAAAACTGTAATTTACTGTACCAGATAGGCTGAAAAGTAATAATTATGTTTTTCACGTATACTTACAAACATGTTGTAATGTGGTATTTCATCATTACGCAAAACAAAACCATTTCACTGAAAGTAACAAAATTCTAACTTTCTCATAGATGTAAATTTTTTTTACCTCATGAGTTATCTTTCTTGTTTAGGAAGCTGAGAGGAGGGCAGCACTAGGTCTGCCACCAGAAAATGATGAAGATGATGAGAATTTCCACGATCCATTTGCTTCGTACCATGCCGCTAGCCAGGAAGATGAGGACGAGGCAGGAACGGTACATGGAGAGAAAGACAAAATCTCCTGGTCCTACTCGAACTATATGTCAGCCCTGCAGAAAGAGGATATCCTTAATAATACAGACGAGAGCACATTCAGCTCACTAATGTCAGATACATGTAAGAATTTCTATATCATAGTTAGCAATTCCCAATAGATCTTTTTCCTATGAGGTTAGCTGTCGTTTGTTGCAGATCCATTTCAAACGCAGGAAATAAAATGTTTTCCCACAAAAATGATCTCAAAAACAATAAAACGTTACGATGACATCATAACCTATCACTCTAATAACCCTTTGATTCCTTTTAGTAAAGGTTTCAGTGATGAAGCTCATTTTACATGATGTAATGGGCAATATCAAACATTGAAATGAAATTATAATGATCAGATCTCCTTCATATTGATTACTGTAAAGCCACAATCCAAATATAACATTAAAATGAAAATTCAAATAAAAAGGGCTTTGTTTGATATTTAGGCCCCTTACATCAGTTTACTATTGGTAAAAAAAAGTCTATTTTAAGAACTATCTATTTATACTACATATTTTTCTTAAACATTTAAAAGATTCAGAGAGGTATGTTTGTTGTTTTACATCAAGATTGTATAGGTTATACAGTGATGGCATCTGCATTGCGTAGATGTCAAGGATACTTACCTAGGGAAACACCTGATATTGCGAGCGATGTTCTATGGGCCATATGGGACGTTTGTTTTTTAAAGTCTCATCTGAAATATAGGCCACTGATAAGGTGCTGATTAGGTTTGAACTTGGAACCTCTTGGTCCTGAGCCAAAACTGAAGCCAACTGCACTCTGCTCGCTTTTTTATACTAATAAATATTATATTGTACCTAGGTTTTACGAGATATCTGAAGACACTATTACATTTATGGTAATTTGTAACTTTATATATTGCATATATATTCTGTTACAACTTCAAGTGAAATATTTAGTAATGAAACTGGAGACTGACATTGTGAATGCAAATGTTTTTTTTAAAATGAGAATCAAATTAGCATTGAATAGTATATGTGAGAGAATTATCATCTTGTGAGTTATATCTACAGCCTTATCTGAATTACAGTGATAGACCTTTTTCATATTTAAAAACTTTCTGCTCATTAAATATTTGCCATGTGATGCCCAGATTTATGTTATTCTATTGTGAAATCACAATTCAAGATTTATCATAATAATGAAAATTCTGACCAAATAGTAGTTTGGTTGTCATTATGACCCTTGCATAATGTAGAATTCGAAAACAAAAATTTCTCATGACATATAACATTCTGTGTATTGAAATTTTCAAAAAGAAGTTAAAATTGTTTCAAAATTTATGTAGTATGTATGATTTTTTAAAGTCAAAGTTCAAGGAGAATTACTTTTGAACATCATACTCTTTTTAAAAGAAATAAAACTGATTTATCAATGTCAGAGTTGTCTTTCTTAGATAGTGATCCAAATATCGTGCATATCTATGCTCTACCATAAATCTATCGTAAGATGTAGTTATTCATATCTGTTATTCATGTTCATCTAGATGACAAGTGAGAATTAGAACTGGCATACTGGTATCCATTGTCTTGAAAGGGGAAGTAATTCATAGTGAGGGTCGAAGTTCAAATTGGCCTACATATGCCTCCCATCTTATCAGAGGAGATTGATCAGATATTTAATTTAGCAATATGAATACATTGTTACGCTGTATGAAAAGTGAGATTATTTTTCCACATAATAAAAATTAAATGGGATTTCAGCTTCTGTGAAAAGCGAGATAACATCTCAGCATTCGGTGAAAGGTTCCATTACGACAGCAGTAACCGACAAACAATCTGATTCAACAGTGACCAGGAAGGATAATAGTTCAACGCAGACAGGGGAGAAGAAGTAAGTCAATCATTTAAAAATTTACATTAATTATATCTAAGTAATTCTATCAATCTAATTGAAATCAGACCTTTAATTCGCTCCCATTTACTGATAAGTTGCGATTATCAGAAACGACAAGCAGAGTAGGGATTTGGTTTTAATCAGATTGATATGCAAGAAATAATCTGTTTACAGTGCTTGGAATTAGCGGTAGACCATATGATTAATGATATTTGTATCAGTTTAGTCGAGTCATCTTTGAACAAGCTGTGTTGGATAGTTAAAAGTAAGGACATCTGATCTTCTAATGAATCGTTATTGACCTTAATCTTTGGAATATGTGTGTTGTGAAAAATATAAACACATTTTACACACTAGTATGTTTTTTAGTTTTCAGTTTTAGTTTTTAGATCCAGAAGAGAGGATGCTTGAATACATGTTGCACATTTGATTCCTTGACATTATTTACTTTATTTTACTTTACTATTACTTTTTGGGCAAGTAAATTTGCCTTTATACCAAAAGAGGTTGCCTTCTGCTAGCTTAACTTGTCAATGAAAGGGAAAACTTAGATTTCATTTCTTTTTTTGAACTTTTTTCCCCATTACTGATCAGAAGTGCATAAAAAGTAACAGAAATAGAAAAGACTAATTTATCACCTCCTTGTTTGAAAATTTGTCACTTTATTCTTTTTAAAACAATAAAGTAAAAGGTAAGAAATCTCATTTGATTCTTTAGAGTTTTCATGTCAAAGTATCTTAAAAGAATTGTGAGTTGTTGATTTGTTATTTAGACATAATTCATTTTCTGTGCACAGGAAGTCTGTACGCATGAGTCCTTCAGACGAAAGCATAAAATCAGATGGGACCCCGACTAAAGGTTAGTTAACTCTTTTTTATTTCTAATGAACATGGTCTGAGACACTCTCATTTGATTCAGGGATCTGGTTATTTGGGAAAGCTGACATTGTATCTGTCAAATGTTCCCTTTATAGTGTGGAGCTGGTAAAAAAGTTCCCTGCCAAGAGTTTGACTTTAAGTGTTGTTATACCTTTTTTCCTGATGTTATGTGGCTGTGACACTTTCTACACAGTGTTTGTTCACATTCATGTATATATACAGTCCTGAATTATATTTGTTTCGTCTGTATATAAGGGCATCATTGGCAGGTGTGACTAGCCAAACAGGAGATGCTCACTCCTCCAAAGCACCTGGTCTCATGTCTGAATTTCAGGGGTCCGTGAATATTCACTGTGGTACATTGTTGGTAACGCCATAATTCCAGTTACTTTTGTATTTTACTGTAATTTTTCTGGCCTCTTTACCACTGTCACTCACTCTAGGCTGCCACTATATAAGGGAAAGATTACTATGGGGAAACACTATTGAACATCGCAATATGTAAAGGGAATTACAAGTAATGTTAATGGTGTGGAAGAATTGTCTTTCATAATCATAGGATTATGTCACCTTAAATTCAGAAAATTTTGTCAAATATAATGGCCAAAAATTTGTGGCAAAGAGTGTTTGTGTTATTTCTTTTTGTATTATGTTTCATTTGCTTTTCTACCTTATATATTGTTATATGTAAGCTTAATTGAATGATGATAAAGTATACAGATATATAATAGTCATTTTTATGACCCCTTCGAAGAAGTGGGGCATATTGCTTTGTTGCTGTCGATCGGTCCGTCTGTCGGTTGGTCGGTCCATTTACAGTTTCCGCTCATTATTTCTGGAACCAATAAAGATATTGAATTGATATTTGGTATACAGATACATCTGAAGGATATCTAGGTCAAGTTCAAACTTGTTGTTTGATAATTTTTGTCATAGTTATCCCCCTTGGACTTAGAAAAATTTCTCAAAATTAGCAGTTTCTGCTTATTATCTCAGGAACAGATAAAGGTATTGAATTGAAATTTTGCATACAGATACATCTTAAGTGTATCTAGGTCAAGTTCAAATTTGGATATCGTTCAATAATTTTTGGTAGAGTTATTGCCTTGGACATAGGAAATTTCTTAAAATTAGCAGTTTCCGCACATTATCTCAGGAACATAGAGATTTTGAATTGATATTTTGCATACAGATACATCTTAAGGATATCTATGTCAAGTTCAAATTTGGTTATTGTTCAATAATTTTTGTCAGAGTCCTTTGGACTTAGGAAATTTCTTAAAATTAGCAGTTTCTGCACATTATCTCTGGAACCAATTAAGATATTGAATGTATATTTGATATACTGATACATCTAAAGGATATCTAGGTCAAGTTCAAATTTGGTTATCGTTCAATAATTTTTGTGAGATTTATCCCCCTTGGGCTTAGAAAATTTCTTAAATTTAGCAGTTTCCGCTCATTATCTCAGAAACAGCTAGATATATTGAATTGATATTTAGTTTACAAATACATGTACATCTTAAGATATCCAGGTCTAGGTTAATAAGTCATAATTAGGATACCCGTCTTTGGCATATCAATTTTTATTAAGTTTTGTGTCAGTTAATACTGATGTCTAAATTAAATGAAGACAAGTGACATATCTGTTAATCATTAGACACAAACTTTTGAATGGAAAAATTTGGTTTGTGGGTGATTATGAGGAGTAGATGACCTCTAATGTAGTCATGTGAGTTATGCCCACGTTACAAAAATAACCAGGGGGGGGGGGGCATATACTACGTTGGCATTGCTCTTGTTTAGTTGGAGTTATTAACTAATAAGTATTTTGAGAGAATTATACCATTGTTTTTTTTAATAAGAAAGTTTTACTTGAGAGGAAGGGTATTGAATCCCTTTAATTCAATTTAACTTTCTGTATTTATGACTGATCTTTAAGTGTATTTATTCTGAATTTTCCAGGTGCATTAAAGAAAAAAGCAACTACAGGAAAGAAAGAAAGGACAACTGTAGAGTTTTCAAAAATGGCTCCCCTTACTGAAGAACCAAATGATGATGTCAAAAAGGTCAAGGACACTCCACTTCTCACTGTTAAGAAATAATCAATGAACTGCATGTTGACATTATTTATGAAAGACATGAAACTTTGAATCTCTCTTTGAGCCTTTTCTAATTCCAATATTGACTTTTCCACTGTTCATAAAAGAATAAGACATTCCGTAAATTTATCTTCTTGTTATATTTATAGCATTATGAATAAATGTGTAAACTGTCAGAGGTTTGTGGGACCTCACATGACATTCTTACCATGAGAAAATATGCTTTGTGGAAAGGTGACTTGTATGAAAACATCAGCAAAGATAGCTTCTTTTTTTAAATTATTTAATATTTTTCTCCATGCAAAAAAAAAAAATTATCTCAAATCATACAGTTTTATTTTTCTAAAATTAACACTTAAAAACTGCTCTGCATTTTTATTTATTCTCATTCACCACAAATCTGTTAAGTATTTCAGTTATCAGAAAAGTTCGTGTTTTATTACTCATTTCTTTCTAAATTTCTTGCATGAAAACATCTTTTGTGCATGCCATGTTGAATTGTACTATTTTTTTGTTGTAGTTGTTTATCACTTGAATTTACATTTAGTTTAGAATGAATTTTGTTATTATTTTTTAGCCTTTGTTACATAACTAATGTTGTTTTTTTTTCATTTGTCCTTCCAAACATCATCCGTCCACATTTTTTAAATTTTTGTAGTCTATTTTTACATAAAATTTGCTTGCAATGAATAGCAAATCTAGCACTTAGTGCCAAAGTTTAAATGAGAGAAATTTAATTTTTAAAGCCTCATTATCTTCTCTTGGATTTTGATGGTGATGAAATTTACATGAATGAATCTGCATATTTAGTGATGAAAATTGCATGGTATGAATCAGTGCATTATAAACAATAACTACTTGCTCTGTGTGCAAATATGCAGTGAGTATGGGACATATGTGTTTTATAGAATAGTCAAACTAATTGCCGTCCATCTTGTTTTAAATATTGACTTTTGCCTTAAACATATTGGTATTATATAGTATTTGAATAATATTTTACTTCTGCCTTGGTATAACTTTGTCATCAAAGCGTTGTCTGTGATTTATTTATGACTTTTTATGCTTATGTTATCATCATAGTTTTTATCAGAGACATTTCGTCTTTGGTTCTATTTTCCTAAAACACCATATATGTATTACATGTATTAATAAAACTACATATCCATTATGTATTGGATTCTGATTTTGTAATAACAAATCAGGTTGTAGATGACATATTGTTGCCCTAGTAGATTATATTTCAAATAAAATCTAAAATAATTATGTAAGCCAGTTTTGTGTCTTATTCATTTTTACTTTGTTCAGTGCATCTTGATGCCATTCCTATCACACATTGGAAATTCAAGAAGAGATTCCATTTAAGATGGTAGGTATGTCATGAGTAGGACCTCTTTTTTGCCCAGTATAAGACGGGATGTATTATGTTATGGCAATGTTTGTCCATCGGTCCAATTGTCGAGTTGTGTTCATTCCTCCGGGGTCATGTTTTACAGAATTCTTTCTAAAACAGATATATCTAAAGTGTTGAACTTTAGTTTTTCTCAGAGAAATTGATTGTTTCACCATGACCTATTTTATAGCTAAAATCACAACCTTCTTCTCAGAGAAATACAAGTTCTGTTCCCATTTCAGTTGGATTGGGGCACTGAGACCTACTTAAGGAATTAAAGTAGGTCGAAGAGTTTCCCGTTTCATTATGGATAAAAAACATGCCCTAAAATTTAGTCAGAACCTCTTAGATTAATACGTGTACAATTAACATGTCAGCTGGATCTACTTTACGGCTGAAAGTATCGATTGATTGATTATTGTTTTACGTCACTCCACAATTATTTCTCGTATATGGTGATGGTATCTGACTGATACATCGCATAGAAAATTTTACCTTTGCAACGAAGCAGTGAAGGATCTTTTACGTGTCAGGCATACCGTGACACGGGACCTAGGTTTTTATTGTCTCATCCAAAAGACAGAACCCCGTTGTGCCCACGGCGGGAATCGAACCCGGGACCTTTCGGTCAGAAGCTGAGCACCTCATCCACTGGGCCATACCGGCTCATGACTGAAAGTAAGTCATAGTTTCCTGGATTTCTTATCACATATATAGATATTGCTCTGAAATTTATTTACGTTCCATACGGAGAATTACACATTCAGTTCACATGTCATCTGGATTGGTTTAACATGACCTATTTTAGGACTAAAAGTAGGCCAAACAGTTTTCCAAAACATTTTTCCGTTTAAGATGCAGGTATTGTTGTGTAACCTAAGTAATGTAACAGAAGGTGTGTAGAAATTTACTACCTTGAAATTAAGCGACGGTAGTATAGTGCAACGTAAACTTTGCTCTTGTTTTTAAATGCAACATACATTATTTAGACTTTCTTTCCATTTTTATTGATTGTAAAACATATGTGTCGTTTGTTGGTGGTGTATGTTTGTCTGTCTGTAGTATTGTCAATAGTTTCCTTAAGTTTTAGATGTAAGTACTGGGAAGTCTTTCGTCTTCATGTTTTGCATGTTGGAAGACATCATTCATTTTGTTTGATTTCAGGTGACACTAGGTTAATGTGCATGGTCTACATTTAATACATGCGTGATTTTTATTGTATGCAGCTTGCAATGTGGTCATAACATCTCGAATGATTTCTTGTTGTTTGTTGGCCTATATGTCACTTTGAAGATTTTGCATCATATACTTTGAAAACACTTAATCTTTCTACATGCGAAACAATCTTATTGTCGACATTAAGAAATCTTTAAAAAATGTGTCTTTAACTTAAGCTTAAATGATAATTGTTTTACGTCACTCCACGACTATTTCATGCATATGGTGACGACATTTGCTTGATGCATAACACAGAAATTTATCCATTTGCAACGGACCCACCCGAAGCAGTGAAAGGTCTTTCACGTGCAACGCCTACCTTGACAAGGGATCTCGGATTCACTGCCTCATCCGAAAGACAGGACACCGGTATGCCCACGGCGGGAGTCAAACCCCGAGACTTTTCGATCACGAACCGAGCACCTCATCCACTGAGCCACCCAGCTTTTATTTCACTGATATGATGACGACATCTGTCTGATGCGCATGGCACAGAAATTTAGACGTGTCACTGACCTACTAGAAGCAGAGAAGGAATTTTTTACGTGCTACGTCTCACCTAATACAGGGCCTCGGTTTTTACTGTCTCATCCGAGAGACAGGACACTTGCGAGCCACCAGTGGGAGTCCAAGTCGGGATCTCTCGGTCATGAGCCATGCGTCTAAATGAATTAGGTACGTCGGCTCTTAAATTCCAGTCATACCCCAAATGAACCATTTGACGGATGGAGACATTGGTTTTCATTTACGTCTAGACCTGTGTACCAGGCTTGATGTACTTACATATATTGGTACCTGAAAAACCAGAAAACGAGATAAGACCTGTTACCTTTTACACGAGTACACAAGTGTCAAAGCTAGACTAAAACCAGTACTAGTATGCTTACAGAAGTTTCAAATAAAGATCAAGGTCACAATACTTTAAGCCTGTCAAAGCGTACGTGTCACTGTCTGCCAACTGTTCAAGAATCATGAAGACTGAAGCATTCCATCGATAAGAGAGAGACATTGTAAATCACTAAGTGAGTAGCTCTTCAATGAAGCAGGAAATAAAGGTAACACAAGATATTATCTGTGTCGACTTGCCATTGACAACTTTCCACGTTTGATGTATGTATCTACATGTCAGTTCGCATAGTATGCATTCACGAGACAGTGCTCAACAGGACGGACGAGAGACAGGTGAGAAATACTTAACCGTACAGACACATCATTTTCATTGACACACACCGTACATATTAAGGAGAGCTTTACCATGCATAGAGATAATATTTATGAATGCGTAATGTACACATTAAGGCAGTGGCGGATTTAGAGGGCGGGTCCCCCTTTTGGCCACATATTTACTTGTAAACATCTAGATTTGGCGCCCAAAATGGCTAGGTCGTTTGGCTAATACACTTGTGCCCCCCACTTTTCGGAAACCAGACAAAGATCTATTTCCTGTACGCATATAGGGGAGCTAAACCTGATAAAGAGATCATTTTCATTGATACGCACTGTACGCATTGAAGAGAGCTAAACCGGGCCAAGAGATCCTTTCCATTGATACACGCTGTACGCATTGAGGAGAGCTACACCTGATAAAGAGATCGTTTTCATTGATACGCACTGTACGCATTGAAGGGAACTATACCGGGTAAAGAGATCGTTTTCATTGATACGCAATATACGCATTGAAGAGAGCTAAACCCGTTAAAGAGATCGTTTTCATTGATACACATTGTACGCATTGAAGAAAGCTAAACCGGCCAAGAGATCGTTTTCATTCATACGCGCTGTACACACTGAGGAGAGCTAAACCGAATAAAGAGATCGTTTTCATTGATACGCAATATACGCATTGAAGAGAGCTAAATCCGTTAAAGAGATCGTTTTCATTGATACGCACTGTATGCATTGAGGAGAGCTAAACCGGTTAAAGAGATCGTTTTCATTGATACGCACTGTACGCATTGAGGAGAGCTAAACCGAGTAAAGAGATCGTTTTCATTGATACGCACTGTACACACTGAGGAGAGCTAAATCGGGTAAAGAGATCGTTTTCATTGATACGCACTGTACGCATTGAGGAGAGCTAAACCGAGTAAAGAGATCGTTTTCATTGATACGCACTGTACGCATTAAGGAGAGCTACACCTGGTATAGAGATCGTTTTCATTGATACGACCGGGTAAAGAGGAGATCATTTTCATTGATACGCACTGTACGCATTGAGGAGAGCTATACCGGATAAAGAGATCGTTTTCATTGATACTCACTGTACGCATTGAGGAGAGCTAAACCGGGTAAAGAGATCGTTTACATTAATACGCATTGCGGATAGCTAAACCGGTTAAAGAGATCGTTTACATTGATACGCGCTGTACGCATCGAGGAGAGCTAAACCGGATAAAGAGATCGTTTTCATCGATACGCACTTTACGCAATGAGGAGAGCTAAACCGGCTAAAGAGATAATTTTCATTGATACTCACTGTACGCATCGAGGAGAGCTGAACCGGATAAAGAGATCGTTTTCATTGATACGCACTGTACACATTGCGGAGATTTAAACCGGGTAAAGAGATCGTTTTTATTGATACGCACTGTACGCACTGAGGAGAGCTAAACCGGTTAAAGAGGTCGTTTACATTGATACGCACTGTACACAATGAGGAGAGCTAAAACGGCTAAAGAGATAATTTTCATTGATACTCACTGTACGCATCGAGGAGAGCTAAACCGGATATAGAGATCGTTTTCATTGATACGCACTGTACACATTGAGGATATTTAAACCGGGTAAAGAGATCGTTTTTATTGATACGCACTGTACGCACTGAGGAGAGCTAAACCGGATAAAGAGATCGTTTTCATTGATACGCATTTTAAGCATTGAAGAGAGCTAAACTTGTTAAAGAGATCGTTTTCATTGATACGCACTGTACGCATTGAAAAGGGCTAAACCCATTAAAGAGATCGTTTTCATTGATACACACTGTATGCATTGATGCGAGCTAAACTGGGTAAAGAGATCGTTTTCATTGATGCGTGCTGTACGCATTGATGAGAGCTAAACCGGGTAAAGAGATCGTTTTCATTGATACGCATTGAGGAGAGCTAAACCGGGTAAAGAGATCGTTTTCATTGATACGCACTGTACGCATCAAGGAGAGCTAAACCGGGTAAAGAGATCGTTTTCATTGATACGCACTGTACGCATTGAAGAGAGCTAAACCCGTTAAAGAGATCGTTTTCATTGATACACACTATACGCATTGAGGAGAGGTAAACTGGATAAAGAGATCGTTTTCATTGATACGCGCTGTACGCATTGAGGAGAGCTAAACCGGTAAAGAGATCGTTTTCATTGATACGCATTGAGGAGACCTAAACCGGGTAAAGAGATCGTTTTCATTGATACGCATTGAGGAGAGCTAAACCGGGTAAAGGGATCGTTTTCATTGAGATCGTTTTCATTGATACACACTGTTTGCATTGAGAAGAGCTAAACAGAACAGAAATCGTTTTCATTTTTATTGATACGACAGTATCATATAAAACATAGGCAAATCTTAAGTAAAGAACGTTGATACAATGAAGATCTCATATTTTGAATAACCAACCTTGACCTGTAAATCTTGACCTTCTCAATGTTGTTAATATTATGTTTCATAGTTTATGGAACAAAAACAATTACGAAATCTAGTTTTATCATTCTTTTGAAGAAGATATCCCTTACTGGAACACATAACATAATTTTACGGATTATATGCAAGCCGTGGCCATATTTGAATGAATGACCACGTCTATCATTCATAAAGGGCAGAGACATAGACTACTTTCAAAAAGTCTATGAAAGTAGCCTACCGGATATGTCTCAGATAAAGGGCCAAGACATACGGCTAATTACTGACCAGAGGGGCAACAATTTGTTTTATTATGATACAATTATCATAATACAACACAAATATGATAGAAAGAATAAACTAATGAATTCAAATCCTGAACAAATTCAACGAAATCTCAATATAATAGATGTCATGAATATCATCAGCTTCTGTTATTTATATATATATTTGGTGCCATCAATTCTGCAAATCTTTGCGTAAAAAGGATGTAACCAACCTCTTCAAAACAATGGCGCATTCCGGGAATCGAACCCGGATCGCCCTACACCAAGTCTGTCTTTATTTATGGTGTTCTAATGGTGATTAGAAATTCCACCAATCAATCTTGCGATATCAACCGAATGTTGATTGTAACCCAGCATCTTCACGCGATCTATTATCGGCAAATAAAAGTCGATGATTTAGTACCCGTATTCTGGTATTCTCACACAGTGCCTGTGCTTAAAGAAAATATATTATTCTGTTAACGCATTCTGATACATCGAGAAGATACGGGCCTTCTAACAAAAGAATGTATTTTATCGCAGAAGCATTCAAACGAAAGAAGTGTTTACATGAAATGTTTATCAAAAATACCTATTAAACAATAAGATATTGTTTACTTTAATTTATCGAGTGAAAAAAATAATCCTATAATTTTTGTTGATAATGGATTCGATTTATCAGTCTTGGTAAACTACATATGATTTACGTAGTGTGTATGAATCTGTTATATTTCATGTGAATTTACATTTTACTGTGTTTCATTTTCCTTCCTCAATCCACCCTTTATATTAGAAGGCGCGAGGAATTCAACTCTATATGCAAAATTAAACCTAACTATTGTTAGCATGCAATAAAAACATTAATTCCCCAAATCCACCCAAGCGAACGACACAATTAGGTTAGAATAGATCTAAGACAGGAGGGTAAGATGCCCAACAGGTGCGCTCCCCTTCGCGAGCCTCTAGCCTCCCATGATTCTGCATAGAATGGCGAACATTTGGAACTGATTCCGCGACATTCCGTTATTAACAACATCATAAATTGCATTAGAAAGGACGTATCATTAACAAATCAGAGGTAAGTGAATACACAAGATGTTTATTTCATTGTCAGTTTCAAAAGTGAGGGCTACATCATCAGCAACCCGAGGCACGGCTATGCACGTGCATTTCGGCGCCTATTTGTTATGATACATGATCGTGTTGGTGCAACTGGAAGTGTCATGTCGGAGAGTTTCTTGTGTTACAGGAGTACACGAAATGTACTGGAGGAGAAATGTATGAAAAGGTATGATGTGTTTATTTCACTATTATAAAGGAATTCGCAAAGATCCGGAGTTAAAAATAAAAATATATATATATATATCACGATGTATATATGTATAGTATATTATAAGTATGTGATCATTAAGTCGGTGTGCACGATATATTACATGTGCAGAAATCCTTCCCCCTTTTTCTGTTCTCTTTAATGTGTGTAGCAATTAAAAACACGCCACGGTCGTGTTAACGGGCAACAGGGTGAAGTAAAGATTTAAAATTGGACAGCTTTTATGTTACTATTCTTGTATGGCAAATAACATACAAAAGTTTTAGCAAATATCGACATTGTCGTCGCTTCTTTATTTTTTGAAATAATTACATTGAATAAAGAGAAGTAGCGAAAAAGCAAGGTCGACGGTGTCTGTATGTGCTTGTCTTTGAAGAGAAATATTCCTATTAAAACTAATGGCACATTTTTATCACGATTTTGAAAAAAAAAATCGTTTCCCACATGTTCCATTTATAGCGCATTTAACTGGCGGCAAACGTTAGAAATGATTGTAATTGACATATATTCCTACAAGTCAGCTGTTATTAAGATGGTCTTTGTTTCTGGCCTTTTAAAAATGTAAAACAAGACGAATTCATTGATGATATCTTCTTACACACACTCTGTGTTTACAGTAAGCCATCTTGTTTTATATTTATAGCACTTACTAGTTCAACACTGGGGAATTACATAGTGAAAACAAAGGCCAGATTGATTTACGTGGAGTAAATCGAAGTGAAATGAAATGAAGTGAAATGATGATTAAACTGAGCGAAATATCACACGATGTCGGGGATAATAAGTAGAATGAAGGATCGTAAACTGGTTCCTTTTGTATTTTATTGGGTAATACTTGTACTTGTCGAGTTTCAATAGATTTTTTTTTGCACATTCGGATCGAGCTGTCTTTCTGTGTAACAGACACACATTGCATGGAGAATAAGTATGTTTCCATATGGTTTATATCACATGTGTAGGGTTACGCGTGGTCAAACTTCAAGCACTTAATCTTGTAGGAAGACTGAGCTAACTTTGAAGTTTGATACAATCCAGCTAAATATGTAATTCCGAACTAAATAATTATATTTTTGTTATTTTGAAAATATTACAGTCTGGTAGTTTGATAGTCACCGCTCTCTCTCTCTCGCGCGCGCGCGCGCGTGGGCACACATTCGCCGATCCCCTCCCCTCCACACTGTCCCTTACACACTGCCCTCCTCTTTTACATAATAATTGAATTAAAAAGTCTCTCTCTCTCTCTCTCTCTCTCTCACACACACACACACACACACGTCTTAGACGTACTATGAAGTGTTTTCTTACATATCAAGATATTATATCTGTATCCCGATGTCTTTTATAATTTTTGTTATTTATCAAACCTGATCACATGACTACTGATCACTTTTGATAAATATCAAAAATTATAAAAAGACAAACAGATATCCAGTCCCATGTGTTCTGTCCCCTCCTCCCCACATCCCAACAAAAAAAAATCGTCCCTAATACCTCTTATTAACTCTTCCACTAACACCCAGTTTACTCTATTAGTCCTCCATCCCGTTTTACATCCCAAACTTACTATTAACCCGCCCCTTTACCAAGATCATGAATATCACTCACATATTTTATGCCTTGCATTCTTTATTAGCCTGTTCTATTATATCAGCCCTCCCTCCCGTTTCACATCTGAAATTTCCCATTAACCTTTTACATCCCCATCAAGTTAACCCTTCGTATTACATCCCTACACCCATTTTAACCCATACTCTTACATCCCAGATGTCTTGCTTGTCTGTCGGCTCCTGTTACACCCAAACATTTTTTCTGTCGACCGAAATGTCATTAACGCAACGGTAGTTCTTTACAGTTTTATAGTTAAAACAAAGTCGTAATGTAAGGCCATCAAGTTAACCCTTCGTATTACATCACTACACCCATTTTAACCCATACTCTTACATCCCAGATGTCTTACTTGTCTGTCGGCTCCTGTTACACCCAAACATTTTTTCTGTCGACCGAAATGTCATTAACGCAACGGTAATTCTTTACAGTTTTATAGTTAAAACAAAGTTGTAATGTAAGGCGATATATAGACCATAAAATATTTGCAAACGACGCTTTTACAGAAAATATCCAAGTGCAAAGACATGTATAATACATAATTGAGAGGACACCTATAGAAAGACCAAGATAAAATTCTACATCCGGGTCTCGACATAAACCATAACAAAGTAAACTATCATCAAATACATGTATAGAAATATGTAGGCTGTATCCACACACCTATCTTTAACACACAAGCTCTCCGATCATTATACCCAACCCACCCCGCAAACGAAGTTGGGAGAGGTTATATACCGGTAAGAATCATCCTGTCCGTCTATCCGTCCGTATGTCCGGTTAAAAGTTTTAAAAAAGCAAGTTTCTCAAGTGGGACATCCAGTACACTTATACCAGTGATGTATCTTGGGATGAATTTCAACTTTGTTGCTGCGGGTGTATTTGTCCCGTTAGAACATGTCTACTTAAAATTGGATTATTTGTTTGTGCAGGTTATTGAACCGGATGTGCGACTTTATGAATGTGAGCTGTGTATTAACGTATACTTATCACGTGACAATAACAAGGTATTAATTGATCGAAACATTAAGTGCTATGCATTACTGCGAAATTTTCGATTAGTGATGATATTTTATACGGCATGAAGAATATACTTTATCGTAATTTGTAATCATCGTCACATTTGGTACTTGAAAACTAACGAAAACACCAAATATTGAATGTCTACGTTACAGTGACATGAAATATAAAACACGTGGTCGATGTAAAATGATTGATTGATTGATTGATTGATTTTTGTTAACGTCACACCACGAATATTTCACGTATATGGTGACGGCATCTGCCTGATGCATTGCATACAAATTTTGACCTTTGCAACGAACCCACCCGAAGTTCCATGCATACCACAACACGGGGCCTCGCTTTTTTACTGTCTTATCCGAAAGACAGGACACCGGCATAACCAGAGCGGGACTCGAACCTCGGCCTCCCGATTAAGAGGCGAGCACGATACCACTAGGCCACGCCGGCTTCGATGTAAAATGTAAACACATAATGTCATATCTTATTCACAATCTGTTCGTATTGCGCAAGTGCAAACTGCTTGTTAAAAATGAAATGGAAATTTTTGCATTTCGATATCTTTATGGAAGTGCTATTTTAAATGTTGTAATTGACTGAATAGCGGTATTTCATTGGTTTCTATGTTTCACACATTTTTTGTTTTTAATTATCGAAAAGTTAAAGAACTTCCAGGTAATATGACTTCAAAGCTACATTCTCTGGGGCTTCTTTATTATCTTTTATGAACACTGAGCGAACCCCGTTTTAAATAACCTCTTTTATTCATTATAACCAAAAACCTTTTGTTGACTCCTACTTGCACTCAAACATCCGTCTTTAGATATTGATATCACACCTTTAGCTTTCTATCAACCCTCCTCTTAACACCATGCAATCTTCAATAATCCTTTCTGATAAAACACATTGTTTACCTAGCCCTCCTGCTTCATCCGAAATATCAATTTTTCTTCCTACACCCAAGAATACTATTAATTACCTTTGGTAATATCCAAATCACTCCTCATTTATCTTTCATATTTGTAACATCATTCATTAACTCTTCTATAAATCTTCTTTTTACATTAGAAGAATCCTCATTAAACCTTGTTTTTACATCCCAAGCATCATTTTTACCTCTTCTGCATGCATCCTGAACATCTTCATTAACCATTCTTTCATCCCAAACATCCTCATTAAACTTTCATTTGACATCCAAAGCAAACTCACTTATCCTTCTTCTTTCACCCCAGTCATTTTCATTTTCTCTTTCTCTTGTATCCGAGGCATCCTCATTGATCCTATCTTTTATATTTCAGGGATCCTTATTTACCATTCCTGTAACATCCTAAGCATCCTCGTTAATCCTTTTTCATACATCCCAAGCATACTCATTAACCCTTGCTCTTACACTACAGGATTTGTCATTATTACATCTTCTTACATCCCAAGTATCCTCATTACCTTTCTCTTTCTTGCATCCTAAGCATCCCCATTGACCTTTCGTCTTATATCCCACACATCCATGTACATACTTACCTTTCCTCTGATATTCCAAGCATCCTCAATAATCCTCCTTTTTTATCAGAAGAATATTCATTAACCATTCCTTTTACATCTCAAGCACCTTCATTAACTCTTCCTCATTAACCCCAAACATATTCATTAACCCTTCCTCTAACATCCCAAACATATTCATTAACCCTTCCTCTAACACCCAAAACATATTCATTAACCCTTCCTCTAATACCCAAAACATATTCATTAACCATTCTTCTATCATCCCAAACATATTCATTAACCCTTCCTCTCACACCACAAACGTATTCATAAACCCTTCCTTTCACACCACAAACATAATCATTAAGCCTTCCTCTGACATCAGAAGTATCCTAATTAAGCCTTCCTCTAACATTCCAAGCATCTTCGATAAACATTTTCTTATATCCAAGCACCTATTAACCCTTCCTCTCACACCGCAAACATACATAAACCCTTCGTCTAACATCCCAAACATATTCATTAACCCTTCCTCTCACACCACAAACATATTCATTAACCCTTCTTCTAACACCCAAACATGCATTAACCCTTCCTCTAACATCCCAAACATATTCATTCACCCTTCATCTCACACCACAAACATATTCATTAACCCTTCCTCTAATATCCCAAATATATTCATTAACCCTTCCTCTCACACCACAAACATATTCATAAACCCTTCCTTTCACACCACAAACATATTCATTAAGCCTTCCTCTGACATCAGAAGTATCCTAATTAAGCCTTCCTCTTACATTCCAAGCATCCTCGATAAACATTTTCTTATATCCAAGCACCTATTAACTCTTTCTCTTACATCGCAAACATCCTCATAAATCCTTAATTTTGCATCTCAAACATCATCAGTAACCCACCTCTTAAGTCCTAAGCATCCTTATTAATCCTTTCTCTTACATCCATTGTATCCTTATTAACCCTGCCTTTCACATCTCCGGCATTCTCATTAAGCCTTCTTTTTCATCCCTTAACATCATAATAAACTCTTCTACATCCCAAATAACCTCGTTAACCTTCTCTTACATCCCAAACATTGGTATTAACTATTCTTCTTTCATCCAATCACCATAGTTAACCCTTTCTTTTACACCCCTAGCATTCTCACTAACTCTTCCTCTTGCATCCCAAACATTCTCATTAAACTCTTCCCTTTGCATCCCAAATTATCCTTCTTCTTACATCCCAGACTTTATAATTTTACAATCAGTCTTCTTACATCCTCTTCTGTTGTTTTATTTCATTTATCATCATCAATCCATTCCATGACATCCCAAACTTCCCTGACGAACTCCGCATTTACACCAAAATATTCGTCATCAGTCCATCTTCTGACATCCTGGGAAACATCCCTCAGTCATCCTCCTCTTTTATAGCAAACATCCATTTCAAAGATATTCCAAAGAATTTGTGGTCATTGTCGTGTTACAGCAGCTTTTCATCTCTGTCAAATTGGGGTTTCGAGGCGAGTGGGAGGTGTACTGGTGTACCTCCCAAAGCTTGGTAGTTTTCTCTTTATGTTCTGGTTTCCTCTACCACATAACACTGACCACCACCACCACCACCACCACCACATAATTTCTTACACTCGAATCTCTCGTAAAATTTTCCAGGTTCATCTCTTACTTGTCTAATTAAAACCGTCATCTTTCATCCCAAACGTTGTTCAACAATAAACTTGAAAGGTCGGTGATACGTAAAACCTCGTTCCTAATTACATCCCTCTTAATGGCCCTATTACATAAAAAATTAACATCAATTTACCTATGCAAACAAACATCAACAAAACCATAAGAAATTCAGCCCTCTACTTTGTCTTTGTCCTAACCCTCTTCTTTCCTTTACCCTTACACATACACACTTATAAATATTTTCCTGCCTTATCAGCTTTTACTTGTATCGCCATTATGCCTCCCACGCGAACGAGACAATCATTCCACCATCTTGCTTTCCATCCCTCTAATTTTGCCATTCTTGCCCT